>WQNJ02000062.1:36297500-37497500 GCA_016584745.2 Phylloscopus trochilus trochilus | reverse complement strand
TCTCTCCAGTGCTGATGGCTTGAGAGAGAGGAAAGAAAAGAAAAGAAAGAATTGGACAAAAGATATTTAATGTTGCTTGCTATAGCAACACAGCTGACATAGGATGTATGCTACTGCAACCCAAGAAAATTGCACAAAGTGTTGTGTTGGAGTACAGTGGCCCAGATGTACCTTGTTAATTGCGACTTCACTTTACACTCTGAAGTGTTCATGAGCAAGGTATTGCAGAAGGGAAGTGTACCTGAAAAATCATTAGTGCATCAAATCAGCTCAGTTCATGGACAGAGATGAACAAGAGCTAATATAGTCATGGCTTGAGCTAAAACAACTCTGAGGATTTTCTCTGGAGGAAGTAAACCTAAAATTTGCATCAAAAGAGGAAGAATTAAAAGGAATTTTAGAATAATCAATATAGATTAATTCAAAATTACAAATTTTAAAGGAAACCTGCAGGAAAAACACATGCACCACAAAGACCCTGATATCAGGTCACCTAGGCACAGACTCTATCCTCACAGTGGATATTTACTTTTTTAAGATCACTAGTTACTGATCTGATGTGCTCAGGGACAAATACAGTACAATGGAGTAATAGAAAGAAATTAGAAACAACTGAAAAGTCATGGGAAAATATTTTGTCAATTTATTATTCCATTATACAACACAGGAACTCAGTTTATAGTATTAGAAAAAAATATATAGCAGAACTTGAGAAAGACACAAAATACTATCAGAGTTGAAGGAAAGCTTCATTACAAGGAGCAGTGCATTAATCTAATACTTCCAAGAGTGGAAGGAAGACAACAGGGGAAGGAGCTGGTAACACACAGAGAAGGAAATGGGTAATGATTATGAATTGCAACTATTATCTAAAAATTTTAATAGCAGAAGACCCAAGGGGCACCAAAGGAAATCATCAGGTGTGAATTTTAAAACAAACAAAAAGAAGCTTGTTTCACACAGCACATAGTTAAAATTTGATGTACACTGGATGCCAAACTAAAATGTGTTTGAAAAGAGAGTAGGCAAATTCTCAGGGAAAAGTTAATTAAAGTTTGCTAATCAGAATATTGAGCATGAAGCATCCAGTTCAGGAAGTCCATAAGCTCATGATTTGTCACAATATAGGAGGAGTATAATGGGGTCAAAAAGATGGTGTAATGATGGAAATATAATTGTATTTCTTTATTGTGCACAGCATTGAAGAATCATCTGCTCATCTTCTCTAAAACATTGCACCACAAAGAGTTTACTTGGCAGTCACTGCATAAACTTGAAACAGCTCTGCCATGGACTGTATTACTTTGGTGTTATAAAATATGTGCAAACTTACTTAACTTCACTAATAAACCAGTTAAAATCTTTGTATTATAGAGAAATTATATCTCTTAGCATTCTAACTGAAAATGAATGCACACATTTTAACAGCCACAGGATAAAGCCAGTATAACAGTCTCCTGGATAAGAAAAAAAGGAAGGAAGGAAGGAAGGAAGGAAGGAAGGAAGGAAGGAAGGAAGGAAGGAAGGAAGGAAGGAAGGAAGGAAGATAATCAAATATACATTTTAATTGACTGCTAAAATTTGGCCAAAATTTTATGCTTCTATGCAAAGCTATTTTAAAAAATATGAATCTTCCTGTAGATTTGACAAGAATTTTCTTGTAAAGCAGGAATGATATCTATTCCAAAATGTGTCAGTTGATTCACTTATTCAGGGATTATATTAGCCTCTGTAGTACTCTTGTTTAGCAAATATCTTGCTGTAAAGTAAAATTTGTTGAAAATACATACATGGAGGCAGGAGACGAGGTTGTTGGTTGCTAAAGAACTTCCTGTTTTCCCTGGATGAGAGCAATGCAGAAGTTTATTCTATGGTCTGTGTGAGATGTATGATTTCTTTAATATAGGTATTCTAACTTTCATATGGTTGAGCATCAGGCAACTTTGTGTGGACTTGACCAATTCACTGCTTGGTAAACATTTTTTCTAAACCTTTTTAGATTTGTAGAGGTGATTATACACACAAGACAACAAAGACCTTAAATTATAAGTGTATTTACATGTGTGTAGATGTGTTCACAGATACTCATATAGATGTACCTTTTAAGATATTCTATTTTTTAGCTTCTTGAGTTTAAATATGGGTTTAAGTGCTTTGCCAAATGAGGACCATCAGTACTTACAATATTAATCAAAATCCCTACAGAAATACATAGAAAGTTTTGTTACAGTAATGCTTATAAGAGGATATTGTTTTGAACACTGCCAAATATCCCAAGGAATTAAGACTCAGATATTGAATACGATTCAATCTTTCTTTAATGCCTTGAGCCAACTCTCAATACCTGTAACAGTAGTATAACCAATGGTCCATTGAGTTAATAAACTTGGCAGAAAATCTGGAGAGGAGGATTTGGTCCAGACTATAGGGAGACAAAGTCTAAATTTTGCAAAAAATCACAATGCACAAACTTCCACTATCACAGAACTTATATGTATAAGAACAGTGTACATATAAGGACAGTATGGCTACATATAAGTACATATATGTATCAGTGTGGAAGCCATACTATCTGCAAAGATGAAGTTGTTACTGCAGCTTCCTCCATATGGATCTGAAATTGTACAGAACAATTTACATGTAAATCCCTGATTTCCTGAATGAGCCTTGGTTGGTTGGCTACTAGGAACAACTAAGCTAGAAAAAAATCAATCTCAATGCTCTGTCTTGCTAAATCTTCCAAATGAATACTGTGAACTGAAACGTGGCTGCAAAAAGACACAAATTTTATAGTTATTTTAGTGCACTTGTTTATCATCTGGATAAAACTTCAGAAGAGTTTGGAGGATAGATTTATTCCTTACTAGGTCTGAAAGGCAGCTTGACATTGTATAAGTAAAATTCCATTTATTTATACTCCTTTACCTCAGACATGAAAGGGAAACAGAGCATATTTGGGATGACTCCATAAGAGAATTCCACTCATGTACCTGCCCTTGTGACCAGAAGAGGTAGTGCATGATCTCCAAAAGCTAAAAGTCATCTTAGATTCTGCACAAATCTTCTGGGCAACACAACTGTCTCTCAACTTAATGTTCCCTTGCTAACACAGGAGACACAGAGATAGTTACAGGCTGTGAACCTTATTCCATTTCAAAATGGTTCCTCCATGAACCACAACAGTACAGAAAGAGCTTCAGATAGTTTGTCTTCTAGAAAAGACATTGTAACCACAAATCTAGTTATTAGTTTGTTTTGGGGCTTTTTTTCATATAAGACAATGTCTATGCAAAGCATTTACACTTAATACTGGCTAATGTTTACCCCTCAATTTAAAAAATGTAAACTTTCCCTTCCATGCCTTAAATACTTGCATCTTTCTTGGTGGTGGCTGCTCATACTCCTCTCTTCACTCTCCTGAGAGCTGATCTCAAAAAAGTGGATATGGGAGGTTTTCAACATGAAGATACTTAGAATGTAGTGAGTTTTTTCCTAATCTATGTGATTTCTACATCTTCAACAAAAGTTCAGCTGAAAAACACAGAAGGTTACCAACTCAGTGATAATTTTCCTTTCATGCATGAGCATTTGTACAAAATAGAAGAGAAGCACTAACTTATGATGCTTTAACTACTATAGTAGCTAAAGGACTTTGAAGGAAACATAATGGGCTGAATACTGTTCTGCTATCCTGCTCGCTGTCCCCACTGCCCTTGTCAGCTCCAGAGGTCTGCACAGCTGTTCTGGGAATGAGCAGTGCACTGCTGCTTTCCTCGCCCTCTGCCTTGCTCTTCGGCTCTCCTGTGTGGGATTTGCATATAGCCTTTTGTGAATTCTATTCAAATACATTTTAGGTACAGGAGAATTCTTTACAGCTTGTCAGGAATACACAACAAAGATGCACTAATACCTAAAAGCTTCAATGGAATACAAAGGACTTGCCTTTGGGATGCCTGATTTAGTTTTCCTTTTAAGGAAAGTGTAACACAGTACATCATTCTGGCTGGCATCACACTGGATGTCTGTCAGAAGCTACCTTTTTCAACTGTCAACCCATCAAATTAATTGCTTTTCTCTGAATGTGGGTTGGGTGTTGACAGATTTTTTTTTAAGTTTTTTTTTTTTTTTTTTAATTTAACCTGCTGATAAACCTAGATGTTTGGAAGACAGAGTATAAACATTTTGGGAAAGGACAAGATGGACATTACAATTACTGAAAAAGTAATCATGTTTATTTCCTTATGAGGTAAGTAAAACTATACTGAAATAGTAGAACAAGTGCAGGCTTCTTGCCAACATACCACTCAGACGACAGTATAGCTCTTTTAAAACTTTGCCAAGTATTTTGGCACCAAGAAACTGCTGACAAATTAATATGTTTATGTGCTGCATACAGCATCTATTTTAGACCATAGTACTGCACTAAACATATTTTCCCAAATACGCTCACCTTATCAGATTTTTTCCTCAGAGAGGTTTCCTTATATACTTTAAACTATGCAAGAAGGTTTTTCTTTTAACTGTTTTTTATAAATATTTCAAATTAACAATTCATTATTCAATCCTTAGGGGCTTTGGACACTGTAATAATTGCATGTAATTTTGTTATACAACATACAATTTTATAAACTCTTTAAGCAACTGGAAACTTTAGGGTGGTGTTCATTATTGGATATACAAGAATGGTGTTATAAAAGTGATGTTTTGCTTTCCTTGCTAGTTTAAAAATTTACCAGAAAAAAAGGAGCTGTTACCACTGTACCAACAAAACTGTGTATGCACACAAATAAATACAGACATTTTGCTTGTGTCCATATGTATATGCACATACATATTTCTGTACATGCTCTTTATTTAAAGTGAAAACACAAGCAAAACATCTTATTTATGTTATGCAAAATGATATCGTTAACAAGAGAGGGAGATGAATGGTTAAACTTAGATACAACAAATACAGTGAGAACAATGCCCTTCTTTGATTGAATAACCTAGTAGTCACAGCCCCTATCCAGACTGCAGGAGATGAATTCAATTTCTTCTTCTCTCTGTTGAAATTTGATTCCAGCTCACCCAGGTCAAAAGATAGTTCTAAATTACATGTTAAGGGGTACAAATATGGAAAGAGAAGCATTCATTTAGTCTACTTTCTTCATAGTGTTGCCAAGTCCCTACTCTCTTCAGACTTTCAATGTTCCAAAGTGTAGGATGTGTATGTTGAACACATATCCTTCAGTGCTTTGGAATGTTTGCCTGGTGCCTTGAATAACTACTAAAATGAAAATAAGGCTTGCTCGTCATTACCCTGGACAGCCCTTAACATGTGACAGTATGCATGGATACAGATTGTCTGGGCAGACAGGAAGGACAGGAGAGAGTTGAATTGTCTCCCAGGATAAATGGTAACATGAGCTGAAGGTTTGTGAAAGTCTTGTGAGATTCTAGTCCCTCACAACTTTAATATGGAATATTATGGTTGATCTAACATAATTTTTTTTTATTTAATGAAAACAGCATTTTAAATTAATAAATTATTTATTAAAACATAAAAAAAATAATTCAAGACTGAAGATAATGTTCTTCAAGAGGATAAACTCTTTTTCTTTTGCCTAAAGTGACAAAGCATTACTATGCTAGAGATGAGGCAGATTACCATTATTTAACATTTCTAAATTGTAAAGTTCAGAGTCTGCTTTAGATGATGTGGATAGCAGCACATTTTAGGTGGCCTGATACGCAGTCCTATGATTCAATGCAGTAAGTGCCACACTGTTCTATCCCTTGTTATAATGTCAGTAATCTTTCCAGTGCTAACCTTCATTTAGACACTTACAAACCAGCACATAGGCATGTCAGCAGAAAGAGGGAATGGAAACTCTGTCCTCTAACTATACTATTTAGGATGAGCAAAATACCTCAATATTAAATGGTTGCACCCACATTCTGGCAGCTCCTTGGTATGCCCACAACTATCTGAACAACTTTAGCAAGTAGGTCTGGTACTTGCGTTTGGGAAAGTTCAACGGGAAAAGACAATTATTCTCTTTCCCCTGAAAATTCCCAGTCCTTGGAATTCTAAGTCAGAATGTTTTTAAATATGTATTCCTGATTTGTCTTCCCATATCTGTCAAATTCCACCTAACAAAAAATGTATATCTGTGTCACACTAATTGCAATGAATTTTAGTGACATGAAGTTGTGCTTTTAGAAGTGACAATACAATGTATGATACAGTAAATGGAGTACTGAAGAAAGGAATGAACACTTTTTAGGTTCCTTTGTAAGTGCCTGTTTACTCAGAAGAACAACTTGCATTAATGTTGTAGCCTTAAAATGAAGAATCATCCATTCCCATAAAAATACATTTAAAACCAATGAAAGAAGAGATCAGTAAAAAGCTTGGAAACACTGTGTTCTCTGATTAATTGATAGGTAGAGAAGTCCAAGTAAAGATATCAAGGAAGATCTAAAGTGCATGCTCGAATACAGTCTTATATTAAACAGAAAAAAAAAAGAGTGTTGCTGGAAAACCTTGTAGTAGCTAAAGATGAAAAAGAAAACCAAAACAAAATCCAAAAGCTGAAAATTGATAAGAAAATAGAACTGGCTTGATTAGATCAATTCAATTAAAAGCTCTGAAAGACAATAAATGATTCAGTAGAGGTAATCTGCAGTTCAGGTTTACTCAGTAATCCACTCGAGACCTTTGTCAAAATCTTTTGACAAGCTAATTAAAGGGAGACAGTTATGCAGCACTGATTATTTACCACTGTGAAATGAATCAACCCATCTTTAGGTTTCCATATCAATCTTTCCTTCTTAGCAGTGCCACACTGACCTTTCTGTGTGCCATTAATAAACTTCTCTTTCACCATTACAGCATCAGAGTTACATGTCATTGACTGTACCTGGGGGGATTTATGTTTATGTAAAAATATGGAGAAAATATTATGTAGCCAGTACTGTAAACCTCAACAAATAATATAATCTGCATAAATCATTCTACCTTTTATATCATGAAAATAATTTAAAAAAAACGAACACTATTCAAAACCCCCAAATAATCAGAGTATATAATTAGAACACTTAATCATATTAAAACACTGTGATAATATATTTCTTTCAATATCAATTTACCTTGTGTTATAAATAATTCCTAATTTGACTGGAATAACATTATTTCTTAATGTAATTTTTAAGAAGTTGTTTAGTAAAAAAGAAAATCAAAATGTCCCAAATCAAATCTTAATCCAATGCTCCACATTTGCTTTTGATTACTAAGATCTTAAATATTTTCATTTCCTCTCCAAAACTTTATAATTTTTGATGGCATCTATTCAGAAAGAGTCTGTAAAGCCCTTATCTGTTATAGTCTGCTGCTGATACTGTGTGTATTTTTGATACTTTTATCTGCATCACATAAGAGAATTGTTAATCTGCATGATTTCCTCCACATTTCCAGATATTCTCTGTGTGAGTTGCATTCTGTACTTGATAACTGTAGGTTTGCTTCAACTGCCCTTGATCAATACCATTTCTACAATGGAGGTAAGTTGATAACCAAGGCTCTAGTTACTACTGTGATTGACTCACTATTCAACTGTCCCTTTCCTGCATTTCACTTTGAACATTAACAGAAAGAGGCTAATTATGTTTGCATTAGAAATGTTTTTTTAAAATATGGAAGTGATAAGATACTTTGATGATTTAAGCTAAAGCTGCATTTTAAAGATGGGACAGATTAAAAAAAAACAAAACCCACAAAAAAACACCACCAACAAAAAACTTCCAAATGTTCCAAGGCATATATGTAGAATCTGTAAAACTGTGTCTGGGTGTTGCTGTGCTGGAGTTAGGGCCAATAAAATCCACAAAGAAAATTCTGTTCCTAAAAAGGAAGAAACAAAGGCAATACCCTCCAGAGGAGACCGCCTGTGGCAACTGTTAGTTTTTCCAAAAGAGACCTACGACCTTGGCACTCCTTCAATAAAAAAGCTTTTATGTAGCACAGTTCACACCAGTATTTTGGAGGGAACAATTAGGGTCAGTCTAGTTTCTTTCATTTACCTGTTAGCTAAATGTTAAGTGACATGTAAATGGTGGTGTCTTATGGAGTTTGGGCCAGTTTTGGGTTATGCCTCATGTCCCCTAAGGTGGAGACCTATCAGTCCCATATTTAAACTAATGTAGGACTCTGAAAAGAATAAAGTAATACAGCTGGTGCTTTTACTTTAATGGACCTTTCCATCTGGGTGTATGGATGTTCCATACTGGCATATTATTTTGGCTCAGTACTGAGCTTTTCAAGATGATCTACCAACATCAAGATTTAACCACAACTAACAACTCAGACCCACACAGCCACTCATTCATTTTCCCTGCACTGGGATTGGGGAGAGAATCTAGAGATTAAAAATGAGAAAAACTTATGGATTGAGAAAAAGACAGTTTACTAGCCAAAGAAAATCTGCACACCCAGGCAAAGCAAAACAAGGAATTCGTTCATCACTTCCAGTCGGCAGGCTGGCATTCGGAAAGCAGGGTCCTGGGAAAGCGAGGTCCCATCACACTTAACACTGATTTAAGAAGGCAAACTCAATCCCTCCAAATGTCCTCCGTCTTCCTCCTTGTCCCCCCCCCCTTTATATACTGAGCATGAGGTCATATCATATGGAATATTCCTTTGATCAGTGGGCATCAGCTGTGCAAGCTGTCCCTCCTAACTCACTGTGTAACCCAGACTCCTTGCTGGGGTGATAGGTGAGAAACAGAAAAAGCTTTGGCTCTGTGCAAGAGCTGCCCAACAATAATGCAAACATCCCTGTGTTATCAGCACTGTTTGCAGCACAGATCCAAAACACAACTCCACACTAGCTGCTATGAGGACTATTAATTCTGCCTAGCCCAAACCACCACAGCCACCATTTGTCCACTCTCCCAGTGCTAGACTGAAGCACACAAGCTGGATTCCTTCTGAATAACACCTAAACATTTTGTGTGTACTCAGAGAATACCTCAAATGCTTTCAGATTTAGGAGGCTTTTATGGTTTAACCCCAGCTAGAAACCAAGCCCCACACAGCTGCTCACTCCAGGATCACCAGCAGGATCAAGGAGTGATTTGGAATAGTAAAAGGCAGAGAACTTTTGGGTTGAGATATACACAGTTTAATAGGAAAAGCAGAAGCTGCACACACAAGCAAAGCAAATCAAGGAATGAATTCGCTTCTTCCTGTGAGCAGGCACCTCTTCAGCCATCACCATGAGAGCAGGGACCCATCTTGTGTAACAGTGAACTTGGGAAGACAAATGACAACACTCCAAATATCCTCCCATTCCTCCTCCTCCTCCCACTTTACATACTGAGCAAGATGTCACATGGTCTGGCATGTGCCTTTGGTCAGTTGGGGTCACCTGTCCTGCCTGTGTCTCCTTCCCAGCCCGGGGAGTCTCCCATGCACATCCAGCCTCCTCCCCAACCTGGCTGTACAAAAAGGAGGAAAATCCCTGGCTCTGTGTAAACCCTGCTCAGCAACAGCAAAAACATCTCTGTATTGTCATCATTGTGCCACTGATTCTTTAGTTTTGTGACACTACGGATGTGTTTGTCTATGCGTAGTAGAAATTACACCAGTGGAGTCTTTTTGTACTTTTATTGGTTCATTTCGAAAGGTTTTTCTCTTTTTCTACTGTGTAAATGAACATATTTAAGGCCATGATATTATTTCAAGTAATTTACTAGCGTACTCATCCTGGTTATGTTCAGCATACTTGATCTGGCATATTGTAACATTGTTGTGAAGATATCTTTGTATTTTGTATCAGCTCTCAAATCACCATAACAATTTCATTGTCATTTTAATTTCATGTGTCTGTTTTAGACATTGTCAGTGTTACATAGATTCAAATTTTCATTTTGCAATCTTCAGGGCCTATTACCTAATAATTGAATTAGATTTTTGCTTTCAGTTTTTGTTGACTGTAATTTTATCAGTATTTTAAGGATTATTTTACACATTCTTTTTAGGTATGTGAAAAGACTAGAACATTCTTATCATAGTGAGACATCATGATTTGATACACAACTCTGTGAACCACAGAGCATTCCCTGAATTTCTCCATTTGGCAGGGGAAAATAAATAAAAAATGAATATAGTTCTTATAGAAACTGGAGCCTGTTCTTTAGCTGTATGCTTGCACTCCTTATTAATGCCAAGCAAATTGAGTTAATCGTTGTCCTACTCCCCTTATTCTTCTGATGGTGCCCGAAGGTGCTCCAAAGAGGCTTCACCTTACAGTGTAGAGACAAAGTAGGCAGCATGCTACTGTTCAAGGACTGTAATTCATTAACCCAGCAGGTACCACATCTCACATCCCAGATTATGATCAGGTCTCAGATCTCACTGTCAAAAAATCATTAACTGATTTACCCCACACAAGTTCTTTTTTCTGCTAAGCCAGAAAATGAACCTAATTTCAACAAATCATCTAAGAGTGGGGATCATCTCTAGGAAATTTTATGTTCTAAGTTTAATTAAAATGGCAACTGATTATTTTGTTATTCCTGTGCTTAATGGAGAGAACTAAGAAATCTGAGAAGGCAAATCCTAGCATCTACTTTGCATATCTATTTTAAAAAGGGATAAATTCTGCTGGAAATGTCTCTCTGTGCAGGCGGGACAGGCACTGAGGACAGTGTTACTCTAATGCCTATCAGCCACTAAAAAATCTGTTGACTAGATTTAAGGTAAATACACAATATTTTCTATATAAAAAGTTTAAGAAATACAGAGATCCAAGGACAGAATCAGCCTAAGACATTGCAGCTGTGAGGTGAAGTGTCTTTTGGAAATGCTTTCTCTGGTTAGTGTAAAGGAACACTAGCTTTGACTACCTAATACAAACAACTTAGAGATGTTTAAATACTTGTGAAATGAATACTCTGGTATGTGAATTCCTTACATAACAGCACTTATGCCCATGGGTAAGTGATTTATGAAACACAGGTGCCTACCTTTTGAATTTATTCAGGGTTCAAGCCAAAGTGCAATATCCATGCATGTTAGAGAAATATACACATAGAGATATAATGTCCAGCACAGCTTTTCTCTCTACAGTGGACATCCACAAATAGAATTGATTAAAAAACTATTGTAATCTCCAGGTTTTGGCATAGATGACATCTCAATGATTTTCTGTGACAGTGAATTTCCTTAGCTGATCACACATTGCCTTAAAAAATTAAATTCTTATAATTGTGTTCCATTCTACTGATTTTTAATTACATTGAAAGACTCCTTGTGTTATGGAATCATTATGCATCATGCCACTGCTACTCTGTCACAAGATAATGATGAGAGACTTTTCAGTTCTAAATTTTTACTGCCTTGACTAAGTTCGGTTCAGCATTAAAAAATGTTAGGCTTTATAATTTCTAATCAAATATTAGTTCTGCCATGATGATTGCTGGACACCTTCATGGCTCATCTTCAGATTTTTCATTTGGTACACGACACATTCTGATTTCAGGCATCTAAATGTGAAAACTCCAATTTCAGCACATTACTTGTTACATCTATATAGTTCCTAATATGAACTTTTTGAACTTTTTGAAAACTGGTCACTCATGCAAAGATGTTATGTCTGTTTTCTCTAGGCCAAACACACATACAGTCATACTCTCTGAGATTAATACTATTTTTTCCCTTACAAATTGGCAAGGTGTATAGATCTTAAAATAATATATATATTTCTCTTTTCTTCTTGATAATTGTTTCTGTGAGATTTAGTTCAAAATTACAACTGCATTTCTCTTAAATTCTTTTGCTGAGAATTGCCAGGATTTGGTTTCTTCCAAATTTATTAACCTCTCATAGAGGTTAATGGAAATTATTTCACATTTGAAAGACTAATTTGAAGCTAATAATCTTATTATAGACTTTTTTTAAAAAATCTACTTTTAAATATCTTACCTTTAAAGAAGTGTAAGGAAGGTTGAGCTCTCCTTTTTTGATCATATTTCATTTTTCCCCCTCCATGTCACAGCTTTGCTCTCTTAGTTCCTTTTCACTACAGTAATTCTGATTGTAAAACAAAACTCTACATGATCAGCAATAAAATGGTCACTGATCCTTATCTTGACACATTTTCCCAGGTTATTAAAAATCCTTTAGGTGACTATATAGGTGCATTTGCCTCTATGTTCAAAGCACTGTTGCTTACCTTTTATTTTAATGTGGTTTTGTTTTGTTTTGTTTTGCTTTCTATTCTCCAGTCTCTATTCTTTCCCCCTCAACTTTCACAATCAAAACAGAACACAATCTACTTACCATGTTTGGGCAAGTTTAATGTTATTTCAAAGATTTAAGATAAACCCTTGAGTCTCCAGAGTTCTTTCAATGTGGGAAAACATAATTTATGGTTTTTGGTCTTTTAATGTAAGACTCAAGCTTATAAGAGTGTTCTGGGGTTTCTGGCCTACAGTTTGCAGGACTGGGGAAAAACACCTTATGTTCCTCTTCTGGATACAAATCCAAGCATCTCTTTCCTGAGATTTCAGATTATGGTGTTCAAATGTACTCAATTAACCAGCTATGCCCCTCTAGTCTTCTGTTTCTTTATAGTCAAGCCCTGTAATTTTCTCAGTCAAGTCAACTTAAGTTTTTTAATTTCAGCAGATTAAGACCCACAGTATTGAGACAAATGTTAATGTAAAGCCTGTAGTGCTAAATCCTGTGAGATTGTGACCACAAAATCACTCACAGGAGGTATTTGGCACTCAGGGACAGTGTTCAGCATCTTAATGAAGTACATAAGCCCTCATCACACAAAAGCCAATATTTGCACCTAGTTTTCACGAGAGAAATTGATTTTGTAGAGTTGAATCTGCAAGTAAAACTGCTTCTGCTAGAACTCATGCTGGAAAAAAGATTCCAGTGTTAGTTTGTTTTGGCGTTAGTTTCTTTGTTTAGTTTGGTTTGTTTCTTTGAAAGCTGATTATTTTTTTTTTTTTTAGGTTTGGTTTGCAGGTTGGTTGATTGGTTGGTTTGGTTTGATTTGGGTTTGGATGTTTAAATGGTTTAATTTTCCTGTATTATATATTTATGCACACTCTTGGCGGGGTTCTCCAAGAAAGTGTGTTTTCCCATCAAGCAACTGTATCTGCAATGATGCCAACAGGCATTGTAGCTTAGAAGGTGAAATGTTGTAGCATCTTCTTCTGCTTGATCAGTCTTTCAGTATTTGTGCAAGATTATCTTCTTACAAGCAAGATACAAACCCAGTGTTAGATAAAGGGCTTAGCACACAATGCAAATGATGAAATTATGAAGTTGTGGAAAAGGAAAAGTGGTAGATGTGTGTTCATGCGTGTGCTAATGTATTAAATTTGACTTCTGAATTCTCAAGTACAAAGCTCCTACTTGGTACCTGTACCCTGTGTAGACTGACTGCAAACTTGGACTGAAAAAATGGTACATAATGAACCCTCCAATTAGTAAAGAGACATGAGACAGAATCACTGATGAGAAGGATGATCAATCATTATTCCTTGTGTGTGCTGTCTAATGCAGTTAGGAAAACAAAATCTGTGGAACTCTCTCCGTAAAGAGAGTCTGTAGTCACTGTTTCCCATGTTTGCATTTTTCTTAAACTCTTTCCCAGGGATTTGAGTTTAAGAAAAATGCAAACATGGGGAACAGTGACTACAAGAGTCCTTGAGAGGAGCTGGTCTCAGAAAGAATAAAAGGGCCTGGAATGAAGGTGGCAAAGACAGTGGGTGGAGGAAGGATCCTGCAAATGAAGGAAGGTTCTGGAAATGAGAGATGTATGAAGAAAAATGACAGTGGATGCTTAAGACCTTGGCCAGTGACACCTGAGACAAGAAACTGAACAGTGGCATGGCAGGAGCCCACATGGCTTTCTGCCCAACCATCCAGCAGTAACTTTCCTGCAGGTTCCAGGAAAGTTGAAATATAACACAGCAGGTGTGTCTGCATACAGTTGGCTCATAAGTAAACACCAATATTCAGATCTCCTGCAGATGACTTTTACTCTGGACTTTTACATGTGACAAAAGCAAAAAATTATTGACCTGTAAATTTGTTAAATGGTGAGAGTAAAAAGAGCTTTTGATCAAATCAAATGAAGCCTCATAGAAAGAGAAAATGCTTTTTTTTTTTTTTTTTTTTTTTTTTTTTTTTTTTTTAATAAAGAGAATCTATGAGACAAGCAGAGATCTCTCTTTACTTTTCTCTATTCTGGATAGTACATCAACATGTTCCTTTGCTTAGCTACTTCCAAATGCAGGATCAAAGGAGTATATTTTTAACTGAATCTTTCTAATGAAGACCTGGGTCTTGATTCAGTTGCTCATCTCTGGGAAAATTAGTTTGTATTTTACTAGCTCTTAAGAAGATTTTGACTATGTTAATGCTTTATGTCACCTGAATCAATCTTACAGGGACAATTTTTACCCATATATATTCCTTTTGGGGAAGATTAGATAGCTACATTCATGTGTGGGATTTCTGTGTGGTCTCTGAATTCAGTGAAATGTCTGATTCTGCAGAGTAGAAGCAGATTTGGAACAACTGCTTTATCCATGGTAGGAATATTCTTCAAATAGAATTAGGGTAATGTTCATCCTATAAATAAGCAATAAATCAACACTTCTTTGGTTTATGTATGAAAATATTTTGCTCCCTAGTGCCAAAAGAAGAATTCTTGAGCCTTACTCTAAAACTTGTTCATCTGAATTATGTCAATGAAGTAATGACAAAGTAGTAAAAGATCCTCAAGTTCCAGCCTCCTGAGATTTCTCTGTGTGAAGGCAGTCTGTCAGGCCACCCTGCTATCTTAGACCAATGGAAGTTCTTTTCCTAATAATAAAACCTTTGGGATTTCACACTAAAATACCAGCCACTCCTGTAAATTCAACTGTTCAATATATAGGGTAAAATAAGAGCACACTTAGTAAATATGGCATTTTAAGCTGCTCAAAATATCATATGACATGAAAAGATGTTCTTCATAACCACACACAATGCGTAATGTCCATGGAAGCAGTAGAGATGGTGATGCTTAGAAGGCATTTTAGTTAGTGTTCCTGTGTAAACTGTCAATGGGAATCTGTGGATTTTAGTCTGTACCTCTGCCAGGTACTTGTAAGATGCATGAAATAATTTTGTGAGTTATTTACATTAGATCATTTCATGTGGTTGTAGACCCTATTGTAAAAGTCTTGTAGACCTAAATAATGAGGCTTTTAAATTTCCTGAAACCAGGTATAGTGTCAAATTGTTTCACATCAGAAGGAAAAAGGCAATACAGAAACTTTTGGTTTTCATCTTATTTGTGTTAAACATGCATGCATATATTTTTGAACCAAAAATAGATTGTCCATGCCACAATCTAAAACCAGATTTACTTTGATTTTTATAACTCATGAGATTATTTCTTTGAATTTTTTACTCTTGTTTTGAAATCAGAAGAATTCTTGAAACTATACTGATATAGACTTCACACATAGTCACTGGCTTGACCAGCCAGCTATGGTACCAACTGGTAGTAACTCTACAAACCAGACCAATACCTGCATGCTAAGAAAAAGGGGGGAAAAAAACAAAGACCTTAAATTAAAAAAAAAAAAGAAAAGAAAAGAAAAGAAAAGAAAAGAAAAGAAAAGAAAAGAAAAGAAAAGAAAAGAAAAGAAAAGAAAAGAAAAGAAAAGAAAGTATTATAGTTTTAGCTAGAAAAGTTCATTTGTCATGCACATACCACATGCCTATATATGCAAATTTATTGTTTTGCCTCTGCTTGTAATCTTCAAGTTTTAGTCTTGGTGAATCTTGGAGGCTACTTTGGCTTGTACAGATGTAAAGTTGAAGCATGTAGGCTAATTCTTCATGGAGATTTTCTATACCAGAGGATACATAGGAATCAATCCTTCAGCAAAATTTTAGAATGGAGACATTGAAAAAACTAGCCAACCTATAACAATTGCTGCAGATGTAGTTACTTTCCAATAAAGTGACGGGAGAACTTTAAAATTTAAACTCGGCAAATAGCTAATAAATCTTCCCGATGAATAATTTTTTAGAGAAAAGAGCCTGAAGGAAGTGCTGGGTGGCCTGTGAAAGGATAATTAAACAGACTTACTTGTCGACTATCCTAATCTAATCTCTTACCTGCTCCAAATACTTACCTCCTTCTGAGAGATTTGGATCCTGATTAAGCAAACACTTAAGTATCTGCTTGATTTTGAGTATGTGCTTTATGAGAGCTTATAATCTGAGTTTGTCTTCCTCCATCCTTCTCCCTGATTATACATCTATTTAAAAACAAGGAAAGAAAATATAATGTTTTCATCTTTTTCATATCACATTCAATTTCAATTTTCAACAATCAAGTACCTTAACTAGACAGCTTGCTTTCATCTCAGAGAGATGAAAAGATACATAAAAAGTGATGAACAGATGGGAAATTTTAAGCTATTGAGAAGTGTTTGTAAAAATTTAAATACTCTTTCTTTTAAAAGAAGAAAAAGGAATGATAATACTTTATATATCAGTCTAGTAGCAGACAAATTTGCCTTTGAAATGAGAAATGGGGTTTAATTGTCAGACTAGGGATTTTCATATTTCGGTCCTCCATATCAAAAGATAAACCTTTATGAAAGCTGTCCTGTAAATTAATATTATAAGAACATTTTCACACCTATTGGCACGGAAATATCTGTGTTTCAATTAAATGACAGTTATTCCACCATAAAATAATTACAGTTAGAGCATTTCTGCATGTTAAAGAAGATTATCATCTGTACAAAGATGATCAGATGAATAGAAAAGAGAAAGGACAGAACTTAAAAGTCACTCCTGCCAAAGTCGTTTCTGAAGTGAGGTATGCAAATTAGCTAGCTGGGAAAATGAAATTTGGAAATACTAATTTTGATATTTTCAGTATAGTTGTTGATCTCCATTTGAAGAATGGGTTCTGGTTTGTCTGCTCTGCCTACAGTCCCTTTCCCTAAAGGTATGATGCTGAAAGAAGGGAAAGGTGTCCAAGATGTAGAGACTAGGTAAAAATAACCATGTTTCTGACCTTGGGCAAAATAAAAGTAAATTGTGTTGGATTCTGTCACAGGGGAAAACCAGTCAGTTTGCATGGTTCAAACCACATTAGGATTGAAGCAGCTCATTGATTTATGAACAGCACGTTAACAGAGATCAATACCAAAACAAGTGATAAATGACGATACTAGACAGTTACAAAGTGTTAAGTAGCTATGCATTTCCCAGCCCTGTAACCAGTCCCCAGGAGGACACACCACCAGCACACCCCCAGCCCAGGGGCAGCACACTCTGCTCCCAACCCCTGGGTCACAAACACTCCCTTTGCTGGAGCAGCACATGGCAGAGGCTGGCAGAGGTTGGGTGCTGCTGCTATCCATCTGCCTCCAAGGTCTGCTCTGTCCCACAACTGCTCCTGCTGGCTTCCTGCCCTTTTCTGGCTGGTTCCCTCAGCATTTCTGTTTCTGGTCCCAGCCCACAGTGCACATGTGCTTCGTGCTCACTCACACTCCTGCTGCAGCAGCTGGGCACATTGGGGCCACTGGGCTACCCCAAGTGTGGGTCATGTGAGCACCTGCACAAACCTCTTCTGTTATCCAGCAATTGCTCTATCAGCTGTTTTCTACAAGAGATTTTGAGGCTCTGGTCTCTCTCTGCTCCCTGAAATTTTATGAGAAGAAATTGAACAGACTACTTGGTGCAACTAATTTACACTAGTTTGTGGGGTTTTTTCCTAAAAATACATGCACAGAAAATTAAAATTATGTGATGTCCTTTAAGGAAAATATTCCTGAGTCCACAGACTCTAAGCTATGAACACCTGAACATTAGATTTTATCAGAATTTGGCTCAGCATTTTATACAGTAGACATTAATGAACCTGAACAGTGTATAAAATTTTATTCTTTGTAGAATCATCTCCAAAACAATCCCATAGCACAGATACATAATGTAACTGATACCACTGTTCACTGCTGGAAAAATTTAGTAATATTGTATTTTTTTTAATATTGTTTTCAAGACTTGAACTTAATCAAGAATTTAGTAAATTTGAGGTATTTTTACTCAAGTATTTGAAATGGCCAAATTAAAAGCAAAGGAAAGGAAGTGGAATTATTTTAGACATTACAATGGCTACAAAAAATATCGATTTATACCAATGTATGAATTAATCATTATCAGCTAAAGAATATAGTTTTAATTTAATTTTAGTTCAGTGCAAATGCATTACTGACCCAACTGTTCAAACAAATCTTGCACAAGTTACCACCTTATTAATAGATTCATATAGGAGGGCATCCCAATTTAATTGAAGTTATCTAATTGAAAGTAGACTTGATTTTATTTTCTGTTGAATGGATATTTTATTTTTAATATGCCCTTTGAACTATTGAAACCAGAGCTGTCATTTGGATGATTGACTTTATTGCATAAGTGAGATGTTTGCTTCTGTGAAGGCATTAAATACATATATATCTATGTAAAAATTACAGCATTGAGTCTAAATTGATCAGCTTGTAGTCCCTCTATATTTTATGGGAAAGTTAATACACTCTGCTCTAAATGAATGTTCCAGATAAGAAGGGTGAATTCCATCTTTCTCTCTGAAAAAAAGTGGGATGTCTGAATGGCTAATTTGATCAGTCTCCTCATCTTTAGGCAGCTCAAAAAATGGTAATGTACCTTGCAGGACATGAATTTCCACTTTGAACTATTTGTACTTTTTATTTCTACTGTCCAAGTCCAGGTAATCTGTCTTTTCTGTCTCAAATGCTGCTCTCTTCTACATTACTGACATCCTAGTTGTGCCTGGAGTGAAAGCTTACCCATGAAAATTTTGAAAAGTAGGCTATAAATATATAAAGTTCTTTAACTTTAGGCTGAGTAACATTTCACTGCCCACCACATAACTTTATCTTTCTTCTGTTGAATGCTAATTTTCTTCATGAAAATGCTGAATGAAATCTGAGTCTGCATATGTATTTTAGAGATCTTTATTGTCTCTGCTTTTTAACATCAGCCAGCCTAGCGTGAACAGACTGTATATGCTGAAAAAATGATGTGCAAAACAGGTGTTTTCTGAAAGTTGCTATTAATAGTACTTAAAGTACATGGATAATGTTTAGATTCAGTTTGTCACTTTGAGCCTAACAGCTTTCATGAAGACTTAATTTTGCTTTACACATGTATATTCTCACTTTACCCTAAATGCAGTTCCCAATTCTGTCTTAAATAACTCTGATTCTATTGTTTTTCCTGAAGGTATGCTCAAGTCTTTTCCAAAATGGTAATGAGTGAACAATATCAGCTACTGCACAGTCAAAATGTGTGCATCTACTGGTCAATAAGCAGCAACAAAACTCATATTAAAAAAGCACAGATGAATCTGTGATTACCAGGTATCTTATGCATTGTAGTAGGTAGATTCTGAGAAATACATATTTTCCAAACTTCATCAACAGTTTGCTGTCTAACTTCCATTATCATTCACTGAATCTCCAAATAACACCATTTTCATAAGAGGTAATTGATTGTAGGGTGTTTTGTGTGTTTTAGAACAAGGCTTGCCAGCTAATCCAAAAACAGATCTGGGATCTCTGTGTCAGATATACTGGGAGCATTTCCCAAAGGTGAGGGATTCACATGCAAAATTCCTGCTGTGGAGCCTGACTGCAGCCACGTTACTCCAGCTCGGAAATGAGCCCTTCCCCATTCATGGAAAATTATGTGAAACAGTATAGAGTAACCTCTGGGTCCTATCCATCCCCCTCCTGGCTACTGCAAAAAACTACCCCTGCCCTGGCCAGAACTAGGATACAAGGTTTAGGAAGAAAATATATGAACCACAGAAATATTTTACCTACAATTGACTTTTGGGGTACATAACTATAAGCTAACTTCACAGATTTTGTGAGGAGATACTTTGCTTTCTGTCACTTAGGAAACATTTTTGCTTTTTAATGGTTTCTATAAGTTAAATTGTAAAAAAAAAAACAACCCTGTTATCCAACTATCAGAAACACCAGACTTCCTTTTCAACATTATATTTTGAAATCTGATAAAATAATAAGAGATTAAGGAGACTTTAATGACCAGATTATCATCTTCTCTGAATAGAGCTGTCTTCAACAATTGCAATCTATTTGATGAATCTTTCAATTTTATTTACATTGTTTCCCAATTGCTTATGAAGGGAGTTTGATTTTCATAAATTTGTTCATTTTTCATTCTTGGACTACCTGAATAGTTTATGAAAATAGTGAGTTACAGCAGAACTATTTTATTATAATAGTTTTACTCCATAGAAGGAATGTTTAAATCGGTTGCATATTTAAATAATCAGTTTATTTTGTAAAAATAGTATTTTTTTAGTGCATGATAGATTACATATTTTAAGATGAGAACTGTGCATGTCAGAGTAATTTTTTCCTCCCTGAGATTCAGCGAAATGTCTTTCCTTTCTAAACTGATGAGTTTGATAAAACGCTAGGCAGAAGTGAATTGAACTAAGGCAGCAAGCAGGTCTCCATGGCACCCAGCTATTTACATACACATAAGTGTTTGCATAAATGGACAAGGTGGGAGAAAAAGGTGAAGTCCAAGGATGCTTATCATAATTATTGTTTCTCATTATAGACTAAATGAAATTGAGTCCATCATTAACTTTGTGGGTTGTTCCTGCTGTTCACGTCTGATTACAATAGCAGATTTTCTTTCATAGGCTTACCTGGGAACAAAAATTTTCAGTATTCTGCAAGCTTTCACTGCTATTTGCCTTTTATTTTAATCAGTGCTGCTTTCCTTGTACTCATATTCTGTCTTCCACAGCCTTGTTGCTATTGGGATAAATTGCCAATATTCAGTCAAGAATAGCTGCCACCTTAACTTTTAGCATGCCTTCACAAAGGGAAATCCTCCTGTTACAGAGCTCACTCCATAACATTCTGCTTTTTTTCAGACCCTCTGGTTTGTTTTTTCTAAGTTAATTCCTTATAGCAGAGCAAAAAGATGAGAAGTTTTCCTTCCTTGCTATCATCTTTCTAGTCAACTTAGGTTTCTGTCCGTTTTCCCTTTTATGCTTCTTCTACCAGATTTTCCTGTACCAGTAATTGATTCTGGTCCAGTGATTTTCTGCACTGAAACCTGCAGTCAGAGATAGTCCAGAACATGTTCTTTATCTATGAACTACTGCTACCTTGTCTTCTGGGTATTCTTCTTTGATCTCTCTCATTAGTTTTTGTCTATTGACTTAATTTTTCAGTGCATTTATGTTCTTTGCTGTCCATCCACTTCTTCTACCACTGCATTCCACATGGATGGAAGTTCTTGGTCTCCCAAGTCCTCTACTCACAAGAGGAAGTGATGATTGATGATACTGATCTTTGACTCTTCAGCCAAAATTACCCAAAATTCTGCTATTGTTCTATTCACAACAATGTTGTCTAAAGGCAACTTTGTCACTGTCACATATGCAGAACCCTAATAAAATGTTGTGACACACAACCAACAGTTGCTTATCCATTGCACTTATTTTATTGTGCTCTTGTATAGTTTAGCATTTGATAGAAAAAATTGTTTTTCAGCCTTCCAGGAAATAGCTTTAGATATCAATTCTGGATTTCACTGATCCTGGGAACTGGCAAAAGGAAAAAGGGTCAAGGAAAATAAAAAAAATAATACATGTTTGTTGAAAGAAAAAAGAAGTGCAGATATATTTTTTTGGATCAGTAATTCAAGCTAAGGGATCTGTTGGATGTAATTGGGTCTCCATCTGTGTTCATCTTGCTTGGATTTTCTCATATGCTGGTGTTTGTTCCAGTGAGACCATGGCACAGAGGAACTGAGGGGATGGTGTCTGCATGCACCTTGGCCTGACAGGCATGCATACGTACTTTGTCAAAAGCTAAGGTGCAGCTTTTTCCCCTTGAGTGATAAATTTGGTGAGATAAGCAGCTTTTACAGCACATATTTTCCTCAGTGCTCTCTAACAGGATTTGTTTCCACTAAGATAGATCTATGAGAAAAGCTTAAAAATCTAGGCTGAAAATTCAGGGCAGATTAACAGCATCAGTATTTTGTGAATGGTATAGATAGTTCTAATGTAAGTGATGATTCCTTTGTGTGGGGACCTGAAACCTTTTACTCTGGAAACTATTTTGTTTTCTCTTTCTTTCCCATTGTCTGACTTGGAAGAGAAATATAATTACCATGACAAGACCACACAAGCATAGCACATCCAAACAGATAAGCCTTCATTAAAACTTCAGATTTAATCTGAATATTTGGAAAGTACCCCTGCTAGACATTAATTTTGTCAATGACACTTCTGAATATGAGACGCCAAGCTAAACGTAGATACACTCTAACACCAATAACTTTCTTTTTATTTTCTGTTTTTCTTTTTTAATAATAAATTACCATCTGTAGAAAACTGATGTAAAAACACTCCACCATCTCCTTCTAGTTAGGTTTTGCTTTCTTATCCAATCTGTTCTGTTGAAGAAGAGTACATGGGCTTGACTTAGTTATCAGGTGCTATGCAGCAAATTCTCATTTTGCTCCAGTGACATATGTGAACTGTATTTCTTTCTCAGATGCTTCTCAAGTGAGAAGCTGTTGTATGAAGAGACTCTTTTATATATAAATTTCTGAGGTGATAATATAGCCCAATATTGTTTTTTGGTACTCCATAGCAGACAGAAGTCTAAAAACCCAAGCTTACTCTCATGAATTTTTTCTAGATCAAGAGCAAGATATTATGGGGGGTGTGGGGGGAAATAAAACAGTTAGGAAGTAATAAGACTTGTTTATTTAATTTAAAAATCTGTTGTTATTTTTTTTAATTCAATAATCCATATTTCATTCAAATACCCAACTCTGATTTATTTGAAAATTAAGAGAAATGTATTTTTTATCTTGGGTTATTTTTGAATCCTTTGAAGTTGACAACATAAAAATTTATTGTCATTAAAGTTTACTGTCAACTGTTCTGAGCCTCAGCTTCCTTTAAGTCACTTCAGTGGTACTGTCAGTGCCTCTGCCATTCACAGAGGTACTGTGGGGTCAAATAAATACTACATCAATAATAGTTTTGAAAATTTACTAAGAAAAGGTTTTTACCCAGTGTCTTGTTTAGATTTTGAGATTGCATAGAAAATTTTTCAAGTATTCTTTTTAAAACAGCAACAGTGATGCCTCTCTTCAGCTTGGAAAAAAAAGTTTGACATTTATTTCATTAAGTACTTTGCAATTTTTTCCCTCTTGATAACATATCAGGTTTATGGGAAAAGATATTTTTACTTTCACTGATGATACTTTTTTTAAAAAAAAATCTAAATCCTCTTAATTCATATAACTCTATCTTTGAGTTTGCTGGAAAAATTCAAGACCAACAAATTTCATTTTTTTAAAGAGATCTTTTCTGTACAACTTTACAGTGTGATTTAACAAAATAGATTCTTGGCAAAAAAAAACCAAAACGTATCTGAATAGGAATCTTGATGTGTAATCAGCATTTGCACAGTAGAAACATTGTAGGTTATAAGTGAGGGTACGAGGCAAGATTTGTACTAAGCCAGGAGGTCTTTAGAGAATACCAGAACTTCCAAGCTCCTTGAAATAGATCCCTTTGTAGAAAAATAGCTAAGATTTTCTTCAACCAAGATAAACACTACTCAATGGGCAGCATTCATAAAGAGAGAAGAAAACAAACAAAAAAGAGAACTCCAGATCTAACCAGACTTGTTAAATCTGGCCCTTAAAACATCTTGTTTCTCAATTATTTTTTGTCTTGCTTCTTTGTTCCTTTCTCAGTCCCTTTTTCTCTCTGCTCTGTGTAAAAGCTATTGTTTTTGTAGGTTTCTGCCCTGAAAGAACTTGAAATTCTTGTGCGAAATGGATTATACATGAGTTTTTGCTGTATACACAGAAGACTTACACATTTTCCATTAATGCTGTTGTGCTGAAATTAGCAATTTCCATATGAGAAAGCTGAATCTATATTGTGTTCCTGTACCTGATCACTTACACAGTTCATTTCAAAACAGGCAGTGGAATATAAAAAACAAAACAAAACAAAACAAAACAAAAAACAAAACAAGGCAGCCACAAAAGAAGGAAATAAGGAACAAAGGGAAAGAAAAGCTCGTAATAGTGAAAAGAAGACATTGTTTAAAAAACCCCAAAATCTTTTCAAACAGTTTAATATTTTTATAAGTAACAAAAAAGGTTGAAAATGGTGAATTTTTCTGTGAAAACTACTGGTGTTTTTAGCAGAGTTCACCCAAATTTGTCTACAATGATGTACTGTCCAGGGTACAAAGCAGAAGATGGGACAATCCAGTCTGCCCATTCTGTTTCACAGAATACAGGAAGGACAAGGTGGGGCTGGCACATTTTTTTTCTTTCACCCTTATTCTCTCACAGGCCTTGTGTTTGGGACATATAAAGCTGCCCTACTGCTCCAGGTGCTCTCTCTTTCCAAATTAATCTCTCTGTGCTGCCTTTGGTCAGTTTGCATCATGAGACAATCAAGACTGAGCTCAAGCTCTGTGATACCCTGCAACTGAATTACCTTCCCTAGAAGACTGATATGAGCTTTCAAACTTAGCCCACAAAGCTTTCACCATTTATACAACTATGAAATATTATCACCAGAGTAGTTTCAAAAAAATCACCTGACCTGGAATACTTGGGGAGATTTTGCATGGCATAGTTGGTTATCTGGCCAAGAGAGATGTTGTGCAGCATACCAATAATTAACACAATCAATGAATTATTGCTTTGTGCCAAGATAGCACAAAGGTATGTTTATCTTGCATACCACATCTGGACTGATAAGCTTAATTGATACAAAACACAGTCTTTGTGGGTTATTTTTTTTTTCTCTCCAGTAAATTATCATGCATGTGAGCTGTGCTTTTCAAATTCACTTATACCAGATCTCCCTGGAATTTTTTTGAGACTGACTAGCATTTCTGACTCAGTATTAATAAAAAATTAATAAATTTAACTCAAGTTTCTAAATTAAACAAACAAAACACAATGAGAAAAACTTAGATGTCATATTAGTGAGAAAGAAAAATCTGAAATGCTCACTCGAAAAGTTGCAAAAAATGGCATTTAAGTTCATCTTTGATATAATAAAAATCATTCATCTCCAAATGGAGAGTTGTCATTTAATTCTTTAAAAAGGATCTTACAGTAGTGGCCAAGAACCTTTAAAGAACACTTGAATTCTTCAAACTCCTGTTAAAAGCTTTGTCTCACAATCTGCTTTCTGATTTTAGTATTATGGTCTTTTTACATTATTTCATTTCCCTTGGGAAAAAAATTTCACAGATAAATAATTCAAGGCATGCGTGTAGGTATAGTTTTTCAAGAAAGAAAATAATCTCATTTTTGGAAATGCAGAAATCGTTCTTAAGTAGAAGAGGGTTTTTTGTTGTTGTTGGTTTGTTGTTTTTTTTTTTTTTTTTTTATATGTTCATTAAAAAGATCTAATAACAGAAATTCCACTATATCCCCGGGCTGCTGGTTGCAGTGTTTAACTATCTCTACAGTTTAAGAAATATTTTGTCTTAAACTAATTTAAGTCTTCCTTTCTGCAAATTAAGTCAGTTGTGATTTGTTCTGTCTTCAGGTAAAGTGGAGATAATGAATTGTCTTTCTAATAATCATCCACATATTTGAAGCTTATTTCAGTGTCTTCTCTTGGTCTCTTCTAGATTAAATGAAGTGGTGCTTTCAGCCTTTCTTCTTTAGGTTGTTCTTCCTAAACCACTTATCATGATTTTTCCTCTTCTATTTTGTTCCAGCGCTCATACAGCTTCAACTTTGGTGTACAGATCTTAGCATAATCATCCTTCTGAGGCCTTATCAGTGCTAAACTGATCAGAATAATTTAAATAATTAATTTCTTCCAAAAATACTTATTTTTCTCCATAGTTATAAAGGAAGCTTGTCACTATTTGTTCACAGGTAGTTCAGACTTGCATCTTAGGAACGTGACAAAAAACATGATATGTGGACCACAAATCTTTTTTAAGTAACCACAGATAATACATTGTCCAGACTTGCAGATTATGAAACAGTGTCTTTTTATTTTTACACCTCTTCAGTGATATATAGTGATATAAAGAAATAGTGTCCAATATCATAACTTATTTTACAGTAATTTAATTTAGTCTGCATCAGCTTCTGAGAATATTACATATTCTCCTAATACTCTCTTAAATTAAACAAATATCACATCTCTTGCCTCCTTCCTTTCCATCACACCTGTAACCTTCTCTATTCCTCCCATTTTGCAGTTTATTCACTTACCTTCCCTGGGCTCTTGAGAATCAACATAATTAACTCATACTATGAGTTTGAGCTGTTTATCACTTTAGAAATAATATGCGTACTTATATACACACACATGCACAAATGTATACTTTAACTGGCCATGAAGAAGTATTTTCTACTAATCTTTAAGGTAGCCATAAGATTTAAAGTCATTTAAAAGGAAGCTTATGGTAGTAAAGTTCTGCATTCTCTATAGTACTTTAAGAATAAATTGCATGGTTGTTGGACTGAATTTATTTTTTCACAATGCTTTTATCTTATTTATGTACTTATTCCACAGCCAGAGAAGAGAATTGTCTTGACAGCTCTTTCTTCTACATGGAGACTGATTTTCATTTTAAGACAAAACTATGAGACTCGACATTGCTGTTACTATTGATCATTTTCTCATTTGTAACAGATTCTTGCACATTATTACACTGAAAAAAAAAAAAAAAAAAAAGAAAAACATTTTCACTTGCTTGCTTAAAAAAAACAAGCAACAAAAAAACCCAAAACATGTCTATTTCTCTTACATCTAGCAATGGAAAGAAAGCAATACCTAATTCTCTGGATACAAGTTCTTAAAACTATACAGGCTTCATAGAAATACAAAGACCTCTCTAAGTTTCTCAGATTTTCCCACTCTTTTTCAGTTTTATTGGCAGATAGTTTGTGCCCTTAACTTTTTGTCTGGGAAATGTCTTAACTTTATCATTAGCCTTTGGCCACATGAAGGTTATGTTCCTGAAACTAAGTATAGACGACTTCTGGGGAGCTGAGAATTAACTCTCTTGAATTAACTCTCTCTTTATGCAGCTGCTTTGCAACACAAAGTAACCTCCAACAGGTTTGACATTCTCCACTGCAGTCAGCCCCTTTGCCAGACCTTATCCAAGTGAAAGAGAGGCTTTAATCCCCAGAGCTCCCCATTCAAGGGACCATTCAAGCAGGATTCCTCTGGCCGCTCCACCTGGGGTCTTTAGAATGGCCTTCTGCCTGTGTAACCTTTTCACTCCAGAGTCTCATATTGAGGATTCACACTAAATGATGCATTTGCTTAGCACTTTTTCTTGTGACATTTTTACCTTCCTTTATGGTCATGGAAGTGGCACCTGAAGACACACCAGCTTACCTGGCAATCTATTATAACAGCTATGCTATAGTGAAAGCAAAATCAGCTGTGCCTTATGGAAATATTCACCCTGCACTTCACAGACGATGGAAAGTGCGCTCTGTCATTAAATGACTGAATGAAAGAAAACAAAGCAAAGCAAAGCACACAGGTCTGAGATTTGCCATAAAGGCTCAGCTTGCAGTATGTCTGGGAACATTATTTGATGAAAATTGCCAAGAAAATAAGTATATATCAGAATTAAAATAAATGTAAAAGCAATACACAGCAAATTTAGGGAATGAACGAAAAATTGCTTTTCCTTTTCTTGTAGAGAAGAGGTTGTAATTTTAATACCAGTAGATGAAGCAACAGTGTTGATGGGAAGGGAAGGGAAGGGAAGGGAAGGGAAGGGAAGGGAAGGGAAGGGAAGGGAAGGGAAGGGAAGGGAAGGAACTTGGGCATAGTTTTTATTTTTATAGTACAAATCTCTATAATTATGTTTATAAAAGAGTGCAATATTTACAATGTAAACTATCTCATAAAATTGGCATTCTTATATCAACAAGCAGTAATTAAGCTTTAATCCCACTAACTTAATGATTATTTTAATAAATCTTACTAAAGGAACTCAGGGTTCCTTGATATGGACGTGCATTTGCTGGAATACATCTCCACATTTCTGCACATCTTAGTGAAGGAGAACTTAATCAACAAAGTTTTTATCATACTTCTTTATTAAGTCAGTACTACAACTTCATAGGCACCCTATATGTAACCCATAAGAACTGTGTTTAAAAAGAAATGAAGTTTTAGAATTCCGAGACCTGCTTCCTGTTGTCAATGAAATTTAGCATTAAAATGTGGTTGGATTACAGATCTGAGCTCCATTCCTTCAACAGCTTTTACTTGAGCAGAACAAAGAATGACTTCTGCTCCAATGAATCTGGGCATTCCCCCTTCATGTGAGGGAAAAAAGGGGAAGAAATTGTATTAAGACATTGCTGAATTTATTGCTCATTTATTGTAGAGGCAACATAGACTTTAAATATTTGAAGAATCAGAGACATACAAAAGCCACAGCCCAGTAAGCAAATATTCTTGAAAAATTACCCTAATTAAATCTTTGTCACACTTGATAATGAGATATTTGCTTCTGTGGCCTTTTCTGTTTTCTTTTCATGATGATGATGAGGTAGATGTCGGTTTTAATTTAATAGAATCATATAGATTTTTCTTTGGTAATATCTTTACAGATCAATGCACCCTGGCCCTGTAGGTAACAACCAATGTCAACCTTGCAGCCTCCTCCTTAAGGTTAACAAGCAAAATGTCTTTTTGAAAAATCATGACTGCATTGTAATAATCAACAAAGCAAAGTCATTTTTCACAGTACACAAATATTAAACTGATAATCAGTGAATTTCAGTAGGCTTTCCTTCTATCAAAAGGATTTAATAAAAATAGTCAAGATCGAATGCCTTCTTTCATAACTAAATGAAATTTAAACTAGTAACTGTTTAAAGATCTCTCATAAAACATGGAATAGAAAACTGTTCCTAAATGCTATGTTTGATGTGAATTCTGCAGACAAGACAGTGTTCATGTCTTGGCTTTTTTGCCCTTGAAAGCTTTTGAGACTGAGAAAAAGAGACTTCTGTACAGACTTTGTAAAAAGGTAGTCTTTGAAATTCTCCTTGATGTGGTATTTTAGGCTTATTAGAAGAGTAGATTTAAGTACCATGTCAAGTCATAATCCAGTTCATGGGTTCTCTGTTTTATCCTTAGGTCCCTCCAACTTGCCCCAAGAAAACACAGCTTGCTGTTATTAAAGTATTATTGAATAATGGGGTTTTGTATTATTTTTGCAGTAGAAAGTTTTTCATGGACAGGAATGAATGAAAATATTAGTCTGAATACCTGTTTCCAGAGAAGCGATCAAATTCCAGGTAATTTTAAATGTTATTTTTTTGTATTATCAGAACCAGGCAGAGTACAGGAAACCATCACTCTCGCACAAAACATACTTTTATGTTATTATTACTTTAACAAAATGTACCTTGATGCATTACAAAAATGGAGTATCATGTTCTTAAGAATCAATATGTTTCAGCTTTCCCCCCACACTCCTTTCTGAATTAATTGTCTGCGTGAAAATAGCTGCAAGTAAATTGGATTGCAGTTAGACAAAAGAGGGCCTAAAACCTTATTGGCTAACACAAGATGTATGGTTTACAAGTAAACAGACATGGATAATTTGTAATCTCAAGAGAGGAGGGGATTTTTTTTCCTTTTGTGATATAATGACTTTTTGCTAGTGGGGTTGTTTAATTACAGAACACAAAAGAGTGCTTTAGAGTGTATGAGCAGTAAATAAAGCATTATCATTTTTTAAATACTAAATTAATTATCTATCATGACTCTTTTAAAATGTGTTTATCTTGTACCTTCAAATAAAAAAAGTTATCACCGTTTCAGAGTTTAGATGGGTCTTTATTGTATATCAGCATCTGAATGGAGATAATGTCCCAAATAATTTTCTATTTTTTTTTAATTTGAATATCCCAGTGAATATACCTGTACAATGCTTCTTAAAAGTTAGTCAGATTTGGCTAACCTATGGGTGCTTTACTATAAGTTAATTTTCTTACAAATAGGTTTAAAATAATTTTGGTACTGATCAGAGTCAAACTCTGTGCTTGTGGAGCTGCTTTTGCAGTTGTTTTTGCTGAGGTAGGATTTAATTCACTGAGGCTGCTGTTCTCAGTAAAAGCTTCACAACCTTACTTTTCACTATGCAGAAGGGAATAAAAACATATGATAGAGTTCAACAAACAAAAAAAAAGGTACAGACTGCACACTACGCAGAAAAAACACTGATACAACCACTACATGAAAAATTTGCCAGTAAATCAGGGGAGTAGTAGAGTAAGACTTCATATTTGCACATGCACAGAATGTGTAGAAATTAGGAATTATAGAATTGGTAGCGTAGAAAAAGCCTCGAGATCATCAAATCCAACCACTAACCCAGCACTGCCAAGTCCACCATTAAATTGTGTCCCATCTACGTGACTGAAATACTTTCAGGGGCAGGTACTCAAACATTTCCCTGGACAGCCTGTTCCAATGCTTGACATCTCTTTTGGTGAAGACATTCTTCTTGATATATAACCCAAACTTTCCTTAGTGCAACTTGAACCCATTTCCTCTTGAAGCTCTCAAAGGAGAGTTACATATATTACCTATCCTAATCCAGGGTAATGAGGCTGAACATGGCCAAAATTTTGACTTTACACTATAATGTACAAACAGTAAAAAACCTCTTGACATAAACTGAAACTCTATGCTCACTGCACAAAATAAGAATCAATTAGTGTTTCTTAAAGAATAAAACCCCTAATCTTATAAGTTATTTACATGTCAGGTGAAATATTGAAAAAAATTTCAAAAGTAGCTCACCTATATCCTGAGAATGGGCACTTTATTTTTAAGCACTATCACTCACTAGGTCACTAGATGATTTCACAGTGAAAATCTTCCAAGTCTCATAGATTTGCCCATGGGCTCTCTAAATATCAGTGTTTGTTCGATCACTTTCTTGGAAAAAAAAAAAACCACACAAAATGTGACATAGCTGTTTATTTTATATATTGAAAAACTGATTTTAGGTTGACATCTACATGTAGTCTCTCATTCATCCTTGTCTGAATACAGAAAAATGTCTTATATTATTGAAATTAATAATAGAAGTAAGCAATTCTCCAGCTTAGGTAACTGAAAATCAGCTACAAGACTACCTGGAAAATTTCACTTAATTCTACTTTCACCTTGTTTAAGTTCTCAAAATCAGATACTGATGTTGTACATAAGATGTCAGGAGTTTTAGATCTAGAAGCGAAATCCTGTAGATACTTAAAAAATAAAGCAAGAATAGGTGTAACACAACTTTCATTGTTAAAATCTGAATCTTAGAGGAATCGATGCAGAAATTGGAGGTAAGGAATCACACCTGGAATGAGGGTTGCTGTGGAAAAAAAGTGGGGATTATTACTGACTCCTCAGTAAAAACATAACTACTCTTGAAAGTTCCTGTATGGAAAAAAAAAAATTAAAAAGAGTCATTTCAGCTTTTGTGACAGCTGACATTTGGTGTTCTACTGACAAAATGGCTGTTGGTTGTACTAGATTGTGTCAAATTACATGCAGTGGTTATATAATGTGTATTACTGTCCATGAGGGACAAAGATGAGGCCACTCATTTTACTTAGGACTGAAAGATGGATTTAAATTATACTGCTAGGGATGAAAGGCTAGCGCTTCATTAAGCAAGCTGCTCAACCTTCATGCTTACTCCAGTTTTAAAACTATTATCCTACAATCACAGTGACTATCTTTGAAATAATATTGCAGTCCTTCTTTGATAAGAAAGCCTGTTTTTTTCCTTTGCTCTGCCATGCAACTAAGTAGCAGATACATAATTTATATTAACCTTGACTTGTGCTTCACCTACAGATTCTCCTGATTTTATATCATAAGGGAGAATCCTTTTTTCTTCACAAGTGAAAACATGAATTATTTCCCTTATATAGATCCTTTCTTTTTATTCTTTTTATTATTTTTTTTTAGAGGAACCAGGGTATATAAAGAATTGCTCCTAGCTCGCAAAAAGTAGCAGCTTGTTTCCAGCCTTCATACTTGTTCAAAATCCATCTCATCACTTTGGCTTGATTTTGCATAATATTCTTACCTGGGTGGAGTTTCTGTGTCTTGTCTGCAGCAGCACTATGGTGAGCAATGGGAAGTTCTGTTTAAAAACTGAAGACACTGCTGTGTGCTGAAAAGTGTCACTGCTGTTTTCAGGTGTTCATTTTTATACACCGATTATAGAGTGCTAAAAAAGTACTTTCAGAAGTTGCTCACAGTTAAATTGAGAACTGCATTTATACCCAAAGCATGGTCATTATAATGTCTTATTTATTCAATACAAAGGCTCTGTGGCTCACTGCTCTTCTGATATTTCAATTATTTGGTTGTAATCATGTAACAAAGCAGATATTGATTTCCTGGGTATTCAAATCACATCTCTAAAAGCAAGAGCTAGTAAAATGGCTTTATCATTTAAAATTATACACAATTTGGTGAAGCCAGTTTGTTCCAGTGCAAAGGAACATATTCCTTTATTTTTAAATTGGCATTATAAAGGGCATCTCTGGGGGTGTTTCTTTAAGGCTATAGTCAAATTCAATAGGTCTTCCTTATTTTGAGAAATATACTGCTCTCACCTGATATTAGTAAATGTGAATAAAGAAAATCAAAGCATTCTTGGGACCTGATGGATACATCTGAACATTTTTAATTCTGTATTTATGTGCACATTGGTTGAGAAGTACTAAAATCTACAGATCTAATTTTTGATACATGTCAGATGGGAATTATTTGGTAGCCCTTCCATCATTCTTTTTTTTACTTGACATAGCACGTACTCTCTTCACAGAATAGAGCAAACCAACCTATGATAAGTCAATTCCTTCAACAAGGTGAACCTGAAATATACTTTTAAGATTTCAGAAAACTTCTGGCATGTGCTCAAATGTTCCTCAAATGCCGGGTGCCTCTACTTTGTCCATTCCAAACACTGATGGCTTAATTGCAGAGACAATTTATCAAATCACAAGACAAGAGCTTCAATGAAGACAGTGTTTCATCTTTTCTGTCCTGCTTGGCCACGAACAGCATGGCCAAGGTTGGAAACTGAGCAACTGCTCCCTGAAAAGCAAGAGACAAATTTTAAAAAGCCAAGGAACTGGCTACACCAAAAGCCATATGCAGTTTTCAAGAGGAAAGTGAGAAACATCATATTATTGTTTTGTGAAATAGTAAAATTCATGTCTCCTAAAAAAATCATAATAGTAGTACTTTAGATTCCCTGTGACCTCATCATTTTTACAATTTTTCATTATTTTCTGAAATGGATTTCCTGTGAGTCTTCAGGTTTTTTAATTTTGCTTTCTTCATAAATCTTCTCACTCCTGAAAAGAAGGAAAGATCTAAAAATGCATCCTCTTAATAATTTATTTCTGTCTTTCTTTGTTTATTTTTCTTTCTTTTTCCAGGAGAACCCTTAGTCAATGTAATTCTAATATTTTTTTTCTAAATGTATTTGCTTAATTAAGCATAAAATTTATGTATTTATATGAATAATACCATTAGAGAAAGCTAAAAGATTTTGGACTCCCTTGGTTATAGCTAGGCTACCTGAGGCTTTTGTCTTTCCATGCACACACACAAAAAAAATCACAAGATGCATAACTGGCAGCAGGAGTATTAAATAGAATATGCTGAGAAAGAAATGGGAAATACTTAAAAATACATATAATTGTTAAAAGTTTTCTGCTTGTCCTAGAAATAAAACAAGTTAAAATATTTTAAAATGTAAAAAAAATATTTCCCCCCCCAAGATATGGCAGTATATCAGAACACCTAGAAGCTAGTGGGAGGATTTTTTTCTTCTTTTTTTTTTCCACTTTTGTGACATACTACAAAAGCTTTTCATACAGAAAAAAAAATACCAACAGTTTCAGGATGATGGAATTAAAAAAAAAAAAAAAAGGTCTTGTTTTCCTTTAAGTGCTATTTAGTACTTGAAAATCCTTTTTGGTTTGAAATATTTTACAGAATGATGCTATCGTTCAAAGAAAACCAGGTACTCTCAATGGTTGATACTTGTTTTGAAAAGAAGCTTTGCAGTGTCTTCAATTTTTTGTGCTTATTAGAAAGGTTAATAATCCAGTGTTGTTTCATTTCTACCTGCTTCCTTGGGTAAATGTCAAAAAAACCTCGAGAGTTTTAAAAACAAGAAAATATATCAATTTCTTTCTTACAAACACTTCTACTCACAGCTTTAGACTGATGCTGAAGTAAGCCAGTGTCATTGACATCTGTTAAATCCAATTCTCTGATCATCAGGACATTCTTGTTTCATATGTACAAGTTATGACAAGAGGCTTGGAAATACTAGTAACTCATAATGGAAGAAGTGACAAAGCTGGTGTCACATCACCCCTGTGGAGGAAAGGTTTGATACCGTGAAAGATGAATATATCATCTAATTTTATATCCTGTTTTTTACAGATCATTTCTGTTTCATTGAACTGAACAAAAGTTCCTGAATTCAGTCAGGTTATCCTTCATGTCTTCCAGAAATATACCAGATTCTAAGAGGATTTCCTCTTATGAATCATCAATTTGATAATCCATATGCAAATGGCTATTTTCAGTTAATATATATTTGTGCTATTTTTTTCTCTTAGTGAATAACAAGTAAAATAAATAAAAACTTGGTAGATCTCTGACACCTGAAATTCTAAAACCTGTGTGGCTCTGCTATCATGTACACATCTTATAAGCATGTCATCATGTCTTTGGACAGAAAACATCTTAAAGGATCTGAGCTTCAAAATGATGCATTTTATAAAAACGTCTGGTTTACTAATCCTTGTTTTTCCTGGTTTGGAAACAAATTTTTACCAAAAGATAGGCATCAGACTACATTTTCTATCAAATTTTGTTAGCTTTTTTAATTAGCACAATACAAGTAAGATTATCTTAAAGAACAGCAGGTTGTCCTAAAGAAGTCTGTGAAATTTCAGGTAGCTTTTTACCCATGAACATAATTGTAAAGTGCTTACAGAGAGTACAGCATTTGTTGAAAGTGAGATCATTGCCCCCTGACTGTGATAAATGCACTGAGTAACATCTGCTTTAAGCAGTTCTTTGGGACTCACTTGGTGGACTCCTAAGAAAATACAGACAAATATGAAATAAAAATTAAATATCAAATTATAGCCTGAAGCTCAAGAGTGTGAGTAGCAGTCATTACAATTTTTACATTTGTTTATAAATTTTCTGTTTCCAGAGTAATTCACTTTGAGCTGGCTAAAATCAAGAGATGGTTCAGTCACCTCACAGTAAAGAAAGGATATGTTTGCTTCCATCCAAGCACCTCTGTTTACATAATGCCCCATGTATTCAGCTACTTCTGTATTTGACTCCTCCTTTTCCTCCCTGGTTTTGTATATTACACCAAACTTAAGATTCATTTTCATCCTCCAGTCAAATGACTATTATATTAAACTGTGGAAGCAATTGCTCTAACATGAGAGGCTTAGTGAAGCATGCACAATGGTCACAATATTTGCCTTTGTCACGAGTCTCTCATTCCTACATAACCCACAGCATTTTGTTGAGAATAATTTCCTGCAAAGTAGAAAACTTTAGGCTGATGGGTAAGTTGACACAGGCACCTTACATTGTTTTAGTCATTAAGACATTAGGTAATAAAACATGAGTCAGCCCCAGTTACACTTGGCTAAAACTGTCAGTACCATTTAGGCATGCTCCGAGAAGGAATGTCCAATCAGACCCCTTTGGGAATTTAGGCAAAGAAACACTTAGAATGGGATTAATCTCATGCACCTTTAGGCACATAAAAGAAAGACAGCAGAATCTGAACTAATCACTCCAGACCGTGAGAAAGAGAGAAGGAGGCACTGTCTAAAGCATTTTGTTTCAGGTATTTCAGATGTCTTTTGGGTGAGGTGAATCAATTTAGATGACATCAATATCTCTCATATGACTTTTAAATGGATGTAAGATGAGTAGCTCATTCTGACTTTAGTTATTCATGTTTGGCTTCTGTGTCTGACAGAGCAGATGACTGAATTGTGCTGCTTTGTCAGGTATGTCCACATGTGGCCACTGGGTTACCACTGGGTGTTATTTCCCAATTGGTCCTTCAGTAAGAACTCCTGTTTTTTATTGGGTGTTGGCTTGACTAAGTCAGAATTCCTGTGGAATCCAGTACAAGATTGCTAAAATAAAAATCTAGAATGTTATTGCCTAGAATAAGAAAAAAAAAAGAGTTTTGCTCTTCAACATAATTTTTAAAATTCCTTTTCAAGCAAACAGTGGGACTGATTTGCAGTTTGTACTGCTGATGTTTGCTCCCACTTACCCACGATACAGGGATAAGTTCAAGTGGCACATCAATACCAGCAGCATTTTATAATGAGAGAGTCATTAGCAATTATAAACCTAATCAAGCAGCATTTGATTGTCCAGGTACCCAGGAACTAAACCTTTAATTGATGGTCATGAATGAGACTTTCTGGTCCTTTCTATGTAACAAAAGTTATATATTATATATATAATAAGTTAATTGTCACATGAAACATGAAGAATTTTAGGGATATATAGACTGGCTTAATAGACCTATCAGAAAAAAAAAAATTTAAAAATATCAGAGAGGTTAATTTAATTTTTGATATAGAAATTTATCATCTAGTCTCACTAAATGTTAGAAGACAGAATTAGGAATACAAGAACAAGACTTGTCCTTGTTACATTTACAGGGCTGCTGCAGAATAATACAAACACTGCTGTGAAGCTGTTAAGTTAAAAATGAGGTCCTAACAGAGGAGAACTTAGTGAATGTACAGAGATATTGAGACTTTAATGTGTTAATGAATGGACTTAGCTTGTCAGGATGCTGTGCTCTATTACTCAATCGGACAACATAGCATTGATATGATCTCCCAGAAAACATATGGACATTTACAGATGAAGCTTTATAACAAAACCATTCAGATGCTTATTTTCATTCCTGACCAAATATAATTCAGTATTCAGAATGCTGAGCATGACTCCTTCTGGAACCTAACACTTTGTCCTGGAATCAACTACCACATACTGTCAAAACTGAGATTTTTCTCAAAATACAAATTTTGAATTTCTTTTAATTAGAATTACTCATTAAATACCCGTGTCTTGTTCTTCACCTTTTCTGCAGCAGATGAGTGGAGAGAGAACTCATTCCTTTAATGATATTTCTCAGTTATTACCTAAAATATGTCAGTATTCTGGAAGCAGGGACTACACTCTTTCCATGTGTTTGTTTCAACTCCTAACCTACCAAGTCATTCTCTAGTGTCCTAAAGATACTATTGCAGGCAGATCTGCTTCGGTTCTGCTTGTTCTTGATCTTGTTCTGAGGAGGTTAACTCTTTCCAGAAATTGTAATTCTATCTCACCCAGGCTCCTGGATTTCTTTCTGTAGGCTGAGCTCAAAGCTACAAAAAAAAATTTGAATCAATTTTAATGAAGTGATTTTCAGAAAATTTACACTATAATTTCTGAAAAACTGGAGAGAAAAATGCTTGTGGATTCTTTTTTCTTTAGTTCAGTTCTTGATTTAAATCACTGCAGATATCTCTCAGCCAGGAAGCTATGAAATGGAGGTATTCAGAAATTTTCTCCTAGGGTTGTTCTTAAGATACCAGGGTTGTAAACAAGAGAAACTGTAATACCTCTCAGATGATAATAAACAAATGGGTTTAGGCATAAAATTAGTGGTAAAATGAACTAATCTGCTTTGAGCAGATAACAGATGTGATCTAGTGAGTACCATTTAAATGATCCTGTTTAGTGGCAAGAAGTATAAAATCTTATGGACTCTCATTAAGCAAACACTTAGGATTTTCTTGGATCACTCTGTTAAAACTTTATTACTTTGTATAGAGATGAATTTCACCTGGTATGTTATGTAATTCATTCAGTTTAGCAATGACTCTTTAAAACCATTTTTAACAGGTCACCAGTAATTTCTGAGTCCAGTGCATAGTTGGCAAAGTCATAGATCATAATATTAACTGAAACAGACAAATGACTATTTTTTTTTCTAAAGAAAAAATATATTACTTTAGGGGCCCAAGTGAAAAATGGAATATTTTTGTTCATTTTTGCTTTAAGAGAGAAATTCTAAAAAAATATAAATGTTTTCCCTTAGTGATTTTTTTAGCTTGCGTCACTGTATTAAAAAAATACAAAAAAACTCTAAGAAAACCAAACACAAAAAAAAAAAAAAAGAAAAAAAAAAGAAAAAAAAAGAAAAAAAAAAGGAAACATAATATAGGTATTTCTTTTTGTTTGTTTGTTTTCTTTGAGATCACTTTTAGGAATTAAATTCCTGTGTTAGGTTTATTGCTGAAATAAGCTAGATTTTTAAAGACAGAACGTAAGTCCTGGGATATAGCTCCAACACCTTAGATGAAGCGTGTCTACTCCTCCCCCATGTCTCTCTCAAGGTAAGACAAAGCTTTAGAGGTGGGAAAGAAAAATCTTTGTAATGTCTTTGACATCCTCTTCAGTACCCCCTTTACCGTTTCAAGTTCAGAAATATCATAGTTGATTTTCTTGTGCTGTATATTAATCCCTCAGAGAATGCTTCTGTGAAAGATTTTACTTGGTCTCCAATCCCCTTCCTTGCAGTGACTTCCATGGCTTGTTTTCTTCTTCTTTTTCAGCTAAGAACAATAACCCTGACACATTGTGATGAGCCTCAGCTGTTCCTCCACTCAGCCTAGGCTCTTTAATGAAATCAAAGTAAAGCAGATGAGGGATCCAGAGAATAAAAAATTTAACTCAATAGCTACTAGAAAAGGACATTAAATGGAAAAGAGGTTTGTAAGCTGAGAAAATTCAATTCAGAGCTGGATAGAGAATTGTCTTTTTCAAGACAATTCTTTTTGCTGAAGATTAGTAGATTTTTTTGCAAAGAAATAGATAGGACAGTGGGAAGACCATGAAGAAATTGAAGATGTTTTGGATTATAAATATACAGGAAAACATTTAAGTAAACTTAACGAGGGAAGTAAAGTTAGAAATTTATTTGAAAGTCTAGGTCAGAAAAAGACACTGAAATTTATAAGCCCTTTGTTATTTGAATACTTTAACATACCAAAAGCACCAAAATGCACTTTTCTGTGCACTGTGGCCACAAACAGTTCCGAACAGGCTGAACCAGATAAACATCTCAGGTAAATGATCCGCATCAAGGCTTTAATTGTTTATAAGAAATTTTGAATACAAAATGAAAAAAAAAAAGAGTTTCATTTATTTAATCACTATGTCTATTCATCTTGCAGTTTTTGTACTTGTAGTGTCAGCTGTTCCTAATGAGAGACTTCAGCCATAATAACAAAGGAGTCTTGGCACCATTATTCTTCCATGAGTGTCATCTAAGTTCTTGCAGGTAATCAGTCTTCACCAGTCAGTTAAAATATTCATATATTAATTATTTTCACATGTATATTAAAAATACTCTGATTTTCAAACTCTGAAAATCAGACACAATTCAAGGTGCTGAGGAGTGGTGAGTTTCCTTATATCTAAATATCTCTGTACCTCTCTACATGTTTGACATACTTGTACCTCTTCAACCTGAGTTTACTTTCAATCACAAAAAAGATGAAAGTAAAATAAAGTCCTTAGCTGCATTATATTTAAAATCCATATCAAAATTTCCCAAATAGGTACAGGCTATCCAGACACATGACTCTTGCTATGTCAGTACTGGCAGACTTTTAAAGCATATGAGCTTTAATTCTAATTACTGTGGAATCAAATACCATAAATGTGTCCTCTGATTCCAATTCTCATCACACATTGAGATGGCCCATTATCTTCCATTATCAAAGGCTCACTTTCATCCCTTATCTATGTCCACATTAAAACAGATATGAAATGTTTTAAAGTAAAAAAATATTAGGAAGGGAAAAAAAAAAAAAAAAAAAAAAAAAAAAAAAAAAAAAAAAAAAAAGGGAGCTTGAAAATAACATGGCACTAGCCAGTGAGGTACCTTGGTATTCAGAAGTTCTCATCGTCATGGATAATCAGACCTATACAGTTCTCCACTGTGAAGGAGAGGAGATTAGCACTTATGTGTGCTCTTCCCTATCACTTCTGGCATCCACAATGCTGAATCATGAGGGAAACTTAACAAAATAAACAAATTATTGTTTGCAAGTGTTTTAACTTACCACCAGTAGGAACCTTCATAGAACAGTTCATCCTTTCTATTTTAGATAGCAATCTGAGGGTGGGATGAATCATCCTCTGGGGGAGCTTACATGACTAAATGGTGACTAGGTGTGACTGCATGGTCAGATGACCCTTTTAGGCCCAATACCTAAGTTTTAGTTGGTTTAAGTCCATTGGGATGAATCCAAAACATTAATTCACAGCTGAAAATCCAAAATGGGTACGCATTCACATAGTCTAATAGTGATGAAGCTGGCATAAAAGCTTGAATGCCAAAGAATTAAAAGAGAATCTTAAATTTGTATTCCTTTGAAGTCTATTAAATAGTATTTATTTTACATTTTAACAAATGTTTCCTAAGATAGATGATAATTTCTCTACAAAAGGCAGCACATATGGCAGCATTTGATAGCTACAGCATGAAATGCCAGTTTCCTATAAATATATGCTTTGGAAAATTATGCTTAACAGCAATAGCTTATGAGGTAAATAATTAATAGGAATGTTAATTTTTCATTAAATTTAAGAAAATGTTAGGAAGATATATAATATATTGTGTCTTTAATTTATCCATTCTCTTCTCCCATACTTTGCATGGGTCGTTTGTTAAATCCCATGGCTTTTTTTTAATTGCAGAAACCAAAAAGCAGAGCTAGTGTAAGTTGTTAACGATGATAATACATCCAGAAGTATTTTTTTTAATACCAAACCAAATAATTAAAGGTCTGTCCACCCAAATAAATGAGTGTTAAGATGGTACCTTTTGAACTAGTAGATGATGTATTAACATTTTCTGAAAAGATGGGACTTTGATATTATGAGAATATTGCTGTATTAGTTTCAGTGAGGTTATCAGGAAAATAGAATGCATTGAAACCAGTCAGAAGTTATATACATTTTTAGGAGTATCTTTAAATCATTTGCCAATATGATATCTGCTGCCACATCATTTAAAGAATCAGGTGATGTCTGTCTAGGTGAAAAAAGAACAAAAAAGCCTGTAGGACAATGTGCACAGCAGGGACTGAAAACCACATTTACAAGAAGACCTAAGGGCTGCAAGACTGACAGTAGCATAAAGCACAGAAACAATTATGCCTTTCTGCAAAACAGCAAAATCCACAATGCTGTTCATTGATGCAACAATGTTATTTCAGTAGCAAACATAGTACTGGATCTTAAAAATTGCCTGTTCCTTTCTTGCCTTTGATACCTCCTTTCCCATTGTGATAGGTGATTGGTTGCTAGTTGTGCTGGAGGTGCAGATCTATTTCTATTGCCTCACTGAAGAATAAATGAGAAGCAATGTTTTTTGCACAAATTGTGGTTCCTAGAAGAAGCTGTGCAAGCCTTGGCCTTGCAGGAACACTCTGACAAAGGTCTGGGAAACAGCCAGCACATTGTATGCATGTGAGCTTTAACCAGCTTGGGCAGGTTTGGTGACAGCAAGGCTGTTGTCATAACACAGTTAAATAATTAAAGTATTGGATGACAGAGTCTCTTTAAAATTTGACTTTTGATTTTAATTGGCAGTCAGGTGTAATAAAATAGTTGTACTCTGTGCCTAGGAATCTTTGCTTCAGTTCTTTCTTCTAGATCATGTATATCTGTAGCATGGGGCTAATAACTTCTGTACTGGTGGAAAAGAATTGAAATTAATATATTTAAATGTATTATTATTGAAGTCAGTGGGGATACTCCCATTAAAGCTGCCTAACTTTACTTTTGGTCATTTTTAAGCTTGTTATTCTAAACCTTATAAAACAGAATTTGTGACAGCCCAGTGTGGCAGCTCAGATGTATTTTCGGTTTCTACTCTTCTACTAACAAAATCAGACAAAATGTTCCTCCATAAATACGGTGAACAGATTAAGTTTCACAACAGAAGTTGGTACCAAATGTCAATCTGGTACCATGGTTCAGTAAGGAAGGTGGAATTTGTACCAGAACTGTGCTTTCTGTCTCTGATAAACTTCATCTCAATTTTGTGACATAAAGAAGCTTTAGAAAAAACACACAGGTTTCATATGAGAACTAAGACTTTTAAGATATCAGTGACTAAGATACCATGATTGATGTCAGCCTGAGGCAAAGGATTTTCGCTGCCACTCCATGCTTGTGGATGCCAACCTCTCTCTCCTGCTCAGATCCCACCCTTACAGCAAGGAAGAGGAAGGTGTTTTAGCCTGAAACAGAGGGTCATAACATACAAAAGGGAGGCACTCTGAAAAAAAACATGGAATTGGAGACTGCCACACTGTGATATTAGTGTGAACTCATCTTACTCAGAAATTAGGAGTCTGAGGAAAAGAACAAAATCAGAATTTTCTGCATGAGGAAAATGAGAATGAGATGAGTAGACAAAAGTCCAAGACAGAATGGAAGTTTAGAATGGTGTCTTTAATTGGATACATGTGCCATGATAACTATGTCAAACTCATTGCAAGAAGATGGCAAACTTTCAGTGTGAATCAGGGCTAGGGAATGAAATAATGTCATTTGTATCATCCTTTTTTTCCTGCAAAACCAGAAATGGTTTACTGAATAAATAGTCAGAAGCTGGTTAGGAGTAAGAAATAGTGTCCTAATGAATGAACACTGTTCCTACCTCTACTACAAAACATCTGTGGCAATATTTTAAGCCATAGAATGCTGAAGTTTTAAAAGACTGTATATTAATTATGTCTCCATCATTTTCTGTGGGCTTAACTTGGGGAAGGTTATCTTCAGAACTGCTGAGAGCTCACAGCTGCAGTTGCTGTCTGTAAGAACTGCTCTGGAAATAGAAAATGCATTAATGTTAACTCTGTTAATAAGTTTGATTTCAAATTGTGTTTCTTTGTAATTCCCCTCAGTTTTATTTAACAAGATCTCCACCCCTTCCTCTTACTAAAATGCTATGAGGAGTCCCATTAATATTTATGGGACATGCAGCTACTGTAGTGATCACTGCCATAGAAAAGCTAAAGAGATATTTAATTTTTTTTTAATTGCATGAGTTGTATTAGACAGAGGGCCAAATTATATGGGGGGTGGGGGGTGAAATAATACTTGGGTTAGTTTATTTCACAGTTTGCTGCAAGAGTCAGTCATGAGAAAATGGTATTAGATAGTAGGACAAAGAAAAACTCTAGTGACTTTATATCTGGTATCTCCTAATTTTTCTGGTATTTGACCTTATAGCTTTAAGAATATGCTAAGAATTCCTTGCACATAACATTATTGTGCATAGTATTATTATTATCCAGTGTGACTGGATGTAGTCCATATTTAGGTTAAAGGAGGGAACAACTGAATATTAGTTTAGTGTCATTGAGACGTGTCCATATCCTCAATCAATTTGTCAAGGCCTCAGCATTTGACCTGCTAAGGGAGTGTCTTGGACACTGTGTTCAAAGCATGAAAACTGGAACCACCTTTGAAGCCATTGTCATTAGGGAAACAAAGGAAAACAAAAGCAAACCTTTTTTTCAGGAAAAAAAAGCAAAGTAACAAAGAAAAAATTGTCAGGATTCCTATGAGATCACATTGGGTCATGAAATTCATAACAAGTCAAATTGTTAAGTGTAGGGATTTTCAACAAAGTTCAGGGAAATGAGCTGTTCTTCTCCCACTCCTTTAAGAAATGTGTATAAACCAAAAAATAGAATATTTTAAAACTAGCAACAGTTTGTTTGTGTTATTTTTTTCCTTCAGAAAAACAGCTTTTTAAGATCTCAAAGACTAGCTGATCACTTTTCAACTCAGATATTTTAGTAATAGGGGGGTGTCAAACATATAGAAAAAAAGACTTCCTGCTCAGTCCATGGGATTGCAAGTAAAAAGAAGCAATATTTTGGGGTTTTGTGGGGTTTTTGTGTGTGTGTGTGTGTGGGGGGGTTTTTTGGTTTTTTTTTTTTTTTTTTTTTTTTTTTTTTTTTTTTTTAATGGAGAACATAAGCTTATATAAACAACTGTAGGATGTGTAAAGGATCATGATAATGTCAGAGACTAAAGCATATGAGTCTGTGGGTGTCCCCCACCCAAGAGAGGTTAACAGAGTCATCTCTCTCTCCTGGCTGTGTTAGATGTGATATGTGTGACAAGGTATTAATCTAAAGCTTCTGGCTTTGGTTAGACAGCTACTGGGTCCAAGAATATTTTATCCTGCTTTTATTCTCTTTGTAGCATGGGATGATAAAATAGCACAAAACATCAGAGATTGGTCACAACTCTGAACAGAGATAAGATGTTAAACATTTTTCTATAGACAACAAAACCTCTTTTCAGCCAGTACATGATCCTTACGTCATCTGTGCTGAAGTTGTAATCATGAAGGTATTTCCCATAGGTCAAACTCCTGGAATTTCTTTGTTGGGCATGACTATAATTTTTTACCTGGGACTGTATGGTCTGTCATCACACAGAGGAATGCATGAGCCAGTATCCTGCTGTTTATGTTCAATTTGCAAACAGTAAGAGAAAGTTTGTCCAATTCAAATGTTTACAGCATGCTAGTTTATCACCATCTTGCAGGTTAAAAAGCCACCACAACTACTGCTGATTTTTTCCCAGTAGAAAACAGGTGTATTTTGATTGCTTCATCAGCAGGGAGACAGTGACTGAGGCTCCCACTTACTGTGTCATTATAGTGTAAACTAGGTATTGAAAAATGGTGACAAGCTGATGTGAAGAGAACTAAAAATAAAGTTTCCAGGTGTCTACCCACTTCTCAGTATGAACTGGCAAAACTTTTCTATTCCTCCATAGAATTTAACAGTATATCACAATTAAGAATATTTTGGTTTTCCAAATAACAAGGGAAGGAAAAAAGCCAAAAGAGACAGAACAGGACTGGCATCTCTTACTAATTTAAGTTTTGATACAGACAGAGGAAATAAAGTGTGATTGATTTTTTTTTTTTTGTGTGTGTGCATAGGTTTAAATTGTTTCTGTGCTTATAATTAACCACGTGTTTATGAGATGGCCTGGATCAGAGCCCAAGTCTTCAGTTTACTATCTAAAAAGAAACCTCCTGCTTAAAGCTGATAAATCACATAAACTTCCAGCAAGCTTTGTTTAAGCATAAACATTTCATACCCTGATAAAAGCAAAGGAGTTATGATAACATCAAAGGGAAACATATTATTGATTAAATAGTTTTATACATTTCTTCCTAACATTGAAAGGTTCTTGAAAAATAATTAAATAATATTAAAAACCCCATGTACTGACATAAAATAGTTCTGTGAGAGCAGGATTTATTGATTTTGCTATACTGTTGTGCTTATAAACAGTAATGCAATATGTTATTTCGGCTGCCGTAGGCAATTAATTTTGATTTTGTGGTTTCTTCCTGGTTTGCTGGGTTTTTTTGTTTTTTTTTTTTTTTTAAGACTCACTAAAACCATGTGGTAGAGTATAAACTAGAGCAGTAAAGAGGTACTAGAAATTATTTAAGTACCTTCTGCATTTTTTTAAAGAAATAACTACTTTGAGAGCATATATGATGAAGATCGCAAAAAAGGGTACAAAAGAAAAACAAATATGAATACTTACTAATATGAATAAACCTTCTAGTAACTACAGGGAAATTAAACCAAAAAAAAATTTTTATCACATCAAAATAAACCTACCAGAAACAAATACAAGGTATCTGTATTATGTTAACAATTGGCATTTTTAGGTTCTATCACTGATGCCTTAGGAAAGTTGACCTGAAACAGAGACTGGGCAGAGCTAGAGAATAAAGCAGATATTTATTTAAAGCTTCCAGGACCCACCCTGGGCATTACAGGACCAGGCTGCACTCAGGGTGGGTTAGGAATGGCCACACAAAATGGCTACCTGTTCACGAGATTTTACATTTTTATAATTTTCGGTCCATTTGTATATTGGGGTTCAATTGCCCAATTACAGCTTCAGCTTGTGAGGTCCCATCCTTCTTGTTCCTCCCTTCAGTCCACTGTTGTTTATGCTTTTTGGGCTGAAAGCTGTCCTTGGTCCTCAGCAGGAAAGGATTCGTTTGGTCTGCTTGTTCTGTGAACAGAGCTTACTGGCACTTAATATGAGGCTCAAAATAACATCCTTAGGCAGTACAGAATCTGAAACTATGGAAGCTAAAATCTAAGGCATCATCACTGCTTTGTTTTTGTGTTGAGAAGACAACAAGATTAGAAGGTGAGGCAGAAAGCGGGTGCAACACATTCCAGACACATGTCAGTTTGTATAGTAATATATCAATGGCATGGAAAAGTACTGGGGCCACCTCCTGTTCCTTTTCTTGCTGTCTGCCTGTATCACCCAAACATGATAACGTTGTTAATGAGAGCAGGTGCATAAAAGCAGCAAGAAATGTAACTCCTATAGGTTCTTGGTAGAAATGTAAATCCTGTTAGTTTCTTGCAGTTTTGCAAGAAAAACAGAAACAAAATAATGTCCAGCCTTCCTGCAGTTACTCTTACCACTCCTTATGCTTGCTATTAATTACAAGTGCCACTTAAAGAGCTCTTACTTGATTTGTACCAAAAGTTAACATGAGAGAAAAACTCTCTTCAAGACTGAATGTGTGTGTTATTGGTGCTGTAATAAAGTGCTCATGGATTTGACTCTTTACAGATGACAAATCTCAAGGAAATACATTATGTTTTATGCCAGTTGTCACTCCATGGTGATGCAAACTAGAAATGAAATGGAAGATTTAGCAACAGAGACATTTTGAATGGAATAACACTGTTTTGTTGGCAAGATTTTTCCAATATTTTCATTTCAACTTCATTAAAAAAAAAATAAAATTGTAAGCATGAAACTGGCATGAAAAACATCCAGCAGGGATGGAATTCTAACTCTGCAAACATATTTCAATATAATTTAGATTCTTGTTTTATTAATTTGTAACCAGATGATGTAAAGGTCATGGAGATAATTTTATACTGTATCTGAAACTTTTCCATTTACCGCCGATGATTTTACTGCACTAGTTTAGCTAGAAGTGCTCTGTGTCCTGTTAGATATGTAGCTAGCTAAAAGTAGACTTGGGCTGTTTGAATGTTTCAGCAGAAGGCTTGTCTCTTGCCACTTGTCTGTATACAGACTTCCATTGTCTGGCAGCAATTAACGTAAAAGTGATTGATGTATACCTTGTAGGCAGAAACTTACAGTTGTACATTCATCCATTAAAAAGCACAAGACTCTAAAGTGGCCTAAACAGATTAAGGAAAGAGACATATGGACTACTTTATACTGGAAAATTTGACAGTGCCAGGACTCCTATGCTGTGTTACTTCACTTGCCACAATTAAATTTTTAGCATTGTAACAGACACAGTTTTGATTTATACCAAGCAGGACTACTTGAACAACACCTGAGCACAGCACACACAATTAACACTGGCCATGGACCACTCCCTACAAACAATTTGAATGCTACTACTTCATTTTGGAAAGAAAAAAATTGAAGTATGTATTCAAGAAGTCATAACATACAAGTAGAGCTCAGTGTCAGAGAACACCCCAGCTGCATTTGACACATTAATTTGGGCAGTTACTGAAATGGATCAAATCTGACCTATATGTAGCTGTGTGAAAGGCTAAACTATCTGCCTAGGATTTCTCTACTGCCATGAAAAAGAGCTGGTCAACTCTAGTAATTGAATCCCATCAGCTATTATAGACAGCTATGAAATATCTTTCTTGGGAAAAGCGAGTGTAGCTGACAAAGCTTTCATCAGTCACTTCAATTTAGATGGCCAGGGTAAAGTGAGGCGCAGTCTGGGAACTGGGAAGTTGGTTGTGTCCATCCTTCCCTGTTGGTCACCACTCTTGCCATCTTTCTTCCCCCAATTTTCTTTAACAGAAAGCTTAATTCATTACTTGCTGTGAGCCTCTAAATAATGAGAAACTGTCTCATTTCTTTTCTGCTACAGCATTTTTACTATCCAAAAGGAGGTAAAGTTACTGATGCTGCTTTTTCTCTTATATCCACAGTTGTTTAAATGCTATGGATGCAGGGTCTCAGTGGCAGAACTAACAACCCTGAAGCATGTTTCCCTCTCCAGGAGTTTCACGCTGCAATTCTAGCTCTGTAAGCAAAATTTGTATTTCTGGCCACCTTAATAGCATAATTTTTATTCATCTCTGTTACTGCAGAGCCCTGAGATGGGTCTTGGTGCCCCACTGTGCTAATGCTTTTGGGATTTTATATTTTATTCTAAAACATCTATACTTTATGGCCAGACAGAATATATCAGTGTGAGCAACCATTTGCCAAATAGTTCAACCTTATGCATTTTTGTTATTGTCTGTGCAACTCTTCTGCTATGATACACTTCTTTGAGAGGTTTTAGCTGTACTTCTGATATGATATGTTTCACAAATACAGCAATAATAGTAAATATATTGTTCCAAAATCTCTGATGCAGGTCAGAGGAAAAGAAGGTAAAAAACCCCAATTACTCTCTCTCTTTGTTTAAATATACTTTAAATGCTTCTTGTTTTCACACTGACTCCTTTTCATCCCTATACTCTTTCCCCATAAATGTCATTGTTTAAGACTGAGCTTTCAAACTCTGATTACAGTTCAAACTGAAAGTGAAACTGAAATGGGGTGTGTGCAGAAATATTTGGAACTTATTTTCTTTCTATTTTCTGCTCTGGTTCTTCTCATGGATCCTAGCATACAACAATATTTGTGGTAACATAAGCAATTTTAAATGCCAGAAAAGGTGTAGTTAATAAAAAATATGAGATTATTGATGAAGAAATTCCCTTAGTAGTTCCTTGCAAATGTCAGGTGAATGAGCCCCTTTCAGGAAAATAAGAAAAGCTTTTTCTTTAGCATTTCAGAAATTCTGTGGGAATTTCATGTATGTTTTCTTTTTTTTCCTGACTCTTCTTCCATAATGCTGTTCTAAGGCTATATTAAGATACAAGCTAGAAAGTCAAAATATGCTAAGCCACAAACATGAGAAAGACATGAGCTTGTTGGAAAGAGTTCAGAGCAGAGCCACAAAGATGATCAGAGGGCTGGAACACTTCTATGAAGAGAAGACAAACTCAGAGAGTTGGAATTTTTGAGCCTGGAAAAGAGAAGGCTCTGGGGAGACCTTGTAGCTGCCTTCCATTACCTAAAGGGAACCTACAAGAATGCTGGAGAGGCACATTGTATTTTTTACAGACAGAACAAGGAGGATTTGCATTAAACTGAAAGAAGATAGTCTTAGATTAAATATCAGAAAAAAATTCTTCATTATGTGGATGGTGAGAAGGAGATTGCCCAGAGGAGCTGTGGTACTCCATCCCTGGAAGTGTTCAAGGCCAGGTTGGATGGGGCTTTGAGCAACCTGGTTTAGTGGAAGGTGTCCCTGACCAAGACAGACAGGTTAGGACTAAGTGGTCTTTAAGATCCTTGCCAACTCAAACAATTCTACGATAAGCTGAAAAAAACCTTGGCTGCTGAACAACTTTCTGAGAGATTCTAGCAGTTTTCAGCTGACTAAAGCTGAAATTCTTCTCTTGTTATTTTTCCATCAAGAAAAAGCAAACTTTTAAAAGTAAAATGTAAACCTGCGTAGCCACAATTTCTATTATGTTGAAGAAACATTTTCAGCTGAATGGGGTTTCAGAAGTGGCAGATAGAGTTAGTCACAGTGGATAAGTGCCATGGCTTATTGGTTCTGCTATGACAATCAGCAGCTTTTTGCTTAACAGCATAGGTAATTACACTGTTACATTTAACAATGCACTAAGATGAGCAAGAATCTGCTAGAAAAAATTGTTTCTGAACATTTCTGTTCATGGTTTACACAGTGAAGGCTTTGTCTAATATTTGATGCTCTGTGAACTTCCTGTTTTTTTCCAAAACTTAAATTTTAGAAGATACAGCAAAGGCTTCAGGAAGTCCATTGAGAGGCTGTAAATCCATTTGCAGCAGCACATTTTCCTTACCTATAACTTCCTATTATCCAATGGCATGAGTGTTAAATAGGATAAATTTGAATCAAAAGTGCTGGAGGAAAAAAGTGCTGGTGGAAACAAAGGAATTATTGCAAGACTGTAAGCCAGTATTTTAACATGAATTGCACATTTTGTTAATGGGAAAAATTTAGGACTGGATGCAGGAAAAACTTTTTGTCACCTCCTCATATGAAGAGCATTTTGAAAGAAGAGCTGAGAATAAATATGCATTTGCTACTTTTTTGTTGGTGTTAGTAGTTAGACACAAGTCAAATATTGATGACAGAAAGGTCAAATGTGTATGTGAATTTTATTTTAATATTCTGATTCTAGTACAATCATGATTCTGAGCTCGTACTCATCAACTATAACCCTGGACAAACTCTCAAAAAGATGATTCAGACTCAGAAATGGATATAAAAACTTATTTTCCACACTTTCTAATATCAAAGTTACTTCTACTAGAGGGTTTCTAGTAGCAGACACGGCTTTTTCAAGTTTCTCAGATGTTAATTACCTTCTTTCTTATTTCAAAATAATGACCTTCTGATTTTGTCTGATACAAAGTAGATCTTTCTCAAACTCTTTGTAACTGAAATAGTATTATGAGCTGTAGTATGCTGCAATTAAGCTATTGGTAACACTCAGACTTAGTGTTCCTTCTAAGCATATTATTTTATTATTAATTATAATTTATAACATGGAAATCACAGTGTGGCAAAGAAAGGCAAATTTTAAGAAAAAACAATGTGAGAGGTATTTCAGTATGGAAAAATAAATAGAAATTATGGAAAATATTGAAATTTTTATAGAAAAGGCCTTCTGTGTCTTTCTGGAAAAGTCTAAGTAACACTACACGATATTCTTCTAGGCCACATCTTTGAAAAGTGTGCATTCAACATGTGAAATTAGCTGGAGTGGAACAAAATTTTGGCTTTCCGTAAAAATGTTGGAGCAGAAAATGTGGGGCAAAATAAATTTACAATTTGTGAGACTACATTTACATCCAATTGTGTCATTCCCTTCTCGCAGGAGCTGAGATACTGGAGACCTTATGGTAGGTGAGTGGTCCCCAGGGGGTGTTGAGAGAAGGGGCTCTCCAGGCGTGTTTGCTCCTGGCACTGCAACCTGTCAGTACACGAGGTGTTAATGAGAAAGTTATGACAAAAGTGAGGCTCTCCACTACTGCTTTCTCTGTCATAGATGTTTTTATCTGCAAGAGGGAAGGAATCTCTATTTGAGCAACATCTCTCTGCACTGTTAAAAGAAACACTGGGAAAAAGAGACAGTATTTTATTGTCAGTTCAGGGAATGGCATAGTATTGACATGAATAGTATCAATAGAAGACCTCTGTACTAAGCACCGCGTGGGTCGTTAGATTGTTTTCCTGCCATATGGAGCTGAGCACAATATCATGTGACAACTTCACAACAGAGAGTTTTAATCTACAGGAAAATGGCTAAACCATCAGCTTCTGCATTTGCAGATTTCTGAAAAAGAGAAAAAGCCCAAAACCTTTCTGAAGTTTCAAAACATAATTGGAGTAGAATAAAACCTTTTTATTGGATGAAATATATTTTTATGGCACATCTAGGAAAATGAAGAAAAAATCATGATTATTTCCTTACAGGTTTGTTTTTAAAAACTGATATAAGATAGAAAATAACACATTGAAGGGACAACTGAAGTCTTATTCCTATATATATCAGGAAAAAAATTAGCTGTACAGTTCATTCTTCAGAGACTTTCAGAAACCTTGAATAGAAAGACTCATGTTTGTCTTCCACAGTCACCAAATCCAATAAATATTTTGCCCTTTTAATCCTGAATAAAGAATTAAATTACATTTTATTTTGTGTTGTTTTGTCAAGTCACCATTTCTAAAACAAATTTGAAACTCCATTCGAATAAAAAAAATATACAATATGTGGCTTTTTAAAAAAAAACGTTGGTTGCTTTCTTCTTGTTATATTACATTCTGTCTGTTTTCTGCCAGTACCAGGAATTTCGTGGATATACCAAAAGTCCTACAAAATATTATCACTTTATATTTTACATGTATAAATTTTTTTTTTCTCTTTGTATGTCTGCACCTTCTCTCTATTTCTTGTCAAAATTTCCAGCTGTGGACTAAGTAATATTAGGGTATTATTATGCTTTTACATTTTGATTCTTTTCCTGTTAAAATACAGGTCTTGCTGGATAAATTAGAATGCTAGAGCTGGTTGTTCAAAATAACCTTTTTTAGATGTTTCCTCTGAAGTATTTTTATTTTTGCACATTATGTTACTGAGCATTAAATCTAATTGGAAATAGGTATGTCAGTGACTAGTCTGTAATCAAAGACACTTAGCTACAGTCTCTAGGCTTGCTTATATTCTCAGATTATTTAAAAGAACAGTAAAATGCTTTTTTTTCCTCACCCTTGAGAATGAAAACAGTCGGGAACTTTCTTGTATGTTTCTTAAATAGGGCTGGAAAAACATATCACGATTGCTATCATTTTTGCACATAAGAATACATCAGTCTTTCCATTTATTGGAATTCCAGTATGTCTTGCTAAGGCAGCAGTATAGGGAGATAGAGAAGATATTGAACTGGGCTTAATGTACTCACCCAATGAACACCTGCAGGCCAGAGCACCACCTTTTAAATGGTATAAATTGTATTTGTTTTAAGTAATTATTGCACATAGATTAAATTAGAGATATTACAGGTTTGTGCAAGCTCATCTAACTTGAAGCTGACAATTAGAACCTACTTAAAATACACTACAAGGTACTGTCTTGAGGCAGTTTATGTCTGTCAGAATTGCCAGTTCTCTTGAAAACAGATGCACATGCAGGTTGTGAGATGTCAAATGAAGCATAAAAAATAGTTATTTAAACTTGATATCCTAATCATTCTGATCAGCTACAGTGAATAAAACATTTCACCTGGGGCAAATTTCAGTAGGAATCATGAAGTCCTAATGGCCATGGTTTTTCACCTAACTCTGAAATATCAAGCTGAAAACTATATTTGCATGTAAAAACTTACTGTGATGAAAATCGATAAAAACAGTGAAAAATCTAGACTTATCAGCTCCTGTGAATTTTAATTGGCTTTTTAAGGCTAAAAATATGAGAAAGTCTGTGGTAAGAGATAGTATTTGAAAATAATAAATATTGAAAAGATATAGCTGACATGAGGGAGCAAGAATAGTTACTGTAATTGGATATCAAGTTATGAATGAGGAAAAAGATGGAAGAGATTAAATGCTTCGCACAATAAAAATGAGACCTGCAAGACAGTAGGAGAGTCTAAATGTAGAAAAGAGATTGCATTACTGCAACCTGTCTTGGAAGGTTTAAATAGCAGAGCAAGAAAGCTCTGCTCTTCTCAGGCTGACATCTCTTAATGAACTCACCATTTTCTCTCTTCCTTCCAATTCTTCTATTTTCTCCAGTAAACCAGCAAGAAGCAAGTGAAACCTGCTCTAAGTTAAAAAAAAAAAAAAAAAAAGGAATTAAAATAATTGGGAGGAGCAGTGTAAGTGTAAGCTAATGATATGCTGGAGGGATACAATTATACCAAAGGTGATACTGCTAAAACTTGCATAGGTTCATTAGAAAGCAGCAGTTTTAATTGTCTTCACCACTGCTGGCTTCGTCAATATCAGCCACAAATAAAACTAACATACATTTATTAACCGTGCTGGTATAAAGCCAAAGCACCTGGGTAAGGTCACTTACCTTCTTTAAGTGTAATATTAATCATAATTCTGGCCCGGTTTTGGTATTTTGGTTCAAGCTGATTGGTATCTTGGCACTCTCCTGAACAGGGCAGAGGCATTTCTCTTTGGACAACAGGTGTGGGGTGACTGTTCTTGGGACCAGATGAGAATTCAGCCATGTGACACTGATTTGTGCTGTGCTATTTTCTCTCAGCTCCATAGGAGTTTTGGCTCATTTTTTACTTCAAGCTTCAGAGACAGCAGGAAACTCACCCCAAGCTCCTAATCAGGCTGATACTATATAACTTGGATGAGAAATTTACACAGTTTCATACCTTGTTATCCACTACTTAGAAAAACCTTTGCTTTGATAAATTATGCAATTTTGGGAGCAGGTGTGTTTAATTACAAGTTAGGCTTTTATTTTTTTTAATTTTTTTTAGGAGAAAATAAAAATTATAAATGTTACTAACTAGTTCTAATCATTCAATATTCTCATTTTTGGCTGTAAAAGTGGATGCTGCTCCTGGATTTTACCTGCATCTGCTTGGATTAGATCTGAGAGCATCTGGTCTCTCTGTCTATGCCAGCATTGAGCATATACTTTTTAAAGTAGGATCTTTCTCTTAAATAAGTGATGTGCTACCTTCCCAACTCAAGAATCTCCATGTCCATCAATCACATGATTTCAGTATGCTACCCCTTGACTTTCACACCATTTCAAATGAAAAACACTTTTTTTTCAAGCAACTCCTTGATAATTAATTAGTCAGACAGTACAAACAGCATCAGGATTTTCAGTATGAAAATTGCCTTACTCGTGTCAGGAACTTCTTTCTGAGGTTGGATGAGTTTCTAGGATACACCATAACAGTATTTGCATGATATCTACCAATTAGTGTGCTCCTTTTACACAGCACCAAGCCAGTTTGGCTGTGTGAATAAAACCATAATCTGATTTTTGAGATTTCTTAATTTATTTTTTTTTTGCCCAGTCAGTATTTCATATTGTTACTGAGCATATGGAAATGATGTGAATATATAAGACTTGCCCATTGAAAATGGCTCTGCAAAAAATTGGTCTTGATTTTGCTAAGAAAAATGAAATAATTTTTAAATTTATAATTAATCACATCAAAATCTTCATAGGCTACAGCAAAAAGCATTAAACTTGTGAATTTTGAACTGTATGTGCTTATGTGGGACACGTATCAGAACTCAGAGTTGTTGATTTGAAACGTCTACATATTTGGGAGTTGTCTTGTTGCTGGGGATGAGGTTTTACTTTGTGTATAAAAGATAGAATACATCAGCATTCTAACAAAAAAAGCACTGGTACAGCGTCAATGCTTTGGAATAAAAAGACATGTTTTGTGCAAATGTTATGTCTGTCTTTTTTGTACTGGCAACAACTCACCAAGATGATTATAAAATAAAGGAAAATTGACGCATAAGGAAATGGCAGTTTTGGTTTTACGTGGAAGTTTTCTATAGTAGAGGAAAACTGCTCATTGGTGTTTTTAAAAAACAGTGATACGCTGACATTTGGAAAAACTGTTGCATAGTCTCAAATTAAACAAATGTGCTGTCTGCCCGACCACATTCCCGAGTAGGATATTTTGTCTATTTCTGCAGATAAGATAAATATCATACAAATATGATTGAAACCTGAAGAAAGTGAAAAGGACAGTAGTGCTTAAGGTCAGTAAAGGTAAAACTAAAACTTGTTTGCCTTCTGATGACAAGTTCTTTGACAATGTAACCTTGTTAGAGACAACAATGCCTACAGCCAACTGGGAAACCCAAGTATCTCAGAAAATTGTCTATTAACAGTGATTTAGTAAGTATAATAGTAAGTGAATAGTAAGAGGAAATTAACTATTGTAATTGAAGCAGAAACTTCTGTTGCATTTTGCAATAAATTATTTCTGAGCCTTATAAAGCACATAGAAATGAGATATAGAAAACTGCTAGGAAGGGCAAAAGCCAGCTCAAAACCTCCAGGTAAATTACAGAACTACAAATCAGAGTATGAAGTGATGTGATATGTGGAATAAGAAGTCTTCTTAGGATCAGTAGGAGGACCAGGTGTCCTTAAGATGGGAAAACTAGCAAATCTGTGTATATGAAACAAATGAAGACACTAATAGAATTTAGTTTCCATGTTCAGCATAGCCTAGAACCTCCCCACTGCTTGCCCATAGTCCTGGAGCCAATTAGCAGGTAAAGGAAAAAGTAAAGGCATGTTACCTGTAAGATCATAAAAGCTGTCAATTTTTCAACAAGAGTTTAAAAAAAAGGACAAATCAACAAATACCTGTCATTAGCAAGCAGTAGTAATAGAGAGGAATGGTGAAAATATTGAAAGGAAACATGGTCTACAGAGCCCTAAAGAGTTGCAGAGATGAGGATAGTATAGACCAGTCATTACCACAGGAAGAACAACAGGTAAAACAATCAGTATAAATATTTTTACTAATTTTATTTTTAAAGGAAATATATATGTAATATGATGTCACAAATTAAATTTAAAAGTTCAGCTAATTGATAACAAGACATTATTTTAATTCAAGTGGCAGACTAGTTTTCAGTAAGGCATTATTTTCTGTAAGAATTGCCATGTAAAATCATGATTGTTGGAAGATTGCTGACAAATTTTTGATAACAGCAACTCCCACTGACTTCCCTTAAGGGAAATTTCTCTCTGAAATCTTTTTTCCTGGCACAAAATGATTAATAGCTTTCCTAAGAAATGGTGCCAAATCTATTTAACTGAAATACAATTTCATGAAGTTACAATAGCAAACATGGGGTGATCTCATCCCACTTTATCTGTTTCACGAATCATGCTGCAAATCAGGCAGAGATGATAAGGGGAAAATATCCATATCTTTAACAGGGCACATGTGTATGTCAACAAAAGGGAACATATTGACGAGGAAGTAAGATCAATTTAAAAACTCACCAAGTAGTGTTTTGAGTGCTTTATTTCGTTTGGGGAAGAGTTTGCAAGCAGTTTGGAAGCATGTATCATCATGTTTCATAATAGCAGTAGAGCTGATCCCATTCTCTTGGGACCATACTTGATGATTCCCAGACCCAGGCTCAAAGAATGCATTATAATTGCAACTTCAGAATTCAGGTTGCTCGCATTTCAGCTTTCCACCCCTGCTTTTCATTAGATTCTACTTAATCTAATTCAGTAGAATTAAAATATATGATAACCCCCCAACTTTTAGCCCATACCTTTAAAGACTTAAAATTCTCTCTGTTTTGGAGAAAATTATTGGACTGATGCATCTTTTAATTAGGAAACAGAAGTATTAAAAGCTCGATGATCTCTTCACTGTTCACTGAATGAAAGTATATGTTTAGATCTTCATATGTTTATGTCTAGATAACATAAATCAGTTTACACAGGGTTCTGTGTCAATCTGTTTGTGCAATGAATGACAAAATCTTGTAGCTTTCCTGATGATGTTTTGACAGCTGTGCATGATATTTATACAATGAAATTGATTAAATGTCACTTTAAATGTACTGCGTCTTTACATTTGAATAAAGAGTTTTATGATTCCGATTCTTCAGATGAATATAATATTATCTTTTTTAGATTACAAAAGTAACAGAGTTGGAAGCAAGGGAAAATCTGAAAGTAAAAATACAATATTTTCTGCACTCTGATGTTCTGGGATCTCTGATATGAACAAAAATAAATTTCTGTCTTTGGAAATTCCTTAATTTCAACCAGGTTGCCCCTATCACAAGAATACACTCTCAGTCAAGGCTGAGATCAGTGCCAAAACTTATCCAGAACTGCTTTTAAAAAGGCATGCTTATATTAAAGGCTTCATATTCAGTATTTCTTGGTGCTCTGTGAAAATTTATTAGGGGAATTTATTTTAAATTAGTGCTTTTCTTGCGCCAATCTTGAATTTGGTATTTCCTATGTAACTGAGATAGGAAAAGGGGTATTTTTAATTTTTATTTTTTAATAATCTCTAGATGATTCATCACAAATAAAAGTCTGTAACCGAGTTTCACTTCTTGATCATCGCAATTCTTGAATTCTGGATTTACATAAAATATTCTTTGGAATGCAAATAAATGAAGCCCTCCAGTGAAAAACTGACTATTCAATACATAAATTATGTATCTTTCTCTTAGTAATATAGTCATAGGCCTTTTCTTTTTCTGCTTTTGCTTCTAGGAGACTAAAAAGGGATGGTGAAATACAGGGAAAGTTGGTCTTTGAGGAAAATGGAATTGTTTTAATTGCAATAGATTACTAAAGCTGTCAGTAAATAAAAATGTCTACGGATTATACACCCAAAATTTTCATGGTGAACAAACAGATTTCATTAAATTAAGCAGAAATAACCTTTCCCTGATGGGCAAGTATTTTATAGACTAACTTATTTTATTTTTTTTTCTTTTCTTTCCTTTTTTTCCCCCATAGATCAAATGTATCTAAAATCTCTTCTAGTAGATTTGAATACAATGTGAATATTCTAATATTAAAATAATGTAAAAGTACATATTTCTAAAGGGTATCCCATCTGTTTTAGGAGAGCGGGGCAGTTCCTGTTGAGCAGGATAATACAGGTCATTAAACATCTCTGGCTGTGAGTTTCTGAGAAGCAATAACTGCAGACAACTTGGGATCATATTTTCTTGTTGAACAAGATCTTCTAGACAAAAAAAAAACCCAACAAAAACAAAACAAAACAAAACAAACCCCAACCAAACAAAAAAAACCCCAACAACACATCACAACCATAAAAACACAACAGATATGAACTGCAAAAAAACCCAAAAGCTCTTTTATTCTTAGTGTTTGGATCCCAAAACACAATGTACATGGACTCTATAAAACTCTGTAATAGATCATGTTTATCTGCTAGCATGGAAACTATTTCTTTATTTGTCCAAATTGCAGTTTACAATTCATTCTTTCAGGCAGAAGTGGTAGCTATAATTTACATAGACCTTAAATAATTGTATTTGTTGCTCACTTTCAACGACATCATCTATCTTTTTCCTATTAACTTACCTGCAGGGTTTTGCCCTTTACAATATACAGTTCACGTGCCTTCAATATGCAGCTATACATCATCATGAGCATAAATAAATATATAAGTAAGAAAAGAGTCCTGCTGAGAGTTTCCTCATGCAGGTTATCATGGAATTTCCTTGAATTTTAAGATTTCATCCTGATTCAGATAAATTTCTGTATCTGATTGTGGTCAGGAATAGCATGACAGTAGTTCTCTAAAAAAAATAAAAAATTGATGTAAGGTAAAGTGGAAAAGATAAAAAAAAGTAGAGTGTTTGGGAGTTGTTTGTGTATTATCTCCAACAAAATTTTGTCCATTATTTGGTCATTTCACTAAAATTTTGATTCCCATTTCAAAGCTACTACAATCACCAGTAAAGGTTATCTATGGCATTGTTGACACATTCTTTGAGAAGAATTAGTATTTTCTGATACATATTGGTATTTATTTTTGTTGCCTTCCTGGTGCCTCTAAGTACCTTGAAGTGAGCAGCTTCCTCAAATGCTGAGGTTATTTCCTGCCATGTGCCTTTTACAGGCTATCCTCCAATATCTTTCCTATCTGAAAAGAATAGGAATGTAAAGGAGAAATGTAAAGGAGTGCTACTTGAAAAGCTAATGACCTAGATGTAAATCTGAGGTCATCCAGCAGATAATTCAGAATTCCTCAAAGTGCAGATGTAACTAGTAATCCAAAGAGAAAATTGAATCAAGCAATGATTTTTTTATAACTCTATATAGTAAAAAATTTTCTCAGATCATCCTTTCTGCTTCAAACCCTCCCTTCTATACCACGCTGAAATCTGTAGTTGATAGATTTTCCAGTGACTCCTATATACTGTGTTTTGTTCACTCTTTCCTTGAATTAAAAAGGACCCAAAATAAAAACTAATAACAATTTGGGCATTGTTGCATGGATGTAAAATGTTATATTACCAGAGGACCTATTGTTGTAGTCTATTGTTAAAATATATATTATGTAAGATGACTTAACAGATGTTTAATTCTGAGTTGTTCTCCATTTCCATTTAGAAATCATTAATCTGTAAATTAATTGTGTTGAAAATTATCTTTCATAATCATAAAATTCTCAAACCCAGAATGACTGGAAACAGCTTTATTACAGGCTCAGAATTTCATAGTAAAACACCAATGCATATAAAGATAAAATTCCATTTTCACAAGCTCTAAGGAGAATACAAATGATTGACTTTCTATCCTTGAGTCAATAACTTATTGACGGTTTTAGGTCCAAACGACAAAACAAGGAACAGAACTCAATGGCAGTGGAGAAAAGATCAGATCAATAGCTGAATTTCTCATTAATGGAGCAACTGTCAGTTTTACTCACTTTGACAGAAAAAGACAACAACCTTGCAACATTTCTAACTCAGAATGAAGGGCAGAGGTCAAATATGCATAACGAATGTGGATCCTAAATTTCTTTAGACCAAAAAAACCCTTGCATCTGTAAAATTAATTTTTAAATAGGTATATGATCCCTGGAGTAAAGTCCAACCGAAATCATAAGAAATTATGGTTAAGCACTTACTGTGCTGTTAGGGTCTATAAACCTGTTTTCATGCACAATGCTGCTGTGTAATTATACAAAGCAGAAGTATGTTCTTAAATGTATCATTTTCCAAAATTAAATAATTTTGTGGGTGGGTGAGGTCAGTTGTGTTGCTCACTTTTCCACTTTTTTTTTTTTCACTTTTCAGTGGAAAATGGAACACAGTTTTTAAACTTCCCTTTGTGCTTTTCAGAAAAAAAAAACATATTCATTGAACAATCTTTATGCTACATTTATTTTCTGATATTCAGTTGAAATTAATAAATGGGGGAAGCTCCTGATGATTTTAAATTATATAGAGGAATAAAAGAAACAAATTAATAAATGAGTGTAAATGTCTATTCAGACATTTCAGAACAATGATTGTACTTTTTGATTTTCTACCCTACTCTTCTGATGATTTTTATGACTTGTACATCATCTTTGGAGTATATTTAGTGAGTCTATTGTGAAAACCCAATTCAGTAGTAGTATGCTGCTAAATTTTTTTGTGTAATGCATGGGTTGTACCAAGGCCTCTCAAGTAGCTATTCACATGTTAAAAAGAAGAAAAAAGCAAAGTAACAAAAAACCAAAAGCAAACCCATAAACTTTTCCTTCATCAAAAGAAGAATTTTCTGTGAGAAGAGTAAAGTAGAAAGCAAGGGTCATGAATCCCCAAAGCTATTTAAACTCATAAATCAGAGCTCATAAAAAACAGTAACAATAGTAATTAATTAAACCTTCCCATTTTGAGAAGTTTTAAATATGCATTTGAATCATGTTTTATTTTAAAATAAATGTTATTGATGGCCACATATAAAGGATTATAAAGGATTATATATGACTCCTTGAGTGGTCAGCTGGTTACTGTAAATTGCTAGAGTTCAACGGATCAATAGGTTAATTGTAAAACCTTCTACTTATATGCTTATAATGATCTCTAATACATGGTACTTAAGCCTAACATGCTCGTGATATTTATGAACATTTTGTAATCTATTTATTCATACAATGCTCTCTCAGGAATGACAATACTCTGCGGTAAGAAGATTGATCTATATCCGAGCAGAATCAGAAGAATCTAAGATTTCTTGTCCCCAAATTAACTTCTCATAAAAGTCCAGAAAAAGCCTATGTGTTTCTTTTTTAAAAAACAAAGTTATGATACTGCAATAACATAATGCAGAAATCCTACCTCTTTTTATACATCCTTGTTACATGGATATACAAGTAATAAATAGCAGCAATCGACCGATTATGATATAAATCTGCAAAGCATGAATAGACCAAAAAAATATTAGGTCATTCTTAGTTCAAATGAACTTTTATTTAAAAAAAAAATCTTGATTCAGGTTAAACTCTTTGATTATTTTTCACTGGCTTGTAGTATTTAAGGCTTCACAATAGCTGAATGGCAGTTATAGTTCTTAACAAAGATATCAGCATTTTGAAAATTCAGAACCTAAATAATATAATCAATATCAGCCATGTTTAAAGTATCACACTTTTCCAAACTTTTCTATGCCTATTTTTTCTTGTTTCCATGAGTACACTGACTTTATATGAAGTCACAGAACTGATTAAAATGTTAAGCAACACTAATCAAATAGCCAGGCAGTAATCAGGGTCAGGGAAGAAATGTGGTTTTAATCAAGTCAAGCAACAGCAAGAAGGAGGAAAACAGACAATGAGTGAAAAGATGTTTCCAAACATATATGGTCATGCCACTGAAACAATGGAACAAGCCTCATTCTGCCTAAAGAGACCAGTTCAGCTGATCAAACAAGAGTATTATGGACTATTCTTCTGGTCTTATTGATGACTGTTCTTCAGTGAGAAATACAATGGTTATGAAGGAACAAATGGCAATGAAAGGAAAAATACTTGAGCTTTGTGAAACTTTTTGGATGTTCAAATTCTGTTGGAACATACCTGACCTGCTACCTATTAAAAACCTATGTTTTGAAACAATGATCAAGCTGCATCCTGCACAAGCAGGAAAGAGAAGAATAGCAGGAAATAGAAATGCTGAATTTAAGTGTTCACAGTTGCTCCTTCCACCAAAAAGTATTCTTCAGTAACTACAGCTGCTAGTTAGAATAAGAAAATCTCACTACTTATTTTATTGTATGTTAATCAGTTCTAACTGAATTTTGAACCACTAAGACCTACCTATAGGGAGCCTGGAACCTCAAGTGCCAGCTGAATCAGCCTTCTTGTTTTGACTTTCAGCTGTTATCTCAGGTGCTGCGTTCAAAGATGGGAGCTTTAAGGTGGCTGTGTTTTCAGAGTTTCCGATTCAGTATGCTATCTTTTTGCAAATAATTTCGGAAAAGTGCATTACCTTAATGCATTATGTAGGAAAGTCTGGAGAACTTATTCTTATGGACACTTAAAAGTGTCAGAGTGTTAGTCATTTAAGTACTCCTTGAGTCTAATTCTTGTTCATCACCATATCGTTATTGAGACATGTGAAAAAAGACAACACGACCTCACTTGCCAGCTTCTCAAACATATATACTGGGAATAATATATCAGATCTTTAGTTTAACTCTGCTCATGCTCCTACATGTTATCAGAGAACAAGTTCCTTTTTGATTTTATTTTATCAAGAAATGGGGACTGTGAAATGGCAAGTCTTTTGAATTTATCTGTGCTTATGTTTCCAGAACTTTTAAAATTAATAGACACTGGGCATTGATATCTATAATCTAGAGGATTTATAAAGGTAATCACATACTCTATGATTTTACCTGCTTCTCTGAGGAGATTCAGGCAAAGGGCCTCTAAATCCTTAATTACCAATGTACCGGATAGACAGAGCACAGAAGGGATTTTCACATTAATAAGATAAGGACACTTTTAATTTGTTCACAAGCCTAAAAAATGGTTACTCCTGAAATCCATTAATAAAGCAAGTTATTATCACACGTTAGTTCTCAAAATTAGGATTAATACATTACTTTTCTAAACTTATATATATATATAACTTATATTTTTCAAAATGGGAAATAAATGCACTTTAGCCTAAAGTTTAGATCCCACATAAGAAGCACAATGTAATTAATGTCTGTGAGTTTGCAAGAAATGTTTTATAAGCTTTAGTTATGAATATAGTATAGGGTTTTTTATATTGTAAGTTTAGTATAGTTTAAACACCTTGAAAGGGCCTCTCATTCTAGAATGTATTCTTATCATAGTTTGATAAGGGTTTCTAGGACAACTCGAGTCTCTGCCTGGAGACTCTTCTTGTTTCATCCTTGTGTTATTCATAACTTTCCCTTTATCCATCATGGAATTTTTATCTTTAAGGTCCAAGAGCTTTGGCCACTAGTTGTCAAGACTTTCTTGAGACCACTCCCAAACCTGTTGGATTTGTTAGAATTTAGGTAACTTAGTTGGTATGTAGTGTTTGGATTGTTTTATTGGTTTGTATAATTTTGTACCCACCTACCAGATTGTGTTGTACAAAACCGCCCTGCAGCCCAGGCTTGGGGTCTCTCTCGGAGGCACTCACCTGGGGCTGGGGGATTCCCTGACCCCCCCCCAAATAAAACCTCTGTTTCCTGAAAGCCTCTGGAGAGTCCCCTCTTTTTACCACAGCCATGACAGTGTGAGCCAACTGCCTGTGAGCCAAGACCCCACAAAAGAGTATTGCTGTAGTGTATCAGAGCTGCCGGGAGCCCAAGCTGAACACCGAGCTGGGCCAGAACCAGGTACGCCCTTCAGCAATGTCCTTAAAAACACACATTCTAATCACTTTGACTTAATTTTTATATACCAATAAATCTGCTCCACAGTCATCTGCTAAAAAGTTAATTGTCTTTAAAAAGTTGGGACAGCCTATGGTATTCTGATAGGATTTTAGGAGTTACATAACATTTCAAAAGTAAGTTCCAGTCTCATTTATGAACATTAGTAAACCAATTGGTGTCATCCTGTTATTGATGGGAATGCTGTGAGCCCTAATTCGGAGAAGCCCTAATTCCTCTGCCTTGCTGGGCAGAGGAAAGCATAACGAAAATGAATCCTTAGCTTTAAGGTTAAAAAATCCCTGGTATCAGTAAAACAAAGACTATGGCAGGAGATAGTGGGAGGAAAAGGTCACAATATTCACAGGATTTGTCAAGGAGGTTTTCAAGCACTTGAGTCCTCGAGTTTATTTTTTCATTTTTATTTTTTGGGGAGCAAAGGAGAGACTTATTTTTTAAGAATTCCCTTCTGGAGGTCTGTTTAATTGTTGTTAATCAAAAAAGCTGACAGTTTATGGAAACATTTCTACCAATACCTTTGGTCTTTGGAGCAACCTGTTGGTCTTAATGAAAAGCCAGTGATGTCGGCATTTTTTAATTATGAACTACAAATCTAAAGGTGAATTATATATATATATATATATATATTTAAAAATATTAAATATGTTATAAATGCATTATTTGATATTTTGAATTCTCTTCAGCCTCTTGGATACTATTATATGGACACCTACATTAATATAGCTTTTCTATAATTTGTTTGTTTCTGATTCAGAATTCAGCAGAATAAGAGACTGTATTAAGAGGTATTCCATCTCTGAAGTAGGGTGCTGCAAACACGCTTTTGTCTCAACTCCACTAGAAAAGAATCAGATCAGATCTGATGAAGTGTTACACAACATAAGTTGTCAGTAGTTTCCTTTGCATTTGAATAATTCACTGCTGCTTGAATATCCTCTGATTCTGATCTTAAGAATTACTAAAGCAAATCAGGCACTTTTTCTGGAAGGTGGCAATCAGTTTTCATGTATGCTGAGTTGGTGTCCAACTCCCAGATTCCTGTAAGCAAAACTATTCTTCAATCTGGAGCAACACAACACCACAAACATCCCTCTTACTTTTATACAAGTGTTCATTGATAAGAGACAGAATTATCCGTGTTTTCCATTGCAGTCTTCAGAAATAAAGAAAATATGATCTAGTGGTTTGGTTTTTTTGTTTTTTTTTATTGTTTGTTTGTTTGTTTGTTTTTTGGGTTTTTTTTTTTTTTGTTGTTGGTTTGGTTTGGTTTGGTTTGATTTTTTTTGTTTTGTTTTGTTTTGTTTCTGTTGTTGTTGTTGCTGCTACTGATGTTATTTGTTTGTTTTGTTTTGTGTTTGTTTGTGTTGTTTGTGTTGTTGTTGTCTAAATCCTATGTTGAATTGAATATACAGTGTTATATAAATATATGTATTTCAGGATGATTTTTTATAACTGGATTGTCTTGTGCAGTGATGGGGTTGAAGAGTTTTATCTTTTTGATTTAGCTTTTTTTAAAAATCTTTTTGTTTATTTTGCTTGGCTGTTTTTACCTCTGAACTCTGATACAGTGTATGTGCTCTCCCCTTGATTTCAATATCTCTCTGTTCTGTACAAAGATCCTAAATCATTAAATTAATTTGCCTTTAATGATAATGGGAAAAGAGATCAAAGTAGATGGCATTCTCTCACAGCTTAATATCTGTAAGTTGTTTATAAATTCCAGAGAAAATATTGATGCTTAAATGCCTAAAACAGTGGAACAAGTCTGTTCTCATGGAGCCTCAGAAAAAGCATAAAAGTTTAAAAAAGTGATAGACAAAAAAGAGGAAAATATCTATCTATATGTAATCTATCTATATCTATATCTATTTTATATATATCATATACATATCATATATGTATCACGTATATATATATATATATATATATATATATATGGAGATTTTATTCTAAGTGTTAGATTTACCCAGGAACAAAGAAACTGTGAAGGAGTGTTTGTCCCTTAAAGTCTCCAGAGTTTTGTTTTCCTTCTAACCTTTTGAGACTTATTGATCTGGCCATAAATGTCTCTAGTGTGTGTCTACCTGTCTGCAGACTGATGCTAGGAGAAATGTTAGTGACCCTCGTTTAGTTCCCATTAATATACTCCAGCATCAAGTGAATCTCTCAGATACAAAGGGCAGCAAAACCCAGGTCCATATGCAGGGGCAGTATGTATGGGCCTTACTCTTAAAGTATTTTATAATGGGTGGAGTATGTGAAGAGAAAGGAGAAAAAATGTAAACATAATTTGAAAACTACACATAAATTGAAAAACTTTCTTAATTATAGGTAGTAATCATGAGAAAAACACACACAAAAAAAACCCAAACTACTTACAATTTCTCTTCAGATTTAAGATTATTTGAAGATATTAAAGTCAATCTTTCCATGTTTTAGATTAAGGTTACAATAAGAAAGAAATAAGGTTTATACTGAATTTTGAAATGGGACTAATAGAGGACAAAAATTGCCAAAGTTTTAATTGCCTGAGATTTTTTCCACATACAAGGACTGAATACTTCAAACAATCACTGAATATCTCAAGTTCTGACAGGCTATAGCAGGAAATATGGTCTGTAATTTTTTTAGGAAACATTTCTGTTTTCATACACAGAGCTTGAGACCTTGGGTCACTTGTGCTGTTGCCAAACTTTGTAGTTTGGCTGAAATTGCTTCAAAATAAAAACAAACAAACCAAAACAAAACAAAAAAACAAAACCAAGCCAAACCAACTCAACCCTCCCCCCCCCAAAAAAACCCAAAACCCCAAACAAAAAACCAAAAATAAACCAAACCAAACAAAACCAACACCCCCCCAAAGAAAAAAGAAAAAACAACACAAAACCCAAACAAACTGGAATTTAGTAAATATATTTTTAATCACTATTTACTACCACCTGTAGTCAGAGCAGGATTGTTGTATATGTGAGATAGTGAAACAAATTATACTGAAGATAAAAGATTTTTACTCAACTCTACAGAGAGAATTTTCTAAAATATTAATAGCTGTTTGTTTCCTGATTTTTTTTCCCACTTGAGAACTCTTGAAAATTTCTACAGCAGATTAGCTTAATTCCGAGTTCACAAGGCAAATTCCAGTTTTTTGATGTAAAGTACTAGGACTTGTATTATAGCACTTTTCAGACAAACAATCTTCCACAGTATCTCCGAGTAATGAAGTAACAAAAATTCCTGGCCTGAAAAGTTTATCATCCAAAGCAGAAATCCAGAATTTTTTTTTTTTCATAAGTAGTGGCTAGTCTATGTCTCAAGGCATTAGAGAAGAAGACTGTGACTGAGATGACAAGTCAGAGAAACATAAATCAAAACTGGACTTTTATATACTCTTTGATATTCTCTTTTTGCGTTTCAGTTAGGGAAGACAGATGGTTCTGGATGATACAGGAAATATGGGACTTTAGAAGGAATTTAAGTGACAAATGACTGGGCACATGTGGGACCATTGGTTTCAGGCTGAGGCTGACACAGAGCATATGTGCAAATGCATAGCAGTGTAGAGAGGCAGTTGCAATAAACTGCAGATGATTAAAGACAGCAGAGAGAAACTTAAACTTTTGGATGTATTTACATCCACATTCACCTCTTTTGAGCAGTAGTCAGAGTTAATATTTTTTGTTTTCTACTCATACCCTGAAAAAGTCATCAGTATTTGGAACAGACCCATTCAAGCTTCACCAGGATTAAAAAGAATAGTAATTTTCTACAATTATGGCTCCCAGTGAAAAATTAGCTGTCCTTAACAATAAAGTTATCTAAATTTTTTTGGCATATAAAATGAACATGGAAAAGCCTTTCTATTTAGGAGCTCTGAGCTAGAATGGACTGCTTTAGTGACCATGGTAGCATTTTTCAGTAGTTAAAAATTTTTCAGAGCAATTTTTTTTGTTCTTCTGGAAGAGGAATAATTTTAGAGACTCCAGTTCTCTGAAGGAAAATCTGAAGGTTAGCTAAAGAATTATAGCAGGTGTACTAAGGAAGGATCTTCAAGACTTTACACTTAATTCCCACTAGTGTGTAGTTTAAAACCAATCAAATTTGGGGAATTATGTTAGGAAAGTTGGGGTAAAGTTGTGAAGAAAAAGAAAAACAAAAATGAAATTAGAATAAGTTGAGAAAATTTTTCTTTTAGTCTTAAACCAGTAGATTGTCATGATTGTTACTGGGTTTAGTTCTATCATGGAAAATGGTTGTTCTAAAACATATAGTGGCTGAATCATGTAGAACAGGGAATTGTCTAAACTGATTTATCTCAAGGAGCCATGGAACCATACAGGGAAAAAAAAAAACAAAAACATCTGGAGATTGTCTAGTCCAAGCCATCACTTAAAGCAGGTCAGGTAGAACACCTTGCTAGGGCTATGTCCAGTTGGGTTTTGACTACTCAAGTTGTAAAATCTTTTTGAGACTCCCCAACCCCTTTGGGAAAATTGTTCCTATGTTCAGTCACCTTCACAATGAAATGTGCTGTACAATTAGCAATTACCTATTTAATTTATTATGGCATAAGGTAAGTGGAGATAAAATCCTGTGGAATGGAAGACAAACAGACAAAGGCCAAAGCCCTGTATTCTTTGCCTAATCTACCCAAGGTGATATTAGGCTAAGAAGTCCTTGAACTTTCAGGTTTTATCTAAGATGCAGAAGACCTGATGACACTGCCTATCCTGAAGCCACTCACTGATTGCAGTGGTGTTCATACTGGAGAATGTCTGTTGGGTCTTGTTGCAGACATACACAGGATTCTATTCATCAACAATGAAGAACACAATAACAAAAGGACTCCTGTATGTTTTATATCATATTTCTACTGATATTTCTGTGCTAAACTGGAGAGAAAGAGAGATTGATGTATAAAACCTCATCAGTGTCACTGTTCCCAAAGGACAGCATTTTCATCCGTAGTTTTTGGAAGGGTTTTTAATTTTTTTTTCTTTCAGAAAATGTCAGCCTGATTTACTATATCTCTCTTGCTCAATGTGTATAGTATAATATCAAGAGAAGTCAGGGAATACAAGCTTTTCATGCACAATTCCAGTTGAGAAACTATTCCAGAGATGCAATATAAAACACACCTATCACCTACCTATTCCTAGCCCTACAAAGGTTCCAGCAGTGGAAGAATAGGGTGAGTTTTGCACATTCTGGAGGAGTGGGAAGGAGCAGAGCAACTTCCCTCTCTCTTCAAGTATAGCGATGGTGATGCAGTCAGAAGTGTTTGTTTTCTAGAAAAGCTAATCCAAGAAGACATTTTCCTCACAAAGTTTTGAAAGGATTGGAAAGCTGATATTTCAATGAAAGAAAAATGTGTTCAAACAAGGTAGTAATACGCCATTTTTTGAATGTGTTGTACTCTCTCCAAGCATTTGAGACCATTCACCAAGTGAATTTCTTCTCTTAATATATATCGTGATCTCCTGACTTGATGAGGAGATTTTTCAAAATTTAGCACCCACATAATAGAATTCATGACCAATAAATCTTGTTATAATATAATATAATGATCAGTGGAAGCTGGAAGAACAAAGGAGCCAGGAAGTACTTCAACTTTTGTTTCCACAGAACTCTTCAACTGTTTGATTGTGAGAGTTGTTTTGTAAGAGAAGGCGGTTGGTTGTAAGAGGTATATTGTAAGAGGAAACAAACACAATTAACAAAACAAATGAAACTATATGAAAGCTTATGTTGCTTATTACAATTTTGATTGGAAATGCTACCTCTTGATGTCATTTTTATGGGAAAAGGGGTCTGATCTCTGGGCACCACTAGAGTTGCTTCACGCCTATCTGATTCCATAGCAGGTGTGGGACATGTCTACTCCAGTCTGTCCTTCACCCTTTCTGCCTTTTTTTCAACTTTCAATATTCATTGAAACTGTTATGACTTTAAAGCAAACACCAATTTTAAACAGTCACTGTTCCTCTTTAAACTTTCTTCATTCTTGAGTGATTCTTATGCAGGCCACACAAGGACAGTATAAATATTTGATACGTATACAAGGCTAATATCTACCAGTTTCATTTTATGTAAAAAATAGTTATACTAAAACTCTGTTTTGTGGGGTTTTTTCCTACTTGTTCCCTTAAATTGGAACAATTTTGACCTCCCTTTTGCTGATAATAAATTTTCACAGGCAGTGAATATTGATTGTCATAGTGCCCCTCCTAATTTTCAAAGCAGGAGAAAATCCATATGACTAAGAGTGCTGAGGCTTAACAGGCTTAACATGCTGTATATGTATATTGCTGTATTCTCTTTGATTACAGGTGCACAGGATGGGCAGACACTTTTTAGATATACTCAATCTTTTCCCTAATTTAAGTTCCTCAAAACAACTGAATGTAGAGTGTAGAGTACCCAGATGACAGAACTCTGCAATTCTCCCAGGTAATCAAGCACAGAGTACTCAGTTTCTCACATTTCAGCCATGCCATAGTCACACAGAGAAATTCTTACACTGGGTATCTCAAAGTATATCAACACTTCAAGCAGTCTGCTTGTTGTACTACACTAAAAATCATCCATCAGTGATAAAGTTTAAGACTATAAAACTGCACAAATTATAAATAAACTAGTCCAGAAGTGCTCTTTGGCCTGGTGAATTTTCTAAGCAGCATTGCCAAATCAGGAAAACCTTTAAATACAAGCCAAACTTAAAGTAGTTTTCTGACTGATTGTCCTGCAGATTGCAGGTTTTTTCTTTTCTCTGATATCTGTGATATCTTTGGCCTGTGACATGTCAACAATGATATTCATGCCTTTAACAAAGGGGTCCCAGATGTAATTTCTTCCTCTCACCTACTTTGCCTTCAATTAATGTAGTTAGTTATATTTTGAGAGGATAGCAACAAAAAAAAATTATGTGAGAAACCTGGCTTGGAAAGCTAAGCATGTGTATGTATATATGGAAAAGGGTATGCAAAGGACATCTTTAAAGTAACTAACTTAGAAAATAAACATGCTAATAAATATTTCTGATTACATGAGTATAGCTCTGGGACCTTAGTAAGTATATTTGCATAGATTTTGTTTGAGATTTGAAATAGTACAAGACCCAAATTGGTAAGGGTTTAAGTTTTAGATTAATCTTTAATTTAGACTGTGAATAACATGATTATTCACATACTTTAGTGATATGCTGAGTGGTAGTGAGAGAAATATCTTTCACTTAAGGAGCGTTCCAAGATACCCTGGTCCACTGTCGCCTACAGAATCTATATTTTTACCCAAGTCTTTTCCACCTCAGAATGGAAAACTTCACTTAGCTTGTAATAGGATTTCAAAGATTTAGAAATCTTCATGTAAAGGGAGTGACAAGAATAAAAGTTTGTATTCTACAATTAGGAGTTATTCATTAATCATTTTTATGAGATACAGCAAAGTAACATAAATGTCAAACAAAAACATCATCACAAGTAATAAAAAGGCGTAACTGTGACCTTAAGTGGAATTAATTGACCATTAAATAACAGTATAAAAATTCAAAGTAGCCAAGGAGTTCATTTTTAGGGCAGCATGCCTCTGAATATTTCATACGAAACAACAAAGTAAAACAATGCAAAAATCACATTATTGGAAAATAGTCTAATAAAGCATTCGTTGAAAATAATCTATAAAGCAAATTTTCACAGTGGTAACATAACCTAACTAGAAGGTAATGAAGAAATACAATCCTTTTAACTTGTAAGGATAGTCAGATAGGACACGTCCAGGTTAAATTAAAAGATGGAGGTGACCCATTGGTTGCAGATGGAGGCATACCTGGTAAGGAATATCAGTTAGGTCCTCCAGGACATCAGGAATTATGTGTACCAAAGTAGGCCATAAGAATAAGAGAGAATGACAACCACACAATTAAAGTATTTTGGGATTTTTTTCCTCTGATTACCTGCAGGCATTAAACAGGTTTTTCGCTCATTTATCCTTCAAAGTCGCTGCTCTTCTTTTGTTGGGTCTCTGTAATGCTTACCTACCAGAGCAGCAAGATTAGGAAACAGAGGTTGTAGAACTTCTGTTTCCTGAATTCTGAATGGACTCAAACAGAAGGCAGTCTCTGAAGTCATCCCACTTAGCTTATGTTGTTCCCATGTCCCTGTTAGAAAACTAACCACCTTAAATTATCTCTCTGTGCATTTATACTGGAGGAGTGTGGACACTTTTAGATAGCGTTTCTACCTTCTTTAGATAATTTACTTCCCTGAGAATAGATGAAGCCTTAGCTCCTGACTTGGTTACAGCAACCATATGCCTGAGGTTATGCAATAAATTTGAGCCTGAAACTCTAGAATTATCTGACTATACTTAAAAAGACTTGAGTCTTTCACCTCAGTGATGTCTATGTCTGATTTTATGAATCTTTTGTTTAGAGTATAACAAAATGTAACAGAAGCAATTAAGTAATAGGAGGCAGTGTTAAAGCAATTGCACCAATGGTCACAGGGCTGTGTGGGTCAGACCATGAAAATGGAGAAACATATAAGAAGCTTTTAATTAAATTTCATTTAATGTTGGCTCATTTATTTTTTTATTTAATTTTGTGTTATTTTATTTAATTTTGTGTTATTTTATTTTATTTTATTTTATTTTATTTTATTTTATTTTATTTTATTTTATTTTTTTGTTTTGGTTGGAACGCTAAGAAGCCAGGGAAATTTTGAGCTACTATTGTGTAAGACATCTTACTTATCTTTGATCCTGTATGGGTGTATCTGATGTTATATAGTCCTTTAGGATCTGATGTTATGTCACTCATTTCTTCCTTTTTTTGAAAGACACTGCTCAATCAATCACTGTGTTGAAAATAAAAAATGCTTCTGTATTAATTTTGTCTTCAAATTAGACTTTTCACCCCAATTTCATGTGGAGGTTGGCAAACGGAGAGACTCTAGGCAGGAATTAGGAGGATGATCATGTTATTTAGGTTCCTGAATGTTACCCTGGGGGATTGGATTCTGTGTTATTCATGCTTGGGGAAAGCTTGCTTAATTTATATAGTGCTTTTGCAAATTGAATGAATTATTGTAAACTTCTAAGCCATAACATAGTAGAAAATAAATAAAGTAATAAAGCACGTTAATGATACATGGGGTTTTGTTCTCTCTTTTGTGACTTATCTGTGTACAAGGCAGTCATGTACCCTACTGCAAAGAGATTAAAACTTCAATCCATAGATTAGCAATCTGACAGGCTTTTTGCAAATCCAAAATTGATGGCACTCCTGACCATATACCCAACTCCTGTTCCTGTAAGTATTTGCTCATACTTAAGTTGGTTTTATAATATTAACTTCTATGAGGACCAAAATTTTGAATAAAAAATTAATTAAAAAAGAAAAAGAGATTGTACCAAATATTTTTTTAGATAGTGAATGCATTCAAAGAAATCACTACTTGAAATCAGAGGGGTTTTTTTTCCCCAGTATTCATTCAATTTTTATGAATCAGTTAAAGAAACAACTGGGCTCAAGGATTCTAAAGAAATAAATGAAATATACCATCTATTATACTTTAGATATTTAAAACATGCAAAATTTTATGAAATTTATCATTAAACTAGCATGTTCATAAAATAGTAGAACCTTATTGAAAGAAATTACTTTTGGACTAACATCCTCAAAACTAAACTTGTAATAATGCAGTACTCTGGCTCAGGGACATCATTTGTTGAAATATTTTTTGAAAAGAAATATTCTGACTGTACAAAAATATAAATGATCTTTAAGATTAAAAAATGTACACACCAAAGTAATACATGAATCTATAGTTAAATTTTTTTAAGAGTCATGTCGAAATATTGTATCCATTATTGTTATTCATTAAAAATAGTCTGAGAAAACAGCTGGAAATTGTCAGAAATGTCATTCAAGCCTTAGATATATTTTTCAACCTCTAGAATACGAATTATAGGAAAACAGAAAGTGTAATTAGTACAAGACTCCTTTTCAGACATTTTGAATACACTTGTTTCAAATGAACTGCAATACAAAGTTTCCATACAGTGTGCCCCTTTCTATTATTTTTAGCAAAATGGATTTCTTGCTGTGATAAGTGATGCAATTGTAAATTTCAACAGAAAAGTGATTCTGATGAACAGTGGGCAGCATTTTTATTTAAGTAACAATGATGTTATTCCACAACTATTATAAGTGATCTGAAATGTGACGCTATAGTCAAAAACAACTGTTCGAAGCTGTTATCTTTTAACACTGGAATTTTTGTCCTTGGGAAGAAGTCCTGGGACCTGACTTTAAGCATCAACAAATTAAAAGTATCAGTGAAATAGCTCTTCAATGTAAAGAAGGACATGTCAGGCTTTCTCGCAATTCTGTCAAGATTGAAATAATCCTTCCAAGCACCTAAAATTAAAGGAATATTTCAGGCTATATTTCTTAATTCATATATTTTGATACGAATTATGCCTGCAATTACACCTGGGTGCTGTAAATAAGAGAAACAAGATAATATATCCAGAGAAATCTATGTTGTCCTATACAAGTTTTGAGCCTTATCACATCCATCCAACAGGTACAGAACAAGTAACAGAGATCTCTGCTCTAGAGAGGATTAATAAATACTGTGAAGTTAATTACCTATCAACATTTCTTTGTCCAGTTAATAATGAGATGGCAAAGCAGTTCTTTCTTAACTTTAGTTAGTACTCAGTCCCTGACTCAGACTTTCATGTGGAAAGCAGGGTAAGTAACTTTTCTCTTCATAAAAGACCAGTTATTCACTATGTGTAAATATAGTGACTGAAAAAAATACTTGGGACTCACACTCCTGTTGTAAATAGGATGTTTCAAATTTGAACTTTCAAACCTTCTGGTTTGGAGTTCTGTTACTTTAGGATAACTGGAACTCTCTGGTGGTGTTTCAGGCACTTACATGGGAGACAACTGCTAAAAACTTTATATTAAATCTATTTATTTGTCTGAGTACCAACAAAGAGATGAGAAAACTGGGAAGATTTTAGGCTGTGAGTTTTATATGTGATAATCTGAAGTTTCTAAAATATCAGACTTCTCTATGTTTTTCTCTTCAAACTCTGATTATGAGAAAACTGAGGAAAAATACAGTATTGCAATAGGTCATATACCATGGTGGAAAACTGCAAAGTTCCTAGAATTAAGAGGAAAATATTGCAGACAAAAACCTGTTCTGCTTTTGCTGGGGTGGAATTAATTTTCATTTTTACAGATTGCATTTGTGCTATGTTTTAGACTTGTAACTGAACAGAATTGATAAGTCATCCAAGTTTTAGCTATTGCTGAACAGTGCAGTTCAGCAAGTAATGCTGGGGAGGAAATTTGCCATGCATGCCTGCTGCTTAAGGCGTATTTGGACTCCAGTGTTTTTCTTTTCTTGGGTTTAGTTTTGGTGATGGTGGTTGTGGGTTTGTGTCTTGGTATTGTGATTATCCTAAAATATATATATTTTTATCTCAATCTAGTTTTGCACTTCTAATTCTTGTCTGCATCCAAGTGAGAGGGAGGGGACATTGAGCAAGTGATTATGTGGTGCTTAGCTGCCTACCAGGATTAAACCACAACAACCATTTACTTGTAAAATAAAATAAAAAGTAACTGAGATGATCACAGAATAAACCTTCTTACATTACTGCAAAGCAGAATGTTTACACATCTATTCTTTTATATTAATATTTTTCCATTTTTTCTATAATATTTTAATATTGTAAAACAGAAGAAGTATCTTGCTTTTTACTTGCAATTGATTGTAGGAAGAAAAGAAGTCAAAATTCTATTCTCCTGACAGAAGCAATTATTATATCATTCTATCTCAAAACAACTTTAAGAAAATGCAGGTGAAAAGGCACATCACCCATTTTTACTCATTCTTTTAATAATAAAGCACACAACATCTAATTTGACCAGTCCCTGTGGTTTACATGAGTGTTAGCTAGATGATTTCCTTATCACACACTAATCTGACAGGAAAATGTGAATTAAGGTATAAAAATGCCAGGTCCAGGGCACTGTAGGACAGTATAAATTCAGAATTGTAAACTGACACCAAGTACTCATTTGCCAGTCCTAGTATAAATGCAATTGCTAGCATTCGCATAATACTGAAATAAACCTCAAAAGAATAATTACAGATAAAGCTCTCAGGGTCCAGTAAGAGAATGTTTATTAAAACATTTCAATTTCAATATTTAAAATTTAACATATGTGATGTGAGATATAATCTTCTCAAATTTTTTGATAAATTTCATGTGCTGATCTTCTAGCAGTTTTTTAGTAGCCAGTGAAATTAATTTGCTGTTGATAGAGAAACAAGCCATGATTAGAGAGTTACGGTTTTGGAAGTTGCAGGTAAATCTCATGCTGAAGATTGTACGTAATTTTCTGATTCTTTACTGGAAAACTCCTTGTGGAAAAATTCGTTATTACTGTTACAGTGGAAAAATGCAGGCAGACAGAATACAAGCTGCCCAGATAAACTAGAAAAAAATATAGTTATATGAGTGTATGTAGTTTATCTTATATGTTAGTGTATCCAGCTGCCTACTAGGTAGGTACATGTTACATTGTTGACAACAAAGGAAACTAGAGTAATAAAATTAAGGCAAAAATCTACTAAACAAGTCCTTAACTGGCAGTATGGAAACAAAGCTCTCCAATGTTTTATTTTCTTCACCATAAACCATTTAAATAAATAAAAAAAAATTAAAAAAACATAGAATTAATTTAACTATTTTGATGCACCTGTCCACATCTAGACAGTAAGGATTTGAGATTTTAAAAAATCAAGGAGTAAATGGAATGTATATTTTTGAAATATCATAATTGTCAGCTGGGGAAAATCAGCAAGCAATGTCATTGGATGACTTGCTTTAAGTGCTTGTGTCAAAACTAGGTGATATACAAGTATTTTACAGTTTTAAAAATGGCAGGAATGTGACTCGTGGGATGAAATCTATGATTTATTTCACAATGGAGGGCAATCAATATAGTGTTAAATTATGCCCTCACAATCTAAGAATCAAAGTATTTGATTATAAACTTTTGATACCATATTTACACAAAAATTTTCTTTAATCAATAAAAAAATTCTCAGCAGAGATAGTAAAAAATAACACTGTTTTCTCTACAAGGAGCCTTAAATAAGAAAAACTATAATTATAATTTTAGTAAGATCATGGAATATTATAATTAATTACAAATGAACATTTCTAGCTAAAGATTTATGGAACATTTAAAAAGATAAGTTCTAATGTGCTAAGACTTTTAAAATATGATTGAGATTATATTAAATGCATAAATTAAAAATAATTTAAAAATTCTGAAAACATCTTACAGAGATTAGTAAAAACAATTTTATCCATTTGTAATAAAATGAGAAAACAAAGTAGTATTTCTTTATTTACAATTTATATGACACAAATAACAAGAGCTAATGTCAATTCTATGTAATTTAGAAAAAAACAAGGATGCACTTGAAAGAATAACATAAAAGTGTTAATTGCCCTTCCTCAAATATGCAACAAAGTTATGGTGAGTCACAAACAAAGATACATTGTTCATCATGAAAATGGAGATGATTGGATTATTAGACAGTTAATAACATATATTGGAATTTAATGACATGAATCCTGATGGAAGTTCATCCTCTTGAGAACAAATTTAGGGAAGCTAAATATCTTGTAATAAATATATTTAAGTAAGAATCAAGGAAAATATCTTCTAATGTCAGTGGAAGGCAGCTATCCACTGTGAGAGAATTAAAAAAAACCCTAAAAATAAGGTAAATAACAAACTACCAAATGTGAGTATATCTGACACTATTCCCAAATACAGAATACATATCTAAAAAAAGATGTGAAAGCAAGTTATTAATATATCGCATGGTTAAATTAAGTCCATAGTTTCAATTACAAGATCTTGTTCACAGGTGTGCAATTGGATTACCTCTAAAAATAGCCAAGCCTAAGCAAGTCAGATGTGAGAAAAAAACTCAGTTCAGGCATAGATAAAGCAGTATTAACATTTATTTAATATCTCAAAAGCCCTGAAGAATTTTTCTTTGCTAAGAATGTATTTCAAGTTATGCAAGCTCTGCACAGGATTTGCAATTACTTTTTCTTATACTACCACAGTATGCAGTAGATGAAAGAACAGAAAATTACCCATCTTACATATGTATTTACTGCTTCTTTCCTAGTCCTCAGAGAAAAGCAAGAATTGCCCCTTTCAGTAACATACAGGATTGGGAATAGGATTGAAGAGAAATGACTGCATTATACAAGTCCAAAGGAGGAAACCTTATCTTGAGGTGGGAACTTTGGAATTAAATGCTGGAACTGCCTATGTACTTGATCTCAAATCTGGTGAAAAAAGGGATGAAAACTGGAATGTGATGAATGACATGAAATGTGTGAAATGGTTTAGCATGTGGGTAAATCAAATCAGGATTTCTGTAAGAAGTGATTGATATCCGGCATCATATCCTAGCTTTAGGAGGTCTCAATTAGCACTCACAATAAAATTATCCAAAGATAGTGACTTTGACTGTACTACTATGTAAATTTAAGAACAAAAAAAAAAAAAAAGAAAAATCACAGAATCACTAATTAGAAGATATCTTCAAGATCAAGTCCAACCCATGCCATAACACCTCAACTAGATCATGGCACCAAGTGCCGTATCCAGTCTTTTTTAAACACATCCAGGGATCATGACTCCACCACCTCCCTGGGCAGACCATTCCAGTACTTTATCACTCTTTCCGTAAAAAACATTTTCCTAATATCCAACCTATATTTCCCTTGGTGCAGCTTGAGACTGTGTCCTCTCATTCTATCAGTTGCTGTCTGGAGAAAGAGACCAACCCCCACCTGGCCAACCTGCCACCTTTTAGGGAGCTGTAGAGTGAAAAGGTCACCCTCGAGTCTCCTTTTCTCCAGGCTAAACAACCCCAGCTCCCTCAGTCATTCCTCCCAGGGTTTGTGCTCCAAGCCCCTCACCAGCCTCGTTGCCTCCTCTGGATGTGCTCAAGCATCTCAACGTCCTTCCTGAACTGAGGGGCCAGAGCTGGACACAGCACTCAAGGTGTGGCCTCACCAGTGCCCAGTACAGGGGGAGAATGACCTCCCTGCTCCTGCTGGCCACACCATTCCTGATCCAGGCCAGGATGCCACTGGCCTTCTTGGCCACCAGGGCACACTGCTGGCTCATGTTCAGTTGCTGTCACCAGTACCCCTGGTCCCTTTCTGCCTGGGCACTGTCCAGCCACACCAACCCCAGCCTATAATGTTGCAGGGGGTTATTGTGGCCAAAGTGCAGGACTTGGCACTTGGACTTATTAAACTGCATCTTATTGGACTCTGCTCATCCACCAACCATTCCAGGTGTCTCTGCAGAGCCCTCCTACCTTCCTACCTAGATTGACACACTGAAGAAACAAAAGAACTGGCTATAGTGGGATAGGAAAAGCTAGGGCTTGTTCTACTTGTCTTAAATCTGTATATTTCTGTAGTTGTTTTCTATATCTATATTTATGTTAATATTTTTCTCTCTACTTGTACATATTTGATATTGGAAGCTGGTACTCCTTAATAAAATAGATAAAAGCTGGTGAGAGGATTTTCCTTGCCAACATTGGTAAATTATAAAATATATTACATGTTGTTTCTCTCACCTACTCCAGAATCCTGAAGACAAACATAGTGATTGTCTGGAACTATTCTTCCCAGGACTCCTACTAGATATCATTTATGTCACTTTTTGATTAGCTGTCTCCAAAAGCTACTTATAAAAGCACAGTTCCCCTCAAACAGATTTTCTTTCACACAGTTTATTGAGTCTTATTTTTTACCTTCATTGAATTAGTATATTAAGCTAATATTAGTGGTTCCTCTGTTGTATACCTTGACTTTTTTTTTTTTTTAATATAACTGCTGTTGTCCATAGTTGCTGCTGCAATAAACTTATATGTATGGACCTAACTACAGTAAAAAGAAGGGTTTTAGGAAAAGACATTTTCATGCAGGTCAATTTCACTAAGTGGTGCTTTTTTTAATGTCAAGAAGGATACCACTTTAGGTGGTCTGGCTTCTATTTAACTTCTTGAATCATAGAATGAATTGGGTATGGAGTTGCCTTAAAAACCATCTAGTTCCAACCCTCCCTGCCCTGGGCAGGGACACTATCAGATTAGATTAGCATAGATTTCTCAAAACTCCATCTTACCTGGCATTGAACACTTCCAGGGATGTGGCATAAGTAATTCACTTGAGGCCAGAAATTGTTTGTTTGTTTGTTTGTTTGTTTGCACAGCTCACTGAGGACCTACTAATTTGTCAGTATATTTATGGAAATTTGTTGCCCAGACCTGAATGCACTGCTGTAGGTGAAATCACACCAATGCCTTAGAAATAGAACTTCTATTAGACCTTTGCTTTGTAAGGTAATATGTGTGCATCCCAATATATCTATTATCTTTTCTATTTTATTGCAACAATATTTCACACTTTTTAACTGATACCTAATGTGCTGTATAGTATTCCCAGAATGAATGCTTTCCAGGTTGTTGCCTCACTTTCAATCTTTGTAGCAATGGGTTTATCTCTGAAGAGATTCTTGAGCTTGCATATTTTAAAGTTGGATTTTTAAAATTGATTTTTATGCCCATGCTGCCAGTTTCTAAGTCCTCATTGATGCTTGCCACTTTTCTAAATCTATCATTGACAAGTTTCCTTAGCAATTCCCTTGTTTGCTACTTCCTGTTAAATACTAATAAAGACAACATATCTGATTTCTGGGTCTTCAGTGTTATTCTCAAGTTGATATATGGACATTTAAAAATAGTATATCAAATGTATTCCTCAGTCAGGTTTCAATTTACTTTTTTTCTAAAGCAATTGTAAATGAAGAATTTGTGAAAGACTTAAAATAAAGAACTTCCTTTATTCAAGTGCCTGAGTTGAAATCTAGGTTCAAAATGGCTACTGACTTCAACAACAGAAGCAGCATCACTGCATACGTTATTGATAGATAAAGAGAACTCTTTACAGCAGGTTCCTTTATTTTTTTCACAGAATCAGAGAATCATTTAGGTTAGAAAAGACCTTTAAGATCATAGAGTCCCACCTTTGACTAATCACCATCTTGCTAACTAAACCATTGCATGCCATGTACAGTCCTTTCTTGAACGGGGGTGGTGACCCCCTGGGCAGTTCATTCCAATCTTTAACAACCCTTTCACTGAAAAAAGCTCTTCCTGATAGCCAGCCTGAACCTCTCATGGTGCAACTTGAGGAAACTTCCTCTTGTCCTGTCACTGGTTGCATGGGAGAGGAGATCAGCCTCCACCTGGCTACACCCTCCTTTCAGGCAGTTGATGAGAGCATTAAGGTCTCACCTGAGCTTCCTTTTCTTCAGGCTAAACACCCCCCACTCCTTCAGTCTCTCCTCCTACTAGTCATTCTAGATCCTTGAGTGAGACCCTTCACTTAAGCTCTGTTGCTCTTCTCTGGACTCTCTGGGACATCTCAATGTCTGTCTTGTCATGAGGGGCCCTGAACTGGGCCCAGCACTTGAGGTGTGGCCTCACCACTGCCAAGCACGGGGGGACAATCACTGCCCTGGTCCTGCCGGCCATACCATTCTAGATATAAGCCAAGGCCTCCTTGCCTTTTCTGCTGGTCAGCTTCCCAGCCACTCCTTCCCTGACCTGTAGCTTTGAACAGAGTTTTTTTGGCCAGAGTGCAGGATCTGAACTTGGCCTTGCTAAACTTTATACCACTAGCCACAGTCCATCAATTCAGTCTGTCCAGATCCCTCTGCAGGGCCTTCTTACCCTCCAGCAGATCAACACCCCCACCCAATTTAGTGTAGTCTGTGAACATACCAGGGTTACCCTTTCATCCAGGTCATCCAAAAAGATTAGACAGGACTGATAAAGATATTATACAAGACTATTTTGTTTTGGTTTTAACACATGTACATTTTAAGAGCAGGATTACTCATGATACTGTATTGAAAAAGGCATATTTACCAGTATTTTCTTTTACAAAATATGCACCCACACATCCTCACAGAGGCAGAATTCATTACTTTATTGGTCTGCTGAGCTAGCTTTCTATGGATTGCTCCACTTGGCTAGATATTCTTGATAATAGATATCTTCACTCTCAAGGGCTGTTACTCTGTCACCTTTAATGAACATAACAGATATGTTCCTTTGCAAACATAAAATGATTTTACCAAAATTAAGAGACTCAGGACTGTTTATACAAGCTGAATCTTACTTACACTTCTTTATAAGTGCATTTTGTTTCACATTTCTGTGTAACAGAATTCTGGAGATGATGCTCTCTGCAGTATTAAATTTAACATACTGTCATCTTACTTTAAAATAAGCATCATGCAAGCATATGGTAAGAATAAAGCATTCTTCTTCTCCACTGGGAAGTGGTATCCAAAATTATTATTACATGTAAAGCACTGCAAAACCTGTATGTCTAAATCTCTGAATATCAGAATTATTCAAAATTGTTACATTGGGAATACAGTAATTTCAGTACTATCTGACCCTTGATCTACAGACACACCACTGCTTGTGTGTGTGAGTGATGTATTCTTATTGCATTAATAATTTTCATATTTTATTGTGTGAATAATGCATGAACTTTGTCTTCTTTGTGCTTTTCCATTCAGAAAATGACACCAAAAAGTTACACCTCCAGATTCACTCTCATTTGGACTGAGTACATTGCATACTATTAGTTCAGAAATATGACAGCTATGAAAACATGTGAAAGCCATGTATACCAGCTGAGAAGTGAAGGGAGACTTTGAGCAACATTACTAAATAAGCATGTTTATTAGGGCTCTTATTTTTTCACGAGTTAGAAAAATGCAGAATTATAGCATTGAAGCTGCTTTATTCTTAAAACCTTATTTCATTATTCAATACATGAATGGATTATGCAGTGAATTTCTTTCTTCTTGATTTAGGAAAAATCCTTACAAGAATGTCGTGATCTCACTCCTGTTCATGGCAGATAAAAGGGACTCTAAGAAGACTGCCAGGAGAGTAAAAAAAAGTTGAGACTTAGATATTTAGTAGTGGAACCATAGCAATCTTTAAATGGAAAATATTTCACTATAGTGAAACATCTATAATTTTCTGAACCCATCTTGAAGGAGGTATTTTTTCTATAAAACTGTTCTACTCCCAGTGAGGGCAGGAGCATTCAAAGCTGCCCTTGTGTCATATAGCCCAGCTGTGTTTTAAAGGTCAAAAGTACCTTGCAGAATGCACAAGATTTTTTGAAATGTGAACACATCACACGTATTAGCAGATTAACTCAAATCCAACTATTGGGAACATTTATGTCTCCAATGGTTACAAGATGCTAAAGTCCTGCCCTGAGTGTATCGGACGTAAATCAGTGACCTGGACTCTTAGCCCCTACAGGGCCTTCATCTCAAATGCAGTTTCTGTGACAAAATTACAGCAGGGCTTCTGCATGAAGCTGTCTGAGAGTCTCTTAGAGAGGCTGGGAACTCCTTGTAGGTAGGTTTTCTTTGTGGATGCAGTGAATAACAGATAAACCTGCCAAGGCCACTATAGCCAGTATCAGAGGCCATACCTGACACGACCACAGTTGGCCCTCTCCCAACTTTTTAGCATTCTTTAGAGGTCATGATCCTCAGCATTATTGATCTTGTAGGTCACAGACACAGCTCCTAGCACATGGGAGGTCTTATGACCATCACTTTTAAAATAAATACATTGAAATAAATTCTCTTTAGAGTATTATAGCTGCACAAACCAATTTTCTGTGTTAAGTAAAAGCTGGTGCAATCTAATACAAGCTCAGTTGGCTGGAGCATGGTGCTAACAATGTCAAGGATGTGGATTTGATCTCTGCTTAGGCCATTCACTTAAAAGCTGGATTTGATGATCTTTGTGGGTTCCTTCCAGCTCAGACTATTCTGTGATTCTGTAATTTCATACATTTTTTTTGGATGCTTATTTGTTTGTGAAGTTGCCAGATTTTACAAGTAATCTCAGAAACTTGATTTCAAACTTTAGCGTCTAATATTTTTTTTTAATGGTTTAGCATAAGCCACCTCATAAGCAAGATCCTTCTAGAATTAAAATGTGAGAATTGATTGAATGGAACTTTCTAATTTTGAAGTGCAAAATAATCATTAAAAATGTTTATTTAGGGAGAAAACGCGCAGTACACAAACCAAACTGATGGCAAACTGAAATTGCTAAGACAAGTAGAAGAGAAATTAATAACACATGGGCAGAAAATGGCCAAAGGTCAGACGTAAAAACTGAGATGTGAAAAAATTACAAAGACAAAAATTCTAAAAGAAGTGTCTTTGGGAGCTCCTCTGGCCCTTAGTGTTTGCTCTGCACCACTGGGGAACAGTCAGAAGAATCTTTTTCTCTTTTCCTTTTCCTTTTCCTTTTCCTTTTCCTTTTCCTTTTCCTTTTCCTTTTCCTTTTCCTTTTCCTTTTCCTTTTCCTTTTCCTTTTCCTTTTCCTTTCTAATTTTTTATTATATTTCTGATTCTTCTCTTTTCTCTTTTTTTTTCTTTCTCACTTTATCTCTTCCTTGTACAGTGCCAAGGATGCAGTTGGAAATAGTGTTTTTCCTTTCCTAACAAAACTGTAGATGTTTCCAGTGATTATCTGCCATCTGTTGATTTCAGTACTTCAATTGCTTCAAAATCCTCTGGAAAACAACTCTTTCTCAAAGGAAGGTTGAATGTACATTCAAAGGTAGCTTCAGCTGAGCAAGTGTCCAGCTAATCCCCTTAGCACACAGGGACAAGGCTGCCACCAGCTCTAATTGATTCTGAAATGAATCCGTATAGAAAATTAGAAGGTTTGGATTCCCATGTGGGCTTCAATAAAGGGCCAGGATGTAAGCCTGACAGCTGAATGGATTCATAAATGGAAATCTGATAAGCAGCTTAAAAGCGTACTTAAGTCCAGAAATTATTTGAATGCTCTTGTTAATGGCACGTTGTATATTGTCATCTAGTTAATTATCTCTGAAGATGAGTTCTTGCAGAGGAGAAGATACGCCAGCCTTTCACAGCCTTTTCTCATCACATATTTATTAAATTCCACCCTCTTTGCCAGTAGCTGGAAGGCAGAATGAAAGGATTAGGCGACTGCAGTTCCTCTGTGGCTGTCAGTTCACTGTGCCAAACTTCAAATATGAACTGCTGCATGTACTGTCAGAGACATTTCCTTTATATCTTAATTTGCAAATGAGGAGATGACATTTGTTAGGCCTTGTATTTGCACACTTGAAAAGCAAATACTGTCACTGCTGGCTATTTTGTTTATCCCTTTGGAAATAATGTATGGCCTATTTATAAATTTTCTTCAGATTTCTTTTTTTTTTAACTAACTGAGATAGTCATGGAGCTACACATACTAATATTTTATTCAGGAAGCCTATCTGCAGTTTATGAAGCATGCCCTGCATGCAACAGCTATTTAAAAGAGTGTCCTTAAATCTATTTTCCCATTGCTGTTTTGCAATTTTTTTGATAGATGCTCCTATTTTGTATATGTTTCCTATAGATAGCTTGATAAGTTTTTCTGTACATACAGGTAGGTACACCTGTCTTTTTTGGTTTCATATGTGTTTGTCTGCCTATCTGCTTTCATATTAGTAGTGGAGAGGTAGAAAGATTGTGCTGGAGGCAAAGACTGTTCTGTCCATCACATTCTTATAATTCACCATCAGATATGAAATGGATAAGAAATGAAGATGAAAAAAGAAGAAATAAAGGGCATTGTTCATTAGAGGAAGTTCACTAAGCAAAATAAATAACCAGAAAGAATACTGCAGCTATATAGTATCATCTGTATTATCATCTCAAAATACTCAAGAAAATATTGTTGATGAGTAAAACCTTCAAGTTTTCTACTTTTGTTAATAATTACTAACTTTATAAGATTGAGGACACATTCCTAAAACAGCAGTCTACGCTTACTGTACTCAGCATACAGAACTTCTTGAGGAATCATCAAGTCCTTTCTTCCTCCACATCTGCCTAATTTTTTGGATACAATTATTTTTAACTTGTCTGAATGGCAGCAAGGTGAACAGCTAGGATAGTTCTTATCTGACCTCAGTTAAGGTGGTTTTTACCTAGCACTCAAATGTGCGTAAGAAAAGTGGCACCACTTGCTACTAAAGTGGTATTTCTTTTCTCACATGACTAATGTAGCCAGATAAAAAAGAAACAGCACCCTGAAAAGGATGGTTGTTTTCTTGTGTCACATGTTAATGGAAATCTATGTTGATGTATATATATTTAGACATTTAAATCAACCTCAGATGCCCTAAAGGTCTTTTCCTGGGTTTTCCTGGAATCATAGGTCCTTTGATTATATCTCTGAGTACTGTTACTGTAAAAGCTACTTGTTTGCTATTTCCAAACGTTCCAATCCATACTGCAAAGTTGGGTAGATTTCGAAATTCCTGGAGAGGAAGCAAAACCAGCAGGAACCATTCTGGCCAGTGTCTTGCAGTCACTGCAGAAACACTGGCATATGGCTGAGATTTAATCTCTCTTACAAAGCCATTTTCCTCCTCCTCCTGTTTCTTTGCCATTTTCAGCAAGGGCTGTTAGGAAATTGGGAGCTGAAGCAACAGCAGCAGCTGCCAACTGCAGTAGGTGCTCTACCCTCTTCATTTGGAGGGTAAGTAGGACACGGTTGGTGACTGACGAGTTCCTGGCTAGCAAATTAAAAAGTGGCACACACAGTGATCTTCAAGGGGCGGAGGGGAATATAGCTGAACTGTTCATTTAGAATAAAAATCTACTCATGGACCTTGAGTCAAAGCCCAAGAAAGTCAATCGAAACTTTATTATTTACTTTAGCAAGTTTTGGATTTGAACCTAAGCAAACTGATGTTTACAAAAATATTTCTCATTTAAATGGATGCCACTTCAGCTTGTAAAGTGCCTGGAAATCCTGGAAAGGTCAGGAATAAATGCAGGTGAGAATTCTTATCAAATTATCACCACAGGTAGTTATTGGTATGTACATATGACTTTTCTGCTGTCTTAACATAACCTCTGCAATACCTGAAATCTTTCAATACTTAGTGAGGTATGATAGTATTATTCTACAACTGTATTTTATCATATATAAAAATTGCCAAAAATTTCTTCTTAAAAGGTTCCAAAAAAGTCCTTCACATATATGTCAGAAGCATAATACACATGGAGGGAAGCAAAATCTCTCTGCTGCTTAGATGTGCATATACACATCTAATTAATTCTTTAAATGAATATCATTACATTCCTACGGAACACAATATATTTTATTTTTTAAGTTTTTAAGTAGGTGTGTTTCATATTAAACTGTATTTATTTATAAACCATTTCTGTAAAGGATTACCAACTTTACACGTATTTTATATGTGACATGTAACATTTAAACACAGAAGTTCCAGAACAAGTGTTATTCTTGTGAAAGGCTGAATCATTCAACCATCTGAAGCATTGAAATTTAGTTTTGGTTTAAAATCACAGTGTTCTGAGGAGATAATATCACCACCCCTGGTCAGTAGGAATACATCCCTATTAATCAGCAGAGTCTGGAACTATCCTTAAGTGGAACACTACTTACTTTTCTTCATCCGCAATATCCTATTCTATATGCAAATTCAATTAAAATACTTTTCAAAACTTGAAAACAGGAACTTGACACCCTCCATAGTTCAATTTCTATGTGGTTCCAACATTAGCCTCCCTTCTTTTAAGAAAACCATTGCCAGAGGCAAATAAATAAATAAACAAATAAAGTGGACTCTTGAAATGGGGGAATGGTGGCAGGATGGATATATGGAGACACAAGTAAATGGGAATGTACATGCTTTATATTGCTAGGATTAGATTTGGGAGGAAAATAAAATTGCATAAGACCGTAGATTTGAAATAGACTTTTCATTTGGGTAGGTAGTAAGCATTATTCCCTGGCTTGCACAGGATGCAGGACCTGCTCCAAGGGTAGTCTGTAATTTATGGGGATATGAAAAGGGATTGAAGAGAAGAAAAAAAATGTTTACATATTTTAACCAATGATGGCTTCATTTGGCACTAATTAGCTACTTTTTGTGCAAGGATCAGTACACAGATCTCTTCCCAGGTTCACTGACTGAAGTTATGTTGGTGTCTGGATCAGGTAGTATAGTGAATTTAGGCTTCTTTTTCATCTGTTTTTATCTATCTGTCATCCATCTATTTATCTATCATACAAATACATCTATAAAAATTGTGCTCTCAGGTGTAAAAATAAGAGTATTGAAGTGAGAAGGTAATTGCAGAGACAGCTTGTGCTGTCCAGATGGTAGCAGTCTTAGATATGCCCAAAAGCAGAATGTTAGGCACCTTCAGACCTTTACCACTGGAGAGTTAAGCATTTACAGACTCGGGATGGTTAGGAGCTAAGTAGAGATTGCAGTCATGAACCTCAGTACGTCAACTCCATTTTAAGTATAAAAGTCCTGTTTTGGAGCTAAATTGATGATTCTTCAAAGAAAAACTTTTTAAGCTATGTGCCTCAGTGAAGATGTAGGAATTCTTTCTTCATAGATTACTTTGTAGGACTCTAAGTTATCATCTAAGTACTTCAGAATTTAACTGTCTTAACTATCTTTAACTATTGCAAAAGAATAATCTGTCATAGGAAGATACTGAAAAACATTTTTAAAGCATTTTTAACTGTCCCTCCTTTTTGCCTTATTTTTACAACTTAGTTTGTATCTCTAAGGGGAGGAAATAAAAACACACACACAAAAAAAAAACCACAAAAAAAACCAAAAACCAAACCAAACCAAACCAAAACAAAAACAAAACAAAACAAAAAAAAAAAAAAAACAAACAAAAAACCAAACCAAAACAAACAAAAAAACCAGACAAAAATATCCTTAGTTGAGGCAATTATTTTTAAATCCCTAGTACTGGACAGAGCCATAACCCATCTTTCTTTTAGGATAACTGCCAATCCCATCTGTTTGGCAAAAATATTTTCTTTTTTTTCTTCCCTCCAACTCCCTCTCTTTGTTTTCTTCTGTTTTGACAGATAGCCTCCAGGTTTTGTGTCAAGCAGAAGCTTCTGAAAATCTTTCAAAAGGCTATTTGTATGAAACACAGTCCCTGCAAAGGCAAAGGAGGGAGTTTTTTTGTTTTTAGATAGTGTCAAAACCGTGTCCAAACAGATGCTAAAGAAAGTGCCTGCACACTGCAGCAAGGAACACTGTTCACCGTGTCTTCTATTCATCTTTATGGTTTGACAACTGTGCAAACCAACATATGGTCTCATATGCAAAATGCTTAAAAGTTATCAATGCTGACAGGATCCCTTCCTGTCCTCCTGAGCCTGACTACTGCTATTTAATGGAATTCAGGATAGTATAATGTGATGTATCTATCTGTCTAAAAGTCAATGATAAGATTATGGATAACTAGATATGATGCTTTCATTTCCTTAGGAGCTTTCAATCTCAATTTAAAAAGCAAATGTTAGGTACAGGAGTTGGCCAGAAAAAGGAAATAATAGTTCTTTTTATACATTTTTGTTTGGGGTTTTTTTTAGCCATTGTATGATTTGTATTTGTCTTATCTTACTATGCAAAGAAAGTGATTAAATCAAAGGTGGCTATAAGGAATTTCAATTAATTTACAGTAGCAAAAATAAGTGAGTGTTGATGAAAAAAAAGCAATAAAGGAGCTGACTGGGTATAATCCCTAGTGGGATTAGGTAAAAGTGATAAAAGGGAGTTTACCAGCATCTTGTCTCAGTGATGAAGAGTTTACAAGTATCTTGGAATAATACTGGCCGTATTTCTACCTATCTTTACAAAACTGAGTCCTACTTAGTAAGCAGAATTTTCTTACCAATAAAACACAAATTTAAACTAAAAAAAGTGGCAAAGATTGTTGAGGGATTTTATGGTACAAAACAGGAATTGCCAAGAAGAAGGAAATTTTATGCTTTCTATCACTGGAAATGTAGATTTCAATTTTAAATTTCAGTACTGAAATTAATCAGCCTGTAGTGAGTTTTTAAACTATTATTATTTATTCTGCATAGTGTTATTTTTATCTCAGTTTTCAATATCAATTTTTTTTGCAGGAAAACGTTTCTGGAATGTACAGAATTCCAAAGCTACCCCATAAGAACTACAGGCTTTAATACAGCTGACTGTTTTTTGTGCAAGCAGAGGCTGCTGAACTTGTTTGGCAGGTTTGGTTTTGTTATGGTCTGGTTTGGAGGGTTTTGTGGGTTTTTTTGTTTTGTTTTGGTTTGGGTTTTTTTGTTTGTTTGTTTGTTTTGTTTTGTTTTGTCTTGTTCTGTTTTGGGGGGATTGTTTTGTTTGTGTTATTTTTAGTGTTTTATTTGGGTTGTTTTGTCTTTGTTTTTGGTTTGATTTGGGGGTTTTGTACCTTTTTTGGTGTTTTTTAATATAAAACATGAAAATTTTTATTAATATCAAAGAAAATTCTAATTAAATACAGTCTTGTGGTCTGGAACAGCAGGTAACTTTAAAGTCACTCTTAGTCAAAAAGTCCAGCTGACTCCTATGAGACTTTTCTGTTTGAACTATCTAGCTGGTCATTTCTTTTCTCTTATATACTTATATTTCCTCTTCTTTCCCATCATGGAAAATGTATAGATTTATATAAGAGTTATCTGTATTAGAGCATTTCTAGATGCAAATAGAAGGGGGTTTAATACGGTATTTAATGGTCAACTACATCACATTTTATGCTTTTCCCACCTTCACTCTATTCTGCTTTCTGTATATATGGATGAACCTTGAAGTGATGCATTTGATTTTGTAAGAAATTTAGATTTCCTATAAATAGGTGTAGGCAAAAACCTTGGGGAGTTTGTTTTATTGCTGCAGTTTCTGTGTTTTGAGTATGCCTGAGATATTATCAATAAATGGAAGAGGAAAAAAAATGGAAACTGGAGTAAACACACTTTGATTTATAAAGAAACATGGAAAAGGCATCACTCAAATAAAGAAGAAGACCCAAATGAGTTATTAGGGAATGGGTAATGTAAGAAATACAGAGTCAGAGAGAGAATTTCAAGTAATGGTAAAAATGGAAAGTAGAAGAAGAAAAGACTCCTGTGAAGAAGGGACTGCTGAAATTGAGGAGTGGGAATTGAGGAAACAACATGAACAGCACAGAGACAGAAAGAGTGGAAAATGGCTAAAGAATTGAATAAAATATATAGAAGAAAAGAAAGAAAGAAAGAAAGAAAGAAAGAAAGAAAGAAAGAAAGAAAGAAAGAAAGATTGAAGAGTCACTATTAAAAGTACACTGAAGTCAAATTTTTAGTTCTATTTTCACCTCCTTTTGCTGCAGCACTACAAGGTGATTACAAGCTTGCTAGAAGTTACCATTTATGAAGCCATCCTGTGACAATTTTCCACTGTAATCCATTTCATGTATGAGAGGGAAAAGTTTCCACACTGCAATGCAATGAATTAGAATTCAAGCAGCTGCAGAGTTGAAAATTTGTTCTTCTCTCTATGATGTAACCCATTTCTCCTGAATAAAACAGGTAATCTGACATAGGAGAAGACCTGAATGATTCTTCATGGATTTCCCAGTAATTTTCCATTATGGAGAATGTTTAATTAAAACTAGATTTTTGTCAGTAATAGAAAAAATGAAGAGACTAAAAAAAAAAAAAAAAAAAAAAAGGAAAAAAAAGAAAAAAAAAGAAAAAGAAAGAAAAAGAAAAAGGATGGAATACCATCAAGATGGAAAAACAACTCAAAAGCTTAGGAGAGTTGGGCTTGCTCCCAGAAGAACGAAGACCAAGTCTTCAGAAGACTTCAAAGACTTCCCCATCCCAGCAGGAGCTGCTGCTCACACTCCTCAGTCTGAGGCTGACAAGAGCCTGCCTAAAATTCCATGTTTCCCTCTGAAGCAAAGTAGGCAGCATGCACAAGGACGGTTTGCTGCTCTTTGGTGGTGGGTTTTATTAAGTTTCTTTTTTGAGTTATGTTTCCCAATGGTCCATCCCTCCTTCCACCTCGCAATAAATCAGGTACTGTCCAAAGGCATCTCCTGCCCTGTCCCTTGTCCATCTGCCCCCTGACCCTGCCCTGTGTTATAGAGAAATACCTGTCAGTCCAGTCTGGGGCCAATGCCCTACCTGCTCCACGCCCTCTAGCCCCTGGTTTATAAGTGGTCGCAAAGGCTTTGTTGGACCTCTTTTCGTACCCCCCTCTTGGGGAATAAAGATCTCTGAGAAATCATACAGAAAAAAAGCCTTCTCTGATCCTTACTCCAAAACCTAGACACTGCAACACCTGCTGCTGTAGAAGAACAGCCTTGTTCTGCATGTTACCCAAGACTGCAGGCAGATTCAGGAATGGCCCCTGGCATAGTCAGGAATCAGAGGTGGCTGGGGATCTACCACCCTGTGTCACTGCTCCAGGAATTCTAGTGCTTCAGCATAACCCTGGGTGAAGTAAGCACTTATTCATGGGAACCCCCACAAAAGGAGAAACAAATGGCACTATTCACCTTATCTAGCTGTGCAGGTCTAAATGTAAATTATTTCAGTTTCAACATTTAGTTTTCTAAATGCTCTGTTGGAACCTTCAGTTTCCCCACACTGTCAACAGAGAAATATGGGCAGTTCCAAACAGAAAACTCATATGACTGATCCCAGGTATTTATCTATGTAGGATTAAATTAGTTGCTCTCAAGAGATGCTTGTTTTTCCTTTCTGATTTTAAAGAAAATTTTGGATGACTAACTCATTAAGAAAAGCTATTTTTTTTGGCCCCTAAGTAAGGTGAAATGATTCTTAGATACTGCATCTTTCTAAGGTACATGGAAACTTTATGAAAAGGACAGAAACTCTCCTGTGAAGACAGTTTTTTACTGCAGCCCATTTTGGAGCTGGGTTCAAACCTAACACTGAATGAAGCCTCAAAATTCATAAAACAACCAAAAAATACATTCTGTTTTCCATAGCATCAAAGGAGCTGAATTAAAAGCAGAGAAAAATTTGAAGTCCTTCCTGCTCTTAAATGAACTGGAATGGATCTATTACATGGAAGTGAGCAACACTGGAGGAAATGAAAAGGATAAATGTAATCAGCAATTTTGTAATGGCAACATATTTTATCAAAGTCAGAATTTTTCAAGTCTGCCTGCACACACACACTTCCACAAGACAAAGAGTATCCTTTGCAGGGTAGCAGGTGGAAGAAAAAAGATGAGTCTGTTCAGGTCATACTGGGGTGGATCTGAAAGAAAGGTTTATAGGCAGGTTTTGCAATTAGGGTTGTTCCTACTATTTGTAGACCAGAGGGTAGATTGAATAATTTCCCTTATTCAGTTTGAAAATTTTACTCTCACTTGATGGGGTGACTGGGGGTAAAGAGATTGGTATGGATTTCATTACATACATCTGCATAAATTAAGATCATAGTACATCTAGAAATTTTGGCCAAATTCTACTTATACTCTAAGAAATAGTTTATAGTTTTCTTTCTTGTCAAAGTAAGTCCATGTACATCAATTGTGTCTATCCATAAATTATGTTCCTTTCAAAAACAACCTTACTGGTGTCCATATTGACAATTGTAAATCAATCACATTTTGAAATTATAGGATTAATCAAGAAAAAAAAAGAAACCCTAAAAAGTCGACTAAAATTTGGTCAAAATGTTCACATTAAAAAATGAACAAAAAGCTATCTATTTCTACTTTTCTCTTCAGTCATTGAAATGTTTTTTTATTTTCATTCTGTATGAAGAATGTTAACAGCTCCCACAGCTGTGACAAAGAATAGGTGGAAGGACTGGGATTAAAATCTCAGTTCTTGAAATAGCAAGAGGGCGCCACTAAGGTTATTTGAAATTGAAAACACACAGAACACCGAAAACTAGGGACTCCATTTGTTCCCCTGAACCTCTAAAGAGTTTCTCTTTACTACATGTTGATATAACACATATTTCCAGTCAACAGCGGATTTTCATCCCTGGCACAACAAAGACAAAATTCTTAGGTTTTGGTTAATTTATACGAAGTGCTTGTAAGCACTAGGCAAACTTAGAGCCTGAAATCCAGCACAGAAAAGTGTCACCAATTAGTGTTTGTAATGATATATTTTTTTAAATGATGGATGTGTCACTTAAAATTTTTGAAATAGAAAAAGATTTTTTAAAGCAAATTAATTTGTATTCATTCATAAGTATATCCTAAATTAGTCATATTGATGGAAATGTCTCCAATTCTTGGTTAGGTAAATTAACAGAACTAAATAAATCAGTTCTGCTATAATAGTCGATAAGTTCCTTAACCTTTTTTATCCAAAATTAAAAGGATAGTTTTGGCTATTAAGAATTTTAAATTTACAGAGCCTGAGTTATTTTTATAATTTCCTTATTTTACAAGCTCAAAAAGAAAGATTGCCTAGGCAATTATTAAGATTTTCCATAAAAGAAATGACAGTCAGAAATATAAGTCCCATTTAGATTGAGAAAGAGATGGAAAGCCAAACTTCTCTTTCACAATTAAAATTACCTTTGCATGACTTACAGGAAATCATGGGGGAAGTTGTGAAAGAATCTGCTGAATAAACTATTTGTCTGCCCTTGCACCTTTACTACAAGAAAATCTTCTATCTGCAATAGAACAGGATGTTGTCTCATGAACTCTATGTAGGTTTATTTTAGGTCAGTATGATGTTGATTGTAAGCTATTATTGACAAGAAAACAAATAAAAACTTCTGTTATGCAAAGATGCATCACATATATCATAAATTTAAGTATTGAAGGCTAGAGTTTTACCCTTTTTTTGGTCTGGTCAATTGAAATATTTCGATGCTACTATATTGGCAAAAAAAATGTATCATGGCATTTTTTATATTTGATAAATATATAACAGAAAACCTGACTCCTTGTATAGCAATTACTTTTTTACATCCTTACCTGTGTGTCAAGAGGATGTGGATATCTCAGCTATACCCTCTTCACCTTCTTGCTTAGCATTTTTGCTCAATATAATCTCTTGAAAGGTGAAATGTTTGACATCTCTCACAGAAAATGCTGCACTTATTTTGACAGAGCTATATCTAGCATGTTTTCTTTACTAGGCAAACTGTCTGGAAGGGAAGATGGAAGTAACAACACAGTGGCTTTTGTGTTTGTTGCTATGGCTAAACTGCATAGCAACAAGACTTAGGACACTTGCCTGCTGTATTCAGGGAAAAATGAAAATTTAGCCTTCTGTATCAAATGTGAAATGCATGCACACAGGGCAAAACCTCATATCAAAATAGTGACCTCACATCTTAACCATACTTTTCAACAAGAAAGATAGATGGCCCTTAACTTTCCAGAAAGTTAATTAAACAAAGGTAAATTAAGCATGTCTTGTCACAAAGAAATCTTTCTTTATACAAATTAAGCAATTATTTTAATAGGGAGAAAGATCAAGAAACATAAGAAGAGAGACTGGTGGTGTGATACAGAAATAGGAGAAATAAAGCAATGGACAACCAAATTTGTAGCTGTTCCTCATGCATCTTTCAAGAGATGAGCCTTTCCAGAGAGATTCACAGTATATAGGAATGATCAGGATATGCTTTGTTGTTCATTTTATCTGGTATTATATTCTATATTACTTCTTATGGTTTACTTCTTATTGTTTGGGGAGAGGGAGGGCTGAAGGGTTGTTTATGGGTGTTTGTGCTTTTTTCCCCTCTAAAACTTTATGTGTGGGCTTTTCAAAAACTTATTGCTCTACATTCTGAATAAAATACTTAACTTGACCTCTATAACATGTTTAATAAAAACAGCTATAGTACTAATGGTTGGAAGTAAAGTTGTAAGGATTAAAGTGATTTTCAATTCTTTTCCTTTACTATTTTTTTTTTATTACTTTGAAAGAAATGCAGAGCAGAGCCAGCTCACCAAAAAACCACAAAAACAAAAACACTAAGTTGACTAAGTTGTAATTCATGTCCTCAGTTTAGTGTGTTAGTATCTCAAGTTTTCCTACGACAACTTTGCTCAGATATCTGAACTGCAGACTACAAATAAATACTGCTTTAGCATTTTGCTGTTATATTTGAGCTATTCCATTACATATTGCTTCACCTCCGTGGCATATCTTTTTATTCTCGTATGTCTCAATCATTCTAACAAAAGTGAGAGTTTAGCTCCCAAGGTTGATTTTGTACTTTAAGGATATCTCCGCCTCCTCCTTGATTATATACTTAGCTACTTTTTCTTGACTGAAACTGTTATATAGAATATAAGCTATTGTACTCATAGACGTATGTAAATGGAAACAAGGAAAAAAAAATAACCCATGCTGAGGGACATGTACATTTCCAAAAGACTGAGCAGGAGGTATGTAGACAAATCCTATTATTGGGTAATGAGATTTGTGCGCGTACCCGGACACTATTATGAAAATGTAGCTCTTTTTCAAAACAAAGTGAAAGAAGGGGGCAATCTTTTCAGCTGAGGTCAAATTCTGCTTCCAGTAAGGATGTAATAAGTTCCAATAAAATCAACCTTATTAGTGCTCAAAAGTAGCTGAAAGAAATAAGCAGCCTTTACACTCACAGAAATTTCAGATGACTTTGAGCCTGATCATGCTCTCATTGAAAGTAACAGGAATTTTGCCAATGAGATGTAGCAACAAGCTTATTAATTACTAATCTGCTAAAGCTCTCTTAGTGTCAAGAAGTTTGCATTCCTTACAATAGTCTTCTATGAAGTGAAGCAATTCATGTAAAATCAGGAATGTTATGAATAAAAGATTCAACCATTTCATCATTGATGGACTTGGAAGAAAATTTCGCCATGCACTTTTAAGTTATAAGTCAAGACCTTGATAGTCATTTAAAATTGTGAGTGTTAATATGCAATAAATGTTGTATATCTACTCCATGTCTACTGCTACTGGACAACATAGAGTTATGTTTCCAAAGGTTTTGTGGTTTTTTGTTGTTTTGTTTTTTTTTTTATAATCACACTCAGACTATGCTTTCTCTTAAAGGAAAACAGGAACAAGTAATAAAAAGATTCTACCAGAAATGTTATTTAAGGAAAACATGCAACATGTTAAAATGCATAAACCTGGAAGAATTAAGTGTCTATACAATTGGAGACAAAATGTATAAAAGATAAAAATTGAAGAGAGCTTTAGATAGTGCTGGTAGCCCTCGTGTTTTACCAGCTCATATTCTGAAAAATACTTTATAAATAAAACATGCCTTTGCTTTGTTTAATATTCCTGGTAACCCAGAACCATTTAATAGTAGAAGATGTATAACTCATGAAAATTAAGTAATAATCTACTATTTTTAATTTTACAAATAGGCAGCTGTAAAAGTTTTATACATGACAGTAAAAGGTCTCCATATACCTTAATTCCCTTTTTACATCACAGAGTTCCTTTCTCCCAGGAAATTCCTAGGGGAGAGGATCACTCACTCCTCTTGGAACTTGAGGAGTTGCAACTTCAGAAGTTACAGTGAACACAATGTTGACAGTGGAGGTAGAATTTTTGCTGTCATGCCCAAAGTTATTCAGGAGAAAGTTTTTGTGTACTGAGATCACATTATTATTTCCAAACAAAGTGTGTCTATTATATGCTGTCTCCAAGATGTGTGTTAAAACAGTACCTGTTCAAGTCATGGGATGATCAATTTTAAGGAACATTTCTAATCTAGGTGATGGTCTTATTTACTGATCCTTTCAGCTGAATGTATTGTATAGCTGTTAAAAATTGGATATAGGGTAAAAAAAAAATACTTGGCAGTACAAACGGAACAAATAAGTAGATTAATGGATATCATCTCTACTTTTAAGAAGTGCACAAGCATTCATAACTTCATAAGCTAATACCTCCAATTTTTAAGCTGAACATGAATCGGATCAGATCAGGTGCCACTTCCTTTTCAAACAACCATGACAAAAAAAGTAATAAAGCAAAATTACAAGGGAATATTTTTTATGTTTGATAATACAGTGTCTCCCTCTCTCACCATCTGGATTTTCATGCAAATGTGTACATGTGCAAATTGTGCATACAAAGGGTTTGGCTGTGAAAAATGTGACTAAATTCTTCTCTCAGTGGCTAGGGTTTCCTCTCACTGGCTCAGGAGAAGGGAGACCCTTTCCTGAAAGATGTGTCTCCATCTGTATTTTGCTGTCATGTGTTACAGTATGTGTCCTACTTTTATTTCTCCCTTTTCACTGAAACTGCCATGCCAGGTGAGATGATCTCCTAATTTTGCTCAGTGTGTACTTATGGACTACATGCATATATTTTGAAGGAGAGTGACTCTGTACATAAAGGAAAACAGCTGGAAGAACTGTGAAAAAAGTTTTGAGTAATGAGAACTCTTGTCATTATGTCAGTTCCAACATGACCTTATTTTTAATCTGATTTTCATTGCTGTGAGTGAAACTGAACTTTTTCCTGTGTGAGGTTGACAACCCTGTAAAACTGTTGGAGACAAGTTCAGAATGAGACTTCATCTCTCTGGGAAAAATAGTGATAGCACTAAATAATGATTTAAAATTAAGGTATTGGTGAAACGTGGCTTCCATGTTTTATACTAAGATTATGTGACAGTAACAGAGTGCCACTGTTGTCATGGAGACTGAAAAATAATTGTTAACAACTCCTAAAAACAAAAAATAAAAATGTTTAGAATTACTCCTGTCCTTTACCTTGCAAGTACTAATGTACAATTCTGTGATGCTTGTTTTAGACCCTGATGAAATAAACAACAATAAATAGAAAATTTTGTCTCTAAATGTATGCTTTTGTTTTCCCAGAACCAAATTTAACTATAAATAATTGAACCTATGTACGTTTGTAAATGCCTACACAGCCGGCAGGCAAGAAGAAAAGTCTGCAAAAATTTCTGCAAAATCATGAAGAAATTACAGAATTCAGCAGCTACATCACACAGGGGAACCAACAAGCAAGAATCTGGTCCAGTGTTCCTTACACGGGGCTTGAGGGGATTTGAAGGACTTGGAAAGAAATTTGCAGCAGGCATTTTACTGCAGGAGGGTGATACCCAAAATACACAGTGCAAAAACTCTTCAATTCATCTTGAAAATGCCAGCTTCTCAGCTGCAGCAATTTTGAGTCATAGCATGGAGCTGTCACCTGCCATGTGAGTTCTGTGACATGCTTCAGCAGAGGTCACTCTTTTCTTTCAAGTCACAGCTAGAGAAGACAGTTTCTATTCCCCTTTCCCTCATATGTAAAGAGATTAGTGAGTATTCACCTAGGAATAAATGTTCAACTTATTTAATAAAATATGTAAATGATACCAAGGTCAACTAGAAGAAGAGTGTGTGTTTGCAAGTTTAAGGTGAATATGTGGTGATGTGGGAAACCAGGATTTATTCCCTCTACTAAGACATCGTAATCAAAACTTCACTGTAAAATGGGTAATCCCAGGCCCTTTTTGGGAAAAGATTTCAGCTATACAATAAGTGTTACATATAGCTATACTTTTTCTAAATTATACTGTCATGATATCACAGATCTCAGGTAAAATGAACTTTCATAAATTTCCTAACTTATTCTTGCCCGGAAAGAGATATTTCTATACTTTTCCAACAGAATTCTCTAGCAATACTTAAAAATCTTTTGGGTAGTAAGTCATGACATATTGTGAAAAGGGTTGTTCACAGACTTCATGCAAACTCAGGAGACAATCCCCTTCATAAAGTATTTATGAACAAATGCAGATGTGTTAGTGATTAAAGACTGTTTTGATGCGCTAATAGCCACGCAGAATAAGACTGTAGCTTTGTTATTACGTTTTTTTATTGTCAGGAATGAAGTTTCTGAACTAACTGTAAATCCTTGGGTTTCTATATTTTATATGCTGACAATAAACACAAATGTTTTATAAAGTTATTTTTTTATTGTAAAAGAAATTTTAAATGAAAGAAAATGGAAAATACAAAACAGAGCATAATGATTGTTTGAAACCAAAGCCAAACACAAAACTTTGAATGATTGCATTGGGTGCTTGTGATTACCCAAAATTTAGCAGAATATCAAAATAAGATCAAAATTCTTGATTCAGTAGAGGACTTTTTTGGTCTATCAGCTGATATATTTTTACTGGTTAGTGGTTTAAACTAAACTTAAATTGTTATATATTGTGTTTCAAAGCTGAGATTTTGACTTCCTTTAGACAAAGCTGTTTTTCAAATTTACAGGTATTGTTATCACAGCAGAAGGTCACTTGAAATCTATTCTTTGGTCTAAATGATGTTTAAAATCAATAGCAGTTCCTGAATAGTTTCCTATCCTTTTTGGTTCGGAATGGGTTTGAATGTCTCATTCAAAACAACACAGAATTTTCAGGCTCAAAGTCACCTTTCAAAAAGAGGGAGACAGGATTTTGTTTCTGTTAATTTCATTTTGCAATAGTGTTGTGATTTATTTATATCACCTCGACAACAGCTGCTGAAAAGATGCCCCAGGACAAAAGAATATATTCTTACTCTTCAAAACCGATCACTTTAAAAAGAAGGCTAACACATAGCTCATACAGATATAGGCTGTTATGCAAATATCTGGGTTCAGTGAATCATTAAATAAAGAGACAAAGTCACAGCTAGTGTAAGAGGGCAGTACTTGTGAAATGAATGGAGCCAGGCTTGCCTTTTTCAGCAAAATATTTTGCCTGAGGCTTTTTAGCATCCAAAGTGTAAAGAGCCAGCATGCTCTCATTCTGCCTGAACTGTACAGTTTTGCCATGGAACAAAAGATTTTTTTCATTAGCAACAAGCCCATTGAATACAGAAGCAATGGATCTTTTTAGCTATTAATGGAAAAAAAATAGCGTAACATTAAGTACACAATTGGGGAAATCCTCAAATTAAAATTCCTCACTTGGTGTTGGTTCAGCCACGCTTTGTGCAATTTATATCTCTTTCTAAAGCGTGGGGGTCTGATTTTCCCAAATTCATATGATTAATTTCAACTCAATTTGTATGTACAACTTCAGTAATTGTACACACAAATCAGAGATTTGCCTATAAATGACCACCTGTTCCTTTATAGAGGGTTAAAAATTTGTTTAATTAGAACTGAAATATTGCCTGCAGGTAGTATTTACCTATTGGTAGACTCAAATACAGCATTTTCCTGATGATGGCGGAAAACCTCTGTGTCCAGTCATGTAAGAAGATGTTTAAATAGTTCTTAAATTTCATTGGGTCAAATGCATGCTTAAATTTTCTTTGGACAAAGGATATTTATCTGAATTTGAACTTACATATATAGCTGCGGACTTATTTCACATGCCAATTATTTTGTTATTTAAAACCTACAGTGCAGTAGCAGGGAACTTACAATTAGACAAAAGAGATTACTGAAAATGAACCATTCCATGTCTTTAAGTGTAGTCCTGCTGATCCAATTGAAATGGATAAGATTTACAGGACTGGCACCCTAGAGCATAAGGTCTTATGATTCAGCAAAAAAGCCCCACATATAAGTAAATATTCCTCTTGGTCAGTTTATTTGTTCACAAGACTCCACTACAGATCAAAGACCACTAGTAGGGTAAAAAAAAGAAAAAAAAAAGAAAAAAAAAAAAAAAAAAAAACAAAAAAAAAAAAACCAACAACAAAACGAGTTCTTCATTCATTTCTATGGAAGCTGGATAAGGTCCAGAAAAAAAAAAACTTTTGACACATTTTGAGGAAAGCTAAAAGAACAGAACATGAGATAAGTTAAACAGATTTCAGATCAGTTTCTGCTCTCTGACACTGCTAGCAGACTTTCAGAAGTAAAAGGCAGAATCTCCTGCTAGTTTCATCTGTGTAACAGTGACTTCGATGGCATTTCACAGTTAACAGAACAGAATTAGATCCAACATGTCACTTCTTACTAAACACATCCCAATACCTTTGCCTTTCAGGGCTTATCCTGTTTGCTAAGAAGGTGAAATAGAGTCATGTGATATTTCTTTTGCCTTTTGCAGTGGCATAAAGGAGTCAAGCAACGCTTGATAGAAAAAATCCTTCAGCAACAGCAGGAGTGTTTGTTACCAGTGAAAGCTATAATTCATAGGGATGCTGTAATCTCATCTCCCCTGAAAACAAATCCTCTACCTTATCATATTTATCATTTTTTTCTCCCTCTATTTTTCATTATTTCATTTTGTAATTATTTTGCCTAAGTCCATGAGAACATTTAGGGATCACTTTTTTTTGAAAGATGTTATGTGTAAAACACATTTGCATTGTATTGAGCCATCTATACATGTGAACTTATTTTCTATGACTATGAAAGCTGGTAAACCTAGCTGTAATAAAAGCTATAACAGATAAAAGCTGTCAGACAAAGAAGCTGTCTTGGCCGCTGGTTTATTCCATTTTCTTCATTGCTACATGAAATTGGTTTCTCTTGTCCTCCAGAATAGGCAAAAGTTTTTCATCTTTTATCCTGATTCCTCTTGACTTACTCCAGCAATTCAGTCAAATTTTCTCTCTGCTGCTCAATAAAGTTAATAGGTTTTTTATAGGTGTAGAAGGATCAGAATTTGCTCCATTTGTTCCAAACATGCTGTGAAAATACTAATGTGTTTACATAAAAGCAGAAGTCTGAAAACACAGTAAATCAACCCCATGCTGTTTCAGTGTCAAAAGCAAAAATTACTGAAAATGTCATTAAATCATTGCAAAAATGGTAAATTAAATCTAAGCTATAAATGATCAACAAATTAAAAGTGTTTTGAGTACAGCTGACAATGTTTGTTTTATGTCTCTGTAGATGTCAAAATTTAGACATAAATCCTGAGTGTCTAAACTAGATTTAGATTTGGCAGGGCTTTCTACAAGTAAATATGTTTTCTTCCTTTCTCAATCTATAATGCAGTCAATGTTTCTTTTTTAACAGGGCATTCAGACTTTCAGACAGTTTCATTACCTTTTGATAGCTCTAAAACTTTAGAGTTCGAGGATGATGTGTGAGTCAAAGTGGAAAAAGTAATATTTTTCATGTTACACCTTTAATGAAATAAAATATTATTTTCTGCTAAGTCATTAGTCTATTACTTTTAACACTAAATGGCATACTGTTGTAGACTGTACATTGTATCTGGGGAAAAAGAAATACATAAAGAAAGAATATGCAATCTCCTGGCTGCAGGATAGGAAGATTATTAAATTACTAAATTATTTTTTAAGTTTGCACATTACAGAGAGATTGATTGACTGATGTAAGCAGATTGCTCATTTGACTTTTCCAACAGCAAGTCCAAAAGGCTAACTTGCTGATTGTAAACTTTGCAGGAAAAGGTTTCTTTTTCTATGAAGAAATATGAGTATGCAATATTATGAAGAGCTTTCAAAATTCCTCTAAAGATGTGACCTTTATGCCACAAATCACACACAAATGTTAATGATACTGAAGATATTTAAAACTATTTTTTAAAGATTCATGCAGATATTCATTACTTTACAGGAGTAATATTTTCTTTTAATTGAATTTTGCCTTCAATTAAATTTTACAGTGTAGGATCAATAGAAAAGCACAAGGAACAACTGAGAATTTTGATTTAAATTCCTAAAAGAAATATGGACATTGCCATCATCTGGGCTCTCAATTTAAGGAACCTGAGGCAGTTACATCAAGAAGACCTTGAAGATCTATGTTGAGTCAGTCTTGCAAGTCTAGGCTAGAATGAAAGTGATAAGCATGAAATCTGTAAAACATCATATTGAAGAAGAGACATCCACTTCTGAAAATCTAATGAAGGATAAGTACTGAGTTTGTATCTAATATCCCATTAACCTACAGAAAAGTGGTCTATCTCCCCTTTCTATACTCTGCTTATTTTAGGGGAGATGTTATGTGACTACCAGCAGGTGAATCATGAGTATTGCACTGTACAGTAATTTGAAGGAGACTATTCTTCCTCCTTTCTGCTCAGTCTTTTAAAAATTATACTTTTAAACAAGAAAAAATTACTGCAGTCTTCTGATTTTTACTCTCCAGAGAGACCTAAACATGCTGAGACTGATATAGATCCAGAATAATATGGTAAGCATTAATAATACAGATAATCATAGAATCAGAGAACCATTTAGGTTGGAAAAGACCTCTAAGATTATCAGGTCCATCCAACCTTTGACTGATTACCACCTTGTCAAATAAACCATAGCACTAAGTGACATGCCCAGGCTTTCCTTGATTACCTTAAGGGATGGTGATAATACTGTGGCTACACCACCTCCCTGGGCAGTCCATTCTAATGCTTAATAACCCTTTCCCGGAGGAAATTCTTTCTCATGTGCAATCTAAACCTCCCCTGGTGCGACTTGAGTTTATGTGTTCTTGTCCTGTCACTGGTTTCCTGGGAAAAGAGGGCAACCTCCACCTTGCTACAGCCTCCCTTCATGCAATAAGGCTCTCCCTGAGCCTTCTTTATACAAGCTAACCAACCCCAGTTGTTTCATCTGCTCCTCATGATTTATGCTCCAGACCCTTCATCAGCTCTGTTGCCCTTCTTTGGACATGCTCTGGCACCTCAATGTCCTTCTTGTAGTGAGGGGTCCAAAACTGAACACAGCACTCAAGGTGCGCCTGCACCTGCTGAGTGCAGGGGGCAATCACTGCCCTGCTCCTCCTGACCACACGATTCTTGTTAGAAAGCAGGATGCCATTAACCTTCTTGGCCCCCTGGGCACATGCTGGATCATGTTAAGCTGACCATTGATGCACACCTGGTCTTTTTCCAATGGACAGCTTTACAGCCACTCTTTCCCCAGTCTGTAGCACCTCATGGGGTTATTGGGACCCTGGCACTTGGTCTTGTTGAAACTTATTTTGGTCTTGGCCTGTCAATCCATCAGTCCAGATTCCTCCAGATCAACACTCCCACACAATTGTGCTGTAGTTCCTGAGAGTGCACTTCATCTCCTCATCCAGATCAATAAAGACATTAAACAGGGCTGGTCCCAACAGTGAGCCCTCAGGGACACCACTAGTGACTGAATGCCAAGTGAATGCAGCATCATTCATTGAATTACAAACAAAATGTCAATAGCCTGTGTGAAATCCATAGCCTGAGGAAGGGATGGGGTGTGTGTCATTCTTGCCTGTTATACATGTTATCTTGCATATAGAATAGTGAAAAGCAAGTCAAGTAATAAAGGAATTCTTAAATACTCAAAAAAATAAAATCAAACAAAAAACTACCTAGAACCTGAAAATGAAGAATATGCAAGAAGGGAAAGTATCACATTATCACCTCTAAATGGTTTCAAACTATGTCCAGCTCAGCAACTGCTACTACAAACCATGTTTTACTTCTCTGTATTCGATATTCTTTTATGGGTTTCTCTTCCATAAATTTATCATCTTAAACCATGCAAACTACTTATCTTAAGAGTCCTATCAAGTGATAGATATAGGGTTGTTTTGGTGGGTTTTTTTTTTATTATGTCTTTAGTTGTGTTAACACTTTTCTAGTGTGTGGAATACCTAGTAATCAATATCTCAAAAAATATCTCTGCTCTGTGTCTAAACTAGTTAGGCAGTGGTCATGAATGTTTCCAGGTGCTAGATATTTATTATGTGCATCACTGAAAATTTTAAGCGGTCACTGGAATAGTTTTGGCCTAAGCTACCACTTTCTCAAGCATTCCCTGGATATGAAAAAAGAGTCTGGAGATTGCCAAAACTTTTGCAATAGGCAACCTGAATGTGGATTGTGCTATGTCTATTAAACTCTTTCTCAGAGAGCAAACCTTAGCATGTCCAATTCACTGATATAAATATAGTCACAGGGCATCAGTAGGGACTGAAATGCTTCTACTAGTGATTCAAAGATGCTTTATAGAAAACAATGCATGACTTTTCAATGAATTCAAAATATTTAATTAATTTTCAGAATCTTATGAAAATACAATGGAAATACTGATAATGTGAATAGAAAATAATTATGTTCACATGACTGTCAATGTGAGAAAAAACCTGATGAAGGGAACATGTTTTTTGGAAAGTATGTTGCTGTTTCTTTATTCAATTAACAGCTTCTGATAGTGAATTATCATCTCACTTGGGTGCTTCATGGACAGCTCAGTTTAGAAGGCACTGCCTTTAGACACATTTTTAAAGAGTTTTCTCAGCTGGAGTGTGTTTGTGCTATTGATCCTCTGTCTAGGAAAATTCAAGAAGAGAGCAATGGAAACCAGGTTTGTATTTCTATAAGCATTGACAAACCCCAAACTTCCCTTTCTAAACTGCAGAGTAACAAGTATTTCTACCGAATAGGTGCAGTTTATACTGACAATTTTAAAATCCCTGTGATAAGCCCAGAAAGCATTTAGACTTTACAGTGTCCTGTGGAGAAACACTAAGTGCTGTTAGCTGTGGCAAAATTACCTGTGTATAAGTGCTGACTTGATATAAACAAGAAATGGCCTAAGAACCACTTGACAAAAGGAGATGGTCTGGCAGTGGCTTTCCTACTACAGCTCAGTAAGGTGCAAAATGAGACATAGGAGCAGTTCCACTGTGCACAGCAAGATACAAAAGACTAGGACAAAGAAAAGAATAAAATCTCACTCTAACAAACACTGAAGAGGAAATTTTCCTGAGGTGGAGGGTAGTTGCGTGAGACTGAGGGTAGCTGAGACCTGGAGTTTTCTGTGCCCTCACTCCAACAAGCAGTACAAGGTTTCAAATACCAACAAATAAAATATTGACAAATAAATGTATAAATTTAATTTCTATTGCTACTTTTCACTGAGATCTTTATAAATGGTCTAGTAAAAGGAAATAAATATTGTATACATGATAAGCCTTGCCCCAGCCTCTTAAGGAAATAAACCAAGCCAACTTTACCTCCAGAGGCTTTTTAAGCTGTGGTATTCATAAGGTGATCTGAAGAGCACAGGAAGAAGCATACATGAATAACTGTTTCTCTTTCCTCCGAAAGCGTATTTTGTGTGATTAGTTTTATTCATAATTTGTTTTGAAGTAACTAATGTTTATTGAGTTCCCTTTGCTGATGAAACAAGAGTAACTTCCAGGGAAATCAACAATAGTCAACCTGACTTTACAAAGAAGTGAAAGAGTGTTAGAAATTTTTTGTCTGATAAAATAACAGGCCTAGATTTTTAGACATTTTTGTGAGCCCTTTATAAAAGAAATAACTCATAATCCAGAAATTACTTTCCCGTTTTCTATCACCAAGTTAATTTAATTGAATACACCTTATATAGAATGCTAAGCATCATAGTTTTCATCATAGGAAAGAAGACCACATGGACTATTATTGATGGAATGCTGAAGTGCCCTAATGGCAAACTTCAGGAGTTAAAGCTGAGTATTTTACAGATAACCACCCCCCCCAACAAAAAACCAACTAAGGAATGAAAAAAAAAAAAAAACAAACCAAAAAAACCCAACAAACCACTCCTCACCCCCCCCGCAAAAAACCCGCAACCAACACAAACAAACAAAAACACCAAACCAAACCAAATCTAAAAACAAAACCCAAAACCAACAAACAAACCACCACAGAAATTACTTAGTGCAAAAGTTTCATTTTGCATACAGAGGCTACTTCATGGATGTGAATTTGAACAAAATTTTAAAACATTATCTTTCAGTCATGTATGAATCTCAGTTCACTAATAAACCTAAAAAGTTGCTCACAGCAACAGAAAGACAATTCTTTCCCCTCTGAGTTCTTGAAATGTGATAGTAGTACCAAAGGTTTATCTGACAAACTATGCATACACAGCAGATTTACTATAAGTTGGTGACTAATTAAAAGAAGACTGAAAGAGCACATACATGTAAAAGACTAGTAGCTTCAGTTCAAAACATATTCTAAAGGGCAAATGGAGATAAACCAAGCTTTATTTACTTCCTAACACATTCATGACTTTTAAGTTTTGATTTATCTAACTAAAACCTCTTCAAGTATGTAGCCCATATGCAGAGGCTGTGGTCTACCTTCATCTGGTCCAATTTTAAACACCCAGGTCAGTTGCAGAATCTGAAAAACTAACCCAAATTAATTACATTAATTTTGTAATTAATGGGGAGAGAGAAAGAGGGTTTTCCAAAATGTGGCTCAGCCAAACTGAGGTCTGCATTATAAAACAAGAATGAAATGCCTATTTTCCTCCTTCACCTCTGTAGATTTATCAGCACCAGCAATCAGTGAAACTTAGAAAATCATACACAGATACCTTTAATGCTTCAAATGAAGTAAGGGGAACATCCCAAGACACCTTGTGTTCACAAAATGCGAACAGATAAAAGTGAGACTGTATGACAGAAGACTGTATGACACTTTTTGAATTTGCATGCAGACTTGATATGGGACAGAAAACTGACAATAAAATGCAGTTGTCTATCCTGCCTGATGTTTCTGCCTGGGATGACATTCATAGCTGTTGAGCTGTCATCTAGGTCACAGAGGGTTGATAAAGATCATCTGCCAGACTTAAAAGTCTCAAAAACATCAGCAGCATTTTGAGGTGTTCTGGAACTGCTTTTCTTGTTTCTACCAAGCTACAGCCAAGGCTCTCTTCCATTCTGTGCTCCATGGATGAAGGCTGAGCCAGAGGACAGCAATGAGCTGCCCATACAATTTCACAGCTGTTCCTTTGTGTGTCTCTGTCAGCATAAGAAACATTGCAGAGACAGCCAAGCTCTTTCCCAGTTATTCCTGTTCATCTTAGAGCTTAACTGAAATTTTTGACTTGATTGATACCAAAAAGTTGTGAGTATTTAAATGCCTTGTCAAAACTTGTATTCCTTGCTTTATGCTATCTTTACACGCAGTTGAGGATAAATGATTTTTACAGTGTCCTGGCTTGTCTTGTACTTGATTTTGTCATGTTGACAGCATGGTTCTCTTTCTGAAGCAAACACACAATGAGCTGTGTCTTGTTGTATATGTCTGATGTTAAAAAGCAAAGTCAGAGAAAGCATACACTTTGAACAGGCATCCACTGCTGAGTTGCTAGTGAGTACTGACAAGTCAGCCTTGTTGGAAAGTTTTGCAGGACAGCATGTATCAGTGAGGGAGGAGGATATAAACACCTACAACTTTGCTACCAGGAGAGATTCACAAGAGATACAAATCAGCATAAATTTACTTAGACAGCAGTATCTTCCAATTACAATATGACATTCAAAAACATCAATGCAATGCAATGTTTAAAAATGTACATGTATCTGTGCTTAATACCAAGAGATGTCTGTAGAGTTCAAAAGTAAAATCATGCCTTTTATATGTCTTTAATGAGAGACACTTTTGAGAAAAAAATTACAGCATAGAAAGGGTAATCTTGTCTTCTGTTTTTGCCCTATAGCTCCTAGGAGCATGGAATATGATAATCAAAGAGTCTATACGAAATGCCATTCATGTACAATGGTTCAATTGTTATTTAAATTATCTTTTCAGTGCTGCTACCCTGCTTTTGCCTATCAAGGGAACTGTGGGGAAGAATGCTTTCTACCATAGCTGTTAATTTTGCCCACATATAGAAGTTTGATTGTAAAAGCTAAATCTGGATGTGATATTGTGCAAGAAGAATATTTTTAATTCAGAGGTGGAAGCAATATTCATTGAAAAAAATTATGAAAAAAATCAAAGATAACAAGCCTTGTGAATTTTGAACTGATAGTGTTATGTTCCACAAGTCTCCTTGGCTCACCTTTTAGATTGACATTAGAAAAGCTGCTTATTAGCCTTAATTTTTATTATGTTCGATCAAAAGTGTGGTAATTCTCTATTTTTTTTTCCCTTTCTGAAGCATTATCAGAGCCCTCGAGAGTTCTAAACTTTTTGCTTATCTGTGACAGCAATTCATATACCAAATAAACTTCAAAACAAATTTACTCCTCTTTGAAGTACAAAACTGCAGTGTTGAGGTCATTTGCATTTACCCATTAAGCTATAGTATTTCTTTTTTTTTTTTTTTAATCAAAATGACAACCATTAATGACAAAAAATCTATTGAGTCTTTCTTTCTCTTTCTGCCTAGTGTGAAACTTATAGAATGATAATAATGAATCACCTCAGACAAGCACAGATGAAAATGAGTTCTGCCTACTACTGTATCTGAGCAGCTAGACATTTCCAAACTGCTTTGATGGCTCTTACTTTCTAAAAGGCTTTATCTGAGCTTCCATATTCTCAACCACATTGGACTGTGTGTTATTAAAAAGTAGTTAAAGTTCTCTTTCTAAAGTGATTAATCTCACCCCAGCTAATCTCCTCATCCACACTCTGCTTCTAAGGCATAACAGAAGCTATTTTTCATTGGATTTCAGTTGATTAGATAGTCTGATTTAAAGCTAGTTAAGCTGTGTTTCAATTGTGGTGTGGAGATTACCTCTGAGTGCTGAAATCCCATTGTGTCTTCTGGGGGTGTGGGGCCACGGGGTTGTTTTCCATTTTTTTTTTTTTTTTTTTTTTTTTTTATCCATTGAGCTAAAGAAGAGACCAGTCCCAGCTGGATGTAAGAGCACATCCTTAGAAATCCTTTCCCTCAGGCTAACGCATTTACTTGCTTGCTTTCTTTTCTCCTTCTAGCTTCCCATGACATTCACAAATAAAGCTGTTCCGCTATTTGTCGAAAAAGTTCCCTCCCCTCTCCTCCCCCTACTTTTTGCTTTGATTATAAGTTCAGAGCCAAAAATGCCGGGAACAGAAAACCCACACAAATAATTAACATTTGTCAACAAGAACCATTATGCTGCTGGGTGCAAAGCGAAATTGCATTTGCTATGAAGAAATTATGTCCTGAGGAAGGGCGAAATTAAGGATGTTTCAAAAGTGACTGAAATAGAGAATTATTTTTTTTAGTGAATAAATAAATAGTACTAATAAGCTAACTGTATAAACAGGTGATATGAATATCATGCTGAAATATTTTCAGTTCTGATGAGAAGTGGGTTAAGGAATAATGGTGGGAAGTGAAAGTATATAATTCAGAAAACCTGAATATTTTGCATCCTACTGTGTTGACACATTTTACTTCAAATATGTATTGCATCACTGCTTAAAATATCAGAAAGAATAAAGAGGTCTTTGAAAGGTTAGTGGAACTATTTTTAAATACAAAAGGAAATATGAGTCGATTAGCACATGATCCTTTTATATATTCAGCACAGCAACCTTGAGCTGGTAGATACTACTTTCAAGCATGCAAATATTTCTATTGACTCCAGCAAGATTATGTCTGGGTTCAAAGATGGCCATGTGTTTCATTGCTTTGCTGGACTGGCACCATCCTGATCACTGTCTTGCTTTGCTTTGTCCTTGTTCTTCCTCAAATAGTAAAGCTCATAGGAAGAGAAAAGACCATGAATTTCCATAGGCTAATGCACCTAGCAGGAAGAAGCAGAATAGACGCAGAAAGAACAAAGAGGGAGAAGATAAATCTGATTTATTTTGTAACTAGAACTGCAAAGAAAAATGGGGACATGAAAAACAATAGCTGCAATATATTTGGTTTGCAATGCATGTTAAAAATCTTTGTCAACATTAATTAAAATTTGCTTTGATAGAAACACTGTCTCATTGAAAGATTGAAAGAGGATGAAAGAGCATAAACAAAGGCTAACGTCAGCAATATATCCAGATGGGAAGAGGTGTGTAGCACGGTGCTGCAGGGATCTGTATTAAGTAAGGGATTAATATCTTCTCTAACCCAGGAGAGAAGTAAATAGCATTAATTACATTCACAGATAATACTAAAGAGATGCTTTGAGGACCGGGAAGTATTACAAGGAGATTTAATTATCTTAGAACCAGCATCAGAAAATACCTGTACCCTCACATAACGCCTGACACGGCACGTCACTGATCTTGACTACAGCCGCTCAGAAGTAATGTATTAAAAAAGGTGAATTATTATAAAAAAGAACAAGGATAAAACATGCATTTTTTTTTATTACATTTAAATGTAAGAATAGGGGGCAATGTTGAAAGTTTCCATCCCAGACACAGCAGACATGGCTCATCTGTGACTGCCTCCCCCTTTCCCAGATATCCAGTTATAATGGGTCTGCAAATGAATCTGGAAAATAATGAGGATGATGAGGATCTAGCATGGAGGTGACATTGAGGTTAAGTCAGTCCATGCTCTGTGTCAAAAATTGCTTCCCTAGAGAAAAAAGACTTGTCATTGTCATAGGAGACTCTCGTCTAATGTGAAGAGAAGGCCTGATATTCAGACTTTTTGGACAAGTCTGCCACCTCCCTGGGCCCAGATTAAAGCTGTGGTGAGAAATCTTCCTATCCTAGTGTTTGCCATCTGTTATTGATTTTTCAAGTGGACAGAAATGAAGTTACAAGTCCAAGGTAATCAAGAGGGATTTCAGGGCCTTGGGATAACTAGTGAAGGGATCAGGGCACAAGTGCCCTCCTCAATCCTTCTACTTGCAGTCAATGATGTGGGAAGAAACAGGAAGGACCAGCAGGTCAATCCCTGGCTCAAAGTGCCCTGGTGACCAAGGCCAATGGCATCCTGGCCTGTATCAGGAATAGTGTAGCCAGCAGGGGAAGTGAAGAGACTTTCCTCTTGTACCCAGCCTGATGAGGTCACACCTCCTGTCCTGTTTTGGGTCACACACTCAAGATATTGAGTGTGATCTTGAGTGTGTGACCCAAAACTCTTTCTCATTTCAAGAAAGACATAGTGGTGCTGGAGCATGCCCAGAGAAGGGCAATGGAGTCTTGAGCACAAGTGGCTGGGAGAGCTGCTTTTGCTCAGTCTGGAGACTAGGAGGTTGAAAGGAGACTTATCACTTGCACATTTCCTACAATTACATGAAAGTAGGTTGTAACCAGGTGGGGTTCATACTCTTCTCCCAGGTAACAAGAGAAAAAGTGGAAATGGACTTAATTGGCTTCAGGGGAAGTTTAGGTTGAATATCAGGAAAAAAAAATTGTCACAGAGTGTTGTCAAGCACTTGAACAAGCTGTCCAGGGGAATGTGGGGTCACCATTGCTGGAGGCGCTTAAAAGATGTGTAGATGTGGGTGAGTGGTAGAAAGCACTGGGTTAACTGTTGGAATAAATAATCTTAGCAGTCCTTACCAAACTAAGGGATTCTACCATTCCTTGATTCTGAAAGACACAAAAATATCACAGGTGTTCTACAGAAGCAGTAAATTGGACAGTAGTAGTTTTGAAAACAACTGTATGTGTAAGAGAGTCATTTACACATGTTTTCCATACAGTGTGGTATGAAAAAATCAACTCATTTTTAAGGCATGCTTGCAAAAAACCGTTAAGTCTTGCAGCAGAAAATAAAAGTACTGTGGTCTATGATCGAAGTGTGACAATCTTTAGAAAATTACATACAATTCTAAGCAAGACAGTACAAACAAGATATTAAGATACATACAAGAAAGTGCTCAAAGAAAAGATACAGTCATTTCAAAGTGACTGGATGTCTAATGATGCCTCTGTGGTAGTTTTTTTTTGAATTAAAGAATCTATTCATATTCTTTATGCATTTGTATAACTACTTTGCATTAAAGCATAGTATAAATATATTAAAAGACACATATATAAATTCTCAAGTATTTAAGATAGAGTATAAGAAGGTACAATAAAAAGCTCAATTTAGATAATGATATTTTGGTTTAAAGTTTTTATATTCAGACAAGACATAAAAATTTGTTATAAAAAACTCCTTCCTTTCCTAAAATTTTATTTGGATATGTTCAGAAATTATTAATTAAGGTGATTAATTTGGTTTATATTATAGAGGCAATTATTTTTAAATGCAAATATTTTTCATATTGCACATTGCCACATCTTACTTTACATCATTTTCTTACTCATTTCTTGTGCTGTTTCAAAAATAATGTATGTGTATGATGTGTCCTAAGTGTTTAAAATATTTGGAAGGACTAAATTGGGTTGCTTCATCATGTAGATTTATAGGGCCGGTACAGAAATGATAAAAGCCAAGATAGGTTTAACAACTGGAGGAGAAACCCCTAGCTTTCCTAGGAGTTCAATCGATTTCTATGTTAAATGGTATTCAGATGAACATTTCCATGTCTTGAACACTTGAACTAAAAATTAATAGCCCACTACAAATATCCCAGTGTGATAAGTCACACATTGCCAGGGAGATAGGCAGCATGATTAAATAGTTTTTTTCCATGTCTAATTTGTAAGACTGATGTTATTATCAATATACTCTGAGCAAGTGGGGTTAGGCGATGTTTGAACCATATGTGATCTATCACCTTACTCCCCTACAGACTGGTGAAGTGCTTTGCTGAACCAGGACTTGATGCTTGCAGCCTTGTTAACCTGCAGGGTAAGAGCCCTGGTAGGATAAGGATCACTTCTAAACTCAAGCAACAGCTGATTTTTTTAATGAAGTAACTGCTAGACAGAGGGATTTGAAAACCAGATTTGTTTCATTAATATTGTAGCTGACAATAATTTTTTCCTTCACTACTAAATATTTCAAAAACTACCAATACTCCAAATTTCTCTGAATGGACTACTTTTAATAGTTCTGTCAGTTTGATACTTCTTCAATTTTTTTTCTAATATGAGAAAGTAAAACAGTAAAGGAAGACTGAAGTTCAGCTTTTTCTGAACACCCAAAAAAGCACATTTATTTTCGTTAAGTACTATAATAAGGGGTTTTATTATTATTAGATTAAGAAATAATTATTTTTATTTTTGTGGGTTTTTTAATTTTAACTATTTTTATTTTAATTATTTTTATTAGAAGAAGTCCTTGAATAAAATTGTTATGTTTTATAACCTAAATCTTGCTATTTTAAACCTGCTGCCAAGAAACAGGTCAAAATATAGGTATACAATTAAACCAGCAACCTAGCTTCATAAGAGACAGTACTGATGGCACCTCTCTGACTCATATAACACCTATGATCATTGTTTATGGGAGATTAACCACTTCTGGGAACACAATGGCAATAAAACTATTTTGCAGTTTTATAGCTCACCATATTTCCAGAGCAGCATGATGATGTTAATAAAGATGCCCAACAATTTTCTTTGCAGTAGGTCTGTATGCTCTTTATAGACACAAAGATCAGATAAGCTGCTCAAGAGAGAAAAGGCAGCAAAAATTAGGAGACAAGGCTGGAACCTAGTAAGCATGGACTTACTTGGCCAGCTAGAAGTCTCTCCTTTCATAATAATTGCTCACAAAACCTATCTTGCTGTTCCTAAACCCAGATGAGGGTTTTAAGAGGAAAACCAAAGTCAAACCTATTTTTATGTCTTCTGCCTAATATAGGGAGTGACTCTAAAGTCTCATTCTACATCTGATTTCAATAGTGGGGTATAATTCCACAGAATCACTTCATGTAGCATTCAGTGTCCAACAGCTTCAACTCTCTCATGGAACACTTCCAATAAAATACAGCAATATTATGAATAAAACTGTGTTTTCATTGATTTTATGCAAAACACAGAACCAGCTCTAATCTGTAGAAGTGTAATTTATGATGTCAGTTACAAACACAATAGCAAACTTCTATTAAATTAAATATCTGGAAGTTCTGGGTCACCGAAGGTGATAATTAATTCAAGTCACTAATATGTCAACAGTCATTAAGGTGGAAAGGAGGATTACCCTGTTTTAAATTATCTCAAGTTTTGGAAATGTGTACTATTCAGACAATTTTTTTAAGCTAGATCTTGGTCTTTTTATTCATAGGTTACCCATAATCATTTCTGAGCTTATAGCAAATAAGACATAGAATGAGATGGCAACACGGCACAGTTACAATTGAATTACCTGGACTCATATGAGTTTTCTTTAGAATTAAGGAAACATTTTAGAGAGGGCAGAACTGAGCTTCAAAGAGTCCTTAGAAACCCCAGTAAAATTATTTTTAATGGGTTATCCAAAAACTGTGCTTTGCAAATTCTAATGTAGATGGTTGTCCTGCTTCCTCAACACTGATCCAGATCAAGCCTATTCTTGTCTCTGCAGATTTTTTTAGAGGTCTTTTTCAATAGCATTAAAATAAATTGCTAGTATGACATTTATATCTCTCCTACTGCTTTAATCTTCCTGTAACTCTTGAAATAGAACAAGAAGGGGGTAAGGTGCCCTCAAATTAATGTGTTTTTCAATGCACCTTTTTATAATGTTTATTTGGCCAAAAACTTTGTATTAAGAGTGATTTTTTTCTACTTGATGATAATTTCAATATATTTTTTACCCTTTGGCCTAATTTTTGCAGTGAATTTACTGCTCATGAAAATTCCCGAGTTAATCACTTAGAGACTGAATTATACTAATTCACTCACAGGCTCCAGCAAGCTGTAGTGTAGAGGAAAATATTCAAGTCATTAACAATCCCCTGTCCCCTTTTCCATCCTCTTTAATTAAGTGATTCCTTTCAAAAGATAATACAGATTGAGGTTATCCAGTGTTTTTGCAGCAGTTGTGATTGTAGAAACCATTCACAGAGGGAACTCTCTGAAAAGGAAAACTCCAATGGGATGAGGCTGTAAGGGAACAAGGGAAGAGAGGGATACACGTTACAGTCCTGCCACCAAAAATTACTTACACATAACCCTGGACTATTCTGTACCTCCTAGAGTCTATCAATTTCCTCCATGGAAATGAAGGGATAAGAGAGAGAAGAAAGGGCAAAAGAAAGGTAAACAAACAGATTGAGCAGTAGATTTCTAGGAAGCTTAGAAAGGGCTCACACTGATAGGTGACATGACATCAAGATCTACTGTGATGTATTAAACATCTCTCCCACAGGCTTTCCTCTCAGCAGTGTTGTAACTGTGAAAGGTGGCCAATAATTTAAAATAGACAGTCCCCTATACCTTGGGAGGATGTATTTGTCTGGCACTGTACCAGCCCCTGAAAGTCCAGTGAGAATTTCAGGAGAGAAAGGGACCAAGCTGGCACACAGGTGGCTCTGAGTCTTGCCCCATTTTACACCTGCTACACCCCAGGCATTTTTTTACCTCTATGGTCCAAACCAAAGGCAAATCCTTTGAGATGCTTTTTGCAGATATACAGTTATGTTATCCTTTCCTTTGCTGGAGGGAAAATGGAGGACAAAGCACTTATTCAAGTGCTATTTTGTGTCAGTGTTTCCATGTACTTTAACTGATAGAAGAAACAAAAGAACCTCCAAAATTAAATATATTACCCGATAATAGAAAATGTATTGTGGTAATCTAACCCTTTATTCAAAGCTGAATATTAAGATTACAGGATGAATCCCCTGTCATCAGGAATTTCCTGATGAATTCCTGAGGAATTTCCTCTATCACTGCAGAAGTTGTTCAATTGTTAACAAAGAATTGTTAATTGTTAATGAATAATAAATCAAGGTCCACAGTTACTCAAGATAGCTAAAGTATGGTTTTGTGTATGAGAATATCTTTCACTGAAAAAGTTTTTTAATGAGAAAAGACCCTCAAAGGTTCAATGTAGACTACTACATTAAAATGTACTTCCACACAGTAAAATATTAATAAGTTATACATCGTATTTTACAGTTTCATAGTAGTTATTATAGGCACACACTTTTAACTTACATTTTAGTTTTTCATATACTTAACCCCATTCAAATTATAGATGTCAAAATATGATTAAGAGAGGCATTTTTTCCCAAAACATTTTCATGCTGAGCACAGCAGTTAAAGTAATTGCTTCTCTCTCTGAGAAGAAACATGTGGGTTCTTAAATTCTAAAGTAATAGACACCTTCTTCAGACTGAAATAATATGGCTTTCCTCAGGAGGGAAAATTGCTGTGCCATGGAGAAGGTTAATCTCCTCTGAAAGCTGTTCCAGTTTGGAATTCTGACAGTTTTCATGGATAAAATTCTCCTTGAGAATCAATATAGGACAGGGAGGAGAGGACAGTGTGCAGAATAATGCCCTTCACCTTTCAGCAGTGGCCCTTGCAGCAAATTCTGCTGTGGTTTGCATCTTTCTCATGCAGGTGTCTCTAAGTGAACATTCAAACTCATTTATACAGTTGTTGATGCAAAATGCTTGGAATGCACGTAAGGGTCTGAGTACACATCCCAGATAAGGTTTTTGTCTTGCTAAGTTGTCCCTGTGACGACAAGATGTAGGTCCCTGGGGTTCCAGTGCCATCTTTGAAACAACTGTATTGCACCTGGGTTTGAAGGGATGGAATTTGGCACGAGTTCAGAGGTAATTGCATAGCATGGGCAGGTGACTAAACGTGCACAGCTCTCCAGAGCTAGAAGCAAAGAACAAAAATTTAACCCCAATTAGACCGTACCCCAGGCATCTTAAAAGAGGTTACAGACAGAAATATGATCTTGCTTGGAACCTTCAGCACCAGCCCTTCTTCAGGAGATCCATGGACATATATAATATACATATTTTAACCAGATAGCTAACAAGAAACAATGTCTTATCTGGAAGTGTTATTGAAAGAGACCAGAAAATTTGACAGCCCCATTTTGATTGGTGATAAGAGAATATGCAGACGTAACTTGGTCCCTTGCCTGAGACTGTGCTAAAACACATCTGTTTTAAGAAGGACCATTTTCATAAGGGTTTAAGATACTTTGTATATCTTAGCTATATCTGCATATACTCTCAGACTCTTTTTTTTTTTTAAGATGGGCCACTTCTTAAGATGAAATTCTACATCAGCTGGATCAAAATAGAGACAATAATAAGACAAAATATAGCCACCAGACCTATTGGTCATAATTCTTACTATAAAATCTTTTGTGCTGATCTCTTTTTTCAAGACCTTCTTGAGTATTTTGTTTAACCCACAAGAGGAAGTCAATACCATTATCACTGGGTAAAGGAGAAAATCTAGGCCACCTGGGAGATGGAAAGTACTCTTTGCTCTTGCTGAGTAGCCAACTCAGTGTTCAATAGCCCCCTTTGGGTGGATCTTCGCTTTTCTCCACAACCTCTATGGTTCCTGAGCTAATACATACAAGTCATACAGTATCATCAACTCTTAAATACGTTGAAGGAGTGACAACTTCTCTGAAAACAAAATAAAACAAAACAACAACAACAACCATCAAAAAAAACCCCACAAACAAACCACAAGAGAACTTCTAGTGTAACTTTAACAATTGTAATGAATGACAATGAGTCAGCATATATTGAAGAAGTTAAATGGAACACAGAATTAATACTAATTTCAGTGGTAGCTATATGAAAGCTTTATTTGGCTACAAGCCTTTTTCTAGACACTCTAACAAAGTAAATGATGTTGGCTGGCCTGTACCTGCAGGTAAGTAAAGATGGAAAGGGAAGAAATTTACAACAGGATTTAAATATAATTATTTATTTGTGGTTTGTGAAAACTTGTTTATAATTGATTATCATTACGCAGACACTGTTTTGTTGCCTGTTTTGAGACATTTTTGTTCTTTCTTGTAGAATTGAGAACATTGTAACATTTTTAGTTAATTTAGCGGAAATTAAGTGCTACTTAATATGAGAGTGTAGCCTATGTATTTATTGTGGTTTAAAAAAATGGAGAGCAATTTGTGGCACGTGTTTGCATCACTATAAAAGAATTGAGCAAAGCAAGATTGATGCAAATTAGGCATTATTGTGCTCAGAGGCATCTACTTCTAACAATGTTCAGTGTAATGAAGGGTGAATGTTGTGCATGATTAAACTAGTCATATACAAACAATAGCTCAAATAAACAAAGCATAAATTTAGAATGTGATTTTCTTCTCCCACACCCTGGAACTCCCCTCAGTAAAAACAGAGAGAACATAAGGAAATGAAGAGAACAGCAGGTAGAGACAGAACCAAGAATATGTACTTCACTACTGAGAACAGAGTTGTTTGAGGAGAAAATGAACCCAAAGAGTTATTTATGGTTCAGTGGTAAACCCAGTAATCAAAAATGGGCTTCTATGAAGTTTAGGTACAATTTGGAGCTGGGGTACCAGTTCAGCCAAACCATTAAGCAGAGAGCTGCACACAGGCCTGAGGTATCCTTCTCAGGGCTGCTTCTTCTTGTTTTTGTTTATATGTGTAAGCCAAAGCTGGTTTCTCTATGATTCCTTTAGAGTTAACAGAGAAAAATATCACTTCCAGAAGTAAGCTCACATGAATGACCTTAGACACTCCATGGAAGTGCCTCTTTATCTCTGCTGACTACAGAGGGAACATTTGTGGACTATGTCAGGCTGCAACAAGTAACCTCTTCCAGTCTGAAGCAGGTGAGATTAATCCCTTGGGCTCTGATATCAAGTGAAATCTGCTACGGAAGTTACTAACGAAGTGCTGTGTGGTCTTGTAATGACCTGAATACAAGCTGATTCTTCTGCCAATAAGGATTGGTTCAGACTGGACACGTAAAATGTAGGGCCAAGAAAGAATCTCAGTTATCAATCACAAATTTCTGAATTATTCAGTCGTAGGGATTTAAAACCCACAGCTTCCAACTTTTGGTTTATACACAATGTAGTGAGTATTAGAGCAATTTTCTTGGGTCAGAGAACCTTCTAGGGTTATGTCTAAAAGCTAAAACTGTACCCTGAGGCTACCTGAGGTTACCACAAGGCAGCTTGCCCTCCCATGGAGGGAGCACAGCATATAAACTGTATTCACAAAGGCAAGGCTCACCACAGGGAAGTCTCCCTGGGAAACTTCTTTTCAGGTCATGGAGAGCAAAGAGTTCCACCCCCATGAGTCCCTGAGGCTCTATGTTACCCTGCATTAGTTGTTTCCCCACTTCCTAGTTTTTCCCCTTCCCTGATTGGTGCATTTTGGATCCTCTCCCCGATTGGTTGTTTTCTCAGTCCTCCCTGTGATTGGCCCAAGTTTCTAGCCCCGCCTACCCCAAACCCTATATAATCCCACGCCCTGAGCCCACAGGGCTTTCAGTCGTTGGTTCCTGCCTAATAAAGGATCTCTCAGACTGGACACCTGCCTCCTGCTTCTGTTCCTGCATCGCCTGAAGGAGCTGCCAGATCTAACTGCTGCCGGCAGCCTTCACAAAAGAGCTAGAACTGCCAGAGCTAGCTGCTGCGAGCAGCTTTCACGAAAGAGCTGATCACAGAAGATCACTTGTGCCTCTTGGAATTCTGAGACGCCCATCCCAGGACAGTCTCACCGGGGAAGGTTGCAGCACCAAAGTGGCCACTATCGAGGCCACTGGTGGTTGGCAGCATAAAATTTTATATTTTCCAGTGGTATCAGTTCAAACATTGTATTTCAGTGGTATTGTGAACAAATTTTACAAAGTTACTAAATTAGGGTTTATTTGAATTAGGTTTTAAAAATTCTATTTTACTTTTGTGCATAGAAAGTTTAAGGATTTCTAGATTTTTCTTCTATAATTTAGGTAACACTCATTTTTATTTCATTTGTTTCCAGAAATAGAATCTGTTGTTAAATTATGCCTAATTAATTGTATGTTGAGCAACACCAATGTCAAAGATTTGTTTCTTCTGCAGTAGCAGAAAAAAATATTATTTCCTGGAGCAACACAGACCTTTGTTTTCCATAAACCTTTCCCTCGTTTACTGAATATAAGAACCTCTGATTCTTTCTTTTGCTCCAAGTGAGAGAGTGGAAGTCCTTGTCTGATTTCACCAGATTACAGCAGTCAGAAAATTTTGTACATCTTAAAGATAAAGTGAGCCAAATCTGAGTTCCTTTTAATGGAGAAGCTGCCCTCTATTTATTGCAAGGGTTGTTTATATTAAGGCCTTCATTGGGTTTAGAAGTTAATCTGAGAAACAAATCTTCCAGTTGTTTTAATTTTTTCTGTACTTGTGGTGTCATTGTAGAGAGGTACTGGAGTGCATGAGCTGGATGCCTTTCTGATGAAAAGACACACACAAGGAGCACATGCAGAATCCTATGGCCATTAATGGGCATTCAGACTAGAGCTAATCCTAAATACTCCACTCTCCCCCCACCCTCTCCCTGCCCTGAAACATGTACTGAATTCACATTGGGCCCTCAGTGCTGTTTCTTTATGGGGTTTCACTACAGCTCGTCCCGATGTACTGCACAGCCTGCTTAGGTAGTACACAGATAACTTCAATCACTTGATGTTTTCTCCCTTGCTTGTCTTTTAATGGTACTAATGAATTTTGAAAGAGATGTTTTTCTTGGACAAAATAATTTAGCTTCATTTTTCTCCTTCTGTGCACTGGGTTTTATGTTCTTTCCTCTTCACACCCTGTTTTTTTTAATTCTCTTTTTCTCTTAACCATAATTAAATTCCAAAAAAAATAACATGATTCTTTATAAATATAATACAAATACAGATTGGAAATTCTCCCAATAAAAACTATTTTGTATCTTCTTTTCCATTTAATATGTGGCTAGTTTTTGCATAATATCCAGCTTGGAACTGCTTTTAGATAGTTACACATGAATAAATTATCTCCAAAAGCACTTATACCACAACTTGAGCTAATCAAAGCCCAAACCAATTCAAGAATTTGTATCCATATTCCACCTTATTTTTGCATATGAATTGTAGCAAATAATCTATTTTGACCTATATTATTATTGTTGCTCTAATACTCAGGGATAGATAAAATCCTATAAGAAACAATATTTTTTTAGGTTTGACAGAAGTAAAATGCTTCTTTTGCATTTTTACTACGTAATTATTTTCTTCATCATCACAGCACAATTTTATAAAATTAGAGGTGGTTCCCTTTATCCGTACACCAACCAATTATTTGTCATCAACATTCAAGAAACTGAATGTATTTTCACTTACAGAAAAGCTTATTATTCAGAGATTAGATGTACTGCTCTAAAAAGCCCAAAAATGTTTTTCAAGCACTTGACTGACTTTCATGTCATATTTTCACAGACAGAAGTCTTAATTTTCAGTCAATCAAACATGTAATAATCTGATGTGTATCCCACTTCTCAAGGAGATTTGTTGTTTTAACTGGCCTGCTACTTTTCCCTAAGAAACATGGAAGTCTAGTTAGATATACTATTTTTCATTCATATTAAGCTTAAGAAGAAAAATCTGGAAATAGTTTGAAGGTTAGCTCTTAGGGGAAATTAAGAAAATTGTGTTGAAAGACCAGTAGTATAAGGAAGAGAATAGAGAAATGAAGAATGACATAGTCCCTCAATTTCAAACTTTGAGTGATACAATGGATAACAAGGCTGTGGTCTAGTATGTCTATGATGGATAGGTGGAGTGATAACTTCTGTGTCTTTTTGGAAACTGGGTTGTGTAACCTAAATATTAACAACCTGTGCATTCTGGGACTGGCAGGTACAGCCAGGCTCAGTGCTTTCATGAGCACAGTGCTCTAGTTTAGTCAATATGCATATTTGTATTAATTAACTCTACAGGGGATTAAGGATTAACCATATCAGTGTTAAAAAACAGTGGAGATCCTTGATAATAGTATTTCAGTTATTTCTTTTGGAAACAAAAATAAAAAAAAATTGTTTACAGATGACACATGAGCACATATTAATAGATGAGTGACCTCTATAATTGAAATATTCCTATAACTAACATGGAAATATAATGATCTTAACAGTACCAGCAGGAAAGAGAGCTATAATAATTGGGATTGAAATAGAGAATCTAAATAGATTTCTTTATTAAGCTTGATGATTTCTCCTCAGAATACGACATTCTGAAGACAAAGAAATAAACTAAGAGACCTCTTAGTATTAGCAAGACATTACAATGAAAATTTTCAGTGTCAGAATCATCATAGAAGTTTCAAGGACAGATAACACTGGGAGTTATTGATCTTTGAAAAATCTGATACAGCAAATGTTTTCCATGCAATAATGTGCCCAGGAGAGTAAACATGTTCAAATATAAACAATGATTTCAAATTTAATACTACAAAAGAAAGGAAATTATTCTGTATGATGCATGATTTTTTAATATTTTTGTTTAGAGTGATTTTTGTCTGTGATTTACACTTTTGAATGCTAGAATTTACTCAATTCCTAGGTTTTTCAAGTGTACCCAGGAGAGTAAACATGTTCAAATATAAACAATGATTTCAAATTTAATACTACAAAAGAAAGGAAGGAAAAATTTTAGGCCAAATGCTCCCTTGACAGATGATGTTTGAGTTCTGTTCATTCAGTGTTATTGAGTTCAGTTCTTCTAGTTTTTAACAGTCTTGTCCATAAACACTGGAATTCAAACCATATGACTATTTTCACTAAAACACAGCGATCGTGGCCCATTTTATCTCCAGACCTTATTTTAAGATATTTAAGATATTTAAGATGAGATGAAGACCATTGTGCCTATGTCCTCCTTTCAGATAAAACCAGAGGATTTCCTTATATCATTATTTCTCTGCACTTAATCCTGTTGTTTGCAGCGAGATCTCACAATTATTGTTATTATTATTATTATTGTTATTAGTTTTCTTCCTAATGCCTAGTCAATATTAGCTCAGACTGCTCATGTTGGCAGAATTAAAAACATATTTTGGAGAATTTTCATCCTTTGCTTACCTATTAACAATTCACACTTTCAAGTTGCCTGAGTCTTACAATGTTACATGAAGATCCTGGGCTTTTTTCCCTGCTTAGACATATTTGACAGAAAAAAATAATTCTTTTTTTGTCACTAGCCAGAAGTAGTGTTAGAGATTCATGTATTTACCACTCCCTGCTCAGTGGCTTATTCTTTCTCCTGGAGCCATCAGCCCGCTGTCTCCTATGCTGTCAGAATTACAAAGAGCAGTCAAGTTCACCCTCTTACTGCAACGATGTCCTGCCAAAACTCTCTCATGAATTTGATGCAGCAGATTATTCACTGTGAGATAAAGAGATCATAATGGGGTTGATGCATATGCTAAATTGTTCAGAGTGAAGGAAAACCCCATTTATAGGAAAAACAAAAAAAACCCAACTTCTCTGTTTTTCTTAAGTGCAAAGGAATCTTAATTTTAATGGAAGTACTGGGCATTGAATAAAAATTCTATGTTTCCCCCCTTATATTTTATGCTTTATATTGTCTTTATTTTTTAAAGGTAAAGAGCAAGAGTTTTAACAAAAAAAAAAAAAAAAAAAAAAAAAAAAAAAAAAAAAAAAAAAAAAGTGGCCTTGTTTTATTCTGTATGATGCATGATTTTTTAATATTTTTGTTTAGAGTGATTTTCGTCTGTGATCCACACTTTTGAATGCTAGAATTTACTAAATTCCTAGGTTTTTCAAGAAGCTGTGGTAGAATCACAGACTTTGATCTGACCTAAAACAGTGGCTTTATCATTATAAGGAAGTTGTAATGCCTTCAAAGATCACCAGTGTGAGGGAAATGTATGAGCATAAATCTTTTAATAGTAATGAAATAACTTCTACACTAGAACCTTTATTGTCATTAAGTTTTAACAAATTAGCTGCTCCATTTCTGCATTTTTCTACAAACTGGACTCTCTGCAAAGCCTCCTTCTAAAAAAACAGTTCTCTTTAATGAAGAAAATTTAAATGCTTGATATGCTTGAAACCCAATTAGCATCCCTGAAATCATCAAACTTGATTAATTAACATTAAATCAGTTTATCAAACCAGGACGCAGCTTATTTCCACACTGGGAGTCCTTTCTGGGCTTTTGTAGGAGCAGTAAAGTGGCACAACATCCCTTATGTACCTGAAGATAAACAACAAGTGTCCAAAGTAAAAGCACAACAAGCCTACACACAGAAGAAAGAGACAAAATTTTGCTTGTGGAAATGAATCCATGCTTAAAGGGAAGAAAGAAAATGATACTAGAAACATATGATTTATTATAGAAACAAACATAATATGAGATACTAGGCTCACTTTTTTTTTGGAACTTCTAGTTGGTAGAAATCACTCAACATGTGTAATCGAAATTTGGCATAAACCCCAGCTAATAAGCAGATATTAAGTAGCCTAAAAACAGATACTGTTGGTTTTCTGCATGTTCTAAGCTTGATTAGACTCACTTTCATCCATGTGTGCAGCACTTTCTTAAATCCAATGATAGAATTAGCATTATCAAAGAAAATCAAAGTACTGGATTTCTTATGCTTAAAACACTGTCCACTAATGTAGCTAGTGCTAGAGTAGTTTCTTTAATCTTTCTCTAATCACATAAAGACATGGAATCTATTTTTTCACATTGTTTATATGGGCTATAAATTAAAATATGGGATATAAATTAAAACATTATTTTCTGTTGTAGCTGGTGCTTTGTTTTTCTACTGTGGAAGGAAGCATTTCCACATATGTAGCTCAACAGCTTGTCGAGCTGTGATTAATTTGTGAGTATGTGTCTGAATGCATATCCACGGGTACAGAACTGAAAAAAACAGTAGAATAAATAGTTTTATGGGTGCTCTTTCATGTGAGAAGGTAGTGAACACACTGGGACCCCACTTTGGAGCAGGGGAGGAGTATGAGGAGGAAGGAGCAGCAGAGAGAATGTGTGATGAATGGAACCTACCCTGAGCTGATGAAGTGGAGGAGGTAGAGAATTCAGGAGTGAAGCTGAGCCCAGGAAGGTGTGGGGTATTAAGTTTGGGGTTTCTTTAAATTTCTTATTATCCTTCTCTGATTTGAGTAATGCATTGTTTGGTAATATATTAAACTAGTTTCCCCAAGTTAAGTCTGTGTTGCCCATGATGGTAGCTGAGAATGATCTCTCCCTGTATTTATCTCAATGCCTTTGTTGTATTTTTCCCCATGTATCCAGTGGGGGGATGTGATAGATTGGCTTTGGTGGACACCTGGTATCCAGACAGGGTCAACCCACCATACAGGGATAGAGCAATCACTGTTTGTCATAAAAGGGAAAGCTGAACATGATGAAACTGCGATGGACCACTGGAACAAAAAGGCATACAGTGCACATGACTTGCAGAATGCACTGTGACAGGACACTGCAGCATGGGTTCAAGAAGAAAGTGCACAGCCTCATGAAATACAAGTCATATTTCAGGTTGTAAAAAGCTGAGAACTTATACCGGGAAATAACCTCTTGCCCTATCTCCTAAAGCTTTGATGCTACCACTGTCAGAAATAACCTCCTGGCACAGGTAGACCTTTGTTATAACAAAAAAAAACACTCCAAAACAGAAAAAAAGAAATATCTGAACAGTTTAGGGAAGAAATATAGTTTATAACAACCCAAATAAATTAAACAGTCCCTGGGACCATTTTCAGATGTTTTGTGCCAACCAGCACAACCTCACCTTAAAAGAGAGCAGCCATATCCAAACTGTATATTCAGAAATATTCCTGGTTAATGTTAAATGCCAAACAATGTCAGGAATTTTGTTGCAGAGTACCAGTTGGCTCAGGCCAAAGGTATCACTTGTACTGTTCAAGCAATTTAATGTCAGAGATAATTGCATGCCATTATCCAGGAGTTGTTTAATATCCTGCTATAGATATTAATAAATACCTATAACTGGATAAACTTCTTTTACTGCACATACACCACTTAAAAGACAGCAGTGATAAATATAGCAAGAATCACATTCTTCATTAATGTAAAACAGATGATTTATATTTTGTGATATAATCCTCCTACACAGGAAGGAATTATTGATAGAAATAAAAAATAATTGCTGAATACTTTTTATCTTTTCTAAATAATTCCTTCCCATTCTTTCTCATGTTTTGCATAAAGTTCTGTTAAGACCAACAGAGCAACAGAAAGGAAAGCAAGATCTTTAACAGTAATGTTTGCATTCATTTGCATTTTCTTCTGAAGCTGGAAATTACAATGCATCAGAACTTGTACACAAAACCTTAAGTGCTGAAGTTATACCAGTAAAGAACAATATATTTTATTCCACACTAAATGTGATATTTGGGGTGTTCCAAATGTTGTGGTCCAAAACCAAATTACCCCAGATAAACCTTGGACAAGGCAAATCCTAGTATGAGCATCACTATCAGGGCACCTTAAATTTATCATACCCACTGAAATATGGAATAATAAAATAAAACCTAACCCAATTACATGATAATGAAATAAAGTTTCAGTTTAAAAAAAAATGCTTTGGCCTTCTCTTTGTATCCTTATCAATCTACTAATCTAAGTATGGCTAGCTCTACACAGACCAAATAACTCTAATTGCACAATTACAGCATTAAGCCTATTCCATTTACCCAGCAAATTGATTGGCCAAACATACCTAAGTACTTTATTATAATATAGAATTTCATAAGAAAATAAAACCAATGTTGATGTTCAGGACTGTTGAGAAGAAAATGCAGGGCCAGAGTTTTAGCTAATGTAAATTGGTAGGGATCCACTAACTTAAATTGGCTTCACTGATTTACACTGGCTGAAGCACACAGCTGTACACACCAGTATGTTTTGCATACTCCTTCTTCAGTATAGTCCCACTTCAGCTCATCATGCTGTTTGTGTTACTATGTCAAAGATGGACCACATTCCAGAGGCGTATTGCTTGCAGGAAAGGCTGTCAATTTGCACAATCCCATTAAAATTACAACTGAATAATTCCAGTAAGCAAAATCTTAAAGATTTAGTTGCTTTGTCATGAAGCTTACTAGAATCAATTGAAAAACTTGTATAATGTTTAAATGTTCAAAATAAAGCATGAATGCAGACTGAAAATCTTTGCAGTACAAGAACGGTACTTTAATAGTACGCATCTTCCAAAAATCCATAAATTTTGCAGAACAATATTAAGCAATGTTTTGCAACACAAAGCATTATTCTGTGTTTTTGAGAGTAGGAGTAGGACCCTATCATTTCACGTTTCATTTTTGTCTTGGACTGTAAATTGAACTTCTGTTCACTAGCAATGGTATATTTTGACCAAAAAACCTAAAAGTATAAAGGCTAAAGTTGTTTTAGTAGGGAAAACATATTTCATTTTGTTGTTTATGAAGAAAAAATTTTGCTTTGTGAAAAAAATAAAAATCAGGAAGACACTAATGGGAGATCTTTCTTGTGACATCATTGCAATATTGGTTAATATTTTGGCAGTTATTGCTCCAGGAATGTGAAAGTCTTCATAGATAATCTTATAATAAGAAATCCAATTACATAAAGCCAGTTGGACAGTTTTAGATGTCTTAGGATACTGTGGTTGGCCTCTAGCTGTCCCTCTTGAAAGGCATCTATCTTCTGTAGGTTTATCTCAAAAGACTGTAAAGGTTTATGGATAAGTAACTGAATCGCATCTTAGATGTTCACATTCAGCTGAGCTGAATTACTCTGCTGATGTTATCAGCTAGGTTTTCTTCAAGTACTGACGGCTAGAATGATGTTCAGTTGCTAAAACGCATCTAGTACCGTTTTAATGACCTTGTGAGTATCATAGATATATTTTGAGCAAGTAAACAGGGCTGGCAGTTGTACCACAATAACTGCAGGAGATCCATACCTTCTGGAACAAATCTAGAAAGCAGGTGGGTTACATGAGGATGTTTTAAACACCTTTAGATGCCTCTGTTTAAGCAACTAAACCCTACATACACATCTGCATCTGTAGACATGCAAGCCTGGGTGTTTCACTCTCTGACTGAAACCCTCCCTTCCTGTGTTGAATACTACTCTTCATAACAAAAATGCAACAGCATCAAAAAACAGGGTAAAGCTGTTTATGGTTGATAAAGTAACCCTTGCAAGTACTTGTGCATTTGTTAAGAGACTTTGATTCAAACAAAGGAATAGAATTTCAAAAAACATTTGATGACCAAGCCCCTAAATCTATAATATTTGGCTCTCATCTTAATAAAGGTTAGCAAAATGTCTTAGCTGAACTACAACTTTCGTTTTCTTCTAATTTCTGCTTTCATGCATGAACTGTTTATATTGCTGAGGTTACAGAATAATTGTGCAGGACTATACTTGGAAAGTTATGAATTGAGAAAATATTTACATACTCAGGATCGTAATTTTAAAATTTATATAAGAGTAACTCTATCAAAAGTATAATATGCTCTTGGTATATAATATGAGTCTTAATCGTCTTTGTCTAGACTTCTTCGGTTTTCAAGGTAGATCTTGTTTTAGACAGCGGATGAATGATTAGGTTCACCTAAATGCAAATATTCTAGATGAGATTCAGTTACAGGGAATACATATTCTTAATATTTAAAATATATTATTAACAATATAAATATCAGGAGAAGTCTTTAGTAAAAGATTTCAGGGAAAAGATCATGATTTTGAGGGCAGTAAGTTTCACTAATTCCTAGAGCTGTGTTTTGAGATGTGTCTTTTTTCCAGCCTTATCACGGATATATAGACAAACGATTTTCTGCTGACTTGTGCCAGCTTATAGCCTAACACCTCGATTTTCATGATCATTGGGATATGGAGCTGCAAAAAGAGGTTACAGTTTCTTTATTCTCTTCTATATTTTACTTTGGATATGGATATTTTCCATTTGTGTGTCATGAGCCACCATCTATATAGGCACATGGTGGCTGAGGCTGTGCAGTCCCAGTCCCAACTAGGCTTTCATAAGAGATTAAGTAAAAGGTTCAACTGCACACCAACAATGGTGAGGAACTGAGGGGCCTGATTCTGATTCTTCCTATTATTAATGCTACAACTTTATAAGTTTCAATTGCTTAATGGAGAAGAAAGCTCTCACAGGATTTGCAGGATAAGTCTGATGACTATCAAAGCATGCTCTCTGAATAATTTGAGATGGGAATAAAAATTTTTATTTCTACTTCTTACCACACCAGACTGAAATGATTTAAATTTAAAGATTTAACATATCACAAAGCATCAACTCCTATTTTGGGATCCCAATATGTTGAGTTTTAATATAATTAAAAACAAAAACAAAAACAAAAACAAAAAACAAACAAGCAAAAAAAAAGAAACAAAAAAACCAAAAAAAAAAAAAAAACACCAAAAAACCAAACCAACAAACAAAAAACCACCCACAACATAATTTGAGGTATCATTCCATACATGATAATATTTTCACCTGAGTGTTATTAAAAAAAAAAAAAATCAAAATTCTTTATTGTTGTTTGGAAATCCTATTCAAGTAAATATTTTTTATTAAAAGAAAACCTTATCTCATGAAGAAAAATATTAGGCATCAATTTATCTTCTCTGGTTAATTATTTTTCCTGACCTATTTTATATTTTTAATCAGTGATTATATTTAATTCAAAAGCTTCAATATATTGAAGTTTATTAAGAATGCCTTTCCCTTAATTCAATGTTTACATTCATTTTTCTTACTTTAAATCAACGAGGGGTGAGAAGTGCTAATTCCTTGATATGAATTGAATTTCTGGATCCTTGATTGAGAGCTCGAAGTTTAGTCTTATTTTCAATCCTACTTATCCCATATGTGTTACAGAAAGCAAACATGCACTAGACTGTTTGAAATCACAGATTTTTAATCAAAATGAGAAGTCTGAGATTTTTCAGGTTTCTTTTCAGAACATATCCTTGTAATCTTATGTTACAAAAAACTCAGTGAACCTTCTAGCCTCACAGACATCAAAGCCCACCCCATGGTTTAGTTCTATATGGAACAGGCTGTTATTCACAGGTTGAGAGATTGGAAATTTTGCAGATTGCAATGTTTCTTTCTTTTTGTTTTTTTCTATTTTCATTTTGTTTCTGGAGGTATCTTCTGTTTTTTCCTTCTTTTCCTTCCCTTATGATGTACAGATACCTATTGTAGAAGTGTAAGATCTGAAACTATTAATTTGAAGTTCTCTTCAAAGAATGAAAAAAAATGAAATTAGTAGATCTCTTCCTTCAACTGCATTTTATTTCCTAAAGAATTTTCTTGCAAGTTAAACAAAGTATGGACTTCTAAGCAGGTAGTATAATAACTGGGGTTTAATGCATAACAGCAGGAAATAGTCTAAAAGAATGATTTTGCACTCAAATGACAGTTTTCTTCAATAGAGTGAGAAAACTTTTTGAAATTTTCCTCCAACAATCTTTGATGCTTCTCTTTGATCAATTAAGTCATCCATGGTTCTATTACCTGAAAGGTATATTACTGGTTTTTCTAATATAGGGAAAGAGTTCAATAATGGACAGCATAGCTGCTTCACATTCTATGGAATAAAAAGGGCAGTATCTAAGGGCAATTTGTAGTTTGTTAAAGATTAATCACCCTCTGGAGGTCAGCTGCTCCCTCTCCTTTGGCTGCAAAACACATCCAGTGGAGAAACTTTAGCTTGAAGCTTTACGTTATAAATGAAGCCCAACCTCCAATATTACAATGTTGAGTTCAATGCCTCTGAAGTTGCTTGTTTCTCTCTATATAAATACAATGTTATTAGGCTTAGAAGTTTTCCCAAACAATCTAGAAGCAATTAAAATTAATTCTTTATAAATATAGACATTATTGGAACATGATTTTATCTTTGAAGTTTCAAATTACATAGGACAACCTTCTTTGCAGCATTGACTGATTAAAAGTGTAGTAAAAAATGTGGTCAGAAAAAAAAATTGTGTTATTTAAAGTATTTTCAAAGTAAGTCCCTCAGCTTTGAAAGTAGGCAGCCTATTTGATTTGAAACAGCAGAGGTCTGCTGACATTCAAAATATACTGACTGCACAGTCAGTCTGTTGGTTACTTTACTTAGGAAGGACATGAATGTTTAAAGACATTTACGTTTATAAATATTTGTTGGTCTCTTCCTTGTGCTATACTGTTTGATATTTGTTACTCCCTTTCTGACCTTCATTGCAGAGTCTCTCAGGATGTCCAGGACTACTGATATTGCCTCTGTGTTTAAGCTCATTTAAGGAAAAGAAACAGAATTAAAACAAACTTTCTGCAACAGGGATTCAGAATGCAGTGCTGGAAAAGTTTCATGCAACATATTTTTCCATAGGTAATGCTGAGAAAGCGCTTTTATGTTTTATCATGTATTTTATAAAGATTTCTTTCCTTACCTAGCCCATCTTAGCACAGAGCATACATTTAACTATAAATACAAAAGTCTTTTTAAATCTGTTGAAAACTCAGAGATATTTTCTTGCTGCAGACAGTTCCTATCTATGTTCATATTTACATCTGGGTCTCACAGGGGTTGTGTGAAGAAAATTTCTGGACTAGGAAAGATAAGAAAATGTTTTATTTTGACAAAAACACCAAAATCTGCCTGCTGCTTCCCTTTCCAGAAATAAATCCTGGCAGACTATGATCTATTTATTCCCAAATTAGTATATGGAACTATATAAAAGTGTTTTACCGTTTCTCTTCTAGGTGGTTTTCACCTTTCTACTAATAATCCATCTGATCTAAACCCCAGAAATTCAGACTTTTTTTATACTTATTCTCATTTTCCATAGCGGATGACACTTCTGTGCAGTTTTTTACTTGCTAAGTTTGATAAAATAAAATAAAATATGCAACAAATTATTTTTTTCCCTTTTTTATATTATATAATTAGTAGAATATGACAGGAAGAAAATATGGCATTGTTAAATAAATAATTTGTAATAAAAACAGTATTCTTCTTTTGTTTGAATTTCACATTCCTATTTTGGCAAATTGGCACCATTGTATTTTTAGTTCTGTAGCATAAATTTCAGGACACCACAAAAATGCTGTTGTCTCAGGTGTTAATATTTACCATATCAAATTAAAATTCTTAAAAATATTTTTTGCTGAGACTTTTGTGTAAAATCTACATGAGCGCACTGTATCTTCCTGAAACAGAAATCTGTTGAAGAAATCTAAGGAATAACCTTGTTCACTCTAATGCCAATGTTATGTCATAAACACTATGGATTTAATATTGCTAATGCCAGGTTTGATATGAATGGAGTACATCTAGACTACAATTTACTTACTCTTGATTTAGACTTCTGCATCTAGAGGAGAAGTTATTCTTATTCTTGAAGTTTTGTAAAAGTTTAAACTCTGCTCCTTTGCTGAGCAGCAGCAGAGAAACTTGCTCTATGAACTAGTAGAGAGGCAATTCGGAAACATCAGTCATAGAAAAATTAGTTTCAAGAAAGCATGAAGAAAGCTAGAAACCAAATCCCTGTGAAAAATCTGTCTTTCACAGGCTAAAAAATGTTACCTTTTATTTTTCTCTTTCTTTTTTTTCTTTTCTTTTTTTTTTTTTCCCTAAAGACTTTAAAATAACAGATTTGTAACTTCAACCAAAGGAAAGGCAAAGGAGTGAAATGACTTTGACTTATCAAGCTGACAAGGATGGACCAAGACAGATCACTGAAGCTGTAATCAGTGCAGTTTACCCACAGCTCAGCCTTGGGAACTCCTGAGAAGAAAGAAAAAGATATGAAAAAATGATATGAACTCATCAGAAGTTACAGAGATTTGCATCAAAAAGGAGGACACATCTGAAAGCTACCTGCAAGTTTTAAGACCAGCATAAAAGATACCTGATATCTTCATAATAACTTTATTACATTCGATTTGCAACAGAAAGAAGTTGGATTGTAAGAAGTTGGATTTGGTTTCAGGACTCTGAGCATAAAAAAATTTTGGTCCTTCATTTAGTTTAGGACAGGTTGAAGAATAACATCATTGGACAGGGATGAAATCTTATTTCAAAGTTGTAAGGAAGTCATAGCTGCATATTTCTGTAAGTGGAAATAGAACTGGAAATACAAAGATATTTAAAAACCCAAAAACCAAAACCAACAGCAACCCAAACTGTTCTTTGAGATCCATTTGATAAGGAAAACAGCATTTTTAGCACAATCAGGCACTGGAACAGGTTGTCTGGAGAGTATGTGGAGTCCTTGGAGACAGTCAAAACAAACTGGAGAAGATCTTGGAAAACCAGCATTAACTTTATCCAGCTTCAGCATGGGATCTTGGAACTAGATTATCTCCCAAGGTCCTTTCCTACTTCAGTCATTCTGAGCTTCTACTATATATTTTTTAGTGATTTTTTTTTTCCCAGTCGATTTATTGGAGAGCACAGGCATACCCAAATTCCATTTATGGGAGAAGATTGTTTAATTTAGTCAGGTATTTGGAGCAAATGACAACAAATAAAAAGAACTAGGCAGAGATGTTATTCATGTCACCTAAAATGATAACTTACGTCACAGTCTAGCTCTGTCAAGACTGGAAGAGACTAAGCAGAGCTGTCGTGATTACAGGACAAGATGTCTCAAATCTTTCTTAATGAAGTAATTGATTCCCAATAGCTAGGTCATATTACATTAATGTAATGGACTAGTGAAAGCAAATATCTTTCACAGGTGATTCAAAGCCTCAATACTGAGCCAAATTTGAATCTTTTGCAGCTGAACGTGAAAGTATAAAAGTGGTGAGATGTAGATACAATCACTGTAGATAGCAAACTTACAATTTTTAAAGCAATATGGCAGTTGTTTGGTGCATTATTATATATTGATATCATCAGTGGAAAATTAAGAAACTTAAGAGGAAATTCTAAGATAAACAGAATTTAAGATTATCTTCTGAAGTCTATTAAGTATTTTTCTCCTTTGTGTTTACACCTAAAATGAATAGGTAACTGATTGTCTTTATTTTTCCATTGCTTTAGATATGCAGATTAGAGCCCCTGAAACACACAGAAGAGCTTCAGGGGAAAGGATAAATAAAAAAATTAATTGGAATTTATGTTTGGAACATGTAAACACAGCTTTAATATATACCTCAGGAGCAAGTATCAAAACTGGGTCATGTACGTCCAGAACTCCAGGCGAGGCAGATGTGAGTATTTTGCACAGAGGTCTTCCACATTTTACTTAGATATAGGCTACTGGAAATACTGTCTCCTGGGGTGAGTTTGGGTGTTACAGATTCACAGCATGATTGAGGTGGAAAAGGACACCTTGAAGTCAAGCAGCTCAGCCACATTATCCTTCTTGAATAGAGGCTTTGGACAATGTTCCACTGAGTTTTGAAAATCTCCAAGGATGGACATTCCACAACCTCTCTGGGAAACCCATGAAAATGTTTTGCTACTCTCAAAGTAAAAAGTTATTTCTTGTGTTTGGGTAATATTTCCTGAATTTTAATCTTTGCCCTTTGCCCCTTGTTCTATCAATGGACATTGCTGAGACGAGTCCTCCTGGATCCTGCATTCCCTCCCATCAAGGGATTGTATCTACATCTCATATCTTAAAGCATCTACATATGCTTTAAAATCACCCCAAACCTCTTTTCCAGGATAAGCTGTTCTAGCTCTCTCAGTCTCTCCTCATTTGAAAGGTTCTCCAGCCAGAAGACTCCAGCTGGGTCATGTGACTGCTGAAAAGGCATTGTGAATCTAGTCCAAACTGGGTGCAAAAACTACATTGGGAGTTGTTTTGAATTTAGACATCAAACCATTTACCTAACTCAGAACTTGATAAATGTGTAGTGGAACAGGGTAACTTTAGGATTCATCAGAACACCAAAATTTTAATGCCTTAAATTTTGAATTTGACTTACTAAAATAGGACATCCTCTACATCTTTCTCTAATCTTAGCTCAGAAATAATTTGTGCTGTTCGAAAAATGTGTTCAGCATCTTTAATCTACCTGCCATACACAGACCATCAGTATCTTACTGTAGAACTAATCCCTCTAAACTACATATGCATAATTTGCCACAGTATTACACACCTCTAAATATGATGAATATCTTTTTTAAGTCATTGGCAATTATTTTACAAGGAGAAAAAAAAACAAACAAAAAATTTAATGAAAAATTACATCAGTAGATATAAGAAAATAAATATGAACACCAGTCGATTTCTGATCAGCATGAAACTTCCTGATAATACCCTGCAAACTGTAGCATTCATTTTACAAATGCAGATAATGAAGATGTGAATGGCAGAACATGTGTCAAAAGTATGTAAATGAATTGATGCTTAATCTACCTATGCCTAAGAAAAGCAATCACCTCCTGCAGAAGGATTGCTTTTATTTTGGTAATGTTAGCTGATGAAATCCCAGCACTCTAACAAGGGTTTATAATTTGATAAAAATTACTGGTGACTGGATCTGCATTTTCTTCAAACTGCTGCCCTGCTTCTTGCTAAGTGCACTGCTGACATGTTTGATATTGAACTTGAACTTAAAAATTACTATCCCAGTAGATGTTTATTAGATTTAGCGGCTGAAGTAAACCTAGACATGGTGCCCGCAGTACAATCTAAAAACAGACCTTATTTATGTGTGCCGGGAAATGTTGCACATTTCTTCCAGGAAAAAAGAGAAAATCAGAAATAACAAGAGAAAAAACACCCACAAAGCAAGGTATTATCCATGCTATTAGAGGCCCAAAGAAAATTGACCTGTGTTAGACTAATGTAATGTCATCTTTGAAAACATTACAATACTGTGTAATGCAATTTATTTTCATATAATCATTTTAATACTCATTATTGGAAAAAAGCTTGACAGAAAAAAAAAAAAGCAGTGATAAATTCAATACATGCCATGAGCTGAGGCAGAATGATCTCAGTATGGGGATCTAATTTTTCACGTGAAAATATTGCACCCTTTTTAGTAGGAACTCAATGCATATGCTTCATTTAAAATTGTTTCAAAAAATACCTATAAAGTTAGCAGACGTGATAATATATGAAGGAAAACACTCACAGAAGTATTTAAACTCTAATAATATATGCTTATCCCTAGAGAATCAATATAATTTTTGAAATGAAATATAGTATAATATATAGTAGAATATTCTGACAAATACTGCAAACACTTTTTTCTGCTTATGGATGACTGTAATAATCACCATGTAACTCTCTATTTGCTTTCTAAGACTTCTGTTCAATAAGATCTGTAATTTTGTGCCTGTACATACAAAAGTCAGTTGGAGAAATACACACTGAAGTGACCTGAGCTCACTGGCATTGAATGTCTCATGTGTCTGTAGGAAGCTTTCTGCTGGGATTCTGTGTGATTTCTGTCATCCCTTCATCTCCTTTTGTTCTATAGTTCTTTGCTGTCATTGATCAATAACATTGAGCTAGTATGAGCAGAGCACATCTCAGAAGTAGTCAGTGTTGAATTTCAAGTGAAGTTTGACTGTTGTATATCATTTAGTGTCAACTGTTGTACAAGTATCACAAGAATTGTCTGAATGAAGCAGAAGGAGTGATAAATACAGAAAAGAAAAAAGAGACACAAAGTCATAAAAAGGCAACAAAAAGAGAAAGGAAAGGAAGAATGTATATATAAAGGAGCAGCCCCAGATGAATTAGTGTGCCCTGGCAGCCAGGAGGGCCAACCCTGTCCTGGAGGCATCAGGTACAGCATCACCAGCCAGGCAAGGGAGAGGATCATCCCTCTCTGCTCTGCATTGGGGCAGCCTCACCTCGAGTGCTGGGGGCAGTTTTGGATGCCACAACATAAAAACCACATTAAGCTGTAGGAGACCACCCAAAGGAGAGCAACAAAAACGGTGAAGGGACTTGAGGGGAAGCTTTTTAAGGAGTGGCTGAGGTCACTTGGTGTGTTCAGCCTGGGGAAGAGGAGACCTCATTGCGGGTAAAATGAGGGGATACCTCATTGCAGAAATCTACAATTTCTTCATGAGGGGAAGAGGAGAGGTGTAGCTGTGTAAAAAAATGTTTTGTAAGTTTTAGTTTTGAATGTAGTATAGTTTTTTTTTATATTGTAAGTTTTAGTATAGTAGATACCCTAAAAAGGCCCCTTTGTTTCAAGGTAAATGATAAAGTTGCTAAGACAACCAGGGTCTCTGTACAGAGTCTCTTCCCTATTGGTTCCCTTTCTGTTACATCCCTGTTTCATGTATGATCTTCTCCCTTTGTCTATCATAAAACTTTTATCTTCAAGGTCCAAGAGCTTCGGCCTGTGGTTGGCAAAGCCCTGAGAGACCACTCCCCAACTTATTCGGGATTTGTTAGTGTTTATGTAATCTAGCTGGCATGTATCGTTTTAATTGTTTTATTGGTTCAAACACATTATACCCACCCATGAGATTGTTTGTATAAAACGCCCTGCAGCTCAGGTCCGGAGTCTTTTGAGAGGCACTGACCTGAAGCTGGGGGAACCCCTGACTCCCCCACCAAATAAAGCCTCTTTTTCAAAGCCTCTCAAAGTCCCCTCTTTTACCACCGCCATGTCAGCGTGAGCTAGACTGCCTGCAAACTAAAAACCCCACCAACGAACTTTCCGGGGGCCCAGACTGAATATCGAGCTGGGCCAAAACCGAACATGTACAGTCGCAGCACCCAGCGCCCTGGGGCTGAGACGCAACAGCTGGCGCCCAAATCGTGGGGCAGTGCAGCCGCAGTTTAGCACGCTGAGTCGTGTGTTTGACACAGCGGCCCAGAGTGGACCCTGTGAGAAGTCTGCAGAGACTCTCAAATGCATGAGCCATCAGGGTGAAGCCCTGGTGGACGAAGAGAACAGCTCCTGCCCCAAAGGAGTCCTCTTCGGCGTGTGGTTGTATCAGCATCCTACCTCCTGCTGTCCTCCGGGTTTGGTGAGTATATTTTCCTCAAAGAAGGGGAGGGAAATACCCACAGTGCAGGCTTGAAAGAGCTGCACAATTTTAAGGTTGCACAACCCCTGAGAAAGGAAAGAAGAACAGCTGTAGGTCCTTCTTTGTGCAAAAGCACCCTTCTCAGGAAAGGAAAACCTGTGGAGGAAGTGAGGGGGGGATCTGAGAGAGTGGTGGAACAATAACAGCTAAAAAATGGGAAATACTGAATCCATCACTCAAAAAGAGGTTTTTAAAAGTTTAATTGGGATTTTATTAGTTGCTAAAGTAAAGTATTCAAAAAAGGAATTGAAAAAATTTAATAAGTTTTTGTTTTTACACTTTTCAAATGTTAATTCAAACCAAGTAAATTGTATTTTGTTTTGGGAACATGTTTTAAAAAAGTTACAGAAGCTAGCACAGTCAGGAGATGTTTTAGCTTCAAAATTTATGTTTTGGCCTTGGCAACTGATGTTTGCCTTGAAAGAAATTGTAAAAATGCAAGAAAAAAATAGTGCATCTGTGCAAAAATGTTTTTCAACTTCTTCCCCTTTGTTTCCTTGTAATGCTTCTTCTTCCCCGCCCCCCCCTGCGTTTTCCCCTCCTCCCACTTCTTTTTTCCAGAGTGCACCGCTGTCCCCGCCCTATTTCACTCCCTTTTTGTCTTTTTCTTTGCCCCCAAGCTTGCCCCCGCCCCTTTTCCCGCCCATTCAAAACCAAAAATGGATTTGGCCCTTCCCCTGGGCTCCAGTTCCGGCGGTCCACCCGGCCGCGCCCCTTGCCCCCGCCGCGGCCCCCCTGGCCCCGGCGGTCCACCCGGCAGCGCCCCCCGCCCCCGCCGCGGCCCCCCTGGCCCCGGCGGTCCACCCAGCCGCGCTCACGGTCCCCGCGCCCGGCCCCGCGCCGCCACCTGGCCCCGCGGCCGCGCCGCCGCCGCCCCGCTTTCCTCCGCCGCTTTCCCCGGTGCCGTGCCTCACTCCCGTGCCACTTTGTCCCCCGCTGGAGCCCCCCCCAGCTCCAGAGCCTCCCCAATCGGCTTTGCTGCTGTCTCCGGCTCCCGGGGCGGTGGCGGAGCCGCCGCGCGAGCGAGTCCCGGCCCCGGGGCCGCTCCCGCGGCCGCCGCCGCCGCCGTCCGCCGCGGGGGCCGCCCCCGCGCTGGCGCCGCCGCAGCTCGGGGTTGCCGAGCCCAAACACGCGGCGGAGAGAGACCCTGCGCAGTTTCCGTGCTCGGAGCCGATCCCAGCCGGGGCGGCTCCACTCCCGCCCGCCGAGAGTCAGCCCGGGCTGGCCCCTCCGCCGCAGCCGAGAGGCACGGCGAGAGAGCGAGCCCCGGGAAGTGTTTCTACTGATTTTTGCTACAGGTCTGAGTCAATGTATCAGCTCTCGCCGCCATTGCAGAGAAGAGGGGCAGAGTCAGAGACTGTCCCGAGCGGCTTCCTTCCCGCTCCCCACAGCGTCGCTGAAGCTCCGCCCCCAGCCGGTTGCCCGGGCAACAGCAACACCAACGAGCAGCTTGCAATCTCGGCAATTTCACACACAGCTGAAACAGATCTTCCAAATAAAGCAGTGCAATTGCCAAGCAATGAGAAAATGCCCCTGATAACTCTAGTTAACTATCTCAAAAGCTGCAGTAGTAGAAATATTGTAGCAAATTGGAGAACTTTCCCTTTTGCACTCATAAAAGATTTAATGAAAGCCCTAAGAGAATATAAGCGAGACAGTTCCTACTTCCTAGAGTCGTTGTTTTCTTCTGTTACTAAGATAGTAAAAAGCCCAATTGATTTAAAGCAACTTTTTAAATGTTTAGCAAAGAAAGCAGAGTTTGACCCTTGGGAAAGAACCTGTTTCCACATGCTAAAAGAATCCTTCCCAAGTTTGTTACAAAACCCCAAGACAGCCACAGTCAATTTAAGAAATTCAATTGCCCCCAATCATTTAACCAGTGAGAGAAATCGGAGTTTCCTAAATAAGCAAGTCACTGTTGCCTCCTGGAAAAGAAAGAAAAAAGATAAAAAGCAAGAAAAATTCAGAGGCAAAGCCTCCTTGCCCAGTTACTCTTCCCTCCTAGATGTTTTGGCAAGAGAAAGAAGCAAAAGAGCTGCTTCCTCCAGATGATTGTGTTCAGTATTTGTTTAACTGAATTTTCTTTTGAGTTACAGAACCACAAGCCTGGTGTTCAACATGAAAACTCGCAGCACGACAGTGTTTACCCTTGCAGTGCTGCTCAGTTTGCCATCAATAACCATCCCCTGGATCGTTCCACAGCCAAAAACCAATGTGTGGAAAACCCTTGCACGGAGTCTAGGACAAGACCACATTTGCCTAGCCTCAGCAACAGCCCAAGATCCCATATCCTCCTGCCTGGTGGGAATCCCGGTGAAAGAAGAAGAGTATCCGTACTCACTTCTTCAATTGCAACAGAAATTTAATCGAAAACCCAGCACAGTTCATCATTTTGAAGAAATAGGTGAACCCCCGTCAACCTTTGTCCTGAATCCCCTTGCTTTTTGGGAGGAGTGGTCACAAACTCTTTCGCGTGCCCACCAAGAGCCCCAAGAATTGGAACTCCTTGGGTCCTCTAAAGCTCCTTTTTGTGTTCAATTTCTGTATACTCCTTCCAAAGAACAAGAGAAGTCATTTTACAATTTGCTGCAAGTCAAAAATTCATATATAGCAGCAAATTGGTGCACAAAAATTGTGCATGTTAAAGTTTCCTTTACTGACAACACCTTTCCCCGTTCCCTTCCTAAAGGTTTTTTTTTCATTTGTGGTAACAGAGCATTCACAGGCATTCCTGCTCGTCTGATTGGAGGCCCATGCACATTAGGCAAGTTAAGCCTGTTCACCCCAAACATGACTCAAATTTTCAATTGGCACAAAAGAAATTCCTCTCTTCAAATTCAGAAAAGAGACCTAACAAGTCTCGACCCTGACTGTAATTCAGAAATTATTCATTGGTCCAGAGCAAAAACTACAGCCTTGACAGTTTTTTTACCATAAGTTTCAATTGCAAAATCTATGAGAAAATTGAGCCGTCTCGAATGTTGAGTGGCCAAGCAAGCAAATTTGACAACACAAGCTATAAGTGACCTCTTTTCAGACGACAAAGCAAAAGATGTCAAAAAATCTGTCCACCAGCTGCGAGAAATAGTCAACTCCATCAAAAAAGAAACAAAAGACTGGTTTAACAACATCTTTTCAAGTGTTAAACTTTCTAGCATTGCCAGCTCGTAGATCAAAACAAGACTGTTAGTTTTGTTCATTGTTTTAGTTGTAGCCATTGTTTTTAGTTTAGTAAAAAAATTTAATTACAGTAACAAAATAAAAAAAAAAAGGCGGAAATGTAGCTGTGTAAAAAAATGTTTTGTAAGTTTTAGTTTTGAATGTAGTATAGTTTTTTTTTATATTGTAAGTTTTAGTATAGTAGATACCCTAAAAAGGCCCCTTTGTTTCAAGGTAAATGATAAAGTTGCTAAGACAACCAGGGTCTCTGTACAGAGTCTCTTCCCTATTGGTTCCCTTTCTGTTACATCCCTGTTTCATGTATGATCTTCTCCCTTTGTCTATCATAAAACTTTTATCTTCAAGGTCCAAGAGCTTCGGCCCGTGGTTGGCAAAGCCCTGAGAGACCACTCCCCAACTTATTCGGGATTTGTTAGTGTTTATGTAATCTAGCTGGCATGTATCGTTTTAATTGTTTTATTGGTTCAAACACATTATACCCACCCATGAGATTGTTTGTATAAAACGCCCTGCAGCCCAGGTCCGGAGTCTTTTGAGAGGCACTGACCTGAAGCTGGGGGAACCCCTGACTCCCCCACCAAATAAAGCCTCTTTTTCAAAGCCTCTCAAAGTCCCCTCTTTTACCACCGCCATGTCAGCGTGAGCTAGACTGCCTGCAAACTAAAAACCCCACCAACGAACTTTCCGGGGGCCCAGACTGAATATCGAGCTGGGCCAAAACCGAACATGTACAGTCGCAGCACCCAGCGCCCTGGGGCTGAGACGCAACAGAGAGGCAGGCACAGATCTCTTCTCTGTGGTGACCCGTGACAGGATCTGAGGGAATGGCCTGAAGCTGTGGCAGGGGCAGTATAAGTTAGACATTAGATGAAGGTTTTTCACCCAGAGTGTGGTTAGGCACTGGAACAGGCTTATCAGGGATGTGGTCACTGCACCTGCCTGACAGAGTTCAAGAACTGTTTGGACAATGCACTCAGGCTCATGGTGTGACTCTTGAGGATGGATCTGTGCAGAGCCAGGAACTGGACTCAATGATCCTTGTGGGTCCTCTTAGACTCAGTATATTCTGTGATTCTGTGAATTGCTGTGCACATGGAAAGAGAAGGAATATGCAGAACATGGTACACCAAACACAAGACTCAGAAGAAATCAAGCCATGGAAAATTGCAGCACTGAATTTTAGCATTACATTTACATTTACATTACAGAATTACATTTTAGAGGTAAATCACATGTAGTATGGATGTAGAAAAAAATTTTTCTACATCCATACTACATGTGATTTACCTCTAAAAGGCTTCGATGAGACAACATAAGGGAATTCTAAAAATGTTACCAGTGATAATTGATGACTATCTGTTCACTGATCTGGCTCGCTCAGTAGGATTATGGGCAAATCTGTCCAAAAAAGGAGAAATCTTTCCCAAAGGATTCACAGCTCTAAAGCATTTCACTGTGTTTAATGATTATCCTGAAAATTTATGCTCAACTACTGCTTAATTAAAAATAAAATTCTGATTCTACTGGCATTCTGGTTTCAGTATGAATACCACAATTTCCTCTGTATGCTTACAAACATTTTTGCATGGATAATTGTGCTACTTTTGTCTGGGAAATAGTTAGCTTTTTTCATTACTCTCCATGACAATTTGGATCCTATTTTATGCCCAGCCTCAGCTGACACTCTGGAAGTACACATTCCCCAGCTAATTTCTAAGTTCACCATCCTGGAACTTATTCCTTGAATTTTCAAAGCACAGCTCTTAGGGTAGTATCCATTTAAAAAGCAATGACAGCAAAAGTTTCATTTTTTGATCCAATATTCCTACACTTCATATATTCTATTCTGTAGAATATTCACAGAGAGGAAATTTGTCCTGAAATTTCTCCTTTCACTAGTTATTTAAAACCTAAACTTCCTACCTTAACAATAAGGTTAAGGAGCATTTTGAGGAAGGACACAGAGTTGTCAATAAGCAGTGGAGTGCTCAGCAAGCACTGACAAGACTTTCAAGAAACATCTGTCCATAGAATATCAGACAGGTCTTCACACCCATTCTAGTCCACCTAAGCTGTACCTCACTCAACCTGATGATTTATGGGACTTCTTTTCTGAGATAATTGATTTTTCCCCACCCAAGCACCGCTGTGGAATCTTAACACAGGTTGCTGCCTCTTGTACCAAGCACCATCCTAGTTACACTCCTGTCATTAATTTTGAAGGGATTAAGTGCCTTTCTAAATGTATATTTAAGTTACCATATGGAAAAAGTAATTTAGATCATATTATCATTAATTTATATACTGAAAAAAAATTACTCCTGATTGCAAAGCATCAAAACACAAGTCCTTAATAGTACAATATTGGTCAGTATTGTAAATGTTGACTTTTAGGCTTTTAAAAATTATTACCTGCATTTTAAAATTGTTTTTTATGGAAGAAATAATTTCACTACTTTTAAAATATATAATTTTTTTTTCCTCATTATCAACCTCATTACATTATCTGATATGTCTAGGAGGGTTTCTCAGTATTTCCTAAATAAACACTAAGGTATAAATGCATGTGATTATTTATTTGACAGATATTTCATTCTCCTTCTTTTTTTGTTGGATTTTTTAGGGGTGGAAGGTTGGCTGGGGGGTTTTGGGTAGCGAGATTTTATCTTTATCTGTTTTTAATTTAACTTCCAAACTTTTTTATGGTGATTGTTCATGACAAAGGAATGAGAACATGTTACAGTTTTATTTTATTCCTTATTTCTTACTTCTATGTTTTTTTCATGAAATTCATATAACCCACTATCTGTAGTTTTCAGCAAGCCCTAATTAAATTTAAAACACATATCTCAATATGTTATCAACAACAAAGCTTCTACTCCATCACTGTCAATTTGATCAAAAGAACTTGAGAGTAAATCAACAATATGGTGATTTTGAAAAGCTCTGAATATTTCAGTTTCTTGGAAACTTCCCAAAAAAGCTAGGAATGCTGTGTACTTCGAGCTTAAAATTGGGGCCCTAAAGTTCTGGGATTTTTTCACAGATTTTAAGAAGATCTGTCCAGGCTACAGGCAACTGTTATTTAAAGAATCACAGAATCACAGAATGGATCTGGTGGGAAGGAATCAAAGTGAGACATCTGATTCAAACTTCCTGCTGAAAGAGAGTTGTTTTAGAGCACAGGATTGTGGTTCTTGAATATCTCTGATGAGGGAGACTCAGTAATATCTCTGGTCAATCTGTTCCAGTGCTCGGTCACCCACACAATTAGGAAGGTCTGTCTCATATCCTTGTGAATATTTCTGTACATCAGTTTTCTTCTCAGTGCCTCTTATCCTATTACTTGGCATCCCTCCCTCAATCTGGATCCTCTGCTGGACCTGCTCCAGGAGCTCCAGGTCTCTCCTGTACTGGAGAGGCCAGAACTGGACACAGCTCTCCAGGTGTGGCCTCACCAGGGCTGAGTGAAGGGGAAGGATCACCTCCCTTGACCCGCTGGCAATGCTCTTCTTAATGCACCCCAGGATACTTTTGGCCTTCTTGACCACAAGGACACACTCTTGGGTTTAATAAATTTCTTCATTGGTATAAAAATGTAATAAATAATCAATAGATAATTAATACATTTGATACATTATTAGATAGAAGACATCTTAGATGTATAACTTAAAACAATAGAATTATGAAATAAATGACAAAATGAAAAAAAAAAACCAAAAAAATAATTGTATCTAGTTACTCATATAACTTTCTTCTTTTAGGTAAAATTCTCAAAATCTAAGTTTAGAGAAAGAGAAAGCACCCATTAAAAAACTCCTAAGGATTACTTAAAATATATTGTGATAGAAATGTTTATATTTGCAGAAGATTACTGTAATTTTAAATATTGCTGTTGGTAATTCAGAGTGGAAGATGGTTTTCTGTTCTTAGTATTTTGTACATTTAATTATTTAGGATGAAATTCCTGCCTGGGTAAAAATATCCTTTTGTGGGCTTCATAACTTTAATCCTTGTCTTTTGGAGTTAAAAGGGACCAATCTAGAGCCTAGGTCTTGTACTAGAATTCTTGCAAAATGAGAAAAAAAAATCTCATTTTATGAGATTATATATTTTATATATATTATATATGAATTATAATTCATAATGAATAAATATATTTTAAAAAGATAAAAATTAGGACAAGATTACAAGTACTAAAAAAAACACACAGTCATAAATAATTCTGATGGATATTTAGTTCCTGTGACACAGATCACTATTATTGTGGTTTTCTCATCCTCATATTGATGTAAAAAAATCATGGTTTCACACTTGCAAGCTTTCCAGTGCTTCCAGTGGTATATTGACTCACCTGAACACGTAGAAGAGTCAGGCTACTACTACAGACACATAGTAAGTCATGCAAATGTGAGTCCTACATGACTTACAAATCCTAGGCTGAAAAAGCAGAATGTCAGTAGTGACACTGAATGTCACCATGGTGGCGTTTCCTTATCCAGTGAAGTCTTTATTTGCCTTACATTTGAATGAGTACTCTCCAGAACAAAAGTTGTTTCTGTTGTTTGCATGGGAACAGGGGAAAGAGCAATGGCCACTGCACAAGGAAGGGAACAATGTCCTTGCCAGTATCTCATGTCATTGAGAAAGGCTCTTGGCCCTCTGATACCATAGAGACAATCCACTGCTCTTCTCTACACAGACAGCAGCTGGATCTGACCCTGCATTGTTGTCAGGTTTTCTCATTCCACTGTAAAGGACCTCAGAAAAAAGGGAAACTCTTTGGAGTGTGGTTTTGTTTGTTTGGGGGGATTGTTTGTTTGGGTTTTTTTGTTTGTTTGGCTTTTGTTTTTGTGGTGGTTTTTTTTTGTGGTTTGTTTGTTTTGGTTTTTTGGGTTTTTTTTTGCCTAGTGAATGTATCTGCTCACTTAACATATTCTCATATTTCTATGGGAAAGTCTCTTGAAAATAAAAATATCTAAACCCAACAGTGATCAGATAACGATTTCAACAATTAAGACTGTAAGGTGTTGTTAAAATTCAGATTTTGCGAAGACAGAACTGCTCAACCTTAGAAGACCTAGAGGGGGCATAAGGTTTAAAGTGTTTTGGGTTGAACCCAAAGGTTTAAAATAAAGTTCTATAACAAAATTATGCTGAAGGAGTCTGTCTGTTCACATGGGCATTACTTCATCCGTTTGAGGTGGCTGGGGCACAGGCTAAATCCTCCCATTTTCTGCTGTTGATCTCAGAAGCACAGAAGCACTTTGTCAGACTGCTTGAAGAAATGCCTGCTCTGATTTGAAGAAGACTTCTGTGGCAGATTTGCTCTGCATCTGGCCATCCATGCCTTGTGTTTAATATAGTCTTTAATATAAACACTGAGTCTGTAACAAAATTATAAACCACTCAAATAACTAGCAAAAAATCTCCTACACTATCATTTCTAGTGCGCCAAAATTACATACTTGGAATGAAAGCATAGACATACAAAACTCCTATTAAAGTACAATAAATAAAAGTATATTGGGAGCTATAACAAACAGAAAAATATTTCTGTTTATGCTGCTCGTATGTTTTATTGGAAAGTTTAGTGAATACTGCATTCCAGGTAATGTAGATAATGAGGCATGGAAATAGGTTAATCAGTCCCATATAACAATAATCCTACCACACCACCTAGGAACAGAATATTTTAGCTTTTTTGTTAGTAATAATTAGAAATAAGAAAACTGAGCAGAGCAGAAGCAACAGAATCTGCCAATAATATTTCATAATGTCTACTTTAGGATTAAAAAGTCAGATGCTGTAATTTTCCAAGACTAATCCACAGAATGAAAGAAATCAAAAGCTTTGTGTATTGAAAACAATATAACAACTTTTTCTAATATGAAAAAAAGCCCAGATAATTTGCTGAAAACTCTATATTTTGCCCTGTATCTAGCAGTAATACAATGAAGTTCATGATCATTGTTCCATGATGCACACTTGGAAAGAGAGTAACACCACAGTTTGCCTGATTATCTTCAGGACATCAATGAAACTGAATTAGGAGGATTGAAGAAAGAAAAATTGTACAACGATCAACTGGTTTGAACTTTGACAACATATAATCATTTGCAACCAGTACCCCTGAGATTAATTTTGGAGAACATCCCTATGACTACAGAGTTAATGGGAAATGAAAATTAGTATTTGCTTGAAGTTAATTGCTTGCCTCATATATTGCATAATGCAGTAAAGTACACTATTGAAAAATTTTTATTTGGCTTTAAAAGCTGTGTAACAAAAGTTTTCAATTACTTTATGTTCATCCACCAAAGCAATTTCAGAATTATGAAAAGTATTTCACTTTACCAACATTCAATATTCTGAAACATTGAAGCACATTTACAAAGTGGTCACCATGATTGAAAGTATTCTATGCTTTCTATATGAAATTAGTTTTGTACTCTCAGTGTATTTTGAAGATTTTTAATCCATTGCCAAGTTCACCAGATTTTAAATATCTTATCACTTTGAATATTTTTGACAAGTGTCTTCTTAGTAATGGATCTGTTAAGACCAAGTTTCAAATTAATGTTCTATATGCATAAACTGATTTTTTAAAAAATGTTGGAATATAGTAAAACTGAAAAAAAAACTTTTAAAACAATAAATGGAAGTATACAGCAGCATAAAGATGCACGTAACACCAAAATTAACAATAATAAGGAGGCGAGCACTAATATATTTAATATAATAAAAATATTTTTCAACCCTGAAAAGAAAACCATTTTCTCTGTATTTTCTTTGAGATAGGAAAGTTGGTGGAGCCTAGTCCTGTCTATTTCAGAGTGGCTACACAGTTGTCTAAGCTTTCAGTTTCACGTCTATAAAATTTCCAAATACAATTTTCTACAGTTAATTTATTTTAAAATTATGTTTTAAACTTAAAGGAGAATATTGAAGGAAACTAGTGTTAGCAAGGCAAAATTTTATTTTAGATTAAATTAAAATTCATGAGGATCAAAAAAAGTTCTATTCATTATGAACTAAGGATACAAAATTATCAACTGCTAGAAAAACAGTAATAGAAAACAAGTTATATGATTGTAAATCATGAAGATAAAAAAGGAAATGAACTTCAGTGGGCAGGAGTACTGTACCAGGTATCAAAAATAAACAGAGTGAAACTTGTATGTTACCTTAATAGTTACCGTCAGAATTTTGTGCTTAAAATTCACTGTGAATTTCTAGGAAAAAGAACAGTTTTTCAGTAACTCCTGCTATTATAGACTGATATTGATGGCTCTGAAGAAAATATATACATATATATTTTTCATTGTTTTCATAAATTCACTTGACTTTCTTCTACATGAAAGTTCATTCAAACCTTTAGACATCCCCAAGTTAAATGTTAAAATTAATGACAACCCCAACAACTGAGATAAATTGGGTATTTACCATGGGGATTAATGGGCTTTTTTTGCCATTCCATTAAAAATATGCAACACAGCAGGCACTCCCACAGCAAGTAATATATCCAGGATAACATAATTTCCATGCACCTCTCTTTTAATTTTGGACTTAGCTCTGTATTGGGTGTGGTTCTGAACTGGTATAAATGTTGACATGTATCAAGTAATTTTAGATGGAATCTTATCTAGAGAAAGCTTAACCACCTTCTTTACCCAAAAATTATTTGTGGAGTAGGGGAAGGAAGGTTTGTCTAGTATTAAATGTTAGAAAAAAAATACATGAAATGTGTGTACGTGTTAATAATAAAGTATTTGGTCATGTTAAGAAATCATTTAAATTATTCAACATGGGACAAATATTATGAATGCTATGTGTAGGAGAGTAGATAATGCAGTAAATTCAACTGACTTTCATATTAGGCAAAGGCCAGCCCTTCTAACATCAGGGATGCTTAAAGAGAAACATCTCCACTTCCAAAAGGATGTTGAGGAGAAGGGAATTTGATTAAAAGTGCAGAAAAGTAGATAGTTTAATACAGAAGCTGACTAATGTTGTGCATATCCCATCCTATAGGCTGACAGGAAAAGAGGACTTGCTTGCAATGCATTCAATGATACTCACAAGGACGAGGTCTCCATCAAAATCTTTGCACTCTCTTTAAGTTGTCATTGAGCTCAGGAGCAAATCTTATTTCCAAAGTTGCTTTTAATCATGACATTAAATTAATTTCATGCATAATTATGATCATCCATATGTAATTAATAAGCCCTACACTACCTACAAGAGTCTTTAAAATTGAAACCCTGAGACATTTTCTGGATTGGCAAGAAAAATATATGCAACATTATGCTGGAATTATGACAGCATAAAATATGACAAACACATATTTTTTTCACCTATATGGAATGAATATATATAAACACATAATTTTATGTGTCTATGTATATATTCTCTCTTATGTGCACATACAACACCAGCCATACTCTTGTTCACCTTCCCTTCCTTTGTCTTTGCTTAGATAGCTAAATATTTTTCTTGCATATGACTTTATGGTTAAAATTATACTTCTAATCCTTTATTTCCACCACATAATTTTTCAAGTGTAAATTCAGCGTGTTTTTGTACAAGAGAATGGTGTCTTGCAATTGCCATCAATGTTAAACTGCTTGTGTAACTGACAACCATTTTTCTTTACTATTGTCATCATGGCTTCTGAAGATTTATCAGACCTTAAAGAATTTGTTTTATCTACTTCCCATATTATTGAAGGAAAAAAGTTAGGGTTTTGTTTTGTTTTATTTTGGTTTTTTGTTTTTATTGGTTTTTGTTTTGTTTTTGTTTTGTTTTTGTTTGGTTTTGTTTGTTTGTTTGTTTTGTGTTTTTTTGAGAAAGCAACACAATTTGGAAGTGATAATGAGATTCTTTGAATCCTAAACTGGATGTATGAGGTATCTTGCACATATGATGTGAATCAGGGATAAAATAAACTATTGTTAAAAAAAAAAAGTGGATCTAAACTCTATTAAGAAAAAATAAAAACTCAAAACAGTGTGTGAAACCTTTCCCTCATAATTTTTTTAAACTATAATACCATCTACACATATGATATGTTCCAAACCAAGGCACATGTTTTGGACATCTTCAGAAATTAGGCTTAATCTTGTAATTCATTTATATTTCAGGTGGTAGAAGTGGTATTAACCAGAACAGACTATGACCTCTGACTGGTTAATCCTAATTAAAGCTGAGTAAGAGATTTCTTTGCAAAGTTTTCTGATGAATTCAATACCAGGCTGAACTATAACTCTTCTGGTGTGTGTTCCCACCACATGAACAAAGGGTGTGGGGTCGCCCATGTTTTGGATCAATTTGAAGAGTTTCAATGGTATATATGCAATGAACTGAGCCAAAATGGGAACAGCATGGCAGGGCAAAATAAAGTTTCCAGGGAAAAATAGTTCACAGAGGAAAATATCATCAACCTCTATTTGACAAAATATTAAAATTCTTATCCTGCCCTCCACCCTGCACTACTTACAGGAGTATGTTAAACTAACCTTCAGATGTTTTAAACCTCCTGCATGACAAGGATAAATCAAAAAGTCATCAGAAGTAGAAAAAAGTAAGGTTAGATTTCAAATTCTAGTTAGCATTGCTCCTGAGATGGACAGATACCCAAAGGGTGGTTTAAATGTGTGGTTTCTGGCTTTTTGCTGATTTAGAGAAGGAATAGTACAACTCAACTCAATGACAGTGGCATGCTTACTACATTTGCATTAATCTTTTCCATGGAATGGGGTAAGCAGCAGTTGGCAGAGCCAATGGTAGATTTATCTGTCATGTCTCTGCTCCTTTCAAATTGCTATCAACCTGCCAGGATAAATTCCTATCCCATTGTGTTGTACAGGTGAGGCTTACAAATTCACTCAGTCCCAAAAGTGCTCTCAGCCCAACCTCAAATCCACTAACAAGACTAGTAGTCAACCAGAAAACAAACAAACAAACAAAAACAAACAAAAACAAACAAACAAAAATCACAAAACAACAACAAAAACCCCTGCAATAAATGGATGAACAAGCCAACCAACCAACCAACCAACCAACCACAAAAGCACCTCTAACCCAAAATCAAGGAACAGGGCTCTGAACTTACTTTAGTCTTCTTTCAAAGACAATTTTCCAGGGTTTTAAATGATCAGTTATATGTTATCCTTCAGATTTATTTTCATAAATCAGCAAAATGAGGTCTTTGAATGTTTTCCTCTCTTGGCCAATAGGTGATACAAATAGAAGTATATGAATTCTGTTAATCATCAATTATCCTGAAAAACACTTCACTATCCTCACTATGAATAATGGATGGCAATTATCTAAATATCTAAATATTTAATGTGATAGCCATAAATTTTTTCTCACCTCAAAAAAGAGGATTAATCTGAAAAATATTTGTCTTTTTCTATTGGTAAAAAATACTTATCTGGAATTTGAGATAGTAGAGTTGTGTCTGAGAACAGGCTTATAAAGCGTTCTCTGTGAGAAAAAAAATGCTTGTCAATAAAACTTTTGTATTTCTATTGAAAATTAAAAATTCCAAAACCTATTTGTATAGGCAATTTAAAAAATAAATTAATAAATATTTATGCAAATGAAAATAGAATTGTTGTTTCTTTAATGTGACTTTATTGTATCTGGATTTACAAGTTTTTCACTTGGTGATATCCCCAATTATGCTTTTATAGGACAGATTCTTTTCCCTTTAGGTAGGTGGTAAATGCTACAGAAAACCTAGCAGTTTATTGAATTCAGTTCTTAACTGAAAAAAATGAACTTAGCTCCTCCCTTTAATACCTTTAAATAAAGGTAATGTGCACTTCTAAAATTGGAGCATATACCCAGATATTTAATTCTACAGGAGTTAGGTGAGTACATATTCTTCTGCACTTGACATTTCAGTCACAGAGAGTGTTGTGACCTTTCCAGTGATCAGGTCAATATTGTAGGGCTGCAGATGGCCACTGAGTAAAAAGCTGCTATTTCCCACCACTTCAGCTTGACTTTCATGCTGTCTCTTTTCCCCATTTGGTTTAAACTGTAACAGCTCCAGCAATAATTAACTCATATACTGCTTTACCAGGGGAATGAGAGAAAGAGCACTGAGTCCTCTGAACTGGGTTGGAGAGCATAAAACAGTCTTCTCTATAGGCATAGTAATTATTTATAGTCTTTTGACCCTTCGAGCTGAACTGAAATCAGTCATTTTTATGTTTTTTCCAGTTTCTTTAGCTTTCTGTGGTGGCTGGTCCCCAGCTGGACACTAGGTTCTGACCAAAGCCGCTTTATTTCTCCCCTCCACAGCTGGACAGGGCACAGAAAACAAAACAAAAGGCTTGTGGGTCAAGATGAGAACAGAGAGAGATCATTTACCAATTACCATCACAGGCAAAACAGACTCGACTTGGGAAAAGTTAATTTAGTTTATTAGCAACAAATCAGAATAGATTAATGAGAAATAAAACACAAATCTTCATAACATCTTCCCCTTATCCCTCCTTCCTTCCTGGGCTCAACTTTGCCCCTGAATTCTCTACCTTCTTCCTTAAAAGGTCACAGGGGGAGGTGGAATGATTGTGTCAGTTCATTACAAGTTGTCTCTGCCACTCCCTCCTCAGGGGGGCAGAATTCTCCCACTCCTCCCTTGTTCTGGTGTGCAGGAGACAGTTCTCCATGCACTTTTCCAGCATGAGTCCTTTCCAGAGACTGCAGTTTATCATGACCCACTCCAGCGTGAGTCCTCTGTAGGGTCACAAGTCCTGCCAGGAGCTTGCTCCAGCATGGGCATCCTACAGGGTCCCAGTCTCCTTCAGGCATCCAACTGCTCTGGTGCAGGGTCCCCATGGCAGGGGTGCAGGTGGATCTCTGCTCCACTCTGGACATGATTGGGCTGCAGGGGCACAGCTGCCTCACCATGGTCTGCACCAGGGGCTGCAGGGGAATCTCAGCTCTGGCACCTGAGGCACCTCCTCCCACTCCTTCTGCACTGACCCTTGTGTCTGAAGAGTTTCTCTCACATAGCCTCACTCCCCATTTTTTTCTGAAGTTGTGCAGGTTGTTTGTTTTCTGGCTGGAGCATTTGATCCATTGGACATGGAGAAAAGTTCTAGGATCTTCTCCCAAAGCCTCCCCTATAGCCTCCCCCAACTACCTAAGCCTTGCCACCAAACCCGATAAACCTACCTTTAAAGACAAGTACTAAAATATTTATTTAATAGCAGAATTTTAGGTCCAAACCATTTGCAACATGTAATCATGCTGAACTTGACTTCAAGAGATATTTTTAGTTCAGCTTTGCAAGCATGAAAACAACTGCAGCAACTACCAGTTAGGAAGTAGAACCTGAGTCAAGAAAAAATCAATTATTTAAAACTCCTGATATATTCCTTCCTCCAGCAAATACAAAAAAACCCCAAACAAATTATATGAGTATGTCAATCAGAAATACATACAGGGGGAGGGAAACAAGAGAGGGGAAGAGGTAAGGAGAGAGAGTTGTGCAGTATTTATTTTCTTTTGTAAATGTTTCACTTTTAACAAATAGGGGGCAAATCCCCTAACCTGCAGTTCTACGTGAATATCTTCTATTTACATTTCTGTTAATTTCTTTCTTTATTCAACCAGAAATGGAAAACAGGATCCCCTGCTAAGTTCATTGTGGAAAACCACATAGCATTAAAAACCAATCATAATTTAAATCAAAGATAAAGTTTTTAAAAGTGGGATTGAATCCCTGTTTTTCCCTTAAATAGGCATCTGAGAGTGAAGAGCAACTGTGAAGGTCTCTCCTGGCTTATGCTACAAGAAACTTAATCCATTTATTTACTACTATGATGTCCTGCTAACAGGAAACAAGCACAAATTAATGAAGTGCTTCAATTCTTTATTTAATGCTTATGCTGCATCCCCAAAGTGAAGGGTGTCCACTGCAAGTCATTCTTGTGGATATTTTGGATTTTAAAGCTTTGGTAGTAACAGATGTGTCATGGTTGTTAGCAAATTAGTAGTTATGGTTACAGTAAATGGAAAACAGAAGCAATTATGACAACAAATTATTTCAAAAATATTAGAAAAGCAAGATGAGCTCCTATGTTTCTAATGGCAACTGAACAAAACTAGACCTGTAAAACTATAAGACAAGACCGAAAATTGAAAAATTTAGCATCAAAGGAAGACATTTTATAGAAAGATTTATTGTTTCCAGATGCTAGTTGAAGCTCATACTCCGTGAACACCAGTCGGGTTTATACTCTACAAAAGCTTCTTGTCATGATTTGTGGTTTACATATTTGTAATCCTTAAGTTTTAATTGCATTACATAATTTTGACATGGAAGATTACTTTTGTTTCATACCAGTGTACCCAAGTGAGATCAGTAACCTCCAAGAAGTGTAAATGAAGAAAGAATTTGAGTGTTTTGTTTGAGGAACCAGCTTTCCCCCAGCCTTCAAACTAATTGATTTTTTGAAATAATTTATTTACAGAATTTACTTTGATCATACGTTGGGGTGTTTTTGTTTGCATTTTCTAAATAGCTCTTTGGTTTACTTTATTATTTGTCTTGTACCAACGGATTCATAAAGCTTGAGACAGGTTCCTTTAGTCAGAGAAAATGACAGACTCCTCTAATGAGGGGTGTCTGACTCTGGAGATAAAGAAGAGAAGAATGTACTAATCTTGCAGCAGAAAGTGCATCAACTGAAAATATTTACTGTTCCTATTAAAAATGAATTAACAAAAACAGGTGGCCTTTTAATTGAAGCCTTTATCACTCTTTGCTCAATTTCATTTAAATGCAAATTTGAAATCCTTTCTCTGAGCCAATAGAAAGTTGTAACTGAGAAAGAACACCATTTTACTAATGATGCAATTATGTGGTAAACCATTAGGCTTATTATGGGATATGCTGGAAATATTAAGGCATTCAGAGAGGACCCTCTTTGTGAAGTGTACATTTGTAAACTGCTAAACTCATCACCAATACAAGATACTTCGGTGAGTTTGGTAGGAGACGTATTTCAATTCATCCTTAAACTTGGTGTTCTGTATTTCTTTTGGGCTGTATATCTCCCTTTTCCCTTAAAAGGGGAGCTTTATAGTCAAAAGCGTCAAATCTTGCCATAGCTGTAAAAAAACAGGTTCATTGATACTGAGGTCTGACATTACAGGCTGTGTTCAATTCCTGGGTAAGTGGCAGGAAGTTAAGGGCCTATACTGAAAACTGAAGCCTTCAGCTGCTTGCTCAGTGGTGATGTCTATGCAGGGTGATTCTTCTGAGTGATCTGGAGACATGGTTTGAGGATCCTTCTGGAATATTCCTCTCCTCTCCTCTCCTCTCCTCTCCTCTCCTCTCCTCTCCTCTCCTCTCCTCTCCTCTCCTCTCCTCTCCTCTCCTCTCCTCTCCTCTCCTCTCCCCGCTCACAGAAATTTGGTTCTTCTATCTATTTGACAAAAATATTTTTTTACCACATCCTAGCATGTTAACTTTAACCTACATTGATATATGAAGCAGATTTCATAACTGGGTTGAATTTTTCTTTAAAACATTTGTAGTCTACACTAGGGTGAAACATTTTCCTAAAAAGACTGTCACAAAATAGCTGAAAGGAAGGCAACTTTATCCTGGCTGCTCCACATAGTTCAGGCAAAATATCTGGCATAAGGAACGAAACTGCTCTTCCTGTGTGTATACCCTGAGTATTGCATTTAGAATTTAAATGGCAACAGACAAACAAACAACGCCACATACAAAACCCCCAACCAAACAAAACTCCCAAATTAAAATCATAATAAAAAAGCAAAATACGACTCTGTTGTCACAGACATCTCTAATAACACTAACTGGCTTTTAAGAAAGAAGAATTAGCCTCTTGGAGCCTGTAGCACTACCTAGAGTCTGCATGGTCTGCTCAGTGCTTAATTGTGCCCCTTTATATGGGTTTTTTGCCTTTTTTTTTCTCCTCATTTTAGTTTTATTAAATATATATAAACTAAATAAATACAAAACAGACAAACCAACAGACAAAAGGCAGCAAAGAAAGGAAAATAAATCCTCACAGTGGCACAGAGATATCAATATAAAATGAGCAAAAAAGAAGTCACAGATAGAGGAAAAAAAAAGGATTTGTACCTTAGAGACAGTTAAAGTCAAAGAAACAGTAAGAGAGATACAATTGTTTTTCACAGTAGTATTTATCCCTCTTAGGGTATTAGGGAATACTTTTATTCTGTTTTCCACTTCTGTGCTGCATCTTCACACTAAAAGAAATCAGAACAAACATTTTAAGAAGGGGTCATATATACCTTCCATAATTCAGCTATCATAGGTTAGTGTGGTAATTTCCAACCATGAACAGAAATATTTTTCATCTGTTGGGGAAAAAAATGTAGTAGGCCATATCAAAACTCTCAGGACTGTGTAAAATGCAATTTTTGCAGCTTCCACGTTCAAAAGTTCACATCAGAGGTGTGGTTGCATGTGATTTATTTTGCATATGAAAGAAATAGTCTCATGACTTTCCATATTAACAATCCACTTTCATTATAATATTAAGTACACTGGGTAGGATGATACATTGCCCAGGATAATATAAGTTGACATATACAAAGGAAGCGTAAGAAAGCTTAGCTCCTGATATTGCTATTTTGCTTCTGGGTATCTCTGAAATGCTGAATACATTTTTCATTTGATCTTAGCTTAATGCAGGCATCAGCTGTTTGCAAAGGGAAAAGCAGAATTAAAAAAAAAAAAAAAATCCAGCCATCATTCAGCCAAACATTTAACTCAAAGAGTTTTCCAGTAATTGGTGAACTATTGAGATTCCTCTGACACCTACGCAAACTATTGTGCAGAAAATGGGTAAATTGAGGCATGCAGCTAACAGCTGTCTCCATAGGAGCTCATTTAATTCATTACTAACCTGTTTTTTTTTTCCATAACCAAGTCAAGGGCATGGTATTTGGATTTTTACTCCCTGCTTTCCTTGGTAGCAGGAGGGGTCCTTTCCAGGCTGCAGAGGCAGGCGAGGCAGCAGGCAATCTGCAATGGCTGATTCAGCTGCTTCTCCCTGAATAAGGAACTAATCCAATTGACACACGGTGAAGTAAACACATAGTGACATATTTGTAGACAAACTGTCATATTCTCAATTATTCCCTCCAAAAAATTATTTCTGAACTGCAGGCATGGAGTTTTAAAAGTCTGCCAGCCTCAGGAGCTAGTACACTTCTATGAGACCCAATCATTAGGGAGGAAAGTTAATTTCAGAATCATGTAGTACATTTCCTTTCATCTCCTATTAAATCTCTCTTGCACATTGCACTGAAGAAAACATGCAAATGTTCTTTTCAAACTACACATATTTTAGTATAACTCGTGTTCTAAAAATTTAAAATTTCTGTTTTCTTTCTGGTTTTTGTTACATATTTGATTTATGTTTTGAAAAGCTAGCTTTTTCCTGTCTAAAAATGTCTTTTCTTACCCCAAAGCATATGCAGAACATACTTGAAAATATTTATCTTGCTTTCGCATGTATTAAATAGATTGGATTTTCAAAATAAAAATTGGTTAATTTTTTTTTTCTCACTGAACACTGGAGTCATGCAGTGCAATGAAATTGAGACTCTACCTACCTTGCAAGGAGCCTCTAAACTACAGTGTTGTTATTGTAGGAGCTGGGTATAGATCCCTTTGAGCCTTTTGCAACAAAGGAAATATAAAGTATTTAACAAGGTGATGTACTTACCTGTCAAACTTTACCACATATCCTTCTAGTGTGGATGTCTCCTTTCTGAACAGAAGAAAGGAAGAGTGTTATCATGCCCTGCCATTACATATTTGTAAGGGATAAAGGAGTTGTTTTCTAGAGCATTTACTGAAGATTCCCTTGGACTGTAAATACTCCAGCTACAGTGCTGTAAGAAACAGGGCCAGGCAAACAGTTGATGTGCCCAAGTTCATTAGGACAGCTGTAGAATTTGGAGTAAAGATGAATTTCCCTGAGCACTAGAGAAATAAAACATCAAGAGGTGTTTATGGCATGGTGAATTCTTCTTAGGTAAGTCCCTAGGTTGTCCTTCTTTATTTTTGTGGTCTTAGGTGAGAGTCTTTGTGGAGGGTTTTAGAGCTTGTGATTTATGAGTCAGATCATCAACCATACTTAGTTACTTCAATAATTCATGCCTAACTTTCAGTTAACTCTGGATTAGTTGATAAGATTTATATATTTTATCAAGAAAAGATATATAGAATAGAGGAAAGAATTTTTAGAAACTAAGTAAGGCACTATTTGAGCTAATTATCACTGATGTGCAGAACAAGGGCTGGGAATTACCTGGTAAAAGGAGGCAGAGATGAGTAAGTGTGTCTCAAACTACACATAGCTTCTTTCTTTTGGGATTTTGAACCATGAATCATAATCTGGAATTAAGCTCCTGTCCAAAATTCCCTGTTAAGCCAAGATATTTTTTTACTCCCGTTTCTTTAAGAAAAGACAAAAGTACAAAATAAACAAAAATCTGAAAAGAAAGAAAGAGAGAATAGTTAGTAGCTTGGCAGGTTACCCACCAGTGCTGTAGGAAACTTAAATCCCTTATGTGGATGCACAGAACTTCAAGAGAATCTCTTGTACAAGCCTGTCCTGAGTAAGCTAAAGGATGATTTTTTTGATCCTGGATATTTTATATTTTTCTGTCTTCTCCATGACCTGTTTGCTACTCTGGTACAAATTTGACATTCTAGTCTCCTTTGGAGCTACTACATAATATACAAATAAGTTTTACCTATTGAGAGAAAGAGAAAAATATGCTGCATTGTCTGGTGACCACTCCCATAATGTATGTGTCCTGTACAGCTATGTAATCTCTCAGGTTGTTTGTTGTTTAGTAGGGGCTTTTCTTCTCAGCATGCTCTGAAACAAAAGGATTTTGTGCTTGTAGTAAGAAAGCTTTTCTTCTGGCACAGTCTGCAACTCTCAGAAATTTTAACTTGAACAAGAGTTTCAAGTAACTAATTAGCTCCTGGCAGGGTTCAGCTCCAGCACCTTGCGTATACAGGGTCTTACAGTCTAGGCAGCAGAGAATTGGTTTTAAAAATGTCACTAGTGGCTAAATGGAAACTGAAAAAGATGATAAATACTGATGCTTATTCCAGAATAAATATTGAGATGCAGAGTGGAAAGGCTGAAGTACTTTTTTGGGAGGAGGAAAATTATACAGAATTTAAATGAAAGGTGAATATATTTAGTTCTGAACACTTACTTATTCTCTAGTAGAAGTTCCCAGTTCAAATTCAGTTCAATGAAGCCACTGAATATCCACAGTGAACCTGTGTGGCAGCAATCCTCTTGTGTTTTGTCAGAATTCTTAATGCTTTCAGCTACCTGAAAAAATTACTATTTGAAAAAAGTATTAGAAGACTGAAGCAAATGACATCTGTGCTTCTAATTACTGAGAGCAATCTTGTGCTTCAAAAATTTTTATTATTGTTCTTTGAAGGTGTGCTAATGTTTACTGTTCCATTGAAGAGCAGTTTTGCTTAGCTAAGCAATGTACTTACACTGAGTCTCTGACTTAGCTTTTTCCATCTTGTCATTTTTTTATCCCTTGTTAATTAGCTCAGTTGTCAAGAATACTGCAATTTTCCTCGTAATTAATTTTCAAAACTATATCTGTATCTCATTTGTTTTACTTCTTCCTTGAGTTTTTGTAGCATTTGTAGAAGACAGTACTTCAAAGTGTGATGTAAAAGATCTTGGAGCCTCTAATTTCTGTTTTACATTAGCTTTAAAAAAACCTACAACGAACAGTGAAGTCTCTTCCAGATATCCTGGAATAAATCTTTATCATTCTAGAACACAAAATGGCAGCTGTGTTTTGCAGTCAGTAGTCTTGTATCAATGCATAGGCTCAAAAAATGTGTTACAAAAGAAAAAAAATACTTAGGTGAAGAATGCTATGCAAATACAGTGGCTGGGTCCATGAAACACTTGCTAGTATCTGCGCTGGCTTTGCCTTTGTTTCCATCTATAGAAATTATATTACCACAGCAATTTGTTCCCCACTCTGCTTTTGCTTTATGGAACAAGTAACTGCATGAGCTGTAAAGGATCAAGGAATCATGTTGTAGATGTGCATGCCTACCTGTGCACATGCACACAGAATTGCCAATGTTCTATCCAGAAGCCACACTCCCGTGAAGGGAATATGATGACAGCTCAGTATCACACTCTGCCCCCCACGTAGGGGTCATAGGAAATAAATTCTTTATCCAGCTGCAAGTGGATTTGGGAGAGCATTAAACAGAGACAGTGCATGGCTAGGACTCAGCTGTTAACACCTCTCACAGAAATGGACATGCACCAGAACTTCAAAGTCAGGAGATGAGCTTAATGTCTCATCATACTGGTGTCTTTACTAGAAATGTGTTCCCAGAGTTATAATCACCTGCAGCCTGGGAATCCTTCTTAGGATGAGATCGACAGCTGAAGTGCTGTAGCTGCAGATTTCTTCTCTAAATATAATTGTCTCTGTTTTGCTGATAGGGAGCATGAAGGGCTCTTTGAAGGTCATGGAGAGGCTTGGCTAGAGGAGGAATAGCAAGAACTACTGTGGCTCTCAGCCTAGTCCCAGTTACTTTTAGACACATGTTCATTGTGAGGCATATCATTCTTATAATTACAAAAAGAAACTTAAAATTTAATTTGACCTTATTTTATTCCATTTTCCTCCAGTAATACTTGAATGCCAATATTTCTGGTATTTCAGGTTGTTGTTTTGTTTTTTTAATGTATTTAACAACAGTAAAAAAGACATTTTATATCTCAGGTTTTGTCACTTTTGTAATGTAAATTCATCTTACCAAAATAAAGAAATACTATTTTTCATCATATAAATAATTTACAAAAATTCCAACTAAATATTTATTTCAGGCCTGTCTTCCTTCCTTCCTTCCTTCCTCCCTCCCTCCCTCCCTTCCTTCCTGGGATAATATGAAACAGAGGGGATATACAGGACAGAAACAACTTTCTAGTGTCTCCTAGTGCTAAATTCTGAGAACGGCAAAAGGAAGTCCAAATGACAGCTATCCTCAAGACAAGATTAATATTTTGTTTGTTCATTATTTTTGTGTTTTGTTTTTCCCCAAATTGCTGTCGATATTATTCTATTTTGGTTTAAGAGCAATAATTAACACTTCTACTTTGGTTAATTATTTAGGCAATACCTTTACCTTTTGTGAAGTGTATCTTCTTGGAAACCTTGGAGATAAAAAAGAACACTTCCAAACCAACCAAACCAACTTCACAACAGAATTGAAAGTCGGTGGATATTTGTTTTTTCACTCAGTAAGTTCTGATTATTTGGAAAGGAAATAAATAAACAAACAATGCTCTCACAGACTTCTGAAAATGTTGATTCCAAGTATTGACTCAACAAGAATTTTCTATTTTCTATAAATTTCTATGAGATAATTTATGAACAATTGTATTAGTTAGATGATAAATAACTTCCAAGTAATTCTTTTTAACTGTACTCAAGCTCCAAATCCACCCAGCATTAAAATATAAAATGTAATCTTGAAATTTGGGAAAGGGAAAGGGAAAGGGAAAGGGAAAGGGAAAGGGAAAGGGAAAGGGAAAGGGAAAGGGAAAGGGAAAGGGAAAGGGAAAGGGAAAGGGAAAGGGAAAGGGAAAGGGAAAGGGAAAGGGAAAGGGAAAGGGAAAGGGAAAGGGAAAGGGAAAGGGAAAGGGAAAGGGAGGGAAGGGAAGGGAAGGGAAGGGAAGGGAAGGGAAGGGAAGGGAAGGGAAGGGAAGGGAAGGGAAGGGAAGGGAAGGGAAGGGAAGGGAAGGGAAGGGAAGGGAAGGGAAGGGAAGGGAAGGGAAGGGAAGGAAAGGAAAGGAAAGGAAAGGAAAGGAAAGGAAAGGAAAGGAAAGGAAAGGAAAGGAAAGGAAAGGAAAGGAAAGGAAAGGAAAGGAAAGGAAAGGAAAGGAAAGGAAAGGAAAGGAAAGGAAAGGAAAGGAGGAAGAAAGACCACAAAAAAAACCCCAAACCACCAACCAGCCCTGATACTAAATACGGAAAATAAAGTAAAAAAGAGCAGGAACAAAAGACAGAAAAATGAGGCAGAAGCTGAACACAGTGTGATAGAAGAACACAGATATCAAAATTACAGAATTTATCTAATGAAAGTACAATGGGAAAGAAGACATTATTCAACTAAAGAATATGCTCCACTTATTTAAACCATGAACTTTCTAAAAGTTTAGTGAAAGAGACCTTTTGAGGCTCTCTCATCTATTGCAACACCTTTTTGCAAAACATTTCTTGCTGACTGCAAAATGAAAGAATGTGAATGTTGATATTTAATAGCCTGGAGCAACTACAATCCACAGAGCCACAAAGGTATTAGGCTGGCATTATACAGAATATGTTTCTGTTGAACATTCTTGATGTGTTCCAGGAAAATAAGTGAATACTTATCCAGTCCATCAATTATTTTTGTGTCAGACAACAAGAGTGTAATAGTTCTTGATCAAGAATGGAGTCGATTAAGTTTCCAAGTCAGGATTATCTTTTATTATCCCTCACTAGCTATGAGTAACTAAACGTTCCAGTAAAAACTGTCTGAAACCTTTTCCTTAATACAAGCTTGTTTTCCTTGCTTGTGACAGCCAGGAATCAGGGCAGAACATATTTCCTCATAGTAGCCTGGGGTACAAAGTCCCCATGAAGGACTAAGTGAGAACATGACTGATACCTAAAAGAAACCTAAAAATTCTGTGTTATTGAACTTTGAGGAAGTTAACAGTTGAAATCACTGAAACATGTTTTTAAATGTATCTCTTCTTTCTTCCGCAACTTTTCCTGAAGTACTCTAAAACAGGTTTTACATCTGCTCTCTTTAGTATTTTTGTACTTTTATGCAGTCTTTACCATAGTTAGGAAATTATCATGAGAGGGTAAGATATCTAAATGATGTGAAATCAGAAAAACAGTAGTGGTTAGCAACTGGTTTCCACAAATGTCTGGAAAGCAACTGTGTCAGCCTACGCCAGCATGTAAATTTGCACACATATACGTACTCAAACACCACTCTCATGTACTTAACATATCAAATAAGCATTTATAGAAGATGGAAAAAAAGGAAATAACTACTACAAAAACACTGTTAGTATAGAGTAATTTCTACTAACTAGTTACTGCTTTGTAAATAGTTGGAATGCATAAAAAAAATATAAATCAAACCATCATGATGTAGTTCTAGAAACTGAAAGCAATTTCCAAATCAAATGATATGTACAATAGCACTATATGGTAAATTGGGAGCAGCTGCTGTTACTGACATTACAGATGGTTACAAAGTGTATAATTTAGGTTTTCTGTAACAGTAAGTGGAAAGCCGTTTAAACATAGATTCAGAATTTCTTTTTTTTCCAGATCTCATTATTGTGGACATATATACTCAAAGTCTGTGTTTGGAACCATTCTTACTATGAATTTGTTAGCATGTTATCCGCTTCTTGAATTTTTAATGGATTCTCTAAGAAAGTGTTTGTTTCAGGACATTACCTGCTTTTTAACTTCATGAAAATTTGGACATAGTCAAGCTCTCTGTAGTCTAGATGCAGCCCATCTGAGGCTGACAAAATAAATGGTGAAAGATAAGAAGTTTACCATATTTGATACTATAACCATAGAATTGTAGACTCATCAATGTTGGAAGAGACCCTCAAAAATATCCTATCCAACTGTCCACCCGGCACCACCACTGTAGCCCTTAAACCACTAAACCACATCACCCAGCACCAGATCCAGATGACTCTACAACACCTCCAAGGATGGTGACTCCACCATCTTCCAGGGCAACTTATTCCAATGCCGGAATACCCTAAAAGAAAAAAAAAATCTAAGAGCTAATCTGAATCTCCCCTGTCTCAGTTTAAGGCCATTTCCTCTAGACTTGTCACTGCAGGCACAGTAGAAGAGACTGGCCCCCACACAACCACCTCTGATGGAGTTGTAGAGAGTGATGAAGTCCCCTTGAGGCTCCTCGAGACTAAACAAACCCAGCTCCTTCAGCTGTTCCTCATATAACACATTCTCATCCTTTCATGAGCCCTGTTGCCTTTCTCTGGACACACTCCAGCATTTTAATGTCCTTTTTAAAGTGAGGGTCCAGAATGGAACACAGTACTCAAAGTGCAGCCTCTCCAATGCTGACTGCAGTGGGATGATCCCTTCCCTGCTGACTACACTATTCTTTATACAGGCCAAGATGCCATTGGCCTTCTTGGCTACCTGGACAAGCTGCCAGTTCATATTGGGCTGGCCCTCAACCAGCACCCCCAAGTCCCTTTCTGCCAAACAGCTCTCAAGTCACTCCTCCCTCAGCCTGTAGTGCTACCTGGGGTTGTTGTGACCCAAGTGCACAACCTGGCATTTCATCTTACTAAACCTCATGTAATTGTCCATGACCCATTGCTTGAGTCTCCCACTGGAGAACCTTTCTCCCCTTGAACAGATCAACACTCCCACCCAATTTATTGTCAAGGAGTCCACCCATCCAAGCTGTGAGCAGCCAGTTTTTCTAAGGAGATGCTGTGGGACATAGTGTCAAATGCTTTACTGAAGTCTAGTTACACAGCATCCACAGCTTTTCCCTCATCCCGGTGAGTGTATCACTTTGTCATGGAGAAAGAGAAGGAGAAGGAGAAAAATTTAAGAATTTTGTTATCATGCACACCTCTAGGACCTATTCTATCTGTGCATAGTTAGAGAAAAACTATTATACCAATTATAATAGTTACACCATCATCCTTCTTTCCTGAACTTGATTTGTGGGCATCTGCAGCCTTCAGCATGCTGAGCTCTTATATAGAAGGACTGAACTGACACTGCAGCTTTCTGTGACTTAATTGTTAAGCAAATCTTTCCTCTACCTTTTGTTGTTGTTGTTGTTTGTCCCCAGATGTGCGTTTTTTGTTTTTTTTTTTAATCAAAGTGAAACGGGTTTAACCAAAACTAAATCTACTAGGATATTTTATCACTAAAGTTAGAGACTTGGAGAAGGATTCATCTGCCCTACCTCTAGCAAATAAAAACTTAATTTATAAGAGTGAAGTACTCACCCTAGGCTGACTATGTAATCCATAGTGAAATAGACATATCCAGAGATACCTCCCAGAATAGCTGTCTGGGATAATCAGCAGAAGCCCTATCCTCTTACCACTAACTACAAAGGGAAAGTAGATAGATTAGTCCAGATTTGAATGTCTTACTTTCAAATATCTAATTAGGCAATGAGGAACTCACACTGGGACACAACTGTAGCTTGTCAGCAGAGGGATTTGGACTTCAGTCTTTTGTAAAATAGAAGAAGGTTCTTGAACAAAAGCTTTGTTTGAGAAGAGCCACTCCTTCTCCAGCTTTAGCTTCCTGCAGAGCCTAACTCCAGGAGAGAGCTTAGTCCTCTTTCCTCCATATGGAGAGAGGTGCCCCCCATTACCCTAGATTCAAATGTTTTGTCCTTGTTGAATTCTAGCCACATCACACTTTTAAAATATTTGACTGAAAAAAATAAAGTAATTCCTTTGAGAATCAGTTGAGTGGTTATTGCAAAGGACCCCTCCAGGAATTTAATGCTTGTCAGTGTCTTAAGTAACAGACCAAAAAGCTTCTTACTTCAGTGGTGGTTAGTCTTAAATTTGTGTTATGGGGAAAAAAATGGCATCTAATTCAGCTTATATTAAACCAGGGACCTGGCAGCCAAATACAGTGTCAACTGTGACCTTTTATGATACAAGCTCATCTTTTATGCTGAATCAGTGATCCTAGGATGTTGTTTGAAAGGAAACCTTTCATACAGAGTTCATTGCTAAGCATTAATCTTTTTCAAAACACACTAAGAATCTATCAACACTGACCTTCACTGCTCTATATTACAACTGAGTGAGACTGCTGATGGCTGAAAGGAGTATTGCAACAGATTTGCTTCAAACTCAGAATAAACAATTAACATAGGAACATCTGGGTTGCATACGTTTTCAGCACTGCTGGCTTGTACTCCTGCATGGTCACGTGTATGTTTGAATGCATTTATTCACAGATATACATGTACATGTTCACATACACATAAAATGAGGGTTCAGATTGCTATACCCACAAAAACCACTGAGGCAAATAACTCGCTAGGTTAATGGAAGTCAGCAGTGTCTATTTTTTCGTTTCTCGTGAAAGGAAATGTGTTAGTAGCCCTTTCACTATGTCCAATGAAGGTGACAGATGCTTATAAATTTTCAATTGACTGTACTGGAAACAGAAGCAGAAGTAAAGTTCTTTATAAAAAGGAATTCCTTTCCATATGCAAGGCCTTGCTTTACCATTCACCCCACTTCATGTCTATAGCTCACCCAAACTACATCCCCCTTTATTTTCTCTAAAATCTTGCTTACATACTTACTCATAAATGTCCTCAATGCCTTTTCTTTACTCCTTTCCCTACAAATGATATCATAAAACCCAGAAACCTCTCATGGTAATCCTAACTTTTCTCAGATTTCACATAGAAAACTGGAGTATTATCTACACGTATATTTTTATATTAAAAAAATGCTTTTCACAGTCTTAAACTGGGGCATCAGGAGATAGTTCTGCAAATGAGGAGGAATTGAATTTCAGCAGAAACTCTGGGATAAGTTCAATTTAATAACAAAAAAAGAAGAACCAGGTATTCCTTGTTCTTGAAATAACATCTTAAAAATGAAACTGTTTGTTTTAAGAGTGAATGAACAGAAGTGTATGTATGTGTGAATGTTAGGGGGGATAAACAGGACAACATTTTATTAAATATCTGCTTAAATATTGGTAAATATCTGAAAAATTTAAAATATGCTGAAATTTCATAATGTCTATTATGCTTAGAAATTAAAGTATGAAACAGATTTAATCTTGCTTCAAGAATCCCTCTCACAGTACCTATAACAAGACACTCACAGTTTTCTGGTTCTTTCTCAAGAAAATGCATCACACACAGGCAAATTCACGTCTACTGTCATTTTTCAATTTAAAATTAATCTTCACTGACTAGGTTTCAGGGAGAAACTCACAAAAAGACTCTGAGAAAGTCAGGTTCACATTAAACAGAAATCTTCCTATTGCCAAACTGTTGATATTTTCATTTATTTCCTGACATTTAAAATCCCATCATCCAAGTACTGGGCTTACGATGATAACTCACTGCATATATCAAACAACAGAAAAACCATGTCTGTTTTCACAGCTGAGCAGACTGATTTTACAAAATTAAGCCAGTGGTGTAATATCATTTCAAAGAAAGAGAAGTTGTCAAGTTTTTGTTTGCCTGAGAAGCAGGCATACATTAACTCAATGCTGCTAAGAGAATAATGACAAAAGAGGCACAATGCTCTTTCCGATTCCCTGCTTCCTCCTCCTGAGACTCAGGCTTATTTGGAGTGTTGATGCTTACCAGACTCTATAAAAAACCACAGCAGCTGTTTTTGAGAGAGAAATCTCCATTTGCAACAACAACAAAAAATCAATTAAACAAGCACTTTAAAAGACAAATGAAAAGTGCTCCAAATTTTGCAGTCTCTGATTTATTTTTTTTTCTAGTTTTAAACATACTTTAAAAACCTGAAGAGCAACAATCCTTTCTAGAGATATATCACAAGGGAATTTAGCTCAAAACTTGAAAGCAGATTAGCTACTTTTTGTAGGCTTTGATAGAAATCTTTTGTGTGACTGCACATCTATGGCTTTTACTAATAATGCAGGAATGGAAGTAATTTCTAGTATGCTTAGCTCTTGAGTCCCAAATAAAACTCCTCATAAAACTAATACCTCTGGGAAGGTAAAGGCTAATTCTTGCTGTCTGATTTACTTTCAGCCATTTCTAAACCTCTAGAAAGTATTAAGAGGAAAGAGATTCAACCTACCAAACTCAAAGTTTAAAAGGGGAAAACATAGGGCTTATTCTCCATTCTCCTTCCATTGCTGTGTTACCATTTAAAAAAATCAAAACAGTCCTCAAAATCATGAAAGTAATTTGGGAGACTTTTTGTGAGTGTTTATTTTGTTGTTGAACATCTACTTTGAGATCCATGCTTTTATAGAGATACACATCTTCTTTCTTACATAACAACTTTAATTATTCACCAAATATATATTTAGCATTTTTATAGTAATTTCCACTCCAAAGAATGCTATGGATCATTGAAAAAAATATAACCCCCTCAATCAAAATAATGAGGTTTAATTTACATTTACATAAACTGTACATTTACTTATACCCTTTTAAAAATGCTTAAAGATTTTGGGTTTTTTTTCCTCAGATAAGTCAATGAGTTTTATTCATATTGCTGAAGTGTATAGAAAGCAGGGCACCATCCTACTATGAACATTTAATTTCTATATCCCAAGTAATAATCTCAGAAAACTAAGTTGTAGAATTGGGTTTTTGTTTGAGTTTGGGTGCATTTTTGAGAAATGGCCCCAGCAAGGCAAATATTTCAGGCTTTAAAGCTAGAATGCTAAAATAATGGCCTCTACAGAATTAGAATGAAAGAAAAACAAATGCCACTGTACAAACTGAAGTCGAAATAATGCATGGAAGAAAAATTATCTGTCCCAAGATTTTAAAAAATAAACCAAACAGGTCTTAAGAAATAATTTCCCTTCAAATATTTTCTCTCTCAACAAACTTTCCTTGCATTTGTCAGTGTGTGTATGTATATATATATATGCATGCACATACATATGTATTTACTCACAATTTAACACACACACAAATATTTAGCAAAAATTTCAGTTCCACATTTCAGTGAAAAAATTATTGTATTCTGATGGAAAATTTTTCTTGTCATGTCAACGAAATTTGAGAAGAAAGCATTGCTCTTTTTCTGCAGTCAATGCAAATGGTATTTCTCTACCTATTTCATGGTGTTAAATCCCCAGCCAAAGGAAGAGCTTGAGTTTTACAGAATCATTTTACACAGAGTTAGTGGATGCCAGTTCCTTATCTATGGTAACTTCTAATTTGACTGTTGTTTTGTCTAGAGTGCATGTGGGAAGATTACACAAATTCATTCTATTTTCCTGATGAAGAAAGAAGCTGGTTGTTTTCTCAATGCACTTGTTCCAATCTGAAACTGAAGTTCTGACACCCTGTATGCTAGCCTGTCCACATAGCAGCGTACAAAGCAGCTGACATTTGGCATTTCCATGTAAGACTCAGAAGAATGAACACATCTGTTTGCAGGTAGGCCTGAGTGAAACTGTTTGGTTTTGGTTTGTCAAGTTTCAGACAATATCTTGAAGCCTGATTTTCATCTCACACTGATATAAATCAGCTGTGATCTCTTGATCTCAGTAAAATCAGTGGGAGTTATGACTTCAGCAGAGACAGGATTTTCAGCACACAAGTAACAACATTGTGAGACTAATGTTGTTACACTTCCAAAGAATTCACATTAAAAACAGAAAATCTTATTTATGTTCAATTTTTATATTACCAAAATTCCATGAGAATTATTTTTTTATGTACTTTTTTTTTCCACTAGGATTAAAACTCCTCTCTGAACTGCAATTTAATAGGTAAAAGAAAAACTACAGCTGGATGAAAGTGAAAAGAAAGTTTTTATTTTTTAATAAATTAAAAAGAGAAATTATTAAGAAGAGACTACTTACCTACTCAGTTACATACGATTCATGTCTTTCTAGAATTATATTTACTTCTCATCACTCCATCAGTGACATATCAGCTCAAAATATACTTTAACACATAAACAGTCTCTTTTATTTGTTCAACTGGTATCTTCCAGCCATCATAATAATTAAAGCACTAATTTGTCTCCATAAAATGGAGTTAATGAATACATTTGAAAACATCAATTTGCCCATGCAGGTAAAAAGCCATGTCAAGGAAGAATACAAAACAATTTAAAATTAAATTAAGAACATCCTTAGAATGCCTGTTACAATATAGGGTAAGGTTTATAATTGTAGAATGTATGCCTGAACATAAAGGGTAAGGTTTATAATTGTAGAAAAGAAATTCTCTTTTTAAATATAGATAGCACCAATGCTGAGTGGAAGGACAGGGTACAATCCAGAGGGACCTGAACAAGCTTAAAGAGTGGGCCCATGTGCATGTCATGAGGTTTAACAAGACCAAGCACAAGCTGCTGCACCTGGGTCAGGGCAACCCATGCCACTGAGACAGGCTGGGGATGAACAGAGGGAGAGCAGCCCTGCTGAGAAGGACTTGGGGGTGCTGGTGGGTGAGAGGCTGCAGGTGACCTCACAGCCCAGAAAGCCAAATGTGTCCTGGACTGCATCCAGAGCAGTGTGGCCAGCAGGGAGAGGGAGAGGATTTTGCCCCTCTAGGCTACTTCTGTGTGACCCCACCTGCAGTCTGGGTCTCCAGCACAAGGTAGGGAATCAACATGTTAGATTGAGTCTAGAGGAGGGACACCAATGTTATTAGAGAGATGGAGCAATTCTCTTGTGAAGAAAGGCTGAGAGAATCGGGATTGCTCAATCTGAAGAAGAGGAGGCTTCAAGGTGACAAAACTGCAACTTTTCAGTACCTGAAGGGAGCCTTATAAGGAAGATGGAGAGAGACTCTTTACAGGGGTATGTAGAGACAGGACGAGAGGGAATATCTTCAAACTGAAAGTGGGCAGGTTTAGGTCAGATTTTGGGAAGAAATTCTTTACTATGATAATGGTGAGACACTGGAACAGATTGCTCAGAGGAGCTGTGGATGTCCCATCCCTGGAGGAGTTCAAGAACAGTCTGGATGTGACTTTGAACAACCTGGTCTAGTGTAAGGTGTTCCTGCCTATGGCAGATTGATTTGGAGAAACAGCTGACCTTAAAGTTCCCCCAATCCAAGCCATTCCATGATTCTATAAAAATAATGCTGCTTCCTTTCTTCCCTACGATGAAAACAGAATAATTCTTAATTAAGACACATAAGTATTTTGCTCCAATATTCCATAAAGACTATGGAGTGGAATAAACCCAGAACAAATGGTATAGATAACTAATTTAAGAGTTAAATTTTTGGCATCTTTTATAAGCAGAAAATGTGCATGCATTTTATAATCATTATTTTTCCATAGGTTCTGGACTTTTTTTCAGGAAATTATTGAAAACATGATTTTTATTTCTGGATTTCAAATTATTTTGGAAACATAGACACACACAAAAATACTGATGTAATTCATGACACAAATGGCACTGATTTAGCAGTATGGAAGTGATATTTAATATGTTGAGTATCATACATAAAAATATTTAGCTTTGTATATTTTCAGGTTTTGGGGGTTTTGCCTAATGTTCTAATATGTCTAACATTCCCTAGGAGAGTTAATTCAGGAAAGTGTGAGTAGTAAAAAAACTAAATGTTTTAATTAAATCATGCAATATATTCTATTAGCAAATTTTAGAACACTAAGACAAAATAAAACCAACATATTTTTGAGACGGTAGCTATAAAAAATAATTTCATAAGTGTCAAATAATTTTTTAAAAAATGTGATAATTATTATTTCAGGAGAATCTTAAAATTCTCAATATATTTTTTTACCCATCACATGTTCCAAGATATAGTAACACAGCACTTCTGCATTTTCTTCAGAAAATCAGAATCAAATTTAGAGAGTGGTTGTTATGGTTATGTGGAAAGAACAGAACACAACCTGGCTTCTGAGTATCAAGTAATTTAAGTAATTTTTTTTTTATATGTCTATCTTAATCCTCTTAAATTGAAATTTATATTTTGGGTTCATTTTTTTTTTTTTTTATTGCACAGATTTTCCAGTCTTCATACACGCAACAGTAAATTCACAACATATAAATCAGCAGTAAATAAAGTCCAATAAATAATTTTCATAGAAATATGAAAATTTAGAAATATATTGACCAAAGTTTTTTGAAAACTGAATTTTTTTGACAGACTCAATGTTTAAATTGTCGATATTCCCCTCTCTATACTTTCTGAATGTAGGGCTGGAATATCATTTGAGGTGTGGGAAAATTCACACATAGGGTTCAAAATGCCTGGAATACATAAAGCATTTTTTGGTATTTGTCTTCTTTGTGTAATCTATGCCCACGTTCAAGACAAAGTGTGCTTTGAAACCATTGCCAACATCTATATCTGCAAGGCAACTCTTATCTAAAATGCCTGATGTGCTCAGTTACATTGTGCTGCATCACGATAGGATGACTAATCATGTCATAAAAGTTAAATGAAATCATCTAGCCAGGATGAAGAATGCATTTTAAGAGTTCCATATTTCAAGTAAATTATCTGTACTTTCACAGTGACTAATGTTTGAGTGAAAGAAGTATTTTTTTTTTTTCCTGGGGAACTAGAACAGCTAGATTCTGCTCCATTAAATTCAATGGAAAAGCTGTTGTTTACCTTTCTGAATTCAGGATAGGAGACTTCCATTAGAAAGACAGTGACACGTGAACGTGTTTTAGAAAAAAGCTCAATCTACTTGTGTATGATTTTTCTTTTTACCTCTGACATACTATGTTACTCCCAAAGCTTTCAGTAGCAGAAGCATACGTTCTTCACTGCAGCACAGAGAACAAAAACAATTATGGCATGTTGACTGAGGAAGTGGCATAGTAGTTTATTTATTTTTTGAAGTGAACAGTATTTATTGATATAAAAATTAAGGTTTTATATAAATAAAACACTGAAACTCCAATATATTTAGAAATAGAAGAATTTTGCGAATCTGATTAATTGTGGTTATAACCTATATGTGAGGCATTTTCACTTTTTTATTTTTCATACACACCCACAATAAATTTTCAACAAGAATTAACTACAGGATTGTTCAAGAAATATTCCTGTCCTATGGAAAAATGTCATGTGATTAGGCAAGCTGGCTTTGCAGAATGGACAGTGTCCAAAGCACCAATCTGTAAAAACTAAAAAAGTTCCAAATCTTATCTTAGGAGAATTATTGACTCAGAGGCACCATGTGCGATGGCTCTCTACAGCAAACGTGGTCAAGATTATCATTAGGCATGCCACACACCCAACACTAATTCCAGTGTCAGGAATTCAGCTCTAAAGCAGCTCTGCTGCAGCTGGTTTTTGGCATGGCTTCAAAGCTCATATTCAAAGTCAGAGAGCTTAAAACCGTGCAAGCTTATTTAGATTCTTTATATGGTCTGGCTTAGTAGATGTGTGGGCATTTGAAGCTTTGTAAATCATTGCAGTCTAAAAAAATGAAAAATAAAATGTGAATCTTTTCTCAGTCAGAGTTTCCAATGTCATGACATTGGATTAATTACAAAGCATTTTCTCCCTACCTGTCCCTCCACTGTCCCTTAATCTCAGGAGGACTGGAGCTGTGTGTTCCACAACTTTTTTGATAGTAGAATTGTTTTCTTGGTTTGGTGCACTAATAAATCTCACAAAAGCTTTGGAAAATATAAAAGGTAACAAAAACCCTAGCCTCTTCATTGAAATCTCTCCTATATTAAGAAGTGGATGCTTTTTATCTGTTATGGAAGTTGTTGGATTTGAGTCACCACTTTTTAAAGACTATCTTGTGACTTGATGGCCGTCATGGAAGAATGTGTTGGTACTTCTGTCAGTTAGATTTAAAGCACCTTTTGCAATGAGAACAGCTGAAAACTCTACTTATACAAATATCAGTTCTGCACCTACTACATGCATAACTTTATGCACTTATGTGCACTCTCCAGAACATAAGAGCAGCATACAGCACAAACAGAATATTGTCACCTGTCATCACATCCTGATGTAATGTTACAACTTCCTCAGTACTTTAAAAATAGTTGGGGAGCACACTACCAAAGCAAATTCTCACCTCGCAAGAGAAACATTTTGCTTCAGAACTACCCCAGCCCAAGAATACAAGGGTATTGTGTGGTCTACGGTCATTCAGAGATTTTCTGTACTAAAACAAATGTTAGCCTGAAAACCCATTAGTACATTTTTGTGAGTCAGCACTGAGGCCTATATATTAAATATATTTTTTTTCTATATATAAAAAAATATACATAGAAACTAAATTTTGAGGGTTGGACACCTATGATCTCAGAAATCACTTTGATGTTATATGTTATATATGTGAAATGATGCATAAAAATGTTCTTACCCATGTTTTATATTTACTAATTTCAAATATTTTCTTCTGTGCCCTACTATCATTTCAATTTTAATGTTTAGTGTTTATGGTGAATCCTGAGCTGGCTGAACACTTAAATTGAAACTATTCATATTTTCTTTAAAATAAGTCAAAGTACATTGAAATTCTCCATTCTAAAAAAAAATATCCATCTACTTCCAGAATTTAAACTGTGGAAGTGAAGATTCTTTGGTTGTGACTGTTTACAAAATAAAATTACAGCTCAAAGTAAGCCCATGGAGAGAGACAGAAGTGTTAATGGTTAATGGCTCAAACTGTTGGCCATTTGCAAAAGAAGCAGGGTGTTTTGCAAAGCCAGATTTGCAACCCCAACATAAAAGAGGGAGGAGAGTATTTGGTGTGTGGTAGCAAAACCTCTGATCTACACAAGGACAGGCCAGGTGCAGAGGGAGTGCACTATGAATCTACCATGGGAGGACCATCACAGGCAAACGTTTAGCAGCAAACTGTGTTTTGAGACAGATGGGGAAGAAGACTGATAAGAAGCAGGTCCTGAAGGGGGTGGTTAATGTTTTTTGTCAGGACAATGTCCTCTTTTACACAACTGGGTTAAGTGTAAAACTCCCCTCCAGGGAGGGTATCAGAACATTCACACACAGGCCTGAAAGCATTCATCCCTTCTGATGGGGCATAACTGGCTCAGCAACATGAGAAGCCACTCTCTTGTCTCAGATGTCATGAACTGTCAGACACCTGAAATGACCTCAGACACATTTCTTGGACCTTCCACCAGATGACTGCACATGATTCACAGTGTTGCAACAGACAGTGTAAGAATTCTTCCCAGGGGGAGGAACCTGGATGTTCCCACCTGAACCTGAATGTATATTAACCCATTCCTAACCCCCAACAGATCAAGTCTTCAACGGCCAATGGACACATAAATTGCAACAGTCAAGTCTTGCTGCTGGTTCTCTGGGGGATGATATCTTTCCTCTCCACTATCTACTCTTACCCTGTCTTTCATTTCTGCATATATTTTCTTAAGTGATATCTTTATATTCTTATAGCTCTATAGATAATTACCAAAATGATTATATACCTCTTTTTCACTGCTACTAGATTGTTCTAAAATAAACCATCTATCTGTATATGTACAAATATACATGTTTTTTCATGTGTGTGTGTTTGTAATCACTGGTCATTCCGTGTGTTTTCACTATAGTCCACACCAATGGATCTATTAACAAGAACCTCAGTTACTCTCACCTTCAGGGGTGGGTCATACAACACCTGTATAAAAAATGTTCAGTGGCACTGATTTGGCTCCATTCACTACCACTCTTTGAGCCTGCCTGTTTGGATAGTTTTTTACTCAGAGAAGAGGTATGCCTGCTTGCCTCAGAACTGAACTGCTCCAGATTTGCTACTTCCATATCTACCCATTGGCATAGACTGAGTTCAGTGCTCCACAGCTGACAGGAGATTTATTTTGCTATTTCTGTTATCAGTCTCAAGGACTCTTCAAGACAATATGTCCATACTTACTGAAAGATCTTTGTTTATTCCTGAATCATAAGGTTTCAGCTGTTGATTAAGATTTCAAAGTAATTCTTTGGCTTTTGGGAGGAGGAACATAGAATCTGCTTTCTCAGCTGTCTGGCCAGAAGAATTAGAGAAGGTAAAATAAATAAATGATATCAGACAGTGTAAATGAATGTAAATGCAAGACTGACAAATTTTCCTAGATCTAAAGAGGATTGAAGAAGGGCAGACCTGCTCTCAGGTTACATCCAGACATATTGAAGCTGCATCCCCTTCATGACTGAGCTTAATTTTGAATCTAGAGTCTCTAAAACTCATTAGGATATCTTAGGCTCTTTTACACAGTCATTTACAAAGAGGATCTCCTCCCCAAACAGACTTCATCAAAACCTTTCCCCTAAGCCCTGTGCAGTGAAATTACAGAAATTCCTGAAGTTCTCCTTTAGATGAGAAGTTTGTCAGTGGAGTATGGCTGTGCAGACTCTCTGAATTGCACCGGTAAGTCTAACTGCAGTTATGTGACCAATTGTTCAACTCCTAACATTCCTGGGAGTAAATAAATGTTTATTTACTTGGCTTATATTTCAATTGTGTTACAAATGCTTGCAAAATGCCACGTCTTGGCAATATACCAGCTATACTGCTACAGTGATGAAATGTTTAAGAATATGTCTATTAACTTTTCTTCTCTCTTTCTTATATTAATGTTACAATGTCCTTCAAATGAACCTTCATTGGTCCAAAATTGGATCAACACAAAATGTTTTTAAATAAGAGAATATCTTATGTTGCAGAATTGCTTAGCATGATGATTCTATTTCTATTGGGAGAAAATTCATGTGTCCAAGGATCAATTGGAGATTAGGTTGGCTAGAAATGTGGGGACAATAAAAAGAGTTTTTCAAATATTTTAATGGAGAAAGAGAGTGTAAAAATAGTATACACCTACTACAGGATGGTCACCTGACATGGTGACATGGATAGGGCATTCTTTGCCTCTCTCTTCAACACGGGTGACAGACCAAGGGGGTCTCAGTGCCCTGAGATGGAGAACCATGACTGTGAGAATGATCAACTTTCAATCAACCCTGAACTTCTGTGGCTCCAGATGGATACTTATAAATCTATGAGTCCTGGTGGAAATCACCCAAAAATCCTCAAAGATCTTGTTGGTGTCATCACAAATCAGCCAGGAGGCCCATCTGTGTCCTGAGGGCATCAGGCACAACATCACCAGCTGGGCAAGGGAGGGAATTACCCCGCTCTGCTCTGTATTGGGGCAGCCTCACCTTGAGTGCTGGGGACAGTTTTTGGCACCACAACATAAAAAAGTTATCGAGCTGTTAGAGAGCATCCAAAGAAGGGGAACAAAAATGATGAAGGGACTTGAGGGGAAGCTTTTTGAGGAGTGGCTGAGGTCACTTGGTCTGTTTAGCCTGAAGAAGAGAGCGAGAGGAGACCTTACTGTGGTTTTAAACATCCTCACCAGGGGAGGAGAAGGGGCAGGCACTAATCTCTACACTCTCAATATCAATGACAGGACCTGAGGAAACAGCATGAAAGCTGAGTCAGAGGAGGTTTAGGTTGGATATCAGGAAAAGGTTTTTACCTAGAGAGTGGCTGAGCACCGGAGCTTCCCAAGGGAAATGGTCACAGCACCAAGCCTGTCCAAGTTCAGGAATTGTTTAGACAACACTCACAGGTACCTGGTATGACTCTTGGGGATGGTGCTCTGCAGGACCAGGAGTTGGACTCAATGATATGCTGGATCCCTCCCAACTCGGCATATTTTATGATTTTTTCAGTTGGTTTAGATTTACTGACTTCTTTATCTATTACAGATGTAACCAAATTGGATTTATGTTATAAAACATAATAGGAATTTGAATCTTAAAATTCATAATATTCATTGAAAATTAAATTAAGAGCTCATCAGTGCTTTACTTCTGCTCCCGCATCAGTACCTGGTTACATTTGATTAAGGCAAGACATCTTACAAAGTTTTATAACAAAAGCCTTGCTCTCATATGTTTCTATCAAGTCAACCCACACAGAAGTAAAATGCCAGTAGTTTATCTGTAAATATAATTTGACCAGAATAGCCAAAATAAATGTATAATTTGAATGAGCTGTATCTTACCACTGCTACAAGGAAGTGTATGCTTTTCTAATTTAAAATTAGAAATTTCAAAAGCTTGAATGTGAATCCCAAAATTAGAACTATAGTCATTGCTGGGTTCAAAGTTGAAACTATCAAAAATAGAGAAAGATATCTTAGAAACTGTTCCTTGAGAAGGATGGTTACTCAATGCTTAGAAGAGGAGGAGGCTTCTTCTTCTAACGTTTTATCCACTCAGTAACAAATATTCACAATTTTTTTTTTTATTTGTAAGTACTTCTATAAGAATAGTGTGGAGGTCTTTTGTGCAAGATGGAGAAAGAAGGAAATTTGACAGGAAAATTCAAGTTAGTTGTTTGAAGTGTATGTAATAAAAGTAAGCAATTAAACTCCTTTCCTTTTAGTCATCCTATGTCATGTTTTCCACATGGATTATTTTCAGCACAGTCATAGGATAGAGAAAAAAAAAAGGGATTTTTTTAATTTTTTAAAACAAAAAATGAACATATTTGTTAGAAATGAAAACAAATGAAAACTTGGTGTCTTATTTTGTTCACAAAGACAAAGAGTCTTAATAAAAAGGCTTAATAAAAATGTATATTATTTTTTTAAATCAAATTAAGAACCTTTAAAAAAAACCAAAAAACAAAACAACACCAGCAATTGACAGCAACAACAGTTGGCTGTCTTTAGACCATCAGAGGAAGTAGGTGGGAGGCGTGGGATTGAGTCTTTCTACTAGAAATGGGGAGATATTAGTTACCCACCCTGATCTGGAGGAGATGAAGGAAAGGGGAAGAAAGAGCAGCAATGTTCAGAGCAAGCTGTGCTTCTGTCAGCAGCAGCCTCTCAACACCCATCTTCTCTGGCCCATCTACCATGACCTTCCTCACTGCTGCTGAGTGAAGGCTTGGCAGGAGACAGAGGATGAGCAACAATGATTTTGCATCTCCAGGAGGCTCCAGGCCTTTGGAGGGTGTGCAAAAGAGTGGCAGCCACAGGCAGCATGAACTCACATGGAGTTCCAGTGAATTTACTGAGCATGGTGCGGGCCCAGTGTATGATGAGAGGAGAAGTAAGTGTCGGGGCAAGGTAAACGCCTCACTGTTGCCAGTGAAATGGTGATAGGAACTTTTAGTAAAGTTCCTGCTAGGAACTTTAGTAACTGTTAGGTAAAGAAGGGACTCTGGAGTGGATGTAAATGCCTGGTTTCTCTTCACCCTCAGGTTTGGGTAAAGCCCAGGTCCTGTATATTTAGCCTGGATTAATTTCTCTCAACTTCAGCGTGCACTGTAAACAAAATTAAGTTTAATTCTGCTAGTCCTCTTTTTCATGGCTGCTAATGAGAAAGAAAAAGAAAGGGTTGGTCCACATAAAAAATAAATTATTTACTCCTTTGGGTAGGTATGTGTTTCTCTGGGTTATTATGTACTGTATGTACATAATATGACTGTACTCTAAAGGCAGGCATCTTTAATGAGGAAGATAAAATTAAGGTTTAAATTGCAATGTTAGCTTAGTTGCACATACACATTGAATGGACATTTAAAGTCACTCAGACCTTTAAAGTTTTGATAGGATTCATCTCAGACAATCTATATATCTAAAATTAACCATCTGAGCCTAAAGCAGTTAACTTGGGTTTTCTTTCCAACCAACAGAAGTGGCATAAACAGGAGCATTTAGCAATTTTACCATTTTTAGTATTTAGCAATTTTAGCATTATCCTCACGCTAAAATAGCTGTCAAAAAAAGGAGAGGTGCCATTTTTCCTTTAGGTCTTTTTTTCTCCACTGGTTTTATAAGGATGGTCTAGCATGACTCACCTATGATTAACCAGACTTTTAGACCTGTAAACTTAAGTCAAATTAATCCCACACCCAGTTTACACCTATAAAATCACTAAAGAATTTTTTTCTTTTTTAATAATTAAATAACTGTATTCATGTACAGACAGAAGTTTGGGGAACTATGACTGCTTTGTAAGAAATGATTATATATTTCATCTTCTGTAATAAATAACAGGCTAAGGTTTCATTCCACTGCCTGATAAATAAAAGAGAGTCAACCCACATGTCAATGGAGAAAGCCTTAGAAATCTAACTAATAGATGAAAATATCAGAAAATCATTTTCAAGTGTTGCCATATTATATTCTATTAGCATGACACTATGGCAGTGACAACTTTTGAAGTCTAGATCCTGCCATTGAGCGAGTTCTCATTGTTTGTTTCATTTTACTTGCTTGCATTCTTTATTCCCGTTACAAAAGTCACACTGTTTACATTCATACAGCGTACGCCCACTGCTACTTTCAGTCAGAATAAAAATCCAGCAGCTTCCTCAACGAGCCATCAAATAATAATGAAATACTTTTCAGAATTTTATCACAAAGGGAAGAAAAAAGCATATGAACTGTTTCCTTTAAAACTGAAGAAATGCCTAGGGAATGCTGAGTCATGTCTGTGAAATCTGTCACTCACTTCTGCACTTGTAGAAGTCTACCAGAACTACCAGAGGACAGAACTGGGGAAAAGTAGGCAGGCAGTTATTGTCCTCTCTGTAAGCATATGTACTGACAGTATCAGAAAATCTTTTGTCTTGATCTTTACACCAGGATGGACAAATTTCAATAAAACATTCAGTGTTTTCGTGTGTGCATGCACAAATGCACAAATTGATTCTAGTATTTGTCCTGATGCAACCTCTCAGTATAAGTAAGTAATAAAAAAGAAAAACTGCAACAATAAATATTTGAATGGTTAGGACATTTTAAAATTTTGATATATAAGATTATGAAAACAAATTAACTATTATTTCTTCTGTCAAAATAATTTAACTTGATCCAGAGATGGAAGAAAATAGTGAATTTTTAGTCTGATGTGTACTAAGGAGAAGCCTAATAAATCTTTACACATTAAAGTGCTAAAGTAGTGTGAATTTTAAAGAAGATGAAGGAAATTTTGTAACTCTGAAAAAATAATTATTTAGTTCTAAGAAAAATAAAATAAAAATATATAAAAATATTATTTTAGCTTTTTTTTTGCATCCAGTTACATGGATTTATATTAGTAATGCATTTTAATGGGACTGTAGATCACATTTGTTATTCTTGATAAGCCATACTGAGTCCATGATGCAGCATATTAAAAAGAGTACAGTAACTTCAGCATATTAAAATAAGTGAGCACAGTAACCCACCTCCAGTAGTGTTTGATAGATAGAAAAGAGATAAATAACTCTTGTTCCCAACACCTAAAGCACACAAGTAGCAAAGGAAAAATGACATGTCATGAGAAAAATGAAAAATTTCATTTATATATTTATTTATTTCATATCAGCAGTAAGGATCAGTTTTGTGGTGGATTGAGGAAACCATGGCAGCACTTTGTCCAGAGAAACCACAAGGTGAATGGGAAAAGTGAGCTATTTACTGCAGTAATGAGCTCTAAGGAGTTAAGAATTTTCCCATATAATAATTAAAGTTTCTTGGTTCTATAAGAGTGGCAATTAAACTGTGCAAAATAAGATAAGGAATCAGAATCCTAGATATTAGATCTAATCTATCAAGAGATTAAATATTTTTAGATAAACAAAATTAAAGCTAATATAGATAATTTCCTGAGTAAGGAAAACAAAGAGAAAACTATACAATGAGTTAGTATTGACTCCTAAAGTTCATTTGTGCAGTCATTTCATACTAAATACCCGTTCCCTTACAGTTTTGTTATGAAAAAGAATAAGAAAAATGCAACTTTTTCTAGAGTCAACATAGAAGACTATCTTCTACATATAATGGACAAAAAATTGTGGTTTATAAATAAAAGTTTGGTCAAGAATTATGGAATAGGGATGAGAAAATGGTATTTTACTATTTCATGCAAATTGACTTCACACACTGAAGTGAAACCTAGCTAAATGACTTTATGTTAAGGATGTTGTTCTCTGTGCTCTAGCATACCTCAGAAAAGTACCTGTCATTATTATAAAACAGTACAATGCAGAAGGATTTCTTCCCCTGTGAAAGGATGAAAAAAAAAACATTCTCAGAGTGTATTGTATGATAGCATTATTTGTTATTCATTTTATATATGTGCATCTGGTTATATACAGTCAAACTGGGCTATAGTCCCCACCACAGACTTCCTTCACCCTTATCCTAAACATGAATAACCTAAGTTCAAGTAATGAAAACTAAACACTGCAAGAAAGACATGTACAGCTCCCGAAGACAAAATGTAGGCTTTGCATAAGTTGCTAGCTAAAAACCCCTATTCAGCTAGCAATGCCAGTATCTTCATGTTTCTACTGTTTGACACAATGATGGATTATTTATTTACTGAACAGCACTGGTGGCCAGAAAATCTGATTTTCATGCATGAAATCCATGAAACCTCAGCCACTGAACAGCTTCTTTTGCACATGGCAAAGGTCACCTATCAAGGGATTTTCTCACGTTTTGTGTGATTGGTCATGCCTCATTTCCTTCAAGAAAATATGATTTCCCCAAAGTGTGTGCATTTTAAGAGACTCTCAAAGACTGAGAAAGTTATTTCCTCTTTGTTTGTGATAAGCACAAAATATAGAGACTAACCTACAGGGAACGACAAGCAACTGTTTGTAGCTGGAAACCATATTTAATCCTATCATTAAGGAAAACCTCAGAGCATACTAGGTACAAAAAGAGTGCAAAACTAGACACTTAACCTTGTCACTTAACCTTTCAAACTTTCAAGTATTTAAAGAAAATGTTCAGTATATCTGATAAGTGATTCCCCTGTATTGTGAAAGTACTACCTGTTCATACTAAGAGCTTCTACTTTTTAACCACTGGGAGTCAAACTAAATGAGGTGATGTTGGATTTTTATGGAGGTTTCACTTCTCTTAAGCAGTGAAACACTTTTACTTCCATGTTCTAATCCGTTGCATGAACTGAGCGTTACAGCTTATATTATCCATTGTTGGTGCAATACTGTTAGAAGGTAACATTGTAACACATCTTCGTTTTGTGTCTTATTCAGAGCTAGGCCTGGCTCTTATTGTTGTCTGCAGGTATAAAGGGCCTGTCACAAAGGAGCTCTGCTGACAGTTGTGGTCCTAAGATACCATGGTGACAAATAACTGTGTGAAAATATGAAAAGTACAGAAGAATCCACTGAAGTGGGGGGTTTTGGTGTGGTGTTTTGTTTTGTTTTGGTTTTGGTGTTTTGGGGTTTTTTGTTTGTTTTTTGTTTGGTTTTTTTGTGTTTGTTTGTTTGTTTTGTTTTTGTTTGTTTGTTGGTTTTGGTTTGGGGGGGGGGGTTTATTTTGTAGTTGTTTTTGTTTTATTTTGGGCTTGTTTATTTTTAATCATAGAGGCCATAGACCTGTCTTTTGAGACACCGACTTTCAGGATACTGATGAATGTTGACTTATAAAGGGAGAATATTCTGCAAGACCTTTTAGGTTTTCTGTGGCTTCTGACAAAGTCTGCACATCTGCCCGTGATAATCTATGCCTTTCATCCCAGGAGTGATTCCCCATTTTCTGATTTCTTTCTTCCTTTTTATTTTAAAACCATTGAAATCAATAACCTCCTGCACTGCTAGTGCATTTTATTATATCATATAGTGAGTCATCATCAGAAAAATTTCTTACTGCTCTTTCTACAGGGCAAACATCTGACTTATAGTGCAATAATGGCAGCAATGTCTAACATGAAGAATGCACAGAAAGAGTACATAATGTCAAAAGCAAAACATTCTCATCTCAACTGAAAAAGTGTGATCTGTTCAAAGAGAAATCCCATGACTTCTAACTTGTGCTATCAAAATATAATTCCTTGCACATTAGACAGGACCATATAAATAGAAAAATTTTAAAAAATGAAAATTTTCATGTTTAATGGCTATTTCATGATCTTCTAATAAAGAGAATATTTAAATAATAGAATAGCATTATGTTTTAATAGGTCAGTGTCAACAAGCATTGTTTATTTGGCTTTATTAGTTACAAAGATTTACAACCTCCATCATAACTTTGGCTTGCAGTGTTGATTGAGTCTTTTGGCATCTTTTTGCCAGAAAGGTAGTGATGAAATATTTTGACCATTAAAAAAAAAACAAACAAACAAACAAGCAAAAAACTCAAACAGAAGTCAGAAACAATCAGGTAATAGAAAAGCCTATAATACAGTGATAGTAAAAGAAATACTATACCTTAACATTGAAAAGGAAGGTGAGAACGTAACAATGTTTAAAATAAATGGGACCAAAAATGTATTAAAAAATACAAATTGACTCACAAAGCTAAATGAGAGATCATCATAGAAATTCTTCTCTGCTAGCTGAAACAGGGAAAAAGCTGCTATTAGCATAAATCTGTAATCAGTACAAAAGGAAAATTATGAATAATTACTTCTGAAATTTAAGAAAAGGAAAGATTTAAGCTTCGTGTCTGAAGAAAAAATGGGAGTGAATAAAATTTTAATAGTGTTTGGTATTGAAATACAGAATATTTTCTCATGGCAGGTCTTGAAAATTATAGATCTTGAGACATTTTAAACAAGAATGGACAATAGATGGTTTAAACATACTGAAGAGTGCATTCAAAGTTGAGTAGAGAGATGGAGTCCAAAACCTCTCATCTGTCTTCTGTATCTTATTGTTTTACCTCTTAAATAATAAAAAAATTAGACTGTAGTACTTCATCCCAAAGATCATAACAAGAAAAATACAGTGCTTACAGAGGAATTTATGTATCTGCCTGTTTTTTCTCTGGGGCAGAATTCCATGTCAGTATTATGCCATAGCACCTTCATCAATGTCCCTCCCACAATAAATGTGATCAGATGCCATGCAAGGGCTACCAATGCTGATGCTATCTGTGAAAGAGGGAGGTGAATGCCTCTCTGTTACGTTAATTTTGCCAGCTCAAACTTGGCTGTTGCTCCAGCTGCCTCTGCTATTTATGGAAAGCAAGTTTGTGTTAATAAACCTCTCCTGTCGTTACAAATTGCCAGGGATAAGTATGACTGTTAGTGCTCTGATTTGTCTTGGGGAGCTAGAAGGAACTTTACTTGTGGGTTGTCAGAATAAATCAAAACAGTGTAAAGATTGTTTTATTTGTTCATTACTCTAGATAATATTCTTCCTCTAAGCACATGGCTTAATGGGATAAGGCTTGTAAAAAAATAACCAGGAAAATTTGCAAAGGAGTCTTAGGTTTCGTAGAGAAATCCTTCTCTTTTTTTCTTTTTTTCCCCCTCCTCTGACCTTTTGAAATCTGAAGTTAATACCTGAAACAGGATGGTATGCCTTCAATCTGAAATAGCCTGCTGCTAATTTGCATCCAGGTTTATATTTACCTCTTATGTTTCTAGACTGCATGAAATGAGGTTATTTACAGAATAGTCTTGTCTTCCATTCTTCATCCTTAAATATATTAAAAAAGGAAAAAATACAAATTCATGTTTCAGGGTTTGTTTTAAAGGTTCCCAAAATTTTGGAATTCCCATAGAAAAACTTAATGAAAATACCACTCTCCCACCCTCATATTGTATTACAACACAGGTAGTAGACATGCTCTGTTTCCATGCAAGAAAAACAGTGTTTGGTCAAAATAGGTGAGATTTTAGCTGTTGAGTTCTTTTTTAACAAAAACGTAATTTTTCATTTAATATTTAATATTTCCATATTTAATGATTAATGCAACATTCAGTTTAGACAACAGTTGCAAGAGTGTTTACCAATCAAGACAATGCCAATATGGTGACCTTATTTTTTCTGACAAATAAAAATTTACTACAGCTGTAAATCAGTTGCATTTAAGGCCATTTATTTTTCAATTTTTTCATCACTAAAAGAAACATTAGTAATTGTTTTGGTGAAAAAACTAAGTTCCAGAGAAAGACAGGGAAAGAAAAAAAAAAAAAAAACAACCCACAATCGCCATAGAATCAATTCTTTTAGGAATTTGGAAAATAACAAGTAATCATTGCTTATTATAGTTTTTGACAGCTTAAGTATAAAAAAATCAATTACCATGAAACTACTATCCAGATTAATGTTGAAAATAAACCTGCTTCTTAGGTACCTGATAACACAGCATTGATTTTTATTGTTTGAGGGAGGCTGGCTATATTTAATTTCTTTTATTGATTTTTTTTCCTTAAGTCCTATATTCAATGCATGTGAGATACAATGCAATTTCTTATAGCAAAGTAATGCCAGGTACCAAGCCTGTGAATTAATTTTACATGAATGAAAGCAGTGCTTAGTAATTTGCTGAGTATTTGAGAGCAAAACTAGTAATTTTCCTCTTTAGTATTTATAAATATCAAAAGGTCTTGAAGCTGGCACGGTGGTGGGGGCTCAAATGAGAAAATCTTGCAGTAATTTCTAATACCTTGACACTGCAGCACCTCATGTCCTATGTCCTATGCCTCGTGTACTTTGAATGCCAGTGGTGATAGAAGGGTTTTGGAAACTAGATGAAAAATATAATCAGCAAGATTTCTAGGTGGCTTTTGATACTGTAAGCTCCAAGTCTGAATGCAATTTTAAACAGAAGTGAATGCATGATTTAAAACCACACACAAACATGGCACTTAAAATTAATAAAAGCATATTGTTTGGAGTTTAAAGTGGTTCTAGTCTTTCTTCCAACTAAGAAATAAATAAAACCAAATAATATCTATAAGCTTCTGTGTAGAATTTTAATAATTTCTGTTCAGCAAAGTGAAAGCAGTGTCACTTCGATTAAAGAAATGTAAAAGTATTTATTTCCTTCAAGTGAATGCAAAATATGCAAATGAAGCAATTCAGAAAGATAGAATGAAAAGTTTGGAGAAGTATTTCAGTTTCACTGAAATGTTGTTTGTTGTCTCATGCCATATAGCTTTACAGCAGAAGCTCTCCTTGTCTAAATATTCTAGATAAGGTTGGTGCCCGTCAGAGAGATTGCCTGCTATTTGAAGATAAGTGAGCGGAAGAGTTTCTCTGCAGCAAAGCACTACTGTGTTTAGCCTTGGAGATGATGGTGACATCTGAAAGTGGGTAAGCAAAACCCCCCACACCAAGATACTGTCATGCTCAAAGCCAGTTTACTGCAGCAGGTGAAGATCATACTCCATCTGATTCAAAACAAAGTAAACAAAGCCTGCACAGCTTACCCTGAGGAGCTTTCAGAAGTTAATAAAGATGTCATGGCTGTACCTAGAAAGACTTGATTGTTCATGAAAATTTAGATACTTACCCTGGTGGCTTTACCTGTGTGAAGTGGAGCAGTGGGTGGCAGTGTTACGCTGCTGCTTCCTAGGCAGAGAAGCTATTTGAAAAGGGGAATGAGAAGGAATGTATCTAAATTAAGTTTGAGAAGTCCATTCTTTACTGATCATTTAATCAGAGGTGCCATAATAAAACCAAATAATTTGATTTCTCCTAGTGTCTCTTCCATCATTGTAACTTCAGAGACACAATGCAGTCAGTTGCAGGAGTTTTATTGGGGAAAAAAAAAAAAGAGAATGTTGATTTGAAAGGAGAAGTTTGGGGGGTTTTTTTGTTCTTCATTTTGTTTAGTTGGTGTACATATCATCCCTTTCTATAGTGATAATACCTACCAAGTTTCCATGGGGAAGTAAGAACAGTTATGTTGAGTCCTGTATAAAATGTAACTACTTACTGTCTTAACACAGTCCTTGAAATTTTTATTGAACAATTTGTTCAAGGACAGATTTTTGGTAGATTGGTAAACAGCATTAACAGAAAATAGCAAAATATTAATGAGAAATTATATCTTAATGGGGAAAGGTTGAGATGAAAGATGGTATTTGGGCTGTTTAGGCATCTGGTTGCCTTAAGTTATGAGGCTGATTTTCTTACCTTTGCCTAAAACTGAATTAATTCCAGCAGAGAATAATTAAGAGACGGAGCAAAATCCACCTCTGGAGGAGCTTGTTCCTTCCACTTGTTCTCTCAAGGTACAGAGACAGGTCAGCTTTGTACCATTAGCAACTAAAGTTAGAGAACAAAATAAGGGGATTTACACAGTCCTATTATGCAATATTTTGAGCAGCAAATCCATAATGGAAACAATATTTCATATGTGTGCTGCAAGACTGCTGCAAATATATGGCTGTGCTCATTAAGACTGACCTGCATTGCCAGAGTCCATCATCAACACTAAGCCTGCAAGTTTAAATTGCTGTTAAACTTCTTGCATTGGAAAGCTGATCTGGATACTGCTAAGATACCTCAAATCTGATCCAAAAATGTCTCACTTTACTGGATTTTTTCACATTCAGTTCTTCTCTGGATACTAAGAATCTGCTTTCTGATGTAGCTAGGTGGGTGTATAAAACGGATCGAACTTACTTTACTGACTAAAACCCACTCCACCTTCATTTTACTCAACACCTCTCAAAATTTTGAAAAGATGAATTTTTTTGACTTTAGCATATAATGTTGTTATCCTTATGGTGTTTTAAGAAATACTGGGTGAATCCATCAAAACAATATTCCTTCAAAGTCTCCTCAAGGAGCATTAGTAAGTTGTTCAGTCCTCTATATTTGGTGTCCAAGTACAATTATACTTCATAGGAAACAGTAGCTTTAGAAAAGCAGAACCAAGTTGGTAAATTTGCTGGGCAAAATTTCTTCTCCTGCCTGAATAGCCATTTGTCAGGAGAAAATGCAAAACAAAAAAAATGTAAAACAGAGTTCAAACAAAAAGCTTCATTGTTACAGACCTCTCAAAATAAGTATTTGTTCATTGTAGCGATATTAAATTTCCTGCTTAGACGGTGCCTGTACTGCATCGAAATTGCAAACTAAGATGTGCTTTTGCTCTCTGGCATCTAGAGAGAACCCTGCTCTCTGTAGGGACAGACATAAGCATTATTCTTTACACCACTTACATGTCTTTATGCAGGGGAAAATGCACACATTCACATAGGCTATAAAGACAGTCACAGCACTGACACAGGTCCTGACATCTGAGTATTCAGGTCCTGCAGTGTGCATCAGCATACCTCTGATATAGGACTAAGAATTCACTTGTGTTTTTTATTCTATTCTGGAAGTACAATACACATTTGCGCTGTTCTTACCTTCTTTTTTCACACAGAATCATAGAATGGCTTTAGGTTGGAAGGGACCTTCAAGATCACCTAGTTCCAATCCCCTTGTCATGGTCAGGAACACATTCCATGAGACCAGTTTGCTCAAAGTCTCATCCAACCTGTCCTTAACTGTTTACAGGACTAAGGCATCCATGACTTCTCTGGGCAACCTGTACCCATGCCTCACCATTTTCACAGTGAAATGAAAAATATCTAAACCTACCCTATCTCAGTTTGAAACCATTCCCCCTTGTCCTATAACTACATGACTTGGAGAAAATCTTTCTCCAGCTTCCTTGTAGGATGCCTGTAAGTACTGGAAGGTGCTCTAAGGTCTCCATGCAGCCTTCTCTTCTCCAAGCTGAACAACCACAGCTCTCAGACTATCATCATATGACCCCAACTTTCTCAGACTGTTTTCATAGGAAGGGTGCTCCAGCCCTAATTGGAGGCAAATTTGGTTTGATCAGGTAAAACCATCCATAAATGTCTTAAATTATAATCTAAAAATGATGTGGGTGTGGATGTGGTGTGTGCTCCATTTTTTAATTACAAATTTCTAACAAATACAACTTCTTGTTTACCTGTTGTCTTTTCTGTGATGTGATTTTTCTATCAGTTAATTATTACTATTATTATTCTTTAGGTACTGCTCAAGAGATACCAGTCAAAACCTGAAACCATATCATTTTATACAGTCTCTACCCATGCAATGAAAAAGAATAACTTCCATGCTAAAGCTCTGATTAGCCATGATAAGACAGACTAATTGATACGGCCAAGAGAAAAAGAAGGAAAAATGAAAACAAAACTGTTTTATTCATAGCAGATATTTATTAAACAAAGATTATTGCTAACATCTTTTGAAATTATATTCTAGATGAAAGCAAATCAGCAATCATATGAGAAATGTCCTTACATCTATCATTGTTATGAGTAGCTTGCTTACAGATTGTTTTGCAAGAAATCAGCCTGTCAGTAAATTTTCATATAGTCATGGAAAGCAATAAAAGATCCTAAAGAAATGTTTAGTGAAAATCCACCTACTTAAGCTGCAGTCTGTGATTTCTGTGTGTGTACAGTTCTGTTCCTGGCACTGGGAAAGAGAATTTGCAAGATCTTGTGTTGCTGGCAAATTATTAGGGTTGTTAATTGGAATGATTTTGCATTAACTTTTTATGCTTTTGCCCAAGGGAAATGCAGAATGGCAGATGTGGTGTGGAAGGTTTTTTAGCTTAGGGACAACTTAACACAGAATTATGGGGAGAATTCCTGCCTCACTGTAGTTACCCACTAAATGCTCGTTTGAGTTAATTCAATTCACTGTTGCACCCACACTGATAAAAATAATATAAAAGCAAAGGCTCCTCACTGAAGCATAACAAAGGCTATCTATAACAGGGACACTTAACAAGAAAATGTGCTAGGCTATGTAAAGGTAAGTACATCCTTTTTCACATTAAACAGGTAAAATTGACCTCAGTTAGGGTTCAGACAATTATAAAATGGAGCTCATGTACCAAATTACTTCCCTGCTAGACTTTCCACACTCCTTGAAGGTGCACCCCATTTTTCATACCTTTCTCCTAAAACCTATCACCCAAAGCCTTTCCCATGCCAGTTGTTACTCCATAGCCTGGAAGCAGGAGCAGCCAGAGTCCCAAGCAAAGCAATACTGGACTTTAAACTCACCCAGAGAATGTTTCACCACCCAACTGATTATCAAGACTGTTGGATATTAAATATAGGAATGTGAGCATTCCTAGAATTCCTGGAAAGGACCAAGAAATGTGCAAGTGCTATGTTTTCCCAGACCTCACCAACAGGCCCTAGTCACACTGCTCCTGATACATTTTTTCTTGGGGACAGAAAATGTTTAGGTTTCTTTTGCTTTTATTGTTTGGTTTTGGGTGATGGGGTTTTTTTGGGATTTTGGGGGGGTTTTTTTGGTTTATTTTTGTCTGTGTCTGTGTTCGACTGTGGTGGTGGTGGGTTTTTGGTGCTTTTTTTTTTTGTTTTTGGGGTTTTTTTCTGTGTTCTGAGAGTATATATTTTTTTCTTTTTAGTAATTTTAAGCTAAATTCTTAGAACTACTTGCTAAGTACTCTAGAGAGAATACTTAGAGGATAACAGCTATGGTATTTCTCCTGGTGGGCATTAATGGAAGTTATTATGATGATTTTGGTTATCCCTCACTTTTTGTTACTTTAAAATAAAAATAAAAAGACAATTATTCAGAATATTTATCAGAACTTATATGCAAATGTTTCATTAAAGATAATAGAAAATGTTATTGTCACTCATAAGACTTACTTGGTTCACAGGTTTATTAAGCAAGAAAGAAATCCTCCACCCATATTTTTTTGCTTACTTGGAAATTTTTGGCTAAGCAAAAGAAGTGGTTGGAGAGCTCCACAAATTGTGAATATATTGACATAATTTCCCAGTAAAACAATTCTTTAGAGTTTTACTTGCATACATCTAGTGGGGGGACAGTTCCTCTATTTTATTTTGGTTTTCTTTGTTTCCATTTTTATTAATTAAAACTAGAGTTTATAGAAAATGTCGTCTCATTTTTTTTTTCTTCAATGGCCCATTTTCTGAAATGTCTTTCTTTTCAGTTCAACAAGGAACTACATCTTTTTAGCCTAGAATGCTGAGCTGAAAAGGCCAGCTGGCATAGTTTTGGAGACAATCATCTGAAACCTGATTTCCTGTCACAGGAAGTGTTAGGCCAGATTCTACCTTTAAAAAAATCAGCATGGTTGCATAGAATTGAAGGAATAGATTGTCGCTGTGGGATGTAGTGGTGTGTTTAATTCTATTTGTTAAATGTTTGTTCATGCTGTTCATTGGTTTGTTCCATGTACCCCCGTTTAAACCCCAGTTGGTTTTTACCCTAGTTGTTTACCCAATTTCGGTTATCTGTCAATCCTGTACTCCCTACCCCCGAGGACCTGTCCATCTCCTCAAGGCCTCCCCCTGGATCTAGAAAGTTCCTAGGAGGGTGTCGAGTGATAGGCCAGGATCCGAGGGAAATCATCCTCCCTTACCGGGATTGGCTCCTGGAGGAGTCTATCATCCTGGCAGCCACTCCCTGGACTTCCCTCATTGGTGCCTTCCTTGTCACCTCCCCTCACTCCTCCCCCGGGTAAAAGGAGCTGTCACAGGGCAGTCTTCGCTCTGCTGGGGCAGACTCCCTGGAGTGAGGTTGTTTTCCTTGGACCCTCAATAAACTCCTGTGGCGACCCCTCAGCAGAGTCCTCCTTCTTTCCTCACCATTGTCACCATCTACACCAAGCAGCTGGGCTGAAAAGAGCCCACCGGCTCGGCTCGGTTGGTCAGCCAACTGGGCTGTACCATTTGCCTGAAGCCGTGGCCAGGGCTAGCTGGAAGCAGGCAAGGACCTGCCTCAGACCACGAGGCAGGACCAGGTGCGGCATCAGCTGTGGCGCCCAACGTGGTCTCACAGCCACAGCCGAGACAGTGACAGTGTGGTGGCCACTGCGGTCTGGCCCGAGGACAACACTGGACCCCGTGGAACAGGTCACCGGACTCTTTGGATTTTATTCCTTTGTAGTCTGCACACGACCCTTGGCACGTCACGCACCTGCTGGTTGTAGCAGCTCTCCCACAGAGAGTGCGCTCCCAGCAGGAGAGGAAGGTAGTTCTCACACCCCAGAAGTCTTCCTCTGGTGAGGATCCCCCCACAACTGTCTTTGCCAGCGTCGTCATTGCACTCGAAGAGGGTAAGAACCTTTCTTTCCCTTTTTAGGCTTCACGCCTTCGTATTAGCATGCTCACTCTCTGAGCAGGCTCACTCTCTGAGCCAGATTAGGCTGCGCAGCCCCGAGAGAGACACCTTTTGCTCCCTCTTGGAAGTGTTTCCGAGTGCACTTTCTTGATTTTCTTCTGTTTCTTCCACCTTTTGTTTAACTGACCGGTAACCCCCGAGACAAGTCGGCTTTGTTATTGGTCCTTTTTAGTTCCGTTGCACCCCGAGGAAAACCCTTGGTTTTTAGGTGTTTGCAGTTTTACTTTTTCTTTCTACTTTTGCTTTGATACAGTTGTTGGGCAGCTCGGCTGCTGTGGAAACTAACATCGAGCCACAATGGGTGCTAGGCTCTCCACAGCCCAAGTTGGAAATTTTTATTCTATTTCTAGTGTTTTAACAGTTTCAAAAAGAAAGTTTTCTAAAGGACAGTTAAAAAGGTTTGTCCGTCTCCTCTTTCTCCACTTCCCCAATGTGTCTCCTGATCTAGTGTACAGCATCCCCTTTTGGAACGCTGTCAATGCAAAAATTACAGATTTTGTCCGATCAGGAGACAAAACTGCTACGAAATTATCTTATTAGCCATTGCAGATTTGTTCTGCTGTTTTAGAACAGAAAGGAGTGGAGAAAGAGCTAGACGCTGTTCAACCTTCCCCAGTTTCCCCTCGACCTAGTCCCAAACCCTCTACCCCAAAAACAGGCATACTAAAGGGAGCGGTGACAAGCAACTTGTCTGCCAACCCTGGCTACCCTCAGGTGCCTAAGTCCCCCCGCCTGAGCAGTCTTGGCCGGACTGCTCGGGACTCCCGCAGTAGCCCTGGCCAGGCTGCTTGGGAATCTTCCTCCCCATTTTACCCAGTTCATAAACCCCAAGTTCGGTTCAGTTTAGCAGAAAAAGAGTTGCTACAAAATGGCTTCCCCACCCCTCCTCTCCAACATGGCGGCGACCACATGGCATGGTCGTCCTCCTTGTCAACCCTTTCTTCTTCTCATAATCCCTTTCGTTGCCCTACTAACACTTTCCTGTCCCAAACCCCTCCTACTTCCCAAGACACATTTTTCCCGCCTTCCCCAAAAACTCCTCCCATTCACCCCGAGACACACACTTCAGATGATGTCATCTGCCTGTCAAACCACCCCACCTTCTCCAAAAACTCCTCCCATCCATTCCACCCTAAGACACGCCTCTCAGATTATGTCATCTGCGTGTCAAACCACACCCTCTCCAGAGTGAAAGCCATCCCGGACTTCTGGTTCCCATGCTTCGCCTTCCGGTTCCCACGCTCTGCCTTCCGGTTCCCACGCTCCACCTTCCGGTTCCCATGCTCTGCCTTCAGGTTCCCATGATCCGGAGACTGAAGAAGACGAGCCAGAAACTGAAGGGGAGCCGGAACCCGATGACACTGCCCAGGTCCTCATCCTATCCCTTGCGCCCATCACCTTCCGCAGGTCAAGGGGTGGAAGCATCACCCACAGCAACTGGCAACCCTTCTCCCAAGCGGTCATTAAGGATCTATGTAAGGCCCACAAGGAGTATGGATGAGACAGTCTGTTCTTCCATGATTTATTACATGCCAGTCTTGCCGGAATGGTAGCAGTCCCATTTGATCTCAAGCAGCTCTTTATATGCTTGATGAACTCCACAGAGTACATACTGTGGGAGTCGGCATGGAAAGACCTGCTGAGGGATGCTCTTCCGAGCCTGTTGACAGATCCTAATACCGCTGTAGATGAGAATGGCAATGCAATTACTTTAGATCACCTCTGCGGTGAGGGTCGATGGCTTCTTGTTCCCACACAAGCTGCTGAAATCCCCGTCCCTGTCCTTAAAATCATAAAAGATGCTACTGAGCGAGCGTTCCTTAGCCGACAGCCGGATGGTCCAATGCCACCCTATGCTAAAATCAAACAAGGACCCTCAGAGCCCTTTGTGCAATATGTAGAAAAGCTCTCAAGAGCTGTTGAGCAGCAAGTCAAAAAGGAGCATTTGAGGAAAGACCTGATAGGGGAAATGGCGTTCTTAAATGCTAATGAGCAATGTCGTGCTGCCATTTTGAGTTTACCCCTACAGCCTGAACCTACATTAGAAGATATGCTGCACATTTGCGATAAAAAGGTGCCTCTGATGGGTCTCCTGGCAGACCACCGTTCCAGGCCAACACCGCGTCCCAACATATGCGCCACAGCAGCCGATGCAGCACAATCCTCCGCTCACCAGACTCCCGTGACGCAGCGACGATCTTTTAAAGTAGATACCAACAGACCTTGTAGGTTGTGCAATAAGACAGGACACTGGCTCATGCAGTGCCCATTCAAAAAAGACTTTGAAACATACATGTCCCAGAGGGAGGGGAATCAAAACAAGCAGGAGGGAGGAAACAAAAAAACAAAAAAAACTGAGGAGTGAGCGCCCGTCCACCCAGCGCGACGACATAAATCGGGCAAACCAGATCAGGGGACGGGAGGAAGAAGTGAATGAGAGCTGTAATAATAATACTGTTTCTTTTACCAACCCAGACATGGCAAGAGTTCCTTCTCAGGACTTACCACCAGACATGACAGCCTGCGACCACGACCTTGCACAACCAATTCTAACCACCAGGTCACGGTATGAGCCCTTCAGGTTGCGTCTGACAGAGCCACTCCACCTTAGTGACAACGATTGGAATCTCATCTCAGTCAACCTGGATGAGCAGGGCTCTTGAGCAGAGATTGGATGAAAGTATGTCGTCATTGGAGACTGCAAGTACACCCCACGTGAGATCGAAGTTGCTCCAGGGATCGTCAGTTCCGATCCTGGGCGCTTCGTTTCCTGGCTGCACTGCACCAACCCACCAGTCTTTCTACCTAAAGGACAAATCATTGCACAGGTGATCCCCAATTTGGACCCAACAGAGGAGATCACAACAGCATGCCCTGCCAGAACAGTTGACAGCGACCCACCAAAGGCGCAATGTGAGGTTTGGGTGGGTGAGGAGACACTGGGTATCAAAGGTCTCCTGGACACAGGGGCCGATGTGACAATTATACCTACAAAAGATTGGCCGTCACATTGGGCCTTGCAAAACGTGGCTGGACACGTCCAAGGTGTAGGGGGCTTGCAATTGGCAAAAAGATCAAAGAGCATTGTACAAATTCAGGGGCCAAATGGGCAATTGGCAAACCTCCGCCGATTTGTTTTAGACTACAAGGATCCCTTGCTGGGGAGAGACCTAATGGCCCAGTGGGGAGTCACAATCAGCATCCCGGACCCCTCACAGAATTTTTGGGTGGCGGTCACTGAGGAGCGCCCCACCCAGAAACTGAATTGGAAAACAGATGTACCAGTATGGGTGGAACAGTGGCTGCTTTCAAAACAAGAACTTAAGGCACTCAATGAGCTCGTGGAAGAGCAGCTCAAGAAAGGCCACATCGAGGAGACCACGTCGCCATGGAATTCTCCCGTTTTTGTCGTCCAGAAGGCTGACAAAACTCGCTGGCAGCTCCTTCACGACCTCAGAAAAATTAACGTTATCGAAGATATGGGATCTCTCCAGCCTGGGATGCCTTCCCCAACAATGCTCCCCCAAGACTGGGAATTGGCTGTAATAGATATAAAATATTGCTTTTTCCAAATTCCTCTGCACCCTGACGATGCTCCACGTTTCGCGTTCTTGGTTCCCGCTGTCAACTGAGACGCCTCAAGGAAGAGGTGCCATTGGAGAGTCCTTCCCCAAGGAATGGAAAACAGCCCAGTCATGTGCCAATCTTCCTTGCTGTCCCCTGTCCGAGCAGCCGTGGAGAAGGCCATCATTCATCATTATATGGATGATGTCCTCGTGTGTGCTCCCAATGACGATATACTCACCCACACGCTTGGCCTGACAATCGATGCATTGGTTGCTGCAGGGTTCAAGCTGCAAGAACAAAAGATTCAAAGGATGCTGCCTTGGTGGTATCTGGGTCTGGAAATCAGGAAACGGACCATTGTGCCGCAAAAATTTGCCATCAAAACAAAAATCAGGACCCTCGCAGATGTCCATCAACTGTGTGGGGCGTTGACCCGGGTGAGACCCTGGCTAGGCCTGACCACCAAGCACCTAGCACCTCTTTATAAATTACTAAAAGGGGGAGAGGAGCTTAGTTCTCCAAGGGCGCTCACCCCGGAGGCACGGAAAGTTTTGGAAAAGGTCCAAGTCAACATGTCTACCAGGCAGGCAAACAGATGCAACCCTGACCTGCCTTTCAGCCTCATCGTTTTAGGAAATCTGCCACACCTGCATGGAATTATTTTTCAGTGGGACACAACCGTCATCCCCAAAAAAGACCGAGGCGGGAGAGATCCTCTCTTGATCATAGAGTGCGTCTTTCTTAGCCACCAGAGGTCCAAAAGAATGACAAAGCCACAAGAGTTGGCGGCTGAACTAATCTGGAAGGCTAGGACCCGAATTAGGGAACTGGCCGGATGTGACTTTGAATGCATTCATTTACCAATCAGACTAAAAACGGGCCAAATTACAAAAGCAATATTGGAACAACTGCTTCAAGAAAACAAAGCTTTGCAGTTTGCTCTGGATTCCTATTCTGGACAAATTTCAATTCATCGGCCTGCCCACAAAATTTTCAATCAGGATTCCCAATTCACATTAGCTCTAGAAAGCAAACAGATCAAGAGACCTTTGAAAGCTCTGACAGTTTTCACAGACACGTCCGGAAAGTCTCACAAGTCGGTCTTGACTTGGAGAGACTCTCGGACTCAGCAGTGCGAGGCAGATATCGCTGAGGTAGAAGGATCACCTCAGGTCGCTGAGTTGGCCGCAGTTGTCCGGGCTTTCGAAAGGTTCTCTGAACCATTCAATTTAGTTACTGACTCTGCGTATGTTGCAGGAGTGGTGTCCAGAGCAGAACACTCAATACTGCAAGAAGTTTCCAACACTGCCCTCTTCAAATTGCTCTCAAAACTGATAAAGTTGGTCTCCCACTGAGAGCAACCCTTCTTCGTGATGCATACAAGGTCACACACGGATTTGCTGGGGTTCATTGCTGAGGGAAATAGAAGGGCCAATGCTTTTGCTGCCCCTGCAGAAATGGCCCCGCTGCCAAATGTGTTTGAACAGGCCAAGATCAGCCACCAACTATTCCATCAGAACGTGCCAGGTCTCGTTCGCCGGTTTCATATCACTCGAGAACAGGCCAAGGCAATAGTGGCAACATGTCCCACCAGCCAAAAGCACGCACTTCCCACTCTAAGTGCAGGAGCAAACCCCAGAGGTTTAAATAGATGTGACATGTGGCAGACAGACGTGACCCACGTGCCACAGTTTGGAAAGTTGAAATACGTGCATGTCTCGGTAGACACCTTTTCCGGTGCTGTCTATGCCTCCACCCACACAGGGGATGCTATAAAGCATCTTGTCCAGGCTTTCTCTTTCTTGGGCATCCCAAAGGCCCTGAAGACTGACAACGGGCCCACTTACCGATCCAAGGAGTTCCGCAGCTTCCTGCAACAATGGGGAGGGGACCATAAAACAGGCATCCCCCATTCCCTGACAGGTCAAGCCATGGTGGAGAGTACCCACCGAGACATCAAAAGGGTCCTGGAACAGCAGCAGCAGGTTTTGAAGATAGAGCCCCCATCAATCTGTCTGTCCAAGGCACTGTTCACCATCAACTTTCTAAACTGCTCATTTGAGACGATGAATCCGCCAATCGTCCGCCACTTTGGAGGGAGCAGTCAGTTAGTCCTGAGGGCCAAGCCACCAGTACTGATAAAAGACCCAGAGACTGGAGGAACAGAAGGACCTCATGACCTAATCACCTGGGGGCGAGGATATGCTTGCGTATCCACCCCTGCAGGCCCGAGGTGGATACCGTCTAAATGGGTGAGGCCCTATGTTCCGAAGGTCTCTAACCAAAAGACAAAGGTGTCACAGGTGTCGGTGGCATCATGGAGAAGGAAGAGGCGGAGGAAAGCGTCTCGGGAAGGGTCCTTCCTACCCCTGCCTCCTTGGTTCTAAGTTAACTCTGTCATTGTTTTAAGTTTGTTACAGTGACTCCGGACTCTGCCCAGATGGGACCCCTCTCAACTGCCAGCCAACTGCAGTTGCTCCTGCTCACCAATTTCCTGGCTCCGACCATCTGCTGGATCGTCCCTCAACCTAAAGCAAACGTGTGGGCCATCCTCACAAGATCGATGGGGCAAGACCATATCTGTCTTTCTTCAGCCTCAGCCATCAACCCGATGTCCACTTGCCTTGTGGGGATCCCGCTTAAACTCGAAGAAGTTCCCCCCTACCCTTTTAAAAATAATGAAAGATGTTAATGACAATACCCCTGGTCGCATTTACCATTCCTTTATAGAAGAACGCTCAGAGCGCAAGGTGTCTGTTCCCGTTTTGAATCCCCTTGTCCTGTGGAGGGACTGGATTCCTGAGTTGCCCCAATCCTCAGATGAGCCTCAGGAGCTGGAACTCCTTGGCTCATCTGTGGCCAAATATTGTGTTCCGTTTATATTTACTCCCCCCAAATACCAGCTCAAGCTGTTTTCCTCTGTTCTGCAAATAAAAGAAGTTTACACTGCTGGAAAGTGGTGTGAATGGATTGCCCATGTCAAAATGGCCTCCACCACTGATTATAGACCTCTATCGCTCCCTAAAGGAATCTTTTTAATTTCTGGCAACCGGGCATAGCCTGGCATCCCCTCTCGTCTCATCGGAGGTCCTTGCACGCTAAGTCGGTTGGGCCTCTTCACCCCAAACAAAACTCAAATTATGGATTGGCAAAGAAAAGTAGTTCTAATGAATTGGCTGTCCAAAAGAGAGGCCTTACAAGTCTCAACCCAGATTGCAATTCGGAAATTATCCACTGGTCCAGGACAAAGGTGACTGCTGTCACAGTTTTTCTGCCCTGGATCTCAGTGGCCAAAAGCTTAGGAGAATTGGGCTGATTGGAGTGCTGGGTGGCAAAGCAGGTGAACTTAACTTCCAATGCCCTAGCTGACCTCCTATCAAACGAGGAGATAACGAGGCAAGCAACCCTACAAAATTGGGCGTCGATCGACTACCTTCTCCTCCTCCACGGACACCAGTGTGAGGAGTTTGAAAGAATGTGCTGTTTCAACCTATCTTCTAAAGCTGAAGATGCCCACAAAGCCATCCAGCAAATGAGGGACATAGTCGGAGAATTAAAGAAAGAAACAGAGGACTGGTTGAGTGGACTGTTCAAGAACTGGGGGCTCTCTGGGTGGGCCGGGTCACTATTGAGAACTGGACTCATGATTTTAGTTATAATTATTGTGGTTTTGATTGCGTCTGGGGTGATCAAACCGGGGTGATGGTTTATAAATTAATTTTGAGCATCACTACCTCCCCTGAGGTAAATTGAGTTGCCGTGCCTAGTGCCCCAGAAGAAGAGGACCTCGAAGAAGCTATCATACCTCAAGAGGAAGAATACCAAACGTGGTCGGCACATCAAACTTGGCTTGAGGGAGTTTACCCTGAGTCAGAGTGTTTTCCACCACAGGCACAATCCACCTCATTTTATTAAAAAGAAAAGGGGGAGATGTAGCGGTGTGTTTAATTCTATTTGTTAAATGTTTGTTCATGCTGTTCATTGGTTTGTTCCATGTACCCCCGTTCAAACCCCAGTTGGTTTTTACCCTGGTTGTTTACCCAATTTCGGTTATCTGTCAATCCTGTACTCCCTACCCCCGAGGACCTGTCCATCTCCTCAAGGCCTCCCCCTGGATCTAGAAAGTTCCTAGGAGGGTGTCGAGTGATAGGCCAGGATCCGAGGGAAATCATCCTCCCTTACCGGGATTGGCTCCTGGAGGAGTCTATCATCCTGGCAGCCACTCCCTGGACTTCCCTCATTGGTGCCTTCCTTGTCACCTCCCCTCACTCCTCCCCCGGGTAAAAGGAGCTGTCACAGGGCAGTCTTCGCTCTGCTGGGGCAGACTCCCTGGAGTGAGGTTGTTTTCCTTGGACCCTCAATAAACTCCTGTGGCGACCCCTCAGCAGAGTCCTCCTTCTTTCCTCACCATTGTCACCATCTACACCAAGCAGCTGGGCTGAAAAGAGCCCACCGGATTGGCTCGGTTGGTCAGCCAACTGGGCTGTACCATTTGCCTGAAGCCGTGGCCAGGGCTAGCCAGAAGCAGGCAAGGACCTGCCTCAGACCACGAGGCAGGACCAGGTGCAGCATCAGCAGGACACAAAGAAGGAGACACGGACTCGTTTGGAAGGCTGTTGGACTCCTGAGGAGGAGCCATCAGGTTTATTTTCCAAGCTTATTTTATACTTTTTACAAGTGTGCCCATCTCAGAGGTGGGACCTCTGGAACTATTGGTCACTCATAGAGATCCTCACGCGAATTCTTTCTTCTGAGAAAGCGTGTGGAAAACATCTTTGTTTACAGGTAAGAACTGTTGTTCCCAGTTCTATCCTGGGAACAGAATTTCCTAAAATCAAAACATAGTAGGCACGAACCATAGCAACAATAAATCCATAATAACTTTTTAAATTTAATTTAATTGAGAATATCATTAAAACACAGATATGAAGGATACAGTGCTAAAAAGGCTAATACTTGAATGATGAAAAAATGAGATCCTTACCTAGGAACATTAATCCGAATTGCTTTATACTTTACTCAGCTCTGTAGGGCAACTTGATTTTAAACAGCTTAAGTTTTCATCCAAACAAATGGAGTTATCCCAAATTCAATGAATACAAATAGTTTATATTATTATATATTTATTATTTTTCTGATTTATTTTTTAATCTGTGTAACTGTTCAAAAATATTTGGCAGGTACCTACTTAGGAAAAAGCTGGGATAATTCCATGACTGCTGATTTCATCAGAATGGATGGTCTTTTGAGTTTCCCCTGCCTCAGATTTCTTGTGTAGTCTCAAGTAAATCATATCATTTGTGCCACAATGCAGGAGAAGGTAATTTCGTGTCACAGGAAAAGGTGGTTTTTACAGAGTGAGGGGAATGAAAGATCATCAACATCATGATAGAAACATGAGTTACTCTGTGAAAGGAAGTATAGCCCAGTCTGCAGGAAAATCTGCAGTTTATTTTAAGAAATACTACAATGTTTTTGTAGAGCTAGTGTAGTTTTGACCATCACACTCCCACCTGCCACCATTCTGACCCAAACCATGTCATGTTATTACACTAGGGCCTAATTTCAGTTGAGTCCATTGTGTAGCCAAAAAAAAACAAAACCAAAAAAACCAAACCAAACCAAACCAACCAAACAAACAAACAAAAACAAAAACAAAAACAAAAACAAAAACAAAAAACCAAAAAAACCCCAAAACAAAACAAAAACCAAACCAAACCAAACCAAACCAAACCAAAACAAAACAAAAACAAAAACAAAACAAAAACAACAACAACAACAAAAACCCACAAAAATTAAATATAGGGGACTTTAAATCATCACACTGATTATTATGTGTGTGTGTGGAGAAGGGAGAAGAGGTGGATGTGTGGAGTAGAGTAGAATGGAATGGAAAATGAAAAGATTAAGTGAAAATAAATCTGTTTACTACTTTCATCCTAACAGTAACGGGCAGCTTTCACACACAATAGAAATATAATGTAGTCATTTCCAGAATTCTTTATACTACAGTGCAAAACAGGAAAATTTTAATTGCAATCTATTTTGGTATAGCTTCAGATTAAATAAAAAATTTATTTGAGGTAATGTTTTCTTTCTGTTGGGTTTCATCATACACAAAAACCCCAGCAAACAACCGCCCCCACCCTCTCAAGCCACTCATACCTTTAAGAGGTGTACAATTTATTATTGTGTTAGAAAGGACTACATTTTTGTTAAATTCTTAAGAAAAACTAGTTGAGTTTGTTTGGTTGGGATTTTTTTCTACTCTAGAAAATTATTTCTTTTTCAGTCGTGAACTGCCAGTATTTCATATCAGGCATAAATTTATCAAAACAGTCTAAAATGAATGTTGTCTTTTCAAACTGTTGAAATTCTCAGATGTAAAATGCATATAATATCTCCTCTATTAGAGTCTAGTGTAGTATGCAAAACCCCAAAAACCTAAGATGACATAAAACTCCCAAACCAAAAACCATGGAGCTGTATCTATTATTTTTCATTAATTTATTTTAACACCTATCTCATGGCACTTTTAAAAAAAAATTTAATTGCTATTGGCAATTGAGTTCCTTTGGGCAAGATGGATGACAAATCTGACTTCTTTTAGGTTCAATGGATTCTTTTTTTCAGATATTGTGGTTGCCATTGCATTTTTTTGGTAGTGGAAACAGAACAATCACTCCAACCTGCTTTGCAAAAGAATTTCATGGAAGACAGGTAGGACGTAGTTTTCAGATATTTGTATAATTAATTTAAGATGTTCTTTTAGAGATTACAATGTGTCTGAAAGAATTTGCACTAGACTTCCACCACATCAGTAAAGGTAAGAAACAGAACTGTATTAATTCTATGCTTGGATATACAATTTTAATGTCTGTGAAATTTTGATGTTTGTGGAACCTTTATAACATTAGATGGATGTCAGTGGACCAGATCTTCAGTTATTATTAAGATAGACATGAAGGGCTATTGGCTCTAAAACTTTCTTTTTTAGCTCTTAATCTCTACCTCCCCAAGACTGTGGAGGCAAAGGGCACTCATAGGAGGAACAGAGCATAAACCAGAATCTCCCATCTTTACTCCTGAAGGCTTTGATCAGCACAGAAATAGTTCTTGACACTAAAAATTGGATTGCATTAGTATTAATATTCAACAGTGTGATAAATGAAAATAAATTTGCATTCATTACATGCTTCAGACCAAATGAGACATTGCTGATAAAACCAAATACATTCACTTCATTGTTTGAAGGTTATCTTTGCATCTATAAAGGTTATAGTTTGTGTTTGTTTAATGGAAGATCAAATACTGCAATATGAGATGACAGATGCTGGGAAAATCTTATGACTCAGAATTGGGGCAAAACCCAATAAACATAGCTTGTCATGAAAAACAAAATAGGAAAGCAAGAAAATATATATTCTTCCAATTTATTGGAATATATTTATAACTTGCTGCCATTTCATAAGTGGCACTATAATGAGACCTTTCAAAAGTGAATTCATTGCCAAAATAACTAATAATAATTCTGGCATTCAAATCTTAATAATGAGGCTTAGAGGTCTGCATATTATGGGTCAGACTTGAATTCAGGATTTTTTATCTCAAGTGAGTTTTTCCTGACCATAAGGCAAATAGTAATTGGAGAGTTGTCTTCTCTCTTTCTCATTTTTGAACAGAAGCTTTAATGAAAACTAAAGAAAGGTTCCCAAGAAAAATGCAGTCACTGAAATCTATGTATTTCCATGCAAGTTTTCTTTGGAATACATCAACATTTTTCATTAATATGTCTTTTGTCTGAATACACCTGAATAGCATTAACTCTGAAGTTTCTTGCCCCTAGTCACATAGAGAAATGAAGGATGCTGTTTAGCCAACTGTCCTTCCTTTTTTTCACTTGAAACATTTTTCTCCTGCATGCTATCTATGTCTTATGTTTGATGGGATGAGGGATTCCCTCCTTTGCATTCTGACAAGAAAAACTGTTGCAATTCAAGAAGTGACGTTATTTCTTAATGACTAAATCATTAGAAAAGAAAAAAGAAAAAAAAAGAGCTTCTAGTGTTTGAATAAGCACAAGGCCAGGTCTCTTGCAGAAAAAAAAAAGCTTTATTTTAACTGTGAGTACTGAAGGCTTTGTAGTATGCTTTTATCAGCAGCTGGCATCTGTGCAGAACTGTCCTGTATGACACTGGTGTTCCACATGTCACATACAAGCAGCTTTTAAGCAGGGATGAAATGGGATCTGTTTCAAAAATCCCCTAAGGATAGTCTATAGGAAGAAAAATCTCTGTAGCCAGATTTCCAAATCATTGCTGTAGGCAACCAATTCCAAACAGAAAGGTAAGAACCAAACCAAAATAGCAGAAAAAAAAGGAATATAGTTTTCTGCCTGCAGAAGTGTTTCCAACCGGATCTCTCTTCACATCTGTACATCACCAGTTGGAAATCCACAGTTGCCAGAAGAGCTTTCAAAATATTTATAAATGTAGAAATATTTCATCTTGGAGCAATTACACTGAATCATGATGTATAAACATAATAAGTTACCTTTATAAGATTTGGTGATTACTTTCTGAGCAAATAACCACAGCTAAGATGGAAAAAGGGAAGTAGGAAACGAGGTGGATGGAGACTTAGACCATCATCCACTGGAAATAATTTTCTTATGTCAGTGATCTGAAATGTTCCATTACTTTAAGGAACAGAAGAACCACCTTCACCCAGCACTCACCTCAGGGATTCCACTTTTTTTTGGTCTCAGATGCTTTGCCTAAGATTGCACACAGAACTCAGTCACAAAGAATGCCACTTTGTCCTCCTAAATACTAATTTTGTGTTTGATGTTTCTGAGGCCCAAAGGTACCTCATGAGCCTTAGTAGAAGTGGGAGTAGAATAAAAAGGGGCAAGAGGTGCAGCTATTGTTTTGTGTGCCACTGAAGGAAGATCAGTTTGGCAGAGGGTACATGACCTGGCTCACTGGGCTGCGTGTTAACAAAGCCAGAGTGGGTTAATTATTAAGGTCCCCTGGAAATGGGATCTGTAATTTTGGGATTTGGCACTTAGCACTGCAGTTTATGTGAAAGACACAAAGAAAAAATACCTATATTTAAGATAATGCGGAAAAGAAGCTATGTTTTTAGAACTGTACATTTCTCTATATTAAGACATCACATTTTCAATCTCTTAATCAAAACAATGTAAAGAGGCTTGAAATCATTTTATCCTACTAAGCCTAGAGCTCTGCTCAATTATCATGATAAAAAGGAATAGCTTTTATTCTGCATTTCACTGCAATTGGTTTTCAATAATTACCTCTATGTCTTTTTACCTATCCAGTTTACAGAAAAGATCATAGAGTATGTAAAGTTTACATTAAAAAAGTTCAATAACTTATTATCTGAAGATAACAATTTAGCCTTATATTCACTGCATATATTATGGCTTTTCTGGCTTCTTTTCTTTTTGAATGACACGGTCAATGGTTCATCACATTTGCACCTCAGAGGCAATTGTTACCCACTCATGTGTGAAAATAGCAGAGTCTATTTAGATTAAATTGCTCGAGATCCTCACGGATTGGTAAGGGACAAATCACAACATTTTGCTTGAGAGAAGATTGCTGTTGCCTTTCACATCATGCATTCAGGGCAAAAATTTAAGTACTATGCAAAAGCATTCTCAGGAACACAGAGAGAATTCAAAATTCATTCTGTTCCCTCTGCTCAAAGAAGATAGTGTACTTTACAAAAAAGGAAGAAAGAAATGACAACAAACTCTGTTAGTTACTTGTGTTATCACTTAAGTCCTCCTACATGATAGAAAAAGTGCAAGAATACAGGAAAGCCTCTAGAGGAAAATTACATATCAAGAAAAAATGTGCTATTTTTCTTACAAATACAATATGTGCAATAAATATAGAAGTGCACATTAAATATTTTAAAATCACCAATTCACTTGAAAACCATATGCAAAAAGTAGGACATTATATTTACAAGTATCTTTCTTTAAAGTACTGAATAAATTGAACAGTTTAGGCCCTTTTCTATACAAGATGATTTCAATTTTCAAATTGCAGTACAGCATGCCTATCTTTAATTTGAGTCATTGCTTCAATCCTCTTGCAATTGACTGAGATAATAGTGCAAGTGAAGGTGGTCTGTACTCAATAGAAATATGACTATAAATGCAATCAGTATAAACATTACAAACAATATAATTAATATAAACATCTATTCAAAATTACATTTTAAATGTATTCCCATCTTGAACATGGGAAACATATTTCTTCAGACAAATCTGTCTTTGAAGACAGGCTGTTCTCGTTATCTTTGTTGCTTGAAATTGCACCAAATATATGAAAGTAAGATTAAAATGAAGTGCTACTAAAAATATTGCATGATCAATTTTATATTTAACACTATTTTTCCCTGTGGTAAAATTATAGATCTAGGGCAACATAAATGAGGAAAGAGATAAGAAAATCCTGTGAACTAACATGAAAACAAGAAGCTCTCAGTTCCAAGATTATTGAGGTATGCATGATAGGCAAGTTATGAATATTTGAGGTAATCAGTAAAAGTGCACTGACATAAAATACTTGGCATTTATGTTCAGCATACAGTGAAAGAAATTACAGTAAATTAATCATAACAAAATAATAAAACCTGTCCTGTTTAACCGTGCATTTTAAAACTAGAGACAAAACCCTGAAAACTGATATTGAAACCTTTTTCTTCCTCTTGGAGTATGATCTGAATTTCTTCCTAACGACACAGTAGTAGGACGAGTACCAGTACTGTAAAATCTCCTTGATCACCAGTTTTCATTGGGTAACTATTTCAAAAGACAAGCAAAATATCACTAGTACTTCATTATCATCTCCTCTCATAGGAATGTTGGATAGAAAAAGGTTCACTTCAACAAAAATACATGTAAGTGTGCACATAGGCACACCACTGACAGAGACAAGCATTAAGGACAGGTCTGCATGCACACACCTGTGAGCACACAGACACACATGCAGACAGCCATGATGTGGCTGATGCTTCAGCAGAGTTAGAGGTGGGCTGGAAGTGCTGGATGTGAGGCTACTCCAGCCCAGTGGCGAGCTAGACCTAAATTTTCTACTGGATTTCAAGGACACGCCAACTCAGCACGCTTACTAAGCTTCAAAGGGCATGGCAGGCTGTCTGCTGGGTAGTGCTGATGACTCTCTCTACAATACACACAGACAAGCTTTCTCAGTTACAGCTCCACAATTGAGAGCTGGTTCCTGGGGATGCTGCACCCTGCTTTGGGCCATGCCCTTTTCCATGCCTGCCTCACTGCCAGCAGCATCCTTCGTCCTCTGCCTTTGACCTCTGGGAGCACAGCAATCCAGTCCTATTTTTTGCAGGGAGGAATTTCAGGACAGAAGGGGATTCCCTGCAGTTCTGCATCTCTGAAGTATTCCCACATAAAGCAGACATGGTTTGGCTGTTCGTTTCCATGACATAAAAAGAAGAAAAATGCCATATAAATATGTAGAAGGTTTTTTTTGCTCGTGGAGTGTAACTCTATCCTATACAAGAACAGAGAAAGCTTTCAGAAGAGACAAAATGAGGAAAATTACTAAGCAGTCTGTGGACAGCCAGACATTCTTTGGAGTTCAGAATATTTTTTTTCCTGAATAACTCATTTATTATTTCTGGTGTGTATTCCAAGGAAATATTCACTTGACTATGTAAAGGATTTTGCCTCATTTAAAGACCACAACTAGAGTTCCTTTTAAGAATGGTGTCACTTTGTCTTTCATGTATAGATAAAAATTAATTTACAAAAGTAAGTGTTGCCTAAACATTTACTTAACTGTGACATTTACATAACAGTGACAAATAAATTATTGTTTAGAAATCTGTTGCTGATCCAAGATATATTCATCCTAAAAACCTTGAAAGATAAACATACAAAAGAGCATGTATGTTTATTTTGTGCTAGGATTTCTCATTTACGACTTAACAAATATTTAAAAAGTAGCAAACAAACAGAAACAACCAACAAACCTTTCTCTTTTCATTCAAATGCTTACAGGATTGTGTCAGTGATGCATTTCATGGATTTTATTCCAGATTTACAGGCATGTTTTTGAATCCCTGGCTAATTTATGCCAAAGTCTACACCCTGAAATGACCTATCTGTAGACATGTTCTCCACCTCAGAATGTCGAAAGTGTGTGAATTCAATGCTGTTTTCTTACTGTTCACTGATTTCAGGAATGATGGTGCTTTATGCCTAGTAGCCAGGTGGACCACCTAGTCTAGAGCCCGGCCTTCGATTCCCATCTTAACTAACAGCTGTGATAACATGAGGATGTGTTAGAAAACAAAGCTAAACACAGACACGTGGTGAAGATTCAAAATAGTAAAGCTTGATGTTCTCAACAGACTACAAATTTATAGTTTGTAGTTTATTCAATTTCTAATAATACTGAGAATCTTAATCCTAACACTGCTCAGTAGAATTTTTTTAATATACAGTCAATGTTCATAAAAGAGAAAATTAACAGAAAAAAAAAACCACACACAAACAAAAAGACCCCAAATAACAGGCAGTAGGCTTCTATTAGCTTTCTACAGTTTGCAATTAGAACAATCAATGTATTCAGGGAAAAAAAAAGATGCTCTCATCACTAGCATCCTTGGTAAATCTTTTGGGTTGAATGTGTATTTTAATATCTAATTAGTGTTGGTTTTGAGACTCATGGGACTTTATCTTTTCAAATGAAAATTGATCAAGCCTGAAAATCAAAGCAAATACAGAAAAATACTTTTAAAACTTCTTATGAAAAGACACATATATAACTAATCAAACTAGAATCAAAGAGTTTCCTCTATTAGTGAGATTACACAAGATTTGAAAAACTGCTGAATAAGTATTACAACTGCACTTACAAAAACAGAACATTTCTAATTGAGACAGAATCTTTATTTTAAATACAATCAAAAGGAAGAATCATGAGCTCTATTTGACTATGTGCTGTCAAGTAAATACTCATCTTTCATTAGAAGCAATGAAGAAAAATGTAGCAATAAATACCAGTAACCGAAAGTCCAGTTCTCCTCTGAAATTGAGTTACTTGTTTTATTGATAGTTTATTTACTCTGTTCTCCAGTTTTCATTTTAATCTTACCTCTGTCTGAAAGTCTGCAGCGTTGGAGTCTTCTGAGCTAAGTAGACAATGTTAGGTTATGTAGATAAATTTGGAGCTAAGTTTTGTAAAACTTAGTATCACAATTACGGTTTTGAATTTTGCATGTTTTTAAATAAGTAAATAAAGGGCATGAATAACTTAAGAAAAAGTATGTAAAAACATCTTAGGTTTTGACTCATACTGCTAATAAAGTACAACTTCCTCACACTAAGACAAATATGTTGAATGCTGCAAAGGGTAATTATCTGTCTTTTGAATTTCCCTCTTCTGAAAATTCTCAATAAATTTTGATATCTGAGTATGGGTCAATGGTGTATTCTGTGTCTATCTCTGTGATGTACAAAGAATAGTCAAATTCTTGCTTATCTATAATTGCACTATTGGTTTGTCTTCTCATGTAGAGAGTGAGGAACACTTTCTATATGTACATTCAGAAGTTGAAATTTTGAACTAAATAGTGCAAATACTGTACCCTTTCTTTTTTAATTCTATATATGTATGTAGATGATGATTAGCAACGTGGCATAGAACCAAACCAAGAGTAGATTCTTATTTCAGGACTCAAGAATGAATCTACAAAACAAACACTTGTGTATTTATGCATTGCAAGCAAGCCTCTGGGATCACTGGCATAACTTGGACTCAGGCCAATGTACTATTATTTTGTCTAGTATATTTATAGTACAGAATATGTAAATATATTTTTAATATGTTCTGCTAATTCATTCTGGGTGTATAATTTTAGAGTTGAAATTTGGTATTTTATTTACAAAGGTACAAGAACAGCAACTACAAAAACATAAATTTATAATTATCTACTTTCTGCCCACTACAAAGTAATCTGCGACCTTTTCTTACTGCTAAACCAAATAACTTAATTTGCATTAAAGGTTTTCAAAATTTGCCCTGTTCCCCTTTGAAAAAGTTTGTCTCTGTACCTTCAGTCATTTCCCACCACCTGGACAGAAAATCCTGACTGTTTTAACAGCAAAAATGTGGACTAATCCATGTTATTTATGCACAGCAGAGGATTAGCAATTTGTTATAGTTTATATCAGCCATAAGATTGGCATTTAGGCCTATTGTGCTCCTATGGACACAAGTATAGGCAGTATTTGAAAAGGAAAAGCACTTCCTGTACACCCCAGAAGATGTTCAGCACTAGTTTTCAACAGAGACTGGAAAAGAATGTTTTCCATTTCCATTTGTACTATCACAGATTATTCTGACACAGTGGAAATAAAGACATTATTTCAGTTGTTTTTGTTTAGTTGTACACTGGTTGTCATCTCATTTCTGACTCTGTGGAGAACATTAGCTACAGAATCCCAGGCTAACCTAAATCAATCTTAATCTTGTCTGACACAGTGTTTAAGTGAGTCCGAATGTACATTTTCCTGTTTCTGCTTGAGAGCTATGGAAATGTCTACGAAGCAGCAAGGAACTGCAACGATCAGCACAGTGCTGCCAAAAACATATTTACAATTTGCTTACATGATATCTGTTTATGCTGTCTTTGAGATATAGGCCTAGAAGACAGCCAAGTTCTGGTATCATCTGTGGGCATCGTTGTCACTGTTAGTGACACTTTCTTGAAGATGATAGAAGAGCTTTTCATGTAAATTACATGAACATGAGATTTTATCAGCTTTTGACAAAGCTCTTCTCTTTTTTTGACCAAAGATGGGGATGAGGAAATAATAAACATCCAGCTGTGCTTGTGCATGCCAACTATAAGGCAATTTTATTGTTTGGGCCCACTGAATAAGTTATTTCTTGAGGCTTTATCTATGTTTCTAAAACCACAGACAGAGAAATCTACCACCCTCAGCTTGAATCTGGCTCAGGGTTCAGAAAGGTTCTTTCCAAAGGCAGAGGAATGGAGAAATTTTGCATGACAGCTCTGTGGTTTTTTTTTTTTAAGTCTATCCTCAAAAGATATTTCTTGTCATTGAAAAAGATGATGCACAGAGTTGCAAACAGGGAGTGGTGAAGTTGGTTACAATGGTATCTGTTAATTTTGGGATTGAGGTGACAATCAATGCATTGAATGACATATAGCATTGCAAGAAATTATTGCTCGAAAAGTGCAAATGGTGTGGATGTCTCTTGTGAGCCAGATAAGAAAGATTGTTTCCTGAGGGAGTTCCAAGGCAGATGGCATTTGCAAATGAAATGGCAGTGATGACAGAATTTGCACAAGCAGATGTAAGCTTCTTCCAGGGAAACAAGAAGTTGTTGAATGAAGCAGGATCAACATCAACACCTGCTAGAATGGCCAACTGAGGAGATGCTCAGATAGTTGTTATGTTACATTCTGGCAGCTAAAAGACCACAGTGCTGTTAGTTTCTGCCTTGGAAATCAGTATTTTTGGTGGTGGTGTTTTGGGTTTGGTTTTTTTGTTTGGTTGGTTGGTTGGTTTTTTGTTTTGTTTTGTTTTTTAGTGTTTTGTTTGTTTGTTTGTTTGGTTTGTTTGTTTCATTTGTTTTGTTTTGTTTTGTTTTGTTTTGTTTTGTTTTTCCCAAGGGAGCAGTCAGTGGACAAGAAGGAGTGAAAGAAACATCTGCAGCAGGAAGTAAACTGGTAAATACAAAACTTCAACTGCTACGTGCAATGAGGTAGACAGGTCCTATGAACTTCAGGGGTTTCATTACCACTGCTGAGATTTATTTCTGAGATCTTTAGCTACTTTTTCTCAGAGTGCACAGGGGAAGCTCTGGAGTCTGATGGTGCATTTAGACACACTAATGACACCTTCGATATATGCATGAATGACAGAGATGAACAATTTCAAACCACTGGAATTCAATTTTTTTTTATTAAAAGCTGCTCTAAATCCATATTACATAATGGAGTCAGCATTAAATTACTTCCATAAGGCAAAATTATTTTAAGAGATATTTTAAATAAAATGGCAAGTTCGACTGCAGTTTAATGGATGTCTTAGTGGGAATAAACAGTTTTTTACAGTCCTTAAGTTCATTTTATCTCCTAAAGAAACAGAGAAAACAGGGATGCAAACAATGAATTTCATCTATTTACTTAGTTCCAGACAGCAGGGTGATGCAGGAATCCTGAAATATGCAGAAATAGAGTATGACAGTGACTAAGTATATTAGTAACAGTAAATAAAAACCAAATCATTGAAAGTTTATGTTATAACGAAATGGGTGACATTGTTTAAAACTGTCAACCTTATGGGAAGATGGTAAAACTTTTAGTTATAAGAATTAAAGACAATATTACGGCACAAACTTGTATGTCAAATTAATTTATGACTGAAATATTAAAAAAATATTCTCCAATGTGTTATTAATGAAGGTAGTTTGGTCCACTTTGATTTGTTCATGGGGTTACACAAAGTATTGGGTCATAAGCCATTGTCATTTCTAGATGTAATGCTGTCAGTAAAACCTTCAGGCAGCTATCATCGTCACACTGGGGTTTTTCTGCTTTGGTTTAAGATGAAATAGCAATAGAGGTAAAGATGTAGATTTTCTCAACCTTGGTTGAGCTACGAGCAAAACAGATGTTGTTCTGTAGAGTAAAACATTACATAAACAATGAGAAGGGATGTGCTAACAGCTTATTCCATTCTGAGAGCAGTCTCAGATTTCCAGAATATCAACATCTGGGGAGCCAACTCTTAATATACTGACTGGAATTTTAAGACTCAGATTATTTTGCAGAGCAAATTAGAACATTTGGGAAGGATCTTTGTGTCTTGGGCTATGTGACTATCACACACTGTTCTCGCATTATTAAGAGTGAAAGAGAAACTGTAAATTTTTTGCTCTCTGAGAGAGCAGATACACCCAAGTAGTATTAAATGAGTTTACCTATAACAGGAACAACATAGTTGGGTCTGAACAGAGAACATCAGATTTATTGTTCAACACATTTCAAAATATATCATTTACAAAGTTCTTGTATTTGGTTTGTGGGATTTTTTTTTTGTTTTGCCTTTTTCTTTTTGTATATTTTACACTATAAAAAAGCCCAGCCAAGCAAAAAAGTTATGTTTGCAAAGTTGATTAGGAATTAGTGATCATTTTCCCAGACTTTCACTTAAAAGTATTTTGCCAATCTCTTTTGTATGAGTTTTTGAACATTTTTGGAAAAGCTTTACTCTTTTCTTTACATTATTAAAGAGTTAAATTACAGGGAGAAGTGTACATTAGTTCTATACAGTATTGTCCTAGCTATAGTTGTTTTTGTAATTTAATTTTATTAGTGCTAACTTTAATAAAACTGAAGTTCTTTATGCTTTGGACAGTTATGCATTCTCTCTGAATATTAAAGATTTCAACTTCTGAACTTGTTCCCCTTACCCAATAAGCATTACATATATATCATACAGTAAACCTTGCCATGTAAATATTCTAAAGCAACAAAAGATTTGTTAAGTAATAATAGACATATATGTATTTTGCACATATATTTCCTTCTGACAATGGTATCAAAAATGATTTTGCCACTCTTTAAATATACCTTGTGTCCAGTACACATTCATACATCCCTGGGCTTTACACACAATAGGATGAGAGCATTTTTCTGTTCTGTAGGACTGGAGTACCTGTGTTGTATGTCACAGTTAAGTTTGGCTGTCAACTGTGCACTAATAACCTGAAGTGCCATCCATTGTGTAACATCGTATATAATGCTCAATGACCTCAGAGCTTGTTGGAGGCTGATCACATTGAAGTGGTTTCAGAAAGAATCATATTTCATATATACTTGTTTTGGGTACATTTTTCCTTTTCTTGTCAAAAGTGAAACGAACATATTATAGATTGCTTCATGTATCAAAACATTTTTATTTTTATGCATCCACATACAGGATAAATGTGATGTCAGGATGCTAAGCTTGCTGGACAGTATTGAATAGCTAACATATTAAAAGGAATTTCACATACATAAGGAGGATCTTCTGGCTATTTAACATGAAGGTTAATGAAGGAGAAAATTTGCCCTCCACCAATGCTGCGAATTTTGCACAGCTCCTGTTTCACCAGAAGTGCATTCCATTCACTATTCCTGATTTCAGTACTGTCATGTTTTCTGTTTCCATTATTCTTACACAGACACATATAACACCACTGACAGATATCAAACAATATGGAATTCATATGTTCTGGTAAACTAAACAGGACCAATGCACAGATTTGCACATGGACATGTGATCATTCATACTGTTAAATTCTTAACATGGCCCCTGAAATAATTTTGGACTAATCAACCAGCGCTCTCAAAGACTATGCCCAGGCACAGTTTGATGCTATCATGGGCCAGGAACACCTCCTCCCAAGCAATCTGGATGCAGTAACTACAGTGTGGGACAAAAGAGGATTTGTCTGTACAGAAATAAGATGTGCCAAAGCAGATGGCAGCAGGACCAAAAAGTGGTTTGTGATGCATTTTCTTTATTAGCAGAGGCATAGATGTGGATTCTAGACAACGAATAACATGCATTCCCCATGTGACTTCATCTATTTTGATTTTGCATCCTTGTTTTTAGATTCGCAGTGTGGTGAGTGTTATTTAACAATGCAGAAGCCATTATGATTTAAGCACTACTGCAAAGACTTTATGTATTTCTTTTTAACTAAGGGAAGTGGATGATTAAAATCAACCTAATTCTTTATTAAGGCAATGCTTTGTGATAATATTTCTTTCATAAAAGTGTTCTGTGGAAGTCATAAATGACTCTCTGCAAATTTATATCAAACTCTGCCTAATTCCCAGAAGTGTTTTAAGATGAACTGATGCAGGAGGCATGTTCCACCCAGAGTGCTGCATGTCATTTCTTTCGTGACATTCACAGCTGAAGCTAAACCCCTGAATGTCAGGAAGACATTCAGGATTCTGTGCAGTACTGTCTGCAGAGAGTGTTTGACCTTCACTAGAGTACTTGCTGGGGGCATTCTAGTCTCCTGAATGCTCATAGGAGGCCACGGATACCTATGGCCTGTTTTGGCAGAACTTAAAATCTAATGCTGAGCAATTTTCACTTCAAACAGAGCTTACAATGCAATTGAGCCATGCTTTTTCAGCACAAAACACCATGTGTCATTTAGGCTTCCAGATCTTCCAGTTTCCACAGTGTCAAAAATGTAAGGAACTACCTTGGTTGACTTAGTGGATTTTGGATTAAGTTCTATATAAGAAACCTGAAGATGGTGCAAGCTTCCGGAATGAATACTTCATTCCTTATCTTCTAAAATCATAGTTATGCACATCTCCTTTTAATAAACCTGTGTCCATTATAATTGTCAGTACTACCTTGCTTAGAACCACCCAGGCAGAAAAAAAAAATTCTCATGGTCTTCACTTACAGGTTGTTTGTTATGTATTATTTTCTGTTTAATTTATGATTTGATTTTCAAAGCTTTTTTCCTTTTTTTTTCTTTTTTTTTTTTTTCAATGGGACAGTGTTATCTTTAAAGTTAAAAATTTTCCTGTAAGAACAGTGATACAATATCAGGCTTTTATGGTTCATAATCCTAGAGGTAACTTTACTGGCTCAAAATCTAAGTCATATCTGAAGATACAAGATTTCATAGGATCCTTTAGATTACCACCATAGCATTTTACAGCAGAACTAATGTTTAATGTCTTTTGAATACAGGTACAGATTCAGTTACGGCAGAACTTTCTAAAATTAAAAAAAAAAAAATATCCTTCTCAAAAAGGGTAAAAACAAATTTTTAAAATTAAGTATATGGATAAATATTCTAACAAAAGAAGAGGAAAAAAGAATGATGACTTGTCTTAGTCCTTTGACTCAGATGGAAAGAGACTGAATCAATCTGCTTTCAATTAATCTAAAATTTTTTTCCAATGTCCTGAAGAGTCAATATTTACTGTTCAACAAAATGATAACTGAACTCAAAGTGATGCCATTTATGAATCTGCATCATATTCTGAAAGGCCAACATGTCTTATAAAATCATCACTTCCCTATCTTTATCTGTCCACTCCAGGAATAGAATAATGAAAGAAATGAATCCATTTCTACTCTTAACACATTTTTAAGCCTAGTTCCTAGTTGGAATATACCCCTACACAAAAAACCAAAGCAAAAAACTTTTTGATTGCCTTATGCTAAAACTTCTCTTTTCTCCAGACCAGTAAAGCTCATTAAAAAAATAGTTTGTCTCTTTAACTTACACTTTTTTGTAAAGCAGACAGCAAATGTACAGCTTTGAGTGCTATGGTAGCTCACAAGAAAATATATGAATGGTCTCTGTTACAACCCACAGTGTTTGCTCAAATTGCATTTCACATTCTCCACTTACATTTTCTCCAGGCAAAAGGATCAAGTGTGTTAACTCACTTTGAAATTCAACTTCTAGACACAGCTTTGGCCTTGGAATAATTGCAGAGCCCTGTGGTTAAACAGAACCCTTTCCTGACTGACATTGCTACAGCCTAGGTCTTTCCAGCCTTTTGTGCAAATTCAGTCTGAGATTCCTGATGCCTGGTTTTCACAGGAAGCAATGGCATATTGCTCTTCTTGAGGGACCACACCTGTGTTGAGGAGCCAGACATGAATAGAACTGGAATTAGTAACGCTTCTCAGAATATGCCTAAATGTCTGGCTTATAAATAAAGGTATTCTATAGTAACATAAAGAAATCTGGGTGATGCTTTTCTACATGCTGCTGAAATATTTTTACAGGAATCAAGGAAGCAATAGATGAAATTTTGTGTACTACCATTCTTGGTAAAGTGGAGTTTGCCTTTCAACTGACCTAATTGGATAAACAGATGGAAGGAGTAAGAAAGGCAGGTTTTTAAAAGAGCTGTAAAAGTATGGTTTGATATTTTAGTATACATACCAGCTGAAGTATTGCCATTAAAAATGACCATATCTTCTACCAATTTCTCCCCAAGGAACATCCTCCTTCATGGTCATTCTTACTTTTAAAATAAATCCAATTTTTGCCTCTAATATTTTTTTTAATTAATGACTCATTTTAAAGCTGTATGAACCAAATAATTCACACAGTATATTTTTACAATGGGACAATGTTGGATTACCATTTTGTAAAAGTAGTGTTCTGCTGCAGCTCCTCCAAATGTGCCATTAATAGGATGCAAAATGCTTGTCTGAGTGTTTATTTTCCTTCTCCACAAAGGAAGCACTTTTTTTGCTTGAATGTGTGAATATATAACTCTTAAATGCATCATGAGCTGCTGACAGGAAATTTATAAGTCATGCTTCCTTATCTGCAAATAGCATGCTCCCATTATGGAATAGGTCAAGCATTCTTTTTGCCTAAACCACATCAGACTGCTTTTGAAGGCTCTCCTGGAGACTGGGAGGCTCTTGCTGAAAGGCTAGTGTAAGATAGTAGAAGGTTAAAAATATTTAAAAATACAGAGGAGGAGAAGACTTATGAAAAGATCTTCCCTCGGTTTATTCATCAATATGCATCTTGAGAAATTACACTGAAGCCAGAAAATTACTCTGGAATGATACCAGAAGGATTGTAAACAACATAAAACAAAAAATCTTGGTGGAAAAGAGAAGAGAACACAAAGTACACTTAAACATAATTGAAAAGAAAAGAATTTAAGATGAACTATCTCAAAACAATTGGGGCAACGTTTATGTGAAATAATTAAAATTAGCTAAATTTATGTCTATCTACCTAAAAATAATAAAAAGACCTGTCATTAATATACCACTCATATCTTAGTAACTATATCAGTCTTCAAACATATGAGTTTGAGACATATGAGTTAAAATTTGCTGCAATTGTCTGCTCAGGCTGATTTCATCTGACTTCCCTGTGTGCTGTGGAAACTTCTGTTCAGAGTAACTTGATTCTCTCAGAGAATGGGAAGACTTTGCACCTCCCCTCTCACTGCAAACACTTAGAAAATTCTTGGTATAAAGCAATTAATGTGATCATTATGGACATGGACTCATAAAGGCATTTGGCTGCCTAGCTATCAAAGTTTTGTAAAACTTAACATGCTAAAATCACTGAGAAGTTTCGGTCTAAATCATTGAATCAGCAGCAGGGTAACAGAGCTTCCTGAGCATTGTGTAATTTATTTTTCTAAACTGAAGCATTTAACAAAATGAAAATCTTCAGCTTGAATCCCAAATTACTTATTTAGCTTACTAAGAAGTGACTGAACAGTCAGGACAATATCATAAATTACTCTTCTCTACAAGGGTGTCAGAAGTTAGCTGTCGCCTATGCTAGGAGTTATATCATAGTCAATGAAGAATTAAGCCATAAAAGTAATAAAGCTTGGGGAGTTAAATGCAGAGTTTTTTTCAGATACTGTAAAGTGTCGTGTCCTGCATCTGCATCCAGCCCAGTCACCAGCTGCCACTCCAGAGAGGCAAAGATCAGCTGTAACACCACGACATGTCAGCTTTATGCACATACCCTGTGTACTCATTTGAAATGGCAAAAGACAGCAACAGTTAGGTAAACAAGTCCCACCTTAATTGCTTATGCTTAGATGAGGTTTGTTGCTTTCTAATCTGAATTAATTTAATTGACTGAATCTCCACTAGACATAACAAAAGACTTGATAATACCACATTTGTGGATGTCTGTGTCCAGACATTAAGTCCCACTGTCTTAATTTCATGATGAATTCTATTCTAGCTGGCCTTAGTGACAACTAATTGAAAATATCGTTACAACATCAGCAACTTCTTGACTCTGATGAATGTTAATTAATATTTGAGGAGACTTGGTTCTCCTTAGGTGGAAAGAATCTATACCTGTGAAGTATATTTATAATCAGAATTACTATCTGATTAAAAGTTTATGGCTATAAACACAGAAATTTTTAAGTTTAACTTTAAAGTTTTGCTAGCCTAGGGACTTGGCAAGAATTCTGTGATAAGTATATTACAATAATGGCAAAATGATATGGACTAAAAGAAAAGAAATAGGATAAAAATAGATGAATAAAAACCAAAAAAATGATGCTTGGATAAACCCAAGATAATAAGAATAATAAAAGTGCTTTGTAAGACCCTGAAAGTTCAATTTCATCAATTCTTGATAACCATTCACCTTTTCTCCACTCTGTCTTCATTAAACACTAACATACTGAAGACAACATGTTCCCATTAAAACAAGTAGTAAAACTCCAATCAATTTTAACTGATCAAGGGATGACCTCAAGTTTGTTATTGAACAGACAGGTTTGTGATTATCTTGAAAAAAAAAAGTTTAAAATCATACTGAACTAGTTTCTGCTATACTTGCTTTTTTTTTTCCCCTTAGAAATACAATTGTTTCAAATTGTGGGTTTTTGTGTTTTTGTTTTTCTTCCTGCAGAATTAATCAAATTGTTAAATTGTTTGTTTCAAAGTAGAGCAGGCAAATAACGAAAAAAAATACTCTGAGATTTCTTTTACTGAAATGAGCAACAGTTTTCATATTTCCCTCAAAAGATATTTCAAAGACAACCCACAAAAAGGGAGGTTTTTTTAACTTTTTGATTATTTGTAAGTATAAATATAATGCATGCTCAAAGTCTATTTATTAGGAGGTCAGGAAAAAAACCCCAAATCTTAAAAGAGTAAGGGATATATGGTGTACTTTCTGTAATGAAGAGTTTTCTAGTTCCTTTACTGGAATGCAAACCTGAACTGGGTTTGCATAGTGATTTTTGACTGTGCACCTGTGAATGTCCCAAAGTGCAGAAAAAATTTGAGGCATGTTGATACAGAGTTCCCTCTTTCAGCAACGGTCTTGTGCATCCCCTATTGCCGTGGCAGCTTGTAAAGAATGCACTACAATACTTCCACCATATTAATGTTGCATATTTGCATTGTCTTAAATGCTAATTAGCTCATAGCTTGTGCTGGGAACCTTCCAGAGCCAAGCTGGATTTATTTCTCTCCCTTGTCTTCTAGAAAACTTGAGGAATCTAGGGAACAGGGGGAACTTCTTCAGAATCACTGAGAACTAACAAAGGAAAAAATGGGACACAATACTGTGGAGGCCTGTGGGTCTGCCAGGGGACTTCCTGAGGCTACGCCTTGCAAGAATGTCCCCACAACTTTAACCTCTCCTATGGAGCCCCCGCTTAAATGACCCCAGTGCCACACCCCCCTGTTGGCCCCTTGGCTGTTACACCCTGGGTTGACCTCATTGGTCAGGTTTCCAGCAGTTTCCCTGTTCTTTGTAACCCCATTGGCTTGTACCCCTGTCCGTTTCCCCTCATGTCTCCCTACTGGCCAGTGTACTCCTTTTGCCCACCCATACCTCTCAGTGATTGGTTGCTACTGTTGGCTCCACCCCCTTGTGCCCCTATATAAGCCTGGACCCTCTAATTGCCATTTGCTGCTGGACCTGTTTAGTGTGAGGCTGCAGTAAACCTCACTGTAATTCTATGCAAAGATCCCTCCCGTCATCAGCAAGCTGCTTGTACCTGTGTGTATGAGTGATTGCTGTGCATCTGCCCAAACGCCTTCCTCGTGGAGACACCTTCGGGAGATGGCAGTGAGTCACCACTAGCCCTCATTGCTGCACAATACAATCTGAGATCTGTTTTGCTAACGTTTAGGTCACCAGGTCTGGAGAAGGATGTACTTTTCGTACATAGGAGGAATGGATTTGAGCTTGTAGGAGAAGAGCATACAAGTGACCTCACCCCTGATAAGTAACAGCTGTGTTAATTAACCAATACAGCCTTGCCCTTGCTGAGTAACAGCTGTATCCAATAAGGATGAGTGAGAGAAAAGAGGCAGTGAGCTGATAAAGGGAGGATCATCATGGAGGAGGAACATTAAGGAGCAGGAAGGAGAGAATCGCTCCTGTGAGGTCAGTCTGGATCTGCAGTTAGAGCCTGTTGGAACCTGCAGTCAGAATCTGAACACTAGTACATGCAGTCATAGTTTAGCAGGAACTAACCAGTAGTCAGAGGCTGCAAGGGAAACCTACAGTAGGACCCTGCTGCAGCCAGAGTCAGTGAATGGTTGGAGTTAAGATGACTAAGCCATGAAGAGGAATAAAATCAGGACCCTTTTTATGCTGTGTTTAACAAGAAGGCTGTGCCTCAGCTTATGTTTGCCTTCTAATACGAGGGCTGCTGCAATGGAGCTGAGGGAAAGAATTGGTGACCTGCTTTCTAAGAAGGCATATGTGACAAGCCTATTTCCTCAAAGATTAGTTTAAGTAATCCATTTCCATAGCAGAAAGATACTGCTGATGAATTTGACCTTATCTTTGTCCTGAGACATTCATACTGTTCTACTGCAAGACTTATGCTTTCTAAATAAATATCTTGTGGTCTTTTTTTTATCTGGGAATGTGGACATGTTAGATGCTGAAATGTTCTGTGTACCCTTCTGAACCAGGCAGACGTCATGGCTCATGTGGCTGATTACTAATAACCTGGGTTGTCATGCTATAAATTTTGGTCACACATACAAAAGGAGATCAAATGAAGGCATGAGGAAATACGGGGGAATTCACCCAGTAATTTGTTTATTTTTAAAATAATCTGCAAGTCTGCTTAAACTACACATAGCAGAATTGTGGTTTGAGTTCTGTTTTTCCTTTGTGTAGCTGATCAATGAGGAAATAAATTACAAAACAGAAGTACGGGAGTGAATAGGCAGGGATCCCAAGAACTCCAAAGAACCCTGTATTATGTAAGCTTAGTATTTTAACTTTTTTTTTTTTTTTTTTAACTTAAAACTGTTTTGCAGTGATTGGAATACATACTACAATATCCTCTATTCCTGAATTTCCTCAGGCATAAAACTGCAATCACTCTATATTCTTTATATACATTTGAACATTACTCTCCCTGGAGATTCCTGTGGGAAATATTCTTTTCTCTTTTTACTTCAATCAAAATCATCAGCCATGGCATATCGATTACCAACATAAAAAAATAACTCTCCACAAACCTAACTAAACAGCAAAAAAAAAGATAAGAATCATAGGAATATTTTGCTGGTGTGCACTACTTACTGCTTCATGGGATGCTCTCAGGAGAAGCAGACTGAAACTTTGTGATGAAAGTCCTAAAATTTGCTTCAGACTGTTCAGTAAGAAAGATTTTCAGAAGAAAATTAAGAAAATGTATAAAGTAAATTAAATGTTAGAGAATTAATTAAGAATTACCAAAGCACTGTAAATAAACAATTTCAATTTGAAATCAATTTCAAAAGTGTGTTTTTTAAAGATTAATTTAACTGTATAAAAAAAGTGACAGTGCTTTTATGCACACACTTATCAAGAGTGAATTTATTAACCTTATGTTTTTATGTCTAGCCTTGGGAAATAATGTAATTGACATAGAAACATTGCTGGTCAAATGATAAAGGACATCTCTAGCTAATATCTAATCATCTTCACTGGTCAAAAATGTCACAGCTTCATCTGGCTAATAATTAGAAAGGTATCAAACAAAATAATTCCAATTCCTCAGAAGGCTTTAAGTGATTTTAAATATTTATATGTGAATACAACTTTCTTCACTTTTATTCTTTAACCTTAACAGTTAAACTACACAAAACCCAGTCAAAAATTTCAAAGTGATTATTTCCATTTATTGGTTTCTTCATGAATTTACTTGAATTTTAGGTGCCAATCTTTAAGCTTTTTTTTTTTTTTCCCTCACTTTTAATGAAGGAAGAAACGGGATAATCTATTATGGATGGACATGGTGGAAGTTACCATTACCGTGGTAGTGGCAAGAGACAAGTCAACAAAGGGAGAAATGCAACTCCCTTGTGGAAAAGCTGCTCATTCAGTCCTGGGGATTTTAGGGGTCTTTGTCTTGATCTTTATGAGCTTTGCTAGCAGTGATCTTAAAAGGTGAAAATGAAATGCAAAATGCATAACTAGTTATGATGGCATTTAAAGATCCTTTTTATGTAACATTCATGTGGGAAAAAAATCAAAAAAACCCAGAAGACTTGGTGGCTGGTAGCCAAAATTGTTTTCTTTATGCAAGTTTGGTTGTTTAGAATAATATCTGTAATTCTTATAGGGTTAAATCTTACAGAAACTTTCCATTAGATATTTTTTGAATGAAACCTTCTTTAGATTTTGTCTTGAACAATTGTTCATACAGTCCTTAATTCAGCTCTTCATCTGGTGTTGCACCTCATTCTGAGACGTGACGTTTTTACAGCAAGTTCTTGTATAACCCAAATTTTGGCAGAAGAACACAATTAATTGTTACAATCCACAACACTTTCCAGTATCTGCCTTTATGTCTGTGTGTAGATATGTAAATACCCCAGTCTGGTTCAACCAAAATGTAACCAAATATTTGCTCTCATATTAATTTCTTTCATTTAGATGTGAATACGTATTACTCAGGCACATTGAACAAGGAAAATACAAAAGAATAGGATTACAGCCTGTGCTCCTAAAACATACTTTTTTCCTCTTTCTTTTGACTCACTAGTGGACAAGCATTTATCATGAATTTCCAGTTAGTTCCTAAAACAGATTCAGCTAAAAAATCTAAATCTATGACAAAAACCTTTGTATTTATATAAATACAGAAAAGAAAAAAAACTAATAAACTGCACCTCTAGCAGCCAATTTTGAACTACCTTGTGATTTACCTTTTCCATGAGGAAAAGACAAAGCTGCAATGTGGGAGAGACAAAGAAAGTAAATCTTGTGATCCTCCACTTTCATGGATTACCAATGTGATAGAATATGTGCAAGAATACTGTACCACGAGGTATGAAGGAGTGGTTTCCTAACACTGAGAAATGTGACTGCTTTGCTCTCTTTGGTGAAGTAAACTTTGAAAAGTTTGATTTCCCAGATTCTCCAGCTTCCTTAAGAATTTTAGTGTAATCTGAAAATCTCCAATTAAAGCATTTCTTCTACTTAACGTTTCACATAGACACAAAACGCCATGAAATTGTTGTTCTTGTTTTCTTTAAAAACTCTCCCCTTCAGACTGGAAGCAGGATAAATTTTGAACAGTAGCAAATATTTGGAAAAAAATAATCTGTTATTTTATACTGCAAACTTTAAAACACTGGTAAAAAAAGGGTGTTTATTCCTAAAAAAATGAACAGAAGATATGAATCTTTATATGCTTTCTACTTGTACAAATTTATTAAGGTTATAATTAGTTTTGTAGACTTGTGCAATACCAAAGTAATAACTTTTTGGTACAGTCATTTGGGAAGATGGTATTTTGACACTCGTAGATAAGTCATTCAGCAAAGACCTTTGGCAGTCATCCATTATGTCTCTGTATTTAATTATAATGTCTTCAGAAATACCAAGGAATGGATCTGGGTCCTGCACCTCTGCAAGGAATGGTTTCTAGGAAGCACTTGATGCAGGACAGTGGGCGATGCAGATTAGTCTCTTGATGCCAGTACACATTCTTCTGCTAAGATGGTGAAGTAAATTGTGCACATTAAGTTGTGCCATTAAGTGAGAATTGGCAAGAAATTTCTAAACAAAAGCTAAAGGAATCTTCCCTTATACATCTGTCCCTCTGAGAATAACCACAAAACAATCTCACGTGGCCTACATCTGTGATTCCTGAGTAAAATATTAAGATACCACAAAAATACTTGGGGAAACTAAATTAAGAAGCTATGTAAGAACCTCAAAATTCCGATTAAGAAACTTATGCTGGCTATCCTGAGTAGGTATCTTGTGCTCTGCAGGATGGCACAAAGATATGTCAGTTGGAAGTAAGCAGTTCTTAAAACAATTAAATGTACATTGCTATGAATCTGAAATTACTAAAATTCAAAGTATCAGGTCTGGTAACTAGTTATCAATGTATAAGGTTTCACAAAAAAAAGTTAGATGAACAGTTTAAGAATATTTTGTTGTATTGCATGCCTTTTAAACTTACATGTTGATTCCATATTTTCTGTCACTACCTCTTCAGTTGGCAAGTTATGAGTTATAACCTTTCCACTTCTAGCCACGCAAATTATTTTATGTGATTGATTGGTGTAATTAGGCTGCCTAGTGGAGCAGTGGCAGTTCCTTGTGCTGCCAAGCAGGAGGGACCTTACTGCTGAACTCTCACAGCCTGGGATGGCCAACAATGGACCTTCCATGGAGAAGCTAGGCCTGATCTCTGAGGAAGGTGGCGTATATGTCACTCAAAGTGCAGACCTCTAAGTAAAGGAAACAGTGATGAGGTGATATATTTTTTGAATATGTAGATATTTTTGGAGCAGACTGGAGGAGAGGATAATTCTGCATTGAGTTAAAAAAACTCATGTCTTCCCTACTACATCATTGCATATGATGCAACATGCAACAATAAGAGAACATATTTTCAAATATTATATCCTTTAGTAATAATACTCTAGCCCAGTGGTGTTATCTTGTTTCATACCCAAAGATCAATACAGATCTTTGGCATTAAGATCTGTTCTGATCAAGAGCCCTCATGAGACGGCTGCTTAGCAAAAGGGTTGTCTTTAAAAAAGATTCCAAAATTGTAGCCTAATTAATTCCCTAATTCATTCCCCTGAATAAGCTATTTGATTTTGTGCATCTATACCTTTACACACTTGTACATAGATACATCAAAGCTAACACTAAAAATATCAAGATTCAAAACAGGACCCCCATATTCATAACTCTTTTCATGAAATGTCTCCACAGACATTCATGTTTAGTATCAATCCTCACTCTTTTATGTAGGTTTTTTTCTCTGTTCTTTTCTACACATTGCAATATTCATGCATATAGAGTGATGGCATACATTCTTATATGGCCTGAGAAACTAAAATAGTTGTAAATCTATGTATAAAACAAATAAAAATATCATTACCGTGAAAAAAATAAAAACCTCTATAACCTCTAGCAATTTTATATGTCATTTAGATGTATTGTTCCAGTGGTCCTTAATTTCACTGGTCTGAATTGTTGCGATTAAAAGCCATTACACTGGCAAATCAGAAAAGGTTTGGTGGTCCTAAACAGCAGACAGACACTAGCTGTAGTCCTGTATGCACCAACCTAATTAGAAATTTAACCTATTTGAAGAAATGCAGGTTAAAATAAAATCAGGATGAGTGGACATGAGTCCCAGAAACTAAAATGTCTGTCTAGAAAAGTCACTGGAAATATCTGGAGAATCCACATAAGCTTGATGAAATTCCTTTAAAAAGGGTACATACTGAAAACAGATTAGGGTTATTAAGGAACCAGACATTAAATATTTTTGGCTGATAAAATCTCGGAGAAGGATAATTACTCCTTTTTTGTGAGATAGAAACAGTAAACTCCTTCTCTAAAAACCGTGCTAAAAATTTCCATATCACAGCTGCCCAGAGTGCATAACAAGGAGAATATTAGTAATGTCCAGATGCACATAAATCTACAGGGATGCCTCTTGCCAAGAGCAAAATGAAAGGGATGACAGTGTCAATCACATCCAATAGGCTATGTTAATGCTTTTCAAACAGTTCTTTCACACTGGAAAATAGTGCTCATTAATAATGTATCGTCCGGTATGAAGAAGAAGGAACGTTGCCTCCAAAACTGATAGAATTCATTGTTCGGCTCTGTGCTCGTCTGAACAATAAAGCCCCATTTCTGAAGGACAATTTTTCTTTTGTCTTTAGGACTGTGCTGAAATGATTTCAAACCTATTATACTAATTGGCCCCTTTAGTTTTAGAGCGTGTGCTGCAAATGTTGCACTTTAAGAGCCTTCTCTCTCCCCCTGCCTCTGTCCCCCTCTGCTCTGACTGGCATTTCTGGATTGTATGAGTAACTTACCAAGCTTTTCAGAACTGCTGGGTGGGTGACGGGGCAGAGTTTTTTCTCTGCTCCCCCGCTCTGTTGTTTGAGCAGCTGTCAGGAAGGTGGGCCTGTGGGTTTGTAGATGTATTTTGAGACTAACAGATTGTAAGCTCACACATGAGAACAGAAGAAATACTTAGAATCTGTAAAGGTTATCCACCCCTTGGAGACTAATCTCCTAATATACTATTTTTGTCAGAAAGAACCCCAATTGCTTCTCAAACAAGCCCATTATTTTTGCCTCACAAACCATTCAGAGTGATGTTTAGAATGGCTTGCTTATAGAAAAAGGTCCTTTTATACCTGTGTGAATTCAAGATTTATTTACCTTCAGTCACTTCCCTTTGTTCCATCATCTAAAGTGACAGCCTGTATTTGAAACAGTCACTTGTAATGTTCCTGCCCCAGAGAACAACTGGACCAGCAAGAGATAAATCAGCACACTTTCCTTCCTTGTTCTTAAAGAAACAGACAGAATAGGGAAGACTATCAAAATCCTTATCTTTTTTGGTCTGCTCACCACAAACTGGCTCTTCATGATTGCATCAACTGTATCAGATCTCTTTTTCCCACTTCCCAACCATGTTTTTCTTCCTCACTTTTCCACACCTCAATATACACAAATATGTTTAACACCAAGGATATCAAACAACCTGGTGATCTCAACAGCTTCGCTCTACATGCTGAGAACAGCGACAAGAGTTCAGGTTTCAATGCCTCTTGATCTTTCCAGTCACTGTAAAGTTTGGACTTTAAACTTCTCTTTAGATACATTTGCAACACTAAAATAGGAAAAGAATTTTTGGTAAATGTTGTGGCCTGGTAGCCCCAAAGCTCACGGTTTGTTTTCATTTTATAAAGAACAAAATTTGCATTTTGATCTCCTTCTGATATCCTTCATGTCTCATTCTAATCTGTGAGAACTCATAGATCCTATTCTTCCTTTGGCACAGTTAAAATCAGTGGCTACTGCTAAGTCAGGTACTGCTCATCTAGAACCATGCTGTACCAATCTGCTATGCATATTTATTTGATACATACTTTTATTTTTTTCTAAAGATAAATGCCTTTTCAAATTTTTAAATTCTTTTAGAAGACATTTTTATGAGGTCCAGAGAATAAAGTCTTAGGTCAGGGACTTCTTCAGCATATGTATAAGGAGATGTTAATTTCTTAATTAACATTCTTAATTCCTGATACATGTTCTTTTTATAACTTCTCAATATTTGTTTCTTTGTCTAATTTATGATTTTTTTTTCTTGCAAAAAACCTCAAATAATACATTAAAATATTTTGACATTATAAGCCTAGAGAAGGGACTAGTTAAGATTAAATGAAAGTTAATTTTGAAGATATCAGTTAGCAAATATATAAAAGAAAGCAATTACTGAAAAGCTACTTTCAAATATCAGAAAATTGTGCAGTATCTGAGAAGTATATGAAATTATGCTCTTTTGGCTTCAGAGACTCATCCTCAGTGAAATTTCAAAAGGCATAAATTGCTAGATACTCATTCATTAGTTCCATTTTTGTATGTTTATGAATACTTGAATTAAAGTTCACAATAATACTCCAAAATTTTAATCTCAAAGATGATTGCAGACAGGCTAGTCAGCATTATTGATATATTCCTTATGAACAAGAATCCCATCAAAAAAGTGAGGGTTAGATCCAATAAGGGATTTATGTACCCCTTATGTACCCCATCTAAGGCAAAATGCGTGATCATGCAGATGAAAGCAAAAATGTTTGATTCCCCTTAGTTATACTGGATCAAATAAAGCTCTTCAATAGGGAGTGGAAGGAGGTAACTGAGCAAGGTGAGAGTGATCAACAGAAACAAGTCCGCAGTAGCTTGTAACAGGCCTGACTACTCAGCAAGACTGAAACATCCTAAACAGCAGTTGTATTTTCTCTAGCACAGGTGGGGATAGTGATAGAGTGGCTTTGGTGGGCAGCTGGTATCCAGACAGGTCAGCCCACCTCAGTAACCTTGCTTCCACATTTAGATTCCCCCCTCAATCCCTGCTCATACTAGAGCAGGACTTCAGGGTCTGTTTATCTTCTATCTTATTCATCAGAAATATTCAAGGACTATGACACTGTCTTCTCACCTTAGGTATATTTCTCACCTTCAAGTTATATTAGGTCTATCTGACTGCAAAGAACTCAAAGATGCAAAGTTCTCAAAATATGGTGAATTTTTTAGGGAAATATCTTTTATAGTTCCTTCCAGAAAGGTCATCTGATGACCTCTGCATATTTCTAAGAATTCAGGAATGAGATAGTTTATTTGCCAGGCATATGTCCAATCAAGGACAGCTGGATATTACAGAACTATCCCAGTAGGGAGATGTTTGGCTTCATCTGAAAAAAATTGGAGGAGAAATATCCAGAATAGACTGAGAGTAGGTGAGGAGACATATAATGATAAAGGAGGAATGTAATTACTTCAAGACTGGTAAATGTCATCAGAATTTTCCTCCATGTTTTTATGTTCTGATTGGTTCTTCATTCTGGGAGAGACTTGATCCTTAAGAATCACTGTCTATGTATTTCAATAGCTACTCTGAATGATTCCTTAGAAAAAAAAAATTGAACAATTCATATAAGCAAATCTTATGATGCCAGATATTTAATCAGGATAGACTCATAAACCATAGAAGAATCAGCTTAAACAGGAGGAACCTGTACACTTGGAATATAGACATTCCTAGCCACAGTGAAAAATTCAAGTTGTTGGAAAGTTTAACCTGGAAGGTCATATTAGGAGTTCATTCATAAAGAAAACACCCTATGATAGCCATCAGGTATCTATTTGACATAGAATATATGAGATTTTTCTTTAAACCTTATTAAGAAAATAATTCAGCTTTGTAAGGAAATCAGAAAAACAACAAAAACAAACAAACCACATGGACCATTATATTACAAAACAGCAGAGAACATATTGCATTAAGAAAAATATCCATACACAAGTTATCAGCATTTTAAAATAATAGAAAAAAATATTCTTGTTCTCCAAAAGATTCTATATAAATAATTTAAAATTAATGGAAATTATACTTTAACTTCTGAATCTATTTACTGATTGTTTACGTAATAATGAGTTTCATGGAAACAAAATGACACAGTGGAAAAACATATAGAAATGAGCAAGTCTGACCGAAACAGCATCATATAAGAAAAGCATATAGAGTCTGCAGGACAAAAGTAATTTACTAGATAGCATCTGATGCCAGTTATGGACTGTCTTCATAGGAATGCTGGTGTAGAGAACTGAAAAATAATGAAAGCCAGTAACATTGCAGAACACCATCTCATTTATGGCTGATAAATGGTCAGGACCTCCTTCACTTGCAATTGGAGTTGAACAAGACTATTTTCAGCTTATTCATTTATAGTTCTTCCCTTCACCACTTATGTCCACAGGAGAAACATTTTATCTAACAAGGAAGGAGGAAGATTCACTGATTTGGATGTCTGACCATTGAGGGAGACTTTAGAAGAGCATTGTATATGCATATTGCGTTCCACTCTTGTTAAAAGCCATGCAAATTTATGCCAAATATTTTGATTCCTTAGGCATATTTGCAGCCAGGGATGGACTTTAACTACAATTTAGCCCTTTCTTGACACAAATCAAAGCTATGCAGGGACTCAAGGTTACTCATTCCGTTGTGTATATCCCCTCACCTTCACTTCTACCTGCCAATTCTTCTCACTTCCCTTACTAATGTCTCTCTAGGCAACCTCTAGCTGTGGTGAAATTCCATCCCTTATTCCTAATGAGTAACTGGTAGGTCCTGTTAACCTCTTTTTGGAGTCTAAACTCAAACCCCACCCCCCAAAAACAAACAAAAACAACAACAAGCAAACAGAGAAAAATGAAAAAAAAAAAAACCAAACAGCCAAACCAAAAAACCCCAGATGCTTTACTGCTTTGCTTACTTCATATGTAACACCTGCAAAATCAGAGTAGTTCACCTTCAGTGGAAGACATTAAAAGAGAGCTAGAACCTGTAAGTTTCCTTTTTTTCTTCTTTGGCACATGGTGTGAATTTTGTTGAAGTCAAAGCATTTCACAATGAGTTGAAATGCAGCTGCAATGTGTCAACAAGATCTGTCTTCTGATGCATTCTACAGCCAAACAGTAGGTGTATGACAAACTTTTTGGTTCAAAACCATGAATACCATATACCATAAATTAGCTTAGCTTTCTCTGACAATTTGTATAAACATTTTCCATCTTTTCAAGCAATGTCACACATGGCATTCATAATCTGTTAGGAGACAAACTGTGCCCATTTTGTTACCCTCTAAATCTGCATACTTCCAAAAGAAGAAATACAAGGTTGGTTTGTTTGTTTGCTTGTTTGTTATGGAGGAAGGTTGTTGGATGTCTTCCTGGTTTGATTATTTTTCATAGAACTGTTCAAATTTGGTGACACTCTCCAAGAGCTAGTCTGAGCTCAGCTTGACAGGAGTAGAAGAAATAGCCAGATTCTCTAAGGGTGACTCAGAGAGAGAACATTCCTGATTGTTTTCTTTGCTGTTGTGGGTGGGGGTTGAAGGAAGGGCAGAAAAGGCAGAAGGAGGTAAATTACTGTAGTACGTGAAGTCTATTGTGGTGAGCAAATAAAGGATAGGACTGGTGCAAAAGCTCTGCTGACTCTTATTTCGTGTTTACCTTCTCTCCATCTGGAGAGTGAACATTTTCAGCGAGCAGTCATTGTGCCTTGTAGCAGGCTTGAGCCATCTCCAAGGTGCATCTTCTTGCACCAGTCAGATGGAAAGGGTATGAGACAAGGGCTTTGGTCATGCTGCAAGACCAGTGTTAACACAGCTGCACAGAAGGGAAAGCTGCCCTTTGTAGGGGACAATGCAATGCATGATGTCCCTGAAATGCAAGACATCAAAAAGTGTAAAACATCAAAACTTACCAATTAAAGCACTTGTTATAGCAAGAGTTCAAATTTATCTTAAAAGACAGAAAATTACTGAGAAGATTTTGGGATGTGAAAAAGATTTTTTTTTCCTTACTTTAAGCTTTACAAATGGTTCTACAAATTAAATTACTGCTAGACCAGGAAACTAGGAAGGAAAAAAGCTGACAAGTATTATCAAATATTCTTAAAAATGGGTATTTTATGCGCTCTCTTTTATTTTTTATATTCTTTTTGAAATTCTTTTACTATGTTTTCATATGTTAAATGCTTATTTTATTAATGAAAATACAATTAGTGGAACTGAATCACAAAATCACACTACCACTTGAACTTCCAGTAGTGTGGCACTTGGAAAACCAAGCAAAACTAAGTTGCTTTTAGCAACATTTCCATTAGAATAAAGCAGAATGGTACTGGAATGAGATGAATATCATCTAGACAGTGCAGCAGCATCTGATGCTGGAAGAGATGTCATGGCAAAAAAGACAAAGAATACAGAATAGACATCTTTAGAATATATGCACCGTACACCACAGTAAAGTTTCCATCTTTATTATCTCCTAGTTTATCTGAATCATATGAGTTAGCTACACTTAGCTACAGTTACCTATGAAATGTTTAAATTTTCAAGTTTATTTACTTTCTCAAAGTTCAGTATTAGTAGCATATTTTTGATCTGTGATGATCTGTATGTACTTTATAGCCTCCACATCTAACTTTACAAGGAAAATACTTGTGTCATAAATCCTTCTCCTAAAGACACAGCTCTATAGTCTGTTTACTTGTCCCACAAACAGTTAATTAACATGTAATAGTTCTATATCTGAACAAATTTAAATTCTTATTTATAGTTCACGACTTTTCTGTATAGGAAAATATTTTTAAATAACCTTGTGCATTAATTGAAATAATTTTTATACTAATGTTAGTTGCCCATAAAGATGTTTTTAAGGTGTGTAAAGAAAGTTTTTGTCATTCCACTTTATATCAGTCAGTATGAATTTTAAGCTAAAGAAAAAAATATTTTTGAATAAGGTTGATTTCAGAGGAGATAAATTTCTAAAAAAACTCAGAACTATATTTATTTAAGGAACATAACTTTTTCTGTCAACAACACCTCCACCAACATAATGGAGGCTTATATATTTGCGGTAAGGAATCAGATGAAGGCACTTTTTTTTTTAAAGTGCATTTGAACTAAAAGACTTTGAGCTCATAATGAACAAGCCATGAGCCATGACTTTGTGCCAAGATTCTTCTTGACAATAATTAATAGAAATGAAAACAGAACTGCAAGAACAGTTGTAGAAAGAAAACGTGTCTTGCATACAGTCACCTACTTATTTGAATCCATTTCATGAAGTCCTTGAGGGTGGGAAATAGAAGAGAATGAGCAATAAATGAGAATAGCAAGCATGGGACAGTGTGAAACTGTTGTTGCAAGTACCACCACCTACAGCATGGCAAAGCTTTGCTCTAGGCACATGTATTTGGGCAGGAATTTTGCATACTTTCAAAGACAGACCATTTAAGCAGAATAAGATTGAAGAAGGAAGAACTTCACAGATAGAGGTCTGGTGGAAATGCTTGTGACGTGCAAAATACTGTCATCCTAGAAGAGAAAAAATCTCTTATTCACAAGCAAAATAAACAATGGAAAGCCGTATGGCCCATAGCATTCCTACAACATATAGCAATGAACTGAATCAGTCAGTGATGATAGGAAGTTGAACAATAAAAAAGGTGGACCAGAAATCACTCACTAGAATAGGAAATACTGTTAGGTAAGATTGAATGATACCATGTTTTCAAACAGAAACAAACCCAGGAAAGGGTATCACAATTTTTTTTTTTTCCTTGAAGCAGTTGATCAAAGGAGAAATGCAGAATGAAGAGTGTACTGTTGATAAATAGAATAGAATTATGTCCATCCATGCAAGTGATATTGAAACTCAAGTTAGAAAAACAGTAAAATATTTCTGCGTTAAAATGTCAAGATTTTTTTTTAGAATCCAAACCAATATTTTTATACATAACTTTTGAGCTTTGGAAGTATCATGACTTTTTTTTTTTTTTTTTTCAGGAAGCTGAAAAAAGATGATGTGAACACCATCCTATTTTAAATGTCAAAATGGCATATCAAGTTACAAAAAGTTAGTACAAACCCAAAACCACAATGTTTTCTTTACAGATGGTTTTAAAATGCGGCAAGGATTTAAATTCACCAAATAAACATTTTCTTTTTGCGGTTTATTAGTGCAGTTTAATAAAGCAGGTCTTTTTTCTTTTTTTAATGTGTTCCACTCTATATAGTCATTATCTTGTGCAGTGTTGAAAATGCTCAATCACATGAGCATTTTACTCACATGTGGATCTCCACGTATATGAACCTTTTCACATATGTGAACGGCTATGACATTTTCTCTTTCAAAGAGACAACCAGTATTTGCTTGTACTAATCAGTACATTATACACTGGAGAGCAATAAAACGAGCAATAGAATTGTTCTGTTTGAATACACATGTAGAAGTTATGGCCAAGCCAATGAAATTTTTTATCCATGAAAATTACAAAATGAATGCATAATAGAAAATCCATTAAACAAAGAAAATGGTAGCCAAAAGCAGGTACTAATCCAAACTTCATCTTTATTAACTAAATATATTTAATGTTTTGGCAGTTTTCTAAATTTACAAGTGTTTATGTAAGTGGTCGTTTTCAATTACTGACCTGTAATTTACTACAATTACTTGCCTTTGTGTGACCAGCATTAGATATTCTTCTTAACAGATTGGTTTATGCTCATATATAATATAGGCATTTCAGACTAAATAAATCCCAGAGCCCTGACCATGAATATAACCAATAAACAAGGTCTTAAAATCTGTTTTAATGCAATAAGTATGGATTTTCCTGTACTAAACAATCTTAGAACCTAATCCCTTCAGTATCTGATTAATCAATAATATAAACATTAGCTGCTACCTCTTGTCTCATGGCACTACAGCAAAAGCAAATTTTCAGTTTAAGAATGAGGGTCTAGCTCTCTGAAAACATGTAATTAATGTAAGCTCATAAACAAATTAAAATAATATTAGAAATTTATATATATATGGGCTTTAAATCAGTGAGAAACAAAGAGGCAATAATTAGTATGGAAAGAGTGCAAAATATATTATTAGGATTTAGTGATGAGATTATAAATTTTACAGTGTAGTGAATGTAGGAGGAAGGGAAACTAATAAAAAAGAAAAAGCTTTGCCAGAAATTATGCATGTTGAATGTAGAAAGGTGTTTTAAAATTATGTGAATTTTGCCTTCTGTATGTTTGTGTAATTTCTAGTTATGCAATACACTGTCTACAGGCAGAAATTGAAGAGAGAATGTGGTCCTACATTATTTTAGTTTTTCAATTTGCCTTTTTAATGGTAAGTAATATAGTGGCATCTTAGTGATGCTAAGCATGCATACCATAATAATATTTAATTTAATTCACAAAGAATGCTTGGGCAGTTCCTGTCCATTCATGTATCATTGCAGTCCCAGTGAGATAAGGTAGGACCCCTCTTGCTTCAAGCGAGACCTTTTTTCCACTGGGAACACAGTGCTTTGGTGCCCATTCATTCACTGGAAGATAAATGACAAAGCTTAACTCATATATTTGAAGAAATTCCTTTCCCTGAAGAAAACGTATGAGAACATGTCTGTGTTTTTTCTGGTGAGGGTGAGCCAGCAGACATGAAACCCATGCCAGGAATCACACTAAGGAACACTGAGGACAGCAGCCAGTGCTTTAGCAGGTGACCACATCCCATTTTGCTTACCAATACTGATGCAAAGGGCGACACCAATCTACAGGTCATCTTGGTGAAGAGTTTTGTTTAACCAAACATACATGAGATTTGGGCAGCTACTGTGGATTACCCATAAAGCTTCTCTGTGGGTCAGGAGTTCTCTTGCACACATTGCTGGGTCATCCTTTGCCAATCAAGGACAAGAGACTTTTTTTCTCCGTTTCTTTTCTTTTGTAAGCTTCCATCAAAGAAATACTGAGAACATTGCTTGAATATTCCTTTTATGGCCCTCAGTAGATGCACAGGCTGTTTGGTTCCCTGTAGCTCTCTCCTGTTAATGTATTGAGCATGGTTGAAATTTGCTATAGATATATGATTAGTCATAGCAATCTAATAATGATGCCTAGGTTGTTCAAATAGAAATTCAATCATTTACTTCCGATACTAACACATCAAAGCAAAACTTCCACCTTTTCAACATTCTATTTGCTTTCATTTTATTTTTATTCAGTTTGGCTTTTTTTTTCCTTCAAGAAAACACTAGAAGATGACATTTATGCCAGTTTAAACCTAGAGGATGCAAATCTTTAAATGTATACAAAGAGTTCCATTTTAAGATGCTTCACCCTGTCTTTTTGCTCTAGGTGATGGTCCAAAGTGTTCCATAATAATGAAAGTGATTCTGAGATAAAATATTCAGAAAAAAAATTATCAGATAATTTAAAAGGAGTTGATTTTTAAAAAGTGTTGGCCAGATGAGAGAGAATATTTCCTTTGCCATGGTGTACAGACACCTAAATTGTTTCTAGCTCACAAGAAATAAGAGGTGTGTATTGTATATGCTTGAAGACACGAGTAGCTTCACTGTTGGAGATAAATGACTTATTCCTAAAAACAGAAAAAAAGAAAAAAAGAAAAAAAAGGAAAAAAAAAAAGAAAAAAAAAAAGGCAGATATATATTTTAATGGACTGAAATGAAGAGTGGACACCTGAGCTGTCAGGTATGAGTTCAGGTTTAGCCAACAGCAGATAAAAGAGACTCAGTCTATGTCTACGTGCGCCATATTGGATTCTGTGGGAGTACAGTCTCAGTTTAACCATTTTGCACCCAAACCAGGCTATGGAACACTTGTCATAGGAAGGTGATGGCATTGCCCTACCCCTTAGTGACTGCACTGCTCCTGGAACAGTGCTAATAAGTTCCTTTATTCACTTCTGAACCACAGGAACTTTTGTCCTCAGGTGTGTTCTATCTCAGTGTACTCTGTAAATGCTTAAGTCTGCCAAACAGAGATAATTCTTCCTGCAAGACAGCTGAGCTAGACAAGCATCTCAACTGAAAATCACAAAATAGTTACCTGTTTTGTATTCTATACTTATCCATCCCTGATCAGACACAGCACTGTGACCATAATGGCTTCATATTTACTGTCACTCAAGTACTGAGTGATATGAAGCATGAAGAGCTGTATTTCTGTCCACAGATATATGCCATGAATACATGACAATGAAACTAATGGAAATGCAGAATTTCTACCAGGAACATGCAAGTTGCATTGTTTTCATGAAGATAAAATTTGCCATGTGACATGGCTAACGTTAACTGAAGTTCCTAAACTATTTCAAGAGAATAAAACCTCTGCATTCTCTAGATACACTGTACATTTTCTTTATTTTTTTTTTTTGCTTCACTTTAATTTGAGAATCAGACATAAAATGACATATCAGGAGGAAGGTTAGATTTTTATTTTTCATTTGCAGGCCTTCAAGCAACAGTACTTTAGCTCTTAGACAATACTACTCACAGTGGTGTTCAGTAATGACCAGAGTCTTAAACTGTGTTATCTCCTGATGCTGTTTCCACACAGAGCTTTAGCATTTTTTCTTGCAGTGGGGATAGCTCATGTTAGAAGGCAAAATTAACTTAGCAGTTTGACTTCTTTTGAGGAAATGTATTCTGACAAGTATCTGTGAGCATTCTAGGGAAAAAAATGTCTCATGTCAAGCACATTGATCAGTTACATTAAATACACAATGCTGTCAAAATTCAAGACAGCAACATACCTCCTTACCAACTTGCCCAAACCTTCAATGTATCGGTGTCAAAATATTTTGGAATGAAAGTTTGAAACTCAGACTCCAGTGCAATTATTTCTTGCTGTTCAGATAACAGAATGAAGAAAGAGTTCTCTGTTATTTCCACAAACTTTTCTAGCTCTTCTTATTTTGTAGTTTATGGGATATGCATTACAAGGGCATGTCAAGTTTGGTAGAAGATCCAATTCAACAATAAAGACATACATGTTATTAATCAGAGGAGACATGCATGACAGCAAACCAACTAACAAGTGAATATGGGAGGTAAAGTTTAGACTCAAATGAGCATAACATGTTTTCTTTAAGACCAAAAGCAAGAATTATCATAACACTAATGGGAGTGACAACAACCTAACCGCCTGAATAAATTCTGGAATTAGAACAGAAAATGTAAAGAAACTTAAAATTTGAATTTCATTATAGCTTTGAGTGATATCAAAAAATCTTATCTTGGGGAAAAAAGAACCCAACCATTAGAAAGAAAAGTATACAGAAACTCAGCTGGTATAAATCATGATCAATTACTGACTTCCCTGATTGTGTTAGCTGGGAATCAGTTTCAAGGTCATTAGTTGTACCCTTGAAATCTTGAAAAGAAACATTCCGTGCATAAAAACTAATAAAGTCCTTTTAGTATGAATGATTAACAGTTTCAAAGTCTAGAGTTCGACCTGTCACAATTGTAGCCATGCTACCTTAGTGTCTACAGACAGCAGAAAGCATAGTCCCATTGCAGCCTTACCCTCTAATTCACTCAGTCCCAAGATGAAATGCTGAAGGCTATTACGGCTTTCAGTGCTGTCAGGCAGGAATAATTTTTTATCTGGATTGTATAATATTTATCCCAAAATAAAGTGTCTTTCTCATACCAGTAACCTATATATCTGGGAACCACCACTGTGGTGCTGTTTTCCTAGATAGTTGTGTTCTGCATCTTAGTGCCACTTGCTGAACCTCTACAAGGTTCAGCCAAAGCTTGGTTATATCTCAACCACATCCATGGATTTTCAAGAGCTCCATGTGTGGTAACCCCTGAGGTTACCACAGGGGAGCTTGCCCTGCCATGGAGGGAATACAAGGTATAAGCTGTATGACAGAACTCTCTACAGGGAAGTCTCCTTGAGAAACTGAGTCTTCAGTTAGGGAGACTAAAATGTTCCAACCCATGAGCCCTTTAGGCTCCATGTTAATTTGTTACCCTGGATTGGTTGTTTCTCAAGTCCTAGTTTTTCCCCTTCCCTGATTGGTTCATTTTGGATCCTCTCCCTAACTGGTCAGTTTCTCAATTCCTAGTTTTTCCCCTTCCCTGATTGGTTCATTTTGGATCCTCTCCCTGATTGGTCAGTTTCTCAATTCCCTGCGTGATTGGTCCAAGTTGTCAGCCCCTCCTTCCCTAAACCCTATATAACCCCATTTTCACCCCACTGCCTGCCTTTGGTCGTCGGTTCCAGGGAAATAAAGAGCCTTCTCAACTGGACGCCTGCCTCTTGCTCATTCCTGCATCACCTGGGAAGAAGCTGCTGGGAAGAAGCTGCTGGGAAGAGCTGCTAAGAGCAGCTTCACAAAAGAGCTGACAGGGCTTGAGCTGCTGAAAGCAGCATCACAAAAGAGACAACCTCGTGCCTGTGCCACCCAGAAGCCCAGACCACCCATTCCTGGGACGGTTCTGCTGGGGAAGGTCGTGGCACCGGAGTGACTGCCCGATCGGTCACCAGCAGCCGGTGGCATCCATGGGACAACATTTTCTGAAGAACTGTTTGAAAAGTATATCCTTTTGAGATTACTAACTTATTAATAAAGAAAATAAAAAAGTTATATGATCCTAAAAAATTTAAGTGATAGTACTGCTAAATTCAATATTCTTTCTGCTGTAACTTTAAGAATATTATGATCTTAAAACCACAAATATTGTCTTTGGGTACCTTTATTATATTAGCTTAGTCAGAAGAAAATATGCAACAGGTATGAACTCAGATGTAGGATATGTTTTACAGAATGATAAAGGTATAAAATCTGTTCTCTGAGAGGACATGTTAAAAAAGTAATTAAAAGAGAATTTTTGCTCCTAGTCTTTCAGTTGACTAATATGCTTTATCATATAGAAAAAATATGTTTATAACCCTTTGTAAGTAGTTATAATCCTATCCTTGTAATATTAAAACAAAAGGGATCTTTATCAAAATATAATTAATAATTGATATGCTGCAAAGTTTGGAAAGAGAGGAAAACAGTACTTAGAAGGCTTGTAAGGAGAAATCCTATAGTTTTATTCTCTATCAGAGCTTGAAGTCAGTAAAAATACCAAGCTTGAAATAATATGTGCTGATTCTGAATGGGGTTTATTTTCTTCACTGTGTCTAGTATGAGGTTGTGTTTTAGATTTGTAGTGAACACAGAGTTGATAATATAGAGATGATTTTGAACCCCAACTAGCTAATGGGATATTCCAGATCATACGACATCATACAGACATAAAGTGGGGGAAAGAAGGAGAAAGGAGGAGATATTTGGAGTCATGGTGTTTGTCTTCCCAAGTCACCATTAAGTGTTATGGGGCCCTGTGCTCCTGGAAACGGCTGAACATCTGCCTGCCCATGGGAATCAGCGAGTTCATTCCTTTGCCCTGCTTGTGTGCTCAGCTTTTGCCTTCTCTATTAAATTGTCATTGTCTTAGCCCAGGAATTCTCTGGACAAAGACTGGACTACATTTATGAGTTTATTTCAAAATAAGAAAAATGTTTAGCTCAGAACCCATCTCATACCTGACTCACATAGTATCTAGATGTTTATAACTGAAATACTGAACACAATTTTTAAAGGTTTTTGTTACAGCTTGTTAACTTGGTAAGTTGTCTGGAAAATGGGTTTGAAGGAAATATTTTTAAATGGGAAAAGACACGTCTTTCATTAAAAACTAGAATTAAGGTTAAGTGAAGTTATCATAGTAAATGCGATTTCCTCCTCATGAGGCACTGAGTGAGATTCTGTTCAATTGAATGAAGACAGACCACTGAAAGCTCTCTTTTGTTCCACTTAAAGCAGCACACTCTGTCTGGTGCTCAGCAGCCAGTTGAAGTTACCCAGTTATCCTTGAGGATTTCCAAGGGTTCAGCACAGTGTTCCATGTGTAGATGTGATCCCTGATTTCAGAAATGTGAGTGCATAGAATAAAAGATGAAAGAAAACGGGCAGGATCCAGGGAGGGGAGACCTGTCTTTCCTGTGTGTAAATGAGTGCCCTAAATTCTAAAACAAGGATCGGGCTACCCTTCTCCTGGCCCTGGGACTGCTCAGAGCACTCGGGATATTGCAACCCCAAGGCAGGACAGGGCCAGTTCTCCCATGGCAGTCTTTGATACAGTGCTCGTCATGGCAATGTTTAAAATACTGGGGATTTTTGTGCCAGCCTGTTACCATCTGAAGTTGCAAAGCTATTGATCACTTTTAAATATCAGAATTATTATCCTGGGTTTCTTCTTGTTTCCCTTAGGATATAAGTTGTTTTGTTTGTTGTTTTTTTTTTTTTTTTTCATGAGAACTAGGACTGTCTGAAAAATAAGCTTCTATTTTATATTGATCCACAGTTCTTATAAAATAATTCTTTACTCTTGAACTGCAAAGGAACTGGCTTTAATGGGAGATTAAATCTAATAAAACTTTACACAGTGCAATAGCTCTCTGTTACTTTCAGCATAACTGTTTACACTGCCACTATCTAAAGCAGACATTTCCTGACCCATTTTGGCTCTTTTTCAGTATTGTGTTACATTTAACATACCACTTATAGGCTGAGTCAATTTGGCAAAGCTGAATTTCCTCTGAACGTGTTGGTTGTCAGGGACCTACTTTTCAGGTCATTTTGTAAATACAGCTCTGAGAGGGTAGGCATGGCTGGTTCTGGAGGTACTAATTTCTAAAGCTCCTTCTTGTGCAGTGTGTACATGTGCAGAACCATAACAGTAACATATGATGGATGCTATGGTGGATTCCAGAACAAACCCCTTGTTCTACTCCTGCTAAAAGACCCATCCACAAACACCAGGAAAATTTATTTTTCTGCTGATTAACCTCAGGCCAGAGTTCAGCCAATGACCCAGGGACAAGCCTCCAATCACAAAACACTATTCAATAATATTAAGAATAATTTTTCTACCTTTGATGTCCCATACTCCACCTCTGTGGAGTACACCCTGCTAGAGCTCATTTTTCCTCCCTTTTACTGCTTTTCTGAGACTGTTATGCCTGGGGATTTTTTTTATGCTGAAGACCAATTCATTGTGTCTTTCAGTAATCTGAAGGTCTAAGAGACTATCTTCCTTAGAATTCATAGGTCCTATTCTTTCTCCAAACCTCAGTAGTGCTTCTTAACCATCCTTGAGGTTTAGGCATTCCAGTAGACTCAGGTGTCTTTTCATGTCTCAGGCTTTTCCTTTACCCTGAACACCAGATATGAAAAATTTCAGTCTAAATAATCTAGATATGAGTTGTATTCCAGCATAACTTTCAGATTGCTGACTCCATTCTGTCATCAAGCTTCAATCTGTGTGATCTCATATACCTTGAGTCATAGGTTACCAAGCTTGAAGTGTTAATTTTGCTTACAGCAGAAGAAAAAATATCAACTGAGTTATTATATTGTCAGTTCATCAAGACAAATAAAATGTAAGGAACCCTGTGGTTTTGGTTCCAAACAGTTTTAAAAATCTTTCAGTGTCAAATATGCTTTATCTCCATGGAAAATGAAAACCCATTAAAAGTACTCACACAGATAATTCAAATTCATATATCTAAAAATTAATACATTGCAAAGTAAAAAGTAGGTTAAAAAGTAACTTAAATTTTTTACCCAACATTTTTCCCAGCATTCTAAATTCACAGATGTGAACTTCTCAGTTGCATTTCAGTCTCCATGTAATTGAGAAAGAGTGGATCATTTCATGAGCGAGCAAAAGAGACACATAGGGAAAAAATGTTTGTGTCCTGTTTGGGGACTTTAGATACATTTTAAATTAATGACACAATAATTATTATTAATGATCTGGTGCCAAAGTTATATGTATTTACAGTACAATTTTTATAGCAATTCTTTTGTGTCAGTGCTAGAAGTGTAATTTACATCATAGCAAGTGTATTAATCTCCCTTTGAACTTGAAGAAAGGTGCCCCTATAGGTATGACATATTCCTGCACATGGAGTTTATCCTTTTGCAATTTTCATATTAATTTTGAAAATGAAAAAGTATTCCTTAATTTAAATTTCTCCACCCATAAGCAATGCAATAAATAATATAAAATTAAATATGTAGCAAGTAAATTGTATTGATGGAAGACTCCAGTAACTGTTTTATGTATTTTAATAAGTTTGTTTAGAATTCAGAAATAATATGTGAATAGTATATATTATACTAAAATAAAAATAAAATATTCAAGCAAACTGTTACAAAACTTACATAAATTTGGGGTTTTTTCTCATTACCTTAAGCATTTTGACTGAACGAGATCTAATGTAGATCTGCTTGGCTTTGGACAAAGCTCTAAACCTGCTGTGATTGTTTCAGTTCTTAACCGGGTGGAAACAACAAAAATCATGTGGTGGTTTTACATTCGCTAATTTTGACCTTTTACTGGCCAACGCACCAATTTGTGTAGGGATTTGAGTGTCTTTTCTGCTATGAGATAGGATCAGGAGAAAAGCAGAGTAGGCTCAAACTTAAAGGTATAAAGATAGATTTATTAAAACACACTAAAAGAAGAAAATGAGAATCAAAATGAAACTTTTGAAACACTCCTCCTTCCCCCCCAAAAATGTTCACTATCCCACAAATGACTTAAAAAGACAAAACTCAGAACTCTTAGTCAGTTACCACCCATAAAATACTCTCTCATCAGTTCATTTGGAGGGAGAAGTCTCTTTAGTTTGCCATGGAATTTCTCCACTGACAACATAGAACAGTTCTCTTGTAGGTCTTAACTGTCACAAAAAACAGCTGCCCGAGAACCTGCTTTTGTGATGGCTCTCCCATTAGCAGCTTTCCCAAACTGCAATTGGGTCATGGACATAATTGGGGTGTCATTTTAAGATGAACAGTTCAAATGCAAAGGATTCTCTTCATCTCTTGGAATAGAGATCTCTTCACTTCTTCACTGGCACAGAGGGCTTCTTATCTCATCTCTCTCTGTTCTCATGGAACCACAGGATCACAGCAACCAATTCAATATTCACTCAAGTCAGCTACAGATACCTTTGCTCAATCCATTTCCTCAATCCATATTTGTCCACTGTTTAAAGGAATATTCTAGCATATTACAGTCTGTTACCACAGCTCACAAAAGATTTTCAGCCTAAAATGCCAAAGCATCTTCTCTATCTCCTCATCACTTAAAATACAACTTCTTTTTCACCGACCCTGGTATCTTCATACTGTCTCCCACTCTGACCTTTTCTCGCACTCTAGAGAGGAGCAATGTTCTGCAAGTTTCATCCGTTCAAGGAAAGAGTATCTTGCTCAGGGCCTGCTGTGGTTACATGATCTCTGCCGGGGAGCATTCGCTAGGATTTCCCAGCCGTGCCGATGGGAGAGGCTCAGAGACGGCAGCCAGGATCTCGGTAGTTAGCTTGGTTGATGGATGCCTCCCCCTCCACCCCTCAGGCTCATCTGGGGTGGCCCAGCTTGGAGCTGCTCCCTGGGGCCCGGGTTGTTATAAATGGGCCAGGGGACCAGCTCCTTTGAAAAGGCCTTTATTAGAAATCAGCTCTGGGTAGGGGCTCAAGGGGCTGCGCACGCCGCCGCTGCTCCCAGTAGACACCACGGAGGAGTAGGTGCAATCGAATCTGCTGCTGCTGCTGCTGCTGCTGCAGAGTCGGGATTCCTTCCTCACGGGGGTTTCCATAGAATCACTTTGGCTCGTGTGGTCCAGGGGGGTCACTTCTCTCCAGTTCCTTTCAGGTCATGGCGAGAAAGTAACAAAAAATACCTGCTACCTGCAGGTAGCTAGACGTGTGCCTCGCACAGCTTTGTCCTTCTTAGGTCCAGTTTCTGTGTCGGCTCGCTGTCCCAGGGGCTTTTTTAGCTCCAACTGGACCTCTGGCCGCAGCCAGGCACCATGGGAGTTCCTCATCTCCATACTGGGCGGTGTCTCCAGCTCGACGGCAGGCGGCAGGGAGCAGCAGGAAGCAGCAGGGAGCAGCAGGAAGCAGCAGGGAGCAGCAGGAAGCAGCAGGGGGCACAACAGGCGGCGGCGGCGGGCTTTAGTCGGTGGAGAGGGGAAACCCCAGAATTCAGGGAGAAAGGGTACAGAACTTGGACATAACGAGCAGAAATTCAGGGTACAGATTCAACATGAACAGTTTAAAACAGGCAAGTAACAGTGCAACTTTAATTTTAAAGCAAAACAGTAAAACAGTACAACTTAGGAGTGCATAACCTGGGGCTATTTCTTTCACGGGTGACATCTGCCTTGGCCCCGGCCTGCGTTGTGGGGCAGGCCTTAGGATTTTAGCAGCCATGGCTTCCCCTTCCCTGCCAGCATCCACGGCCCAGGGGCACGGCCAGGCCAGGGCCGACTCCCCTGCAACAGGGAGGCGCGGCGGGGCCTGGCCGGCCTGGGCTGCTCCATGGGGCGGCTGCAGAGGCCCATTGGTACCTGCTCCTCTGGCCGGAAGGAAAAGGCCAGCTGGGATACAGTCTCAGCTTTGTATGTGTGTTCACAAAGTTGCATCCAGCTTCCTCAGTGGTCATACAACATGTCAGTGTCTAAAACTTGGCCTCTGATAGGTCCCTGTCCTTTCCACGGGAAATTAGCAGGTCCTTACAGGGTTAGAGAGAACTGTTTCTTTTTTAACTAAAGACCAAGCTATGTTAACCCATGACACCAGCACATCTGGATTTTTTCTGAAATCAAACCTGAAAAGTCTGTTTTTCGTAAAAAATTATTGAAATAAAATTTATACTGAATATATTATTTTTATGATGGAAAAACAATCTGCTAAAAACCAGAAAAAGCCCCTTATTCAATCTTTCATACAAATCCCTATTACAACATTTTAGAAAGCTTCAGAGCCCCAATTAATTCAGATAAATTTTGATACAAAATGGAGTTCTGAATTAAAAGCCTGTGAGCGTTGCAATTTTTATTTTAAACAAGCTGAAGGTCCAGACATACGTACAATTTAATACACAGGGGTTTTTTTATTTATTTATTTATTAATTTCACCTGTAGACAAAGTGTCTTTTTATATATATATCTTGAGATCAAGTACAGAATTTTCATTAGACATATTCAAACCACAGTTTTATCGTTTATGCCATAAAGACAACAAAAAAAAAAACCCAAACAAACAAACAAACAAAAACTGAGTGAAATTCACAGAAAACACACAGGTTCCTCATTCATTCAGAAACTTTTCAAATTAAAAAATGTGTACATTAGGAAGTAATACACAGAAGCAAATTACAGAACACTAGTAATTTCCCATCTGCATGTACCTGTCACTTCATATGCATAATAGCTGATTCCATGGGAGATAAAGAAGATCACATGTATGCAGCCAGAATTAAGTTATCAGGAAAAGTACAGTAATACATTTTCAGAAATAATAACTCTGTGATAATTGCTTTATAAAACTGTCATGAACAGTTTGAAATCTTTTATGATAAACACCTAGTTTTCAGTATGTTGAAGAACACGAGATATAGTTTTATGAGCCGGTGAAGTTTAGAGGGGCAAAAGGTTACATGGTTAGTATTTTAAAACACTAGATGTAATAATAGTAACACAAGATTGAATAAACACAAATAATGAGTCATTCATAAAAGTTACAATTTTAGAGAAGATACAGGCCTGGAGTGCTGCCTAAAGATGCTTCCACAGTGTCCAATATACCCTTTTTTCAGTATCAGGCAACTTCAGCTTCTCAGTTAGAATTATAAAATTCTCCTGAATTTTAATTTCAAACCATGGGGCCCATATTACCTCTGAATCCGTCTGTGGGACATCACTTAAGACTGTGTCTTTCCCCAGGGAATTTTAGTATCTGCTGTCACTCACAATGATGCTGTCATTCCCACTTTGACTATATGAGGCATAATTAGTTGTTCTTAGTAATCTCTGGTATCCTCTGGTCTGTCACTGTTCTGCTTTACAGTGCTTTACTGTTTTCCTTTCACTGGCTGCAAAAAGCAAAGAGGTATTATTATTGTGCTTTGGATTGTTGGGGGTTAGGTTTGTTTCTTTTTTACTTGTAGAATATTTCCCCATAAGTTGCTAGACTAATTAGTGGTGTTTATGGGTGCTTGACCAAAACAAAGAGGTGGCCAAAAGTCAGGAGGAGGAGGTAAGGAGAGTTTTGGGGCAGGTAAAGGACAGGGCTGGAGGCAGCTGCTCTCTCTTGCTCTCGGCATCACAGAGAGGATTGCGAGGCTGCTGCTTTCTGCAGGAGGAGCTCATTGTCCCACCGGCTCTGGCCCTGAGGAATCTACCACCATCTGCTCGTGTGTCCAGGAACTCTGAGCTCACCTTCTCCTGCCCTGCTGGGCTGGCCCTGCCCCTCTGCTGCCGTTTTCTTCGGCAATGCTTGGAGGCTTTTTTGCTACTCCATGGCCCTGCACTGCCCTGCTCTGCCAGGACATCCCTGCCATTCCAGCTACAACAGGCAGAGCTTCTGATCTTACCGACAAGCCCAGGATTTCCCACTGTTCCAGCTTGGTGCTCTTGGAGTCCCAGGTGATCAGACTGCCCCAGGCTTTGTGAAACAAAACCCCTTGAGGTTTTCAGGTTTTCCCCTGGTTCTGCTTATTATTAATGCTGTAGTTGTTGTTGTTTGCTTGCCTTGTTGTATATACTAGTGAAGAACTATTCCTATCCTCATACTTCTGCTTGAAAGTCCCTTTAATTTTCTAAATTATAATATTTTGGAGGGCGGGGATTTGAATTCTCCATTTCCTAGGGAGGCCCTGTCACTCCTTAGCAGACACTTGTCTTTCAAACCAAGACATAGATGTAGGTACTTGGGCAATGCCTATATATTGACTCTTCTCTCTGTCAAGAAACTAGTGTCAGTTTGGGAGATCACTGAAAAAAAAATCATGATTTCTTGTTTCCTGGGAAGTTACTTCCTTCTCGAAGTTATATGTAAAAGCAATTATCAATCAGTGCTAGCCACATGACTACCTAAAGTACCTTATCAGAGATGCTCAAGACAGAGATTCAGCTCTCCTAACTTTAAAAGATTGATCTATACTTCATACAGTTAAATCAAATCACAACCAGTTGTGCAGTTTAATCAAAGTTGTACTGTAATTAAAAAAGCTTTTTTTGAAATATGCCTCTTATAACCATGTTATGTTTGTGAGGATTTTTTAAAAGACTGAACAAATCTCTTATCATCAAAATGGAAGAAATATCTTTTGGTGACAATTTAAAAGAACTCAAAACTTATTACAAATTGAAATATATTCAATTTCTGCATTTTATATTCACTATTTCAAGTTGCCGTTTAGAACTGATTCTTTGAAAATAAGTAATATTTCAATATGTAGCTTGAAAAATATATGTCCAAATCCCATTCATATTATTTATACCTTAGCAACACTTTTTGATCAAATCAAAATTGATTGTTTTCTAATAAAAAATGTTAACCTTTTCATTTTTTTTTCTCCAGTCTGGGAAAAAAAAAAAAAAAGTATTAGGGAAATGGTGGTGCTCAGGAAGACTTACTGTTTTTTTATTCATATGTAAAACTGATGCCTTGCTAGAGGCAAATTAATTGATTTTCTGAGTTATTTTCATCATTTACTGTTATAAAGTTACAACCACATATCCAGGAGGCTTTTAACATACACTGATGAGGAAATACAGAATAGCTTCCACAGAAATGTAGAAAACATGAAAGAGCAGGGTAAAATTTCAAAGTAGTCAAGTCCTATTTACTGTGACTCCCAGGTAAATTTATACACAGGAAACCACAGAGAGACCTTGTCTGCCACATTTTCTAACTAGAAACCCAAATGCTTCAGAGATGTCAGAGGATTACTTTTTTTAGGGGAACCACTTCTTGCCCTGTTTCTGACCCTGAGATTAGTTCAGTTGGTGGGAGCATGGAGCTAATAATCCCCATGTTGTGGGTTTGATCCCCATATTCATTCACTTAAGAGCTGGACTCAATGATCCTTGTGGGTCCCTCTAGCTCAGAATATCCTGTGATTTTGTTAGGAAATGAGCATTTTTATGGGTGTTACCACGTGTAGTTAGAAGGAGAGAGCTGAGGCATTTTAACTAGCCTTGTCTGGTAGAAAATCTCTGAAGTTACATTAGCTGGTACCAGAAGAGAATCTTTTTATAAAACTTTATTTTAAAAACATAGATGGTGCTGATATTTTTGGAAGACATTTCTCAAGATTCACACATTTGTGATTACTTCTGCACTTCCAGTGACATCTTCTAGTAATTTACTGGAAATGAAGGATAATGCAATCATCCTAAGGCTTAATACTGTGATGAAGAATTGCAAAAAACTGCAGTAAAAAGTAAAATATATATGTACATATATGCAAATGGATATGCACTTATGTACAATTTTTAAATATAAATATGCATATATTATTGCTTAGCCAAAATGAGAAGTTCTTACCATGTTCAAGAGGATTAATTTTTAGTCTGTAGTTATCAGAACAAAGTGCTCCATTTTCACTCATTACAAATGTATTTGTGATATTATCCAATATGTCTGATTTATATGAAGGAGGTATTCTTAAAGCACATTTTGCAATGCAACCTTTTGGAGAAAAATAGAAATAAAGATTGGGTACTTGCTCACTCTATAAACAGGTCACATTTGTGCTGGGAAATAAAATTCAGTCTTTGCTTTCTGATTTTCTCCTTCTCCTCAAAGTTTTCTCTTACTCCACTTCTCCCTGCCCACATTCACACTTTTCTTCAACAGTTCAGGCATTTAAGACCCTCTGAAGTAAATGAGAGTTTATGTCTCCCATGGTACACTATGACATCTCTGTGGAGCTCAGAAAGTGCATTCTATTGTTTTTATGTGGTTTATTTAGACAGTTTCCTAGAGGAAATCCTTAGTCCAGTAAATTCCTTAATCACTTTGAAAAACATGTTAATTTGATTTTGCTTGGCATGTGTGGGATTCTTCTGGGGATTTTTACTTGTAAAGGTGTCTAAAGTCCTTGAATCTGCCCCTGGACCCAATAGCCACCTTTAATTCTCATTTCTAATCCCTGAACACTCTTAATCAAGTCTTCAGTAGTTTTAATTATTATTCAACATCTTTGGGATTAAAACTTTTCTATGATTGTACAGTGAACACAGATCATGAAATATCTATTGTATAATCACAATTAAAAGAATAATCCCTTCAACAAAATTTGGAACAATTTGAACTACCCAGGATTTAAAAGAGCTAAGTGACAGAAAAGGAGACTTATAACTTGGCCAAACGACCTGAAATTTAAACCAGATTTGAAAGCATTCTTAGGGAAAAAGTAATTGTTGGGATAGACCAAAGATGAGTTGATAGATTGTCTCCTATTTTGGCCAGTTCAAAGCAACAGAAAGAAAATCTAAGAGCACAGGGCAAGAGTGCTTAGAAAAATCTGCATTTGTAGTTAGGTTTCTTCCTGATCTTTGATATCACTGAAAACATAAACTCTGAAGCCGATGTGAGGATCTCTGCAATAAAATTGCTAACTATAAAAATCCCAAGTACTGTTGTTATAAATCCATACTTTCATTTACTTTTGATTACATTTTCAGAAACAACAGACTTTTGTAGGAACAGGATAGCCAGGCACAAAATAAAAATTTCAATGCATGATAAAATCAGTGGTCATGAAAAATTTGTGCAAAAATGTAGTGTCTCTAAATCTTCTTTTCTACTATGATCCAATGTCACTTTATGAAGGTCATGAGGTAAGTTTTCCTTAGGTTTACAAAAATCAAGCATCTTATCTGTTCAATAGAGTATTTCCATGTATTTTAACTCTATAATATAAAGTTCCTTAATCTGTGAATTACTGCTAAAATGCTTACAAATATTCATCTAGGTAAAATAGCTGAAGAGGGAAAAAAAGATGAATTCCAAAGCAGTGTGTGATGAACTCATGTTCCTCTCAAGAATGTTTTTTCCCTACTTATAAGGTTTAAGAGAGACAGTTAACCCTATTAAAAAAAAATAAGAAATAAAGAGCTTTAACGTAAAAAATCCTGCTGCAGATTGTTTGGTAAGATTAAGGGTGGTTAAGTCCCACACAGAAGAAGATGGTTAAACAAAGCACTGCTGCACTGATGCTGCTGTCCAGCTACCTGTTTCCCACATGGGCAGCTTACATTCACACTCCTGTGAGTACAGGAGTGAATGGTCTGAATGCATCATGTGTTGCCTTTAGCAGTTTTCCCTTCCTGCCAAGGATGTAGACATTTTTGGCAGATATAATGCTTTAAACAACAGTTTTCTGATTCCAGCTGCAACATACTTTTCATGTCTTAATATCTTTCCTTTTCTACTCTGAACAGTAGCTCGCATTTGGATTTTCTGCATTATCTTACCCTTTCCTGGACTTTCCACAACTCTCTGAAAAGAAAATTTTTGTGACTTTCCTTTGAAAACTGCTTTTTGGTGTTTTTCTCTCTTTGATCTAATTAAACTGCATTGGTGCAAACCCAGTGACAAAATAACTTGAGGAGGAGGTATTCCTATTTCTAAAAAGAAAATTGTCCAGTGTAATTGGCTGAGTGTCTTAAGCCATTCAGAGGAGAGTTTCTTAGCAGGTGGCTTGATTTGTGCCACTCCAGCAAATGGAGAAAACAAAGAGACAAAAAATTACAACAGCACTCAGGGTGATTCATTAAGTTATATTTTTATTGATGTTTTATGATGTCATTAAAACATTAAAATATTAAGACATTTTCCATGTTTAGACGTTAGGCATTGTATCACACTGGGATATAGCCTAGCATTGCCCTCTGTCATACTAGGAGTCTGCTTAAAACCATCCCATGTTGTCTGTCATCAGTGTTCCATGTGGGACTTCCTGCAAGTTTTCAAAGACAATAGTGAAACCTGAGGATCGTATCCTTTTGAGCAAGTGAGTCATCAAAACATCACAGATGTTCATTACCATATGAATTTAGCGCAATTTCTAAATCCCCAGGCCACTGTTATCTCTGAATTTACCCTTTGTAGTGAATGGAGGATAAATTGTTATTTTGTCTGAAAACTGCATTATGATAAGCAAAGTGCTGGAAATAATCATGTGTTCAGTGTAGCATCAGACTTTCTGGTAAAGAAAAATACCAATAATTTCATATAATAATAATAATAATAAAAAAATACATAATTTTTTTTATAGAATACATAATTGTCATTTCTATTTCTGATACTATATGGGTTTTTTCTCTCTCAAGAAAAAAGTCAAATTTTACAGGAGGGAGTAGAGAATACGTATGATATTCCATCAGTCCAGTTTGGCACTAGTGAAGATGCAGTGTTGTGAAGACACATATGAGCTCTGCCAGAAAGCACCTGAGGTGGTCTAATTCCAAACCGAAAACAGCATAGGTGGGAGAGGGGCTTGTTAGAGAGGGTGCAGAGCTGTACCTGCAGCTCCACAAAGGAAACTCGAATCACACACAGTTATCCTCTCAGAAACACTCCTTCACTTGTGGTCTCACAGTATTAGCTCCAGTTCCTGAGCAGTTTTGGCTGAAACCAACCAGTACTCTCCCCTCCAGGCTTCATGAAGACAGGTCAGTAGCTCCTGTGGGCCAGAGGTTCTCATTAATTAGGCAGAGGTTCTGGTGGCACAAACACAAGCATGTCAGCTAGCACAGATAATGGTTCTGTTTAAATTAAAGCCATGATGGTTCCAAATAACCTCAAAATTATATTTTCCTCTTGCTTTGTCTACTTCTATTTTTCTACTTCTGCATGATTTTCCTTTAAGCCCAGATAAGTTTTTTTTTTTTCCTTTTAACAAGTTCTCTCCTTCTCTGTAATGAACTTTATCACACCTTGGTTTTGTTTATACTGATTGGTTTACAAAAATACTTCAGAAATATTTTTTAGACAAGGAAACAGAAAAAAGCCTGTAGAATATGATGAGAACTTTCGACAGACACTTAATATTAGGATACGCAAATTCACTGAAGAAAAAGTTTGTGTGTAAGTCAAGAGGCATTAAAAAATACAGGGTAAAATGCAAGTTATCCATTCTGGGTCCATAATGGCACATAACTTCATGAAGAGGTATGCAGGGTGTGGAAAGCATTCAGGTGGCTGGAAACTTGAGCACACATAGAGGAAATATTTTTACAAATGCCAGGTACAGCTGAAAATCCACACTGAGGTTTTGTGGAGCAAGCATGCTACTTATTTTTACTAAATTAAGCTTGATATTTCTCTAAGGACTAGTGTAAAAAGGAAACAAAGGGCAAGAAAAATCAGTTGATGGACACACTAGTATAAAAAGATATTTATTTATGGTGTAAAACAATCCCTCTACATACATCTACTTATATTTGTAATTGGAGTAATTTGATTTTACTTCTAATGTCTGCTAGCTCCTCATTTACAAAATGGACATATTTGCTATCCTCTAACTCTTCAGGACAAGAAAGCAATACCAATGCATTGGAAGTGCAAGCTGGGTGAGATTTAAAAAAGAAAAAAAAAAAAGCCAGCTGTGCAGTCTCAAAGATCTGACATTAACTGATGAACCTGTGGCCACTGGTTTTAATCACTAAATTAAAAAAAAAAAGGGCAAAACCCAAAACAAAACAAAAACTTCAAAGAACCTTTCTCAATCATATTCTGGCTTTTAGAATTTGAACAAAATTGAACAAAATTACTAAAACTGCAGAACCATCTTTTATGAGTATGGGGAGTGGAGTGGGGTGTGTGCATCTATTTTAAATTAAAATTTCTGGTTTCCATCTGTAGAGGATTGAAAAACTTTTGGTGTTATAGAGACCAATGGCATCCACACTAATCTGTGGTCAATAATAATTAGACTAAAAGAATAGTTTTATATTAACTCAGTAAATATCAGCATATTTGTTTCATATTTCTTCATAACAAGCTAGCTCAACTAAAGCTAAACATTTCAGTGACAGAAATAATTCAGCCAGGCCATCAACCCTTTATAAGATCTGGAAGTGAATAAGAGTGATAATCTTTACAACTCCCCTATGCCAACTTATAAGTACAAGTGTTGCTTGCTTTGTTCTTTATTTATGTTTGAAACACTTGTTCTGGCAAACGACATGATCAGTGATCCTTCAGTACTTGGTATAATTGGTAGCAGCAGGTCAGCTAAATGGTTCATCCCCGCTTGTCTATATTGCTAATGAAACTCCAGCATTACCACTTCTTTTCCTTCCCCAGGGAATACAATTGCCTAGTACCCTCACAAGTTACAACCCTACCCTTTCCCTGCTTGCTGAAAGACACTTCCGTGACCTATTTCCATATGAAAGTCTAGTTTCTTTTGTACTCTAGAAAATACAAAGTTAAATCCTAACCAGCTGAGGATCTGTCCCGGTTGCTTATTTTGTGTTAACTACTGCCTAGCACTCCTGCTGAGGCAAAATGCCTCACCAGTACCTCCTGCAGTGGGCTATGTCTTAAAAGCACACATTAATTGTTAATTAACAGATTATAATCCAAAAAATAAACTCCAAACAGCTCATTATAGTGACATTTAAATCACTCCATTCAGTTAAATAGGATGACAGTTTATTTAATAATGATCACAATGTTCCTCTATTCTGTTGGTTTTCTGATACAGACAAAAAGAGATACTGTCAACAAATACAATTCAAACGGTCTTTTTATGAAACAAAATTAGTGCAAGCTGATTTGACTCAGGCTGGTATTGTTTCTTGAAGGATGGGAGGGGTGGCTGTGAGAACAATCTGTTTCTTTTTGGAGTCAATACTGCATGCCTTAGTAATAATTGTAAAAAATACCAGTTTGGCTGAATGAGAATTGTAGGATTCAGCTGACTTCACAGTTTTAAGGGTATTCTTTCTTTTTAAGAATGATTGGTCATTGAAAATGTGAGGCGAAAACAACATTTCAGGATCTATTTTTATAGAAGGAAGCATCCTTCTGTATGATCCCCAGATGAAAAGCTGTCATCTGTCTTCTGAATAAGTTTTATCCTCCCCCCCTTCAATGGCAAGTTTTTTTTCAAACTGCAGAAGACTCCAAGCAATTCTTTATAATTCCCTAAATAAAGACATCAGAGTACTGGCAGAAACCGTGCATGAACAGGAATAGGCAGCTGTCTCTGAGAGGAGAAAAAAAAATTAAAAAACGGGAAAAAAAGCATGCCTACCCGCTTAGTTAAAAGCTGTGAAATGTTATTATTGAGTGTATGTCAATGTGATGTGTCCTTCCAGTTTTAAATGGTGCTTTAAAATGGTGCTTCAAGCAGAAGATTTCTCATTTATGATATATTAGCCTAAGTCTATGAACTGTTCCGTGGAAAGAGACTTACCAGTCCATCAAAGGTAATTAAAGGCAGAGAGCAAACTTCAAAGACAAAGTGCAAATTGAATTGAGGGGGAAAAAAAAGAAGGAGAAAAGGGAAGAAGAAAGAAAGCAAGGTTAAAAAAATCATTTGGGAATATTTAAAAAGACATCTATTGATAACATGCTAGTGAGAAGGTTTCAAGTATGACCAGAAATACAAACTATCCCCCAAATTTTTATTCTACTTTATATAGTAGTGATGTATAAATATGAATCAGATTGCAGTATTAAGTGTTACATCACATATTCTTTATGGTACCTTGTAATTAAGTGGAAAATACATTCTACTACTAGCTCGGACCATCTTTGCCGAAATAGTAGCACGCTCCTTTTCATTTCTTCCTTGGATTAATTGTACTGCAGGTCAAATGATGCATTCTTTTTGTACAGTGCTGTTTCCTAAATATCTGTGCTAAATCTTCAGTCTGCTCTGTTTCACATATAGCTTCAACTTTGTCTCTGCATGTATTCATTATTTCAGTATTTAACTACAGGTTCAAACAATATTTCTCAAACATCACAGTCTAATATTATGTTATTTGTTCTCAGATTTTTCCATACTATTTTTCTGGGAACATTCAAATAGACTTACAATAAATACAATGCAGTGGAATAATTAAATTTTATTGTCCTTATTTGAAACATTAAAGCTGTTTAATAATCTTAAAATAGGAATATTTTCATTAGATAAAATGTTATCTTCCTCTCTTCTATCTTGGTTACCTTTCAAAAAGTTGTCAAACATCTTGCATAAACAATCTTCACACATAAAATAATAGCCAGTAATAAGAATAATGACAGTATCAATAAACATCATATTCAGAGACAAAAACGTCCAAAATTTCAATCAGAAATACTGTAAGTTTCAGAAAACTTTGAGATTATATAATTAACTGTAATGGAAAATATGATTCATTTAACTATATAGGTTAGTAATCTGTTATAACGAGCAGAAATCATCTTTGCTGTCTCTAGTCAACTAGAGAGTAAAGGTAAATTGTTAAAATACACTGTGAGATAAACGAATGAGAATTTATGATGTGAGAAATTCTTCACAGTTTTCATATTTTCAAAAACATAATGCATGGAATTGGCTTCGTACTCTGGGGATTTTTATGTATTATGCTCCAAAACCTCTTTCCAACAAAAACTCCTAGCTTTTCAAGTCAGGATAGAGTTAAACAATAAATCATTATATTGTTCCTTATTTATGATTCAGCAGTGGGTGAATATCTTATTCCACCCCCCATGAGAAATGACCTATTAAAACCTTCAGTTTCTTTTCATCTTAATCCAAAGCTCATCAAAATCAATAGTTGTGTTTCCACTGGCCTCTGGTATCATTAATACTAGCTGTTTTGAAGGGTTAGTGGAGTGGATATATCTTACACAAATTCAGCTTTGCAGAGAGCCACTTGTACTTTCTAACTGCTTGCTTATAGTTTGTGACTATTTAGATAGGGCAAGAAGAGCAACTGGAATACAGGGAAAAAAATAGAGTAAATTTCTAACAGGAAAACACATGGTGGTTTCAGTTTATATTTCTACTCTATTCTGATCTAATTTTAAATTAAATGAATATGTGGAATGTAACATATTTCAGAAGATGAGACAGATGTCTTGTAGAAAAATAAAACTCCTAAGCACAATATTAGAAGTAGCTAAAAGTTAAAGCACTCAATGAATTCAAAAGTAGGAAGGCAGAGATTTCATAGAATTTGAAATAGGTAGAGGTTTAAAATAGAAATAAAACTGTAAGAGAAGGGAAAAGAGGAAAATGTGCATTAGCTGATACATTTTGATTTTTATTTCCATTGTTATGTTTCCTTGTTTTGTGTTAGTTTAAAATTAGATGAGAATTCTAGCATTTCTTAGTGTTTATTTTTTACACAGAAGTTTCCCAGAACTGCTCATATTCGTGAGGTTAAACTATTTTTTCAAGAGGATCATAGTTTAGCTGCAAATGGTTGCTTCCTTATTCTTTTTTCTGAAAATTCCAGAATTTATTCTTTTCATGTAGCAAGCATTTTTTTAATGAAAAGAAAGGGATGAAAACATTTTGAGTCTGAATCTTGATACATTGCAATAGATTTTGATTCTATACCAAGGTTGTTGCTTTCCAGTTTAGCAAATTGTAATAAATGACAGGGTTGTTTTTTTTCTTTTTGAATGTTACTTCATCAGTTACCTAGTAACTGCCTGAGTTCTGGGCTCATCACAAAATTTACTTCTGAAAGATGAAATGATGAATGGGGTTTTTTTCAGGCCTCTACTGACAGAAACATGAAACACATGGTGTAGGACAGGGACCACATTGAAATGGCACAAACGATTGTAGATTGTTGCTGGGTTGTTGACTTGATAGTTTGTAATTTATGTGTGGTAAATGTATATAGCTACACTGCGTCATCTGGACAGAGATATGTAGCTTCTACAATCCTGCCTCATCTGTAGAGTGGATGTCTTTTTCTCATATTTATTTGTCATTGTCTGGTAGAAACAGGAAAAGATTTTTCCATAGGAGAGAAATAAATTATAAAGATTAATAGCGAATATAGATTTGATAAAATTACCATCTCTTTAAGCATTGTTTTGTAAAAAGCTTGGTTGCTTGCCAGAATTTAACACTGTGTGCGTAATCTCTGAGAATGCCACTTGCAATGCCAAAGTAACAAGGGACGTGTCTGAATTCCTGAAAGCAAGCCTGTGCTCATTTTCACCTGTTCATTTTTATATGAATGCCAATGGCATCAGTATATTTCTCAGTGCCTGCAGATTCACCTCCAAGCTCCAAATAAAACCAAACAGCCTTTAAACCTCCTTAAAGAAGAAATGGTGCATTTATTTAACTGTCAATCCATGCTTAATGATTATTAGGGCAACCAATTAATTAAAATGAGCTACATGAAAATGAATGCAATTAAATTGAAACGAGAAATGGGATTACAGCCTCTGCATTTATACCGGTCTACCTGGCAACTCTTATGTCCTCAGTGATCAGTTCCAGTGAGGTCTGAGAAGAAGGAGGAAGGAGAGGTAGCTCAAAGATGTGCGTGTTCTAAAACTTGCAAACTCTGGAGACAGAGTAAAGAACAGAATTTATTGTTCCCTCTGAGGAAAGAACAATTATATCTCAGTCAATTCAGAGAGCCTAGGACGACATTGGGAAGGCTGGGAGCTCAGATATGTGAGTTCTGTGCATATGGGGGGGCATGGAATTGGTTAGGAATATGGGATACAGTCTCATAGGAATACTCATAGGAAATTCTGCTAATTTAACTTAATTTTAACTCCTAAGCACAGTAACAATGAGGTGAGAGCCCTTCAGTGGGTGATCTGCATTGCAAATCGGTTATTGCAATCCTGACTTATGGACCCATTTGCATGTATATATGTGTATACAGATAGGTGTGTCTGCCTATGTGCACATGTAAATATGTAAACATGCATGCAAATGTGCATATGTGCTTGCATTAGAGAAGGTGCCAGTAGATGGCACTCAAGAATGCATAACTGATGAGGTTGTTGGCTGCCTTTTCATGATGAAATCAATAGGAAATCTAATCAGTTCTTGAAACAATGATGGCCTCCACCCAAGACAAAAGCTAACAAAGTCTCTACTTGATACTAATACAATGGTGCTGTCCAAAACCTCCAAAGCCTTTCTTTTCACAATGGGTGGTTTGCACGTACTAAGGCTCAAATGTTAACACTATGGCTGCCTCTGAAGTACTAAGTAAAAAGACTCAGATGATATTTATTTCTGTCTCTGACAGCACCTGTTCTGGTATGATGCTTAACCATCAAGCATCCAAACCTCTTGACAGCAGCTGACCCAGTCATGCTATCTATTTTGCTTTCTGGGCATAGAATGGAGAATGACTCACCCGAGGGAAAAACATTCAGACTTTTATAATAATTTACACAAAATTTACACAAACTCTTCAGTCCTTAGGCCTGGTAAATTTCTGAATATAGGTCTTTTATTAATGTTTTATAAGTGGTATTGTATCTGCAAAATAAGTAATTAAAAAAACCTGCGTACTAATGTGCTGAAATCAAGAACTACATGAAACTTATTCCTGGGGGAGAAAAAAAAAAAAAAAGAGGATTTGAGAAGAAAGAATTGTAACATCAGTAGATGAAGATTTCTTCTTCATTAATCTAGAAGTCTGCTAGTCTAGAAAAGACAACTGTGTCCAGGCAGAACAGTCAGAACACGCATGTTTTGTATTTTGTTACATCAAGACTTCAGTCTTGCCACTACTACCACATGTCAGAAGACCCAGATCTACACTATCCTCGTATATCTCCAGATTCTTCTTGGAAGGATATTTGAGATCAGGGATAAGAAATAAACCATGCTGCACAACCACAGCTCTCCAGGTCTGGACAGCTGGAAGAAGTACCAGCCCCTCCATACAGATACAAACAGAACATGTAAAATTACAGAAGTAGGTGGGGTGAGGGGTGGGGAGAAGAAGAGAGGGGAGGGAGATACAAAGAAAGATCATCAGTTCTTGCCATTGGAAGTGAGATGCTCAAGAAATCAATAATGTAAAATGACATGCAGACTGGAAAACCACATTCTGGATAAAAGTGGTTTGAGGCCAGGAATAAAGAAACATGCTTTGATTTTGTTTGGTTTGTTTGGTTGGTTGTTTTTTTAATTTCCTCTGTTCAGTAAAATGTGTATTTGTTCTCTAAGAACAAATTACATTTACGAAAATTTATTTCAATTCTGAAATTCTCCTTGTATGATACATCCCTCTCAGGTCTGAAATCTTAATCAGACTGCTCAGATCTCATGTGATGAAAGAGAACACTACTGTGCACTACTACTGGGTTTGGAAGACCAAGGAATGTGTGTAATAAATTTCTTCTTTTCTAAAGATCTGCAGCTTCCCCATTCAACCTTAGAAAATTAAACCTTGAGCAGGACCTACTTTAGGAGCACAGATGTTCAAAATGCTCACAGAAGAGCAAATTTATTCCTCAATATTAGTCAAGCTTGAACTTGCTCCTTGTCAAGCTTATGTACACGCTACTGCCCACCCCCTGTATCTTCATTTTCCTTAAAAAGGCCTTGTTTTGACATCTAAATCTCATGTGGCATCTAATGAAGTCAGATGTACTGTTCTAATTTCCAGGAATAATCTTATTCTTCTACAAACCACGATCACATAACACATATGCAGGGGGAAGAATACAGGTATTTATTCCACAACAGAAAATATTTGGATCAGCCACAATAGAGTTCCATGAGAAATATTTCTGCCTTTCAACCACTTTAAATAGCCAGAAAGAGTGAACAAGACAGAAATCCTCAGAAAAACCTCTGAAAGGCTACAGAAAAGTCAGATTTTTTTATGTTGTTGACTTCTCACTGATTAAGCCTTTTTTTTTTTTTTTTTTTTAATTAAATAAGTCCTGAAATATGCTACACTCAGATGCAACTGTCATTCTCGATCTAGGTTTGACAGATTATTTCTTCCTGCTTTTTCTCAGCTGTAATAAAAAGTCTGATAGAATCAATTGAGAGAAAAGGAGAGGTGAATCTGTTGAGAGCCACTAATGACTGCTTACTGCAGCATTCTTTCCATGACGGCTTAATTAACCAGAATGGTATATATCTGCTGTCCTTAGTGATTACTTATTAAAACTTTTATGTATACTTGCACATGCAGCTTTTAATATAGCTTTTAAAATACAGGGGCACTTTTTTCCATTTTTTTTCATGATACTTTTCCTCTAAATCTCTTAGCAATCAGCTAACCCTAATTATATTTAGTCTACAAAAGGCTGCTGTATGCTCTTGTAATATGCCACCCGAGAGATACCTCCTTGAAGTTTTGTAGAGTTTAATAAAAAACTAGTTAGTGAAGGCAAAATCCCGGAAAGATCTAATGCCACAAAGTCACTTTCGTTACGTGGGAATTCTCTCTTTGCAGTACAGACACGTGCCACTCTTAAAAGCTCTAACTGGTTTGATAGATTCCTACATTTCCTGTTCAGCCACAGTGTGTTAAGAAATGCTATTTTAGGTTTACAGAAGTTTTACATAAACTGCTTTTACATAAACTTTGTGAAAAGCCGAATGGTTTTTCCCTTCTCTCTCAAACTAAAAAAATTAACTTCATTCTTCTCTTACATCCCAAATGACAAATCACTTAAATTATTTAAGGAACGACCGTGTTTTTGTAATATTCCATAAAGTATAATATGTCATAAAGCATAAGATTATTTGAATAAGAATCGAGTTACAGATATAATGAAAATTAGTCATTTGCTGTTGACTCACCTATTATAGGAATGACTAAACTAGCCTACACAAATATCACAAGCAAGTTTCTTATGACATAAAATTCTAAAATAAGCATTTGATATGCAAAGCAAACATTTCATTTTTCTTCCAGAATTCACCTATTTCATATTCCCTTCTATTGGACTGGGTCTTTCTTCATCTGACAGCTTCATGCATAGGCTGCATAGCAGAAGAATCACATGTGAACTTACACTAAAAGGCGCTTTTTTTTTTTTTTTTTTTTTTTTTTTTTTTTTTTTTTCTTCAGGTCATGAGGCCTTTTGTGGTACAATGTCATTAATCTGACTATAACTTTGGAAGGCAAATGACTGTCAAGTGGTCACAAGGTGACAGCCACTGCCATGAACACATTGCCTTTATTGCCTTTTAAACATATTTTAAATTATTAGCAAATTATTTTGGGGAAATATAAAAGATTAAGTAATAGCCCAGGGGTGCAGCTGATGCAAGCACCTGCAATGCTTCTAGATACTTGAGTTGTATCATTTTATATACTCGAGGACTGAGAAACCTGGTTGCTGAAGATACTTCTTTTGACTGAGTTTCCTAGCAAGAAATCTTTTTTTGAATTAAATACTCTATGGACTAGTACCAATATTAATAAACAAAAAATGGGCTAAATGAGCCTGCACAAAGCCTATATAAAAATTTCCAGTACTTAAGGTATTTTATTTATATAACTAAAGAAAATATTTCTGCTCTGCTTTGTTTCAGGTTAGAGGTAGGAACCTAAATTCTTGCTATTTTATACCTACATTATTATTTTTTTTTTTTTATCCTAGGGTGTATCTATATCCATGACTATCAACCTGTGAAAAGGGCACTGTGCTCTTATTAAGGCCAAGCTCTAATCTTAAGTAGGTCAAAAGAAAGGAGCACCTGACAGAACACAGCTTCCAGAGACCATAACTAAAAACCAAAAACACCCCTCTGTAGTGCCCTTGCTAATGACAAGCTAAACCTAGGTGAAAAGGTTCCTTTCAGGAAAGAACTGGGAGGAGGGGCAGTGCAATAAATACAGTGGCACATGCCTGCTTGCCTGAAGAGTTTCCCTTCTCTCAGCCCTGATACCCCTCCATCAATCATGGCTGATGCCTGCATTACATTCTAATTCCTAAGACACATCTTCTGTCATCTGAAAAGATCAAAGGGGAGGCTTGCTCAGGGACAAGAGAACATGTTAATTGCAATCCCACCCTTTTGTTTGTAAACCCCTTGCAAGGTCCCAATTGTAGTGAATTAATTACATTGGTTCTCACACAACTGCATTGATTCTACCTGCTTCTTTCCTTTTTTGTTTGTTTTTAATCTTTTAAAAGAAATATACTCGGTAATACGCAGCCAGCATTTCAAGGATATGAATATGATCTTGAGGCGTTATGATTGCAGAGCTCTGGGAATCTACATGTATTTTCTCTCATACGAGAACTGCATTAACATTTCACTTACTTAACCTCCCAGTAGAATTGTGAAGGTATCATTTATAAGAATTGTATAGGTAGTATAGGAAGAAGAGAGAATTGATTGATTCAGGAGGGAAAATCATATTTCTTTCAGGCATATTCCTAAATTGCTTGACACACATTTGCTTATATGTGAAGGCTATACTTGAAGGAAAGCTGATATCTGAGCTTGAAGAAAATGCATTTCAAGATTGAACTGGGAGAATTAGTAAGGAGACAGGAGACTGTGCAAAGGTTGCATATACAAACAAGACATTTTCATCACATTTACACAAAATTTAAACCACTTTTTAATCTACTACAGTGTCACACTGATTTATTGATGTTTAATTTAAACCATTTCCTCCAAGCTGGTTCCCAATTAACTTAGACTATGTCTACCTTAAAGACTTTGTACCAGTTCAAAGAACCAAGCTGTGGAAAGTGAACTTAAACTCACACATCTGGGATAATATAAACCCCTGGTGCAAATTCTGTTTTACCATTAAAAAAAAAAAATTTTGCTTGAATTTCTTCAAGACAGTGAATTTATTACATTGATGCAAAGGTTCAGTTTGATAATGACTCCATTAGGAGCACTTTGCTGATTTACTCTATTGGTATTTCTATAATGACAGTGTTTCTAGTATAGATGTTCCTGTGTATTAAATTGAACCAAACCTGATTTAAACCCAGAATAAGAGGATCACCACAGCTTTCCACATATAAAAACCCCTGTGCAATAGTGAAATAAAAGAAGTGTGTTAAACCCAACACACACCACTAAAAAAAAAAAAAAAATTATGGCACTTTGGAGCTAAAGAACAGAGAAGGCCGTACACATGCCTGTCAAAAATCACAGACCATGCCTGAAGTTCATATGAACTCCTCCAGAGTGTATGCATTACTGTATTAGCTTCCTTCTCTTTTTACAGGTATGATGTATTTATTTCAAGCTTTCAATCTCTATGAGGAAAGGCACTTTAAAACAGAATTTGCAGAGTGATTTAATCAGGCAACAAAATGGAACACGTAAAATTATGGACACATAATTTTATGAAAAGAAGATTTTTTTTTTTTAATATTTATGTATATTAAGATTATGTAATTAAGATGTGGAAGAAGGAGACAAAAAATTCCTCAAGGGGCACATTGATGGTTTGAGAGTTTAAAGCTCTTGGGAAAAGAAAAAAAAAAAAAAAAAAACCCAAAAAAAAAAAAAAAAAAAAAAAAAAAAACCCAAAAAACAAACAAACAAAAAAACCCTTTAAATAAGAGTTTAAAATAATATCTCTTTCAACTGTGTTACCAGTAGTGGTGTTTCAAGAACTGATTCAACATCTCTAAGTCAAAGGAAAATTAGCACTGTCTTCAAACTTAAATTCTTATATGAAAGCAATGGCTATTTCTACTCTGTGACTTTCCCGGAGTTAAAAGTCTGTGTAAGGCCTTTTAAAGTTTCCTTGTGCATTTTCTGGATTTTCCTGTGTTTGGTTTTACACATCATATTAATATTTTATACCTTAAATACATAAATATTAAAAAAATCATCTTTTAATGAAATTATGTGTCCATTCTTACCTTCCAGAATTCTAAAATAAAAACATCAGTTTCATCTTTTTTTCTTTTTTTTGCTTTTTGGTATCAAATTATTGTAGTCTACAATTAAAAGGTCATCTGCTTGACATGGGTGAAAAAATCATTCCAGGTAGAAACGGCCCATGACAACACAAGTGTTGAGAATTTTAGAAAGGAGGGGCATACAGCACACTGAAGATATTTCTCTAATTATTTTCATGTCACAGCTGCAAAAGTAGGTGGGATGTGATTTTGGTTCTTAAAGATTCTTGTTATCTTGGTAAAACTTCAATCTATGTCATGGAACCCTGAAAAATTAAAAATAAGAAAATGTGTTCTTTGAGAATTTATTTAAATCCCGTGGATGTCTGAAGGTATTCTTGTTCTGTACTAAAATACAGAAGCATATATGGTCTTGAAGCCTGTGTCAACCCTCATGTTTAGTGGGTAGTAGGCATCCATGTTGAAGTGTTCTCCATGTTTTAATATGTTACAGTCTGTAACCTCTGCAAGTCCCTAAGATGTTGAATTACACAGTTCTTCAAACCTATAACAAGACAAAAAGAAGTCCTTTAATTACTTCATAATTGTCCCTTTTCTTCAAGGAAAACCTCTGTGACCTCTTTTAAATTATATACAGTTCTGTGAACTGAAATCAAAGTCAGTTTAATATAACAGTTTAGGTCAATTGCCCCACTGCAAAGACAGTAAACTTCAGGAAAGGAATAGAATGAGCCCTGGGAAGTAACTTTAGCAGGCAGATTCCAATTTTCTATGACACTGAAGTAAAAAATCTAAACTCTTAGGTTACCAGTCCCATCACTAGGCCTTTAAGGATCTTTGGAAGGAATTCATCATACCTATCTCTGGGCATCAGCAGTATGGAAAAATACTCCAAGATGTACACAGTGGTCTTCCTTTCTTCCAAACAGAAACAATCAGTCATTGTAGAAAGTACTTTTCTTTGTGTGTATTAGTTGACAATTTTAGAATGAGATTCACTAGTCTCAGAAATAACCTGTTTATTTCTGAGGTTTAAAAGTTAGCTCAAAGATGAGTATATCTTCATAATTAGCTCAAGGATCCATATATCAATATTTGTGAATTTTTTTCTGTATAGTTAGATTAATTCTACTCCTTCTGTTGTACTATACTGTGGTTTTAATCTTTTAGATGTTTGTACAATGCCTAAGTAATCCATCCAAAAGATAATATTGAAGGTGCTATATGTCTAAGTCTATGTTGTACAAATAACCATAAAATGGGCCCTGGCATGACTATGCACATTTATAATTAGTGTCTTTATTACTTATAACCAGCCCAGTTGAATAAATGTGCTTTGTCAGCAAGCAACAATATCTACAGAGTTATATTTGAATTGTGCGTTTGAACTAAATCAGTGAAGCAGTGGTAGGAGCTTGAATGTTTAATGTTCCACCAAATAGCTTTACGTGGATCTTTAAATTGGATACCTAACACAGAAATTGAAGTCCAAAAACTATTTAGGGGGACTATTTCCTCTCAGTTATCCTATTGTTAAAGCCAAGCCACATCACAAACTAACATCTTTCCTCCCAGTAGTGGTATCTGAAACAGAATTAAACAAAGGAGAATCTGCTTGCAGTCTAAAATTTTATATCCTGTATCATTCTCAAATCTTTAGATGACTAGATGATATATAGCCCTAAACCTGAGGGTGGAGATCAGATTTAAGAAATATTACATATAGCAGCTCACAGACCTTCACAGCCCTTTAAATGTCTCCCATTTTATACACTAATTTAATGATGAGATGAACTTGAAGGACTGATATTTTTCTCTTTGCAAGATAGGGAACCTAAGCAGTCAATTTCAATAAGGTTGATTTTAAAGAGCCATGGGATAGATTAATCTTATTTTAGGTCATCATTTCCCTCTTTACACATAGCCTAACTTCTGTAGGACTGTAGGCAGAGGCTTTTTTCTGAGAAAACACCCGATGTTTCTATTCAGCCTCTTTTCAGTCCTGAACCTATCCAGGGAATTGTGCAACAAGGCTGTGCAAAATGGGAATTCCATCCCACAGACAAGAGTGCAAGGCAGTCACAAATTATTCTGTGCTGCACTTAATATTCTGCTTAAATTTAAAGAAAAAAATTGTGTTTGTGTCTAGAAAGCCTCTACCAACTCTCTTGTTTCTTCAAGGCTCCTGAAAAAATGCTATGTAGTAGTCCTTAAAAGCTCCATCTTCAAGGGAACTTGACAATTAAGAAAAGGCAGAGTGATTGTCTAAGTTGTTTTGAAATATTGGCTTGCTGCCTACACAAAACTGAACAAAGGCTTACTTTGCCTTTTAGGTCAAGTCAATACAGGCCAAGCTTGAGCTCTGATTTGCCCCATACGAGGTAATATAATGGAGTGGAAGCAGCAGCTACTTAATATAGGAGTTAAAATTACCCATGACTGAAGTGAGAACATCAATCAAAAGTTTTGGCATGTAATGAGCTAGAAAAACTGGTGTGGCAGGTTTGGGGGGCAGGAAAAGGCTTTGCTCTGTATTCAGCAGTTTCCAAATTACCATGACATCCCTTTGCATAAACCACCCGACTTCCAGCAGGTGGATTTTACAGGCATTGTGCAGCCAGCACAAAGATGGATCAAGAGGGAGCATTCAAAATAGCTTCCTGTTTTGTGTTCTTAAAATCAAAAATTCCATGAGGTCTGCCAGATTTCTTAACATATTTAGAAGGTGGACTATAAAAAAAATAAAAGGAGTAACAAAGCAAGAATGAGAAATGTTACAGGTTTAATACAGTACACAAGCAACAGTGCTTACTTTTTCTCCTCTGAAACCCCTATTTTTTTTAATATAAAGACCTACATTAAAATGAATCAGAGCTATATGCTCTAATCTTTTTGAGGTGTCTTCCTAAAGCATGCATATCATTCAGCACTCATTGCAATAACTCATAGCCTCTTCTCTTGTCACTTGAATGCTTTTTGATTTATTATTCCTGTCCTGATCTTTTAGGAAAAGATACTGACATGTTTACATGTCTAAAACCATTAGCTAAAAAATCTTTCCTAAATATATACTGATGGCAAAAGTGTATTTGGGAAGATATCAGATACACGTTATGACACTTTTCTATAAATACCTTCCAGGCATCTAAATGTAGGGATTCAGATTCTTAATTCAGATTCCCACATGATGGTGTGATTTGTGTGGGAAATACGTGCAAGCACCCCAGTGAAGATCACAGGCGATGCAGGACTTTAGAGCGTGCTTCTGAGTTGATCCTTTGGAGGCTCTCTGTTCTACATAAGCTATAAAAGCAGACTATGTATTACAGTTTCTATGCTCTTCATTTAAAAAAAACTCCTCTGGTTTGGTGTGTTTTGCAGAAGTGTTGAAATGTTTCTCAAGGAGTGTTAGATGTAAAGGCTGTAAAGATTCTGTAGGACTGCTAACTCACCCAACTACATGTTCACTCTGAACTGCTGCAGAGTGTATAACACAGATGTTCATAAAACTGCTAGAAAAAAGTCCAGTGGTCAGTGGTCAAAGGATTTCCAGCTGCAAGGAATGACAATCTAGTTTTAGGATACACTGTGCTGTAGAATAAAACATTACAGTTTGGAAGAAGTTCATTTGGAATGTTGTGTTTTTTGGGGTTTTTTTTCTTATTTATGTCACTGCAGGACCAGACCTCAAGATTTCAGCCAGGAGAGGAAATAAGAAAAGGTTGAAGAGAAGGAAGAGGAGAAGAAAAATTGCAGACCTACAAGAACTGCATGAACAGAAAACTTTTGCAGGCTGATAAGATAAAATCTTAATATAGTTGTTTTCTAGAAGCAGAAGAGAAGGCTTTCATCAACAAGGAGTTTTAAACTAAAATCAGAATATGTCTTGAAGAATGATTTAATGTCTAGTGTTTGAGCTGGACACATCTTTGCTAGCTGGCAAAAACTTAGATGAAAACTAGGTTTCATGGCAATCGATAGCTGTATGCCATTGATTTCTGTGGAGGCAGGATTTTCTCCCAGCCTCTCGACATCAATGTATTACTGGAAACTTCCCCTTTCTTTTTGCTTTCTAACAAAACAACGCAAATCTCAGCACACAAGAGGCAGTTTCAGCAATTTCAGCTTTAACTCTTAACTTATACCCCTTTTTTTCCTGTTCTCATGTCATCTACTCATCTGTTTCTCATAAAAAAAGTTGTTTATGAACCCTTTTCTCTTCATAAATATGCATTTGGTAGTAGGGTCAAAAAAAAGGCCCTCATCAGCCATTGTATTTGTTGCACTATGTGTAAGATAAAACAAGGGATAATATTTTTTAAAGTGCAGGATTTTAAAGAAATAGCAACATTAAAAAGCAAATAATCTACTGTATTTACTGTTTTGCTTTTTACCCCTTAAAAAGTTCTTCATTAAAGAGAATGTGCTTGAAGTCTGGCACTTAATTGATATATACTGGCTCTAGATCAAGAGGATTATTCTGATGTCTTTCCCACCCCCCTCAGTAACTAAATCTGTAACCCCCTCACTGCACCTATCTTTCTCCTTTCCTGTTTTAATGGAATAAAATTTTCTGAACTAAAGACAAAAAAATGTTTTGAATTTTATCTATGGTATTTTCTGTGTCTCCTTTTAAGACCTGACAGCAATTTGTTTTTCTGCTTATTTTGTGCAACTCAAGATCAAATCCAAACATTTTGTTAATATAGGTTAAACATCAGAACGATAAAGTTATATCTTCAGAACAAAAATCCTAATCTAGTAAAAAATCTTTCCTGAAACTTCAGTGGTAACTGTATAAAATCTTGTGTTTCTTGCATCAAGTTTTGTGTATTCCCTTTTATTTTGAGAATTACATAAAAAAAGTAATTCTCAATTTCAGAGGAAGCCTAAATTCTTAATTTATTGTTAAATTACTTATATTCCTTGGACACTATATCCAGTATATTCCTTTTAAAATTGATTTCATAGTTTTATGCCTTTTCTGCAGTGGCAGGGAAGGTCATGCTTAGGCACAATTATGGATGAGCTCTTTGGAATGGAGAACAACAAGCTGCCTGTTGTAGGCCTCCAAGTAAAGAAAAAAAATGCTTATTGAAATTATGCTTAAATAAAGGAAACAAACTTACAGTTAAGACTTTTAAAAGTAAAACTTTTAGGCAAGGCAAGTTGGTTAAATCCGTACCTGATTTTGGCTAAAGGAAATAAAGATGGAATACTTATTTTTTCTTACTAGCCAGGAATAATGTCTCCCTAAGCTAAGGGAATTAAATGTCTGTATTTATCCGTCTTTTCCCCCTGCAGTACATAATCATTGTCTGTCACACTTTGATGTCATAATCATCCACTGAAGCTTCACTGTTAGAGTAAATCTGCTTAGTGCACCAAAAAAAAAAAAAAAAAAAAGGAAAGAAAAAAAAAAAAAAGCTCTTGCTTTTTATTGCCTCAGTGGCAACAAATTTCATTTACAGCCGTGTGGTACTAAGTCACTTTAGCCTTCATGAAACCATTTTGATAGGCAAAAGTGCATTTTAAAAACAATACCTTACTCAGTTCAAGCAGTAACTACAACTCTTTTCTAATAAGAAAGCATAAAGAGTCCTTTCTTGTGTGTAATGTATGTGAGTAGCTTGACCTCAGTGTCAAATAGTGCTTCACAATATCTTTTTGCAATCATTTTTCCATTAAAGGGAAGATACCTTGGTATAGATTTCAGTTGTGAATTAAATACTCTTTTATGTATTTAGTTTTTCAAAAAGATTGGTTTACATTTGAATCAGCTGGCCCAAAATGAAGACAGTATCCAGTTCATTTCTGGAACAAAGTTGAAAGTTGCAGTCCACTTCATGTTATACTATATTTTTAATGCCAAATCAAAGTGGTAGCTCCTGTTTAAATTCTTCTGCTACTTATTTGCACCACTCACTTCCTATTTGCTATTCTTTTTTAGTTACTGCCCAGTTTTTATCTAACCTACTGAGCCATTTAATGTATGATTCATTCATTTAATGCATTCTTCTGTTAAGATTAATTGCAACATTCAATGAAGAGAAAGGACTCTCTTATTTCCGATAATTGTTGACATTCTGCTCATGGACACGATATTATTTGGTCATCTATTGTAAAAGAAAAAAATAAGAAATCAAAGAGAGAGGACAGAAAGAAGAATGGGACAATCTGTGCTCAACATCAGTAGCTCACATTATTTCTTTAGAAACTTTTTCATTTTTATATGTCAATTCCAATTCCCCTACAAATGTTGACAGTAAAAATATCTCAGTGTAAAAGTATAAATGAATGGTAACAATCAAGCCTTAGGGAGCCACCTCTATTGTAGAACTTATTCTTCCTGCTTTTATCTCTGATATATTTCAAATAAACCTTTTTTAAAAAAATAAGGCTGATAATATTATTAACAACAATAGCAACAATAATGAATATCCAACATTATTCTGACACAATGTTTTTGGCAAGCACTCCTGAGCTGATACTTATTTTATATAGTAGGTCTGTAGAGAAGCTGTAGCCAGATGCCAAAAATACCTCTTTGCTCCATAGAATACTCAAGGCTCTTTTTATTATGTAAAGGAGTTGATAATTTCAGTTTAATTATCTTTTGGCATGATAATATAATATTTACAGTGCAAACTGCTTTCCCTGTTATATTTCTCTGGTGTTTTTCTGGCTGTTGGGTTTCCAAACAGTATTTCTCTTTGTAGTCCAGGGGTAGTAAGAGTGGCTCCAATATTTTTACATTCAATGCAAATACTACAATATGGAATTAGTTGGTTCTCTCAAAAGAGTAAGCATAAAAATTGTTGCATTTCATTACCGATAACATGTAGCAATTTTAACCTAGTTTAGGCTTTAGCTGCCTCAATAACAGCCACAATAATGAAGGAAAAAGAGGCTCATTTTTGCACAGTCCTCGCATCCACTCAACAGCACTAAAAAATTATGAAGGGATTCCACATGAAGGGTTGATCAAGGAGTGCGGATAACATGATGTCAAATAAAACTGATGTAGAAAAACTCATCTTGGACTCACATGAAAATGTGGAATATCTTTCATTTTGTGCTCTTAATGACAAAATAAACCTCATGAGAATATAGACACAATGATGTTCTTATAAACATAGACAATGAGGAGATGCTTTTCTCAAAATGAAGAAAAAAATGGAGCTGTAAGACAGCATCTTTGGGATCAAGAAAAGAAACACTGGCTGTTCTCAGTACAGGTGCCTGTCAGCTTGAACACGCTTCACTTTCTTTTATAATATTCTGAATACACCAGTTTAATAACACTAGGGACACTTTAATACATAACAGTCTGTTAAAAAAAGGAAGGAAATAAATAACATGTGGGTGTCTTTTAAGATCCAGCAACTATTGTTTGAGTTTCTATGCCTGTTCTTCCATTATCCCAAAATGAGTTTCCTTTCAGAGACAGCAGAATGGTTTGACATAACAAAACAAATAGCTCTCCTCCCCCTCCCTATTCGACTCCCAAGCCACGTGCAGGTCTGCTCTGCTGCACTAAGCACCGTGTCAATATATCAGTCAATTCACGCATCTCCACAACAGTAGACTCAGCTTAATGGTGCATGCTGCTTTTAAATGTACAACTTTTAAATTATTTTTCCCCTTGGCACTCATAAGAGTGAGAAGCCAGTAACATCAGCTCAACTCAAGCCTGCTTCAAGGAAGCGTGTCTGAGGCAAGCTCCATCTCTGCAAAGCAAGCACAGTTCTGATTCACAAAGAGTCTTCTGTCTTTAGCAGAAGTTGGACCATGAAAAAGTAGACTCCATTTGCCTGACCATTTGGGGCTACATAAAGAATGCCTACTGCCCTTTGGCTTTATAAACCTGCTTTACCTGAAACCATAATGTGGAAATTATGCCCTGACATGCAGGTATTGCTTTTTTAAATAATTATCCAAGAAGAGAGGTGGTGTCCACTTTATAGGGCTGCTGTTGACTTTCTTTTTTAGAGTCAGGTATAATTTGGATGGCAATTCACTGAAAATGCATGACTACATGCATCTAAGTTGTAAGTTAAGCAAGCTATGCAGAGAGAAGTAGTGTCTTTTGATACAGCTAGGGAAAGAAAGACAGGTTTTCAAGTGCAAAGTCCATTTCTGTTCCAATTACTAGTTAGTCTAGTGAAAGTTCCCTCCTCATAAACCTTACTTCTTTTTCAGAACCTTGACCATTGAAGCTAATGTTTCCCTCCATTCTTAATTTTAGGCATATATTTAAGAATTTACTGCATCCAAGACTCAGGGAAAGCTCTGAGATATTTGACAGTAATTCAAATGAAAGCTGTCGTATAGTTTTTTAAAGTCAGTAGTGATGCATCTGTGTTCCAAGTCTGTGTTTTGGTCTAACTCTCCACTCTTCACTGCATGTGAGCATCAGCCATGTGATTCCAGCCTGATCTGAGGTGTGGTAGTGAGAACATCAGTGTGACTTAGACTCTTTTTATTGTCATGAACATGTGTTGTACAAAAGAAGAATATCATCCATGTGTGACCTATCTCCTTATATATATAATACTGATTTATATTACCAGTTCACCTTGCCCACTTTCACGTGTGTAACTGGTTAAAAAAGGGAATTAGGAATAGATCTAATAGAAGAAATAATTCAGGTTTTCATACACCTTTCTAAGAGGCTTTGTGCTTTGAAATGCTTCATCCACCTCTGAAAGATGGATAGGAAAGGAAAGATACACAGAAAGATTAAAGAGATGCTTACAGCTATGGAAATGTTCTACATAAAGACTTCCTTGGAAAAGAGCACGCAAATAGGCATAGTCCTATAAAAATAAACATGCAGGCCTATAAAATCATGAATTTTTAGGAGCAGTTGAGTGGGAATTTTTTTTTCCCACAAGAGCTGGATGATATTTAATGAAATGATCAGGCAACAAACTTCAGACATAAAAAATAAATCATATTTCTTAAACTAATCCATTATATTTGAAAGTACACCATAATGATATATGTCTTATCACAAAATAAAAACACTATTTTTAATGTTATAATTTCTGAAATATGAAAAAATAAAGTAGAATGTGTCATAATTCTGTGGAAAAAAAAAACATTCAAGTGTACACCATTATGGGTTTTGTTCTTGCCATTAATTTACTACTATTCTCTATTTCCATAACTATATTTTTACATATGTTGTTATTTGTATCTTGACATCATATTGGGTCACAAAGTAGAACCCTTACCATTGAAAGGAAAGTTTAAGAAAGCATAATACAAATAATTATATTCTTTTTACATTAGATAGTTGCTGCATCCCAACAAGTATTTCTGGTGTACAGCAACCACTGTTTGTTCTTAATTTTAGAGTGTTTAAATTCTGTATGCATAATCGAAGAGGAATGCACTAGGACTGGACCATTAGTTCAGAATACAGGGTAAATATTACTAAACTATATCTGAAAGATGTTTGGCTAAATTGTCAATAACCTTCAGTGACCTTACTTGTTTATTTTAATAGGCATTTCAGTTTTTTTTTTTTTCAGTGGCATAATTTCAAAGACATACATTGGAGGCCAGCAGTGCATGCCATATACTTTTGTAAGAAAGCAAAGTATATCCCTTCTGTGAAGCTTCTGTGGAGATTGCTGGCCACAAGGGAAAGGGATTTTTGTCATTATTGACAATATGAGTGCATACATCAACCTCCCAAATGGAGAACTGTATATCTCTCTACAAAAGATTTTTCCCAAGTGACTTGCTCAAATGGAAGACATGGAGAAAGAATTGTTCCCATAATCCAATCTGTCTTGATGTTTTTGTACTGCTTTGCTATTTTTGCCTTTCTACACACACTTTATTACTCAGCTGAAGCATCATGGTATGTTTTGCCCACTGCAAAATAGTTATCTTCTAGGCAAATTTCAGGTATCTGAAACTGGTTTTTGATTTTTTTCTATTATGAGGTTCTCTTTCTTGTAAAATTTGTTGCTATATGGTTATGTCTGATATTAAATGATAATGTTGCCCCTTGCTCACTATTAACATCCCCATGCCTGCAAGACATCTCAGTAGTTAATCCATTTTAAAGGGATGCGTTTTATCTACTTGTAAGAAGCATATTCTGAAAGTTAGTGGAAACAGATCTTTCTTCATTTGTCCATGTAGGACACCCGGAAAAATATAGCTCAGACCATCGAATTTACTGACCAAACACACCTACTGCCTGACAGCAAATATTTTGTGTCTTGTAGACAAGTAGCAATAATCACACTTGCTTTTGTTGATTAGAATTTTGGTGACCATGTAAAGTTTAATCTCACCACCTTGTCTCATCTACAATGAATGAGTTTTCCTGTATTTGCAGGTGTTGGATTAAACAAGCAGAAAATCACTCTTCAATTTCCTTGGCATTTATTTTGCAGAGAATAAGAATGGTACCATGTGGCCACTGGTTTTCTTTTCTTGTTTACTTCTTTTAAAACTTCTCTTTTAAATCCAACAACATAGCTCTGTATCTTGAAAAGTATGTCTTATATGCAAAATGATGGTACTGTTTATTACCATGAATTCTTACTGTTAACACTATAACAGGACCAAGCTGATTCCTCACTGATTTTGCTTCACTCTTCTGATCTTGCATCATTCTAGAAGAGCAAGTTCACCATCAGGACTGTGAGTTTTGATGCATGTTTAGTAAGCATTTCTTATTTCACATCATGCCCATCTGAAAAAATATTAAAAAACAGTTTCAATATAAGTCTGTCTTAAAGACCCGGCATGACTCCCTCAGGCATTACTGGGGATACACACACTTTTCACAAAAGAACGATGGAGAATAAAGTTATATTGGTGTTGATGCTCTGCAGTAGTGAGAGCTTTTTGAAAATTATGACTCACCTTAAAAGCCTCAAATCAAAAGGAACGCCTAATGGCTTTTTACTGACGTCATCATTTTGCATGTGTGAAATAACCCCCTACAGATCAATTTGAAAAGGTTATTATAATTAAAAATGCTTGTTAAAATTAATTCAATATTTAACAAAATATTCTTACAGGATTAGAAGGAGTTTGGTTCTGAATACTGCACACACAATTTATTAGTAGTTGATGGTAGATGTCTGGAAGATTATGAGTACTACTGGTATATCAATAACAACAACAAAATTAATGAACCAGCTATAAATGCATATTTCAATGTTTTTGGAAGAAATTGTTATCCTAATTTATAAAATTGAGAAAGACTGTATCCCTAAATTTAGTATATGCTACACCACTGACTCTTTTTGTTGTTATGTACCTCCTGTTTTCCTCAGCTGAACAACAATTTTGAAACAAAATTATATTTAGGGATGAAACTTCAAAGTGAACAAATCATAATATTTTCAAAAACACTTGTCATAGTGGAAGAAATATCATAATATTCTTTCTCCTTAAATACAAATTATTAACCTTATATAAAGCATCTTCAAATGTAATATGATATTCTTTGTGACCAGATTTTGAGTGGTTTTTAATGGTTTTTTTTCATAAATTAAATTATTTTTTATTATGTGATATACTGTTGAATTCAATTTTTTTTTTTTTTTTTTTTTTTTTTTTTTTATGGCTGGGTGGTATTTATTGGTAGTTTTTCTTGGCATTCCCGTAAAAGATCTTCTTTGACCATCAGTTCCTGGAATCTACTTTTACATCTTTTATTCATTGCTCTCTTCCCTTCTTCTCCAGGTAAGAGAGAGACTTTTCCACATCTAAATACTGGAAGTCATTGCTGGTCCTTGTGTAAGCATTAAAAGCATGGTCCTGGAACTGACATGTAGAAATGACTGTTTATTGTATCAATCATTAATCATTAATCTTGCCTTTTTTTTCTTTCCTTTTATCTGCTAAGGCTTTTATTATCTTAAGGACATGAATTCTTTAAGACATGGTCTGTCTTTTTCCTTTTGTATGTGTACACTGCCTGTCAGAGTCAAATCAGTTGTATAAAAGTAAACTATAAAAATAGAAATAGCAAAATATAGCCTTGAATTAATGGCTAAACAGAGCACATTTTCCTTCTGAAAGAACAGAAAGGGAATCTTCACTGTCAGCAGGGAGTGAGAACACACAATTTCACACAGAACCCTGCTTCCCTTTCCCACAGTCACATACATAGGCATAGAAAAAAAGGAGGGAGAATGAAAAGATTTGCTCAAGATAATACAATAATGTCACTATCTACAGCAATTCACCTGCAGAGATATCTTAAATTTTCATTTTATGAACACTGAATAAATAAGCACTTGAACGATATTTCTTTGACTCCAAGGCATAAGGCTCTACAGGAGAACTGAGAGTATAGGAAAAGCAAACTCTGTCGTGATTTGATGAGTTTTACCCTCTTAATTTGAGCAAACTGAAAAACTCTAAATACAAGTCAAAGCCTATATATAAAACACTTAAAATCAATCTTGTTTGTTACACTCTTAATTTGAAGATGCAGGGATTACAGCATTGTGGAAAGGACCTGATTTTTTAAATAAACCCATAATACTGAAAAAACCTATAATATGAAAATTTTTCTATTAGCTCTGCATTGCAGAAGAAATTCAGCTTGTTTAGCAGACAGTTTCAGTGGAGGGAGTTCATGGATGTAGATGCTAATGCTGAGTTGGCACTGAAAAAAGTGTAAGTTATGTAAAGTGCTAATTAGAGAATTCCAGGTAGATGCAGTAGTTGCCCTTGCTCATTTTAGCTGTTGACATCCCTCTTCCAAGGGCTGCTGTGTGGGAGCAGTGTAACTCCAACTCTAATCTGTGCTCCCTGTCCCAATGTGCTATGGTGCCAGGCTTGGTGCTTGCACAAGTGGGAAACAAAGCACCCAAAGATTCAGGTTTATAAATTCCTGATGAGGCTGAATATACTTCTTTCCCCATAGAAGAGTTTTCCCTGGGAGATTAATTGACTTCCCAACAGGAAAAACTAAAGTGTCTATGAAGAAAAGGTGGCGGGGAACCCACCATGTGCATTCAAGAAAATGCACATTTGTGCAACTTGCCAATTCACTTATGGAATATCAAAGTGAATGTGAAAATAAGGACGATGTAATACAAAGACATGTTTATGTATTTTATGTGTTCACACAAAACAGTTCATAAAGCGGACTCAGTACTGCAAATGTGATATAATTTTTACAGATTTTTTTTTTTTTAATTTAAGGAAAGACTAGGCTTATCATGACCCATAATAACTGTTCATCTGGCATGCCTAGAACCACATCAACACCAGAGTAGGCAACAAAATTACCAGTTAGTCTTCAGATAAGAACACATCTAAAGGAAATTACTATGATATGTGTGCGTGTTTATGCTTATCACTAATGTAAACATGACAAATGATCTGGTAAACTCCTGCCTTGAAATATGTAGTTATTGATGTAAATGCAGCAAGCCAAGAAAATTGATTTATAAAATGACTGATAGGTTTCTTTGTTTCTTTCAATTAACTAATCCTGGAAAATGAAATCAATTTAGTCAGAATAAGAATACCTTTTCCATAATGTAATGTGTGTGGATTGGTAGGGATTTAAGTGATTTTCCCAGTATTTCTCTTGACGACTGATTATAAATATACATATATGAAAATAGCATTTTCTTGCCAATTTAAAAATTTGAAATATATGTTAGCAAATACTGCTGACTGGTGACATTCTTTTATGAAGTCGAAAAATTATAAGGTAGATCACAATCATGAAATAATGAGGTTTGTTGTGTATTCTGGCTGCAATTCAGAATAAGCATTGAATTAACAATCAGAAAAAAAGAGGAAGAAGGAATATTTTTTGGACAAAACATTTATGGGAATTCACTTCATTATCATGGACAGTTTTATTATCTTTTTTTTTTTTCCAGTGGAATTGTTTGAAATTTTAAGAAAATTAGACAAAAAACAATGCTTTTTTTTTAAGCAACAAAATTAACTGTGTCATCATTTTCATGATTGTTTGCAATTCTTTAAGAATGAAAACAAATTTTCCTCTCAGTTTCTTTCCTGTCTTCTGAAAGAATAGGGCCATTAGCTTTCTGGGACTCTGATTACTGAGAAATGTTTGTGTTGGCAAGACTTATGTGTAAGACAACATCACCGCAACATTTCACCTCCTCACTGAACTCTTTTTACTCACATCCATAGCCAATGGATAAGATTACTGAAAAAAATATTCTGCGTCTTTCATTGCATGAAGCCATTTTAGTTAGCAATGAGAAAAAATCACCTTAGATACACTGATTTTTGTTGATAATCAGAGATTCTCTCAGCTAATTTTAGAATTGTCTACTTGGTGTAGGTTTTTTGTTTGTTTCTTTACAAATGTAACCTTCCCTTTCCTACTAAACAAAAATAGTCATTCTGAAAAGTGGAAAATTGCTTTCTACTTTTGGTGTAACTTTCAGCATTATGAAGTTTTGAGAAAAAAAAAATAGAAAAAAAAGCAGCTGAAAAACTCCTAGGGAAAAAAAAAAGAACAAAAAACCAAACAGCAAAACAATCTAATGCCCATGTGATAAGAAAAAAACCCAGAAATTTATCATTAATACCAACAAATGGTGTTAATAGTGTGGCACAAATGCAAATTCTGATCCTAAACAAATAATAACTGTGAGAATATGTTTTTCCTTATAAGACTGATATATTTATTTTGTCACAAACTTAAATTTAATATAAAGATTTTGCCTGATCTATCCCATTTGGGAAAATTAAACACACAACATAATATTTCTGATTCAGATCACATTAATAGACTAATTATCTACTCAGGAAAATTAATTGGGATTTCCCCTGTAACTTTTTTTTCTTAAGATGCTGGAATACACTGAGAGGCCCTGATTTTCTTTAGAATTAGTAGAATTGGGTCCAAATTTTTCATTGGCATAGAATATATGCTGTCCTTTACATGTTAAATTTCTACCAATGGCCTTGAAGAGAAAGGTTTTATATGAAAATGGTTATTGCCCTTGTGATTAAATTACCTTGAGAACTACATCTGTTTGTTTGTTTGTTTGTTGTTGTTGATTTTGTTTTTGTTTGTGGTGTTTGTTTGTTTGGTTTTTTTCTGGAGGAATAGAAAGAATGGAGAAAAAAATTTGAATAGTCTTACATTAGAGTAGCCAGAAGGACATCAATGGCTTCATAAGTTGCTTTGCTCTTAATTTTTTGAACCCGCATCTTCCCTCTCCTGTATTTATTATTTTCTACCCTGATTATCACTTGTATTCCAGTCCAGGTTTATCAACATTAAAGGACATACCGAAGAAAAATTCCTTTCGAGGTTGATATGGCTTCTTGCAGCCACAAGGTTAACATAAAAATGTTGTGCAGAATAGAGAAGCTTTGTTGTTGTTGCTGTGGTTGTTGTTGTGGTTGTTGTTATTGTCATTATTTTCAATATTATGATTATTAAATTTTTTTCACAAGATGAATTTACTATTATTTTTTGAAGGCAGACATTCTCTCTTATAAATTAAATCATCCTTTCAATAATTATTGTATAAATATTATACATTTATATCTTCTCTAGTAGTTAAAGAACACTGATTGGGCAGTGGCTTGTGGTTTGGAGAGATGCAATGTATTAAAAATTTGAACTAGATTCACACATACATTATGTACTTTTTCACAGTTCATAAGTATGACTCATCCCATGTGCTATGCACAATCACTTTGGGATACTTCTTAAAAAACAACTACATTTCACAAAGAAGAAGGATTTGCAGGCAGGAGGATTATCTTTTATTTAACAAATAGATGTGATAAGGAGAAGAGGATGAGTTTAGGAACATGATTTCTTCATGGGATCCCTCATCAGGTATATTCTATCTGTGGTAGTGCTTGCATCTCCTTAGGGTTGGTATTCCACTGAAAGAAGAAAGAACAAAGAAATTAAGTAATATCACAAAATAAATTTCATTTTTAGCAGCATTTCTACATATTTCCACCTATTTCTACTAAAATATGACTAGCTTCATCCTCTAGAATAATTTGGGGCAGGTACATGCTCTGTGTCAGAGCTAGATATTTTTAATTAACATTATTTTTATGTGCGGGAAAAACAACAAAAAAAAAGTAAAACAAGATCCATTTCTGTGTATCTCATTCTTGATACATTTGCATGTTTAAAAAATATTTTGTCCTCATTACAAAAGAAGACTTTCTCAGTCAGGGTCATTATTTATGGTTATAAATGATTCAATTAACATTAATGAAGCGTTTGCACAGTTTTTCCCAGTGAAATGTGCGTAACCAAGCTTTAGAGAATACACAGCTCAGTTTAAAAAAAGGAGATAAAAAAGAGAAGTGTATTTATTATAGTTGAAAGGATCACGACTTTATCCACTAACCCAAATTATGTGTACTAATCTGGTAATTCTTACACTGAGCTCATATCTTTGGGTTTAAACGCAAAGCACAGATACCTTAAAGAAAGATAGATATCTGACCCATGACCAGGGATCTGTAAGGCCAATACTGGTAGTGTAAAAGAAGTGCAGAAAAAGTCCTGAAATCTAGGGCAGGCTCATTATCCATGAAACATTGCAAAATATTTGTTACCCTATCCTAAAAATATGAGTCTCCCTCTGTTTGTGAGCAGGATGCCAGTGTGCCTGGATGTGCCTGGATGTCTCAGTATCAGTATATTCAGTAGATATGTTACGAAAGTGATTCCCAGAAGAAATGATTGATGCTTTTTGTGCTACAGGAAGAAAATGGTCCAATATTGGAGGCACAGATGATTTAAAGCCAGAATAGACAGCTCAGTATTAGTCATAAATTTATTTTTCAATATTCAGGCCAATGTATTAGCAAACAACAAAATGTGGCTCACACATCTATGGAACAGTTTTAATGAAGAATTTTATTCAAGCTTATTTTGTTACTGTTTTTTGGTAGTGTGAACTGTGAATTAAGTTGAATACAAAAGGTTTTCACTGCACTGAATTACCTGTTTCACCTTGAAAAGCCACATGAAATGAAGCTCTTAAAGCCTTTTGAAAATGACCTTTTTCCTCAGCAATGATTTATCTTTCCCCTCGAAAATCCCTTTTACAAAAGGGAGTATGATTAAAGGAAGCCAAGCAGCACAAACACTCGGTGAAGATCCTGCTTATCTGGAACTCACTTGACAATGTATGTTTTGGGGGTCGGGAATGCTGCAGGTTCAAGGGATAATTCTGCCTTTCAAGCACTTCAATTTATTTCATGCCTGAGCACTGTCATTGTATGCAGACAAGATGAAACGCATCGTTGTGTAAAGAAATTGAAATGAAATCCTACTTGACCCAGCAGGATGGGGCATTATGTTTGACTCAGTAGTGATTCCTGGAATAATATCTAATTCCAGGAGGAAAATTTCTTGATATGGCCACCTGCTGTGAGTGTCTTTGTCCAGGGATCACAAGTTGTTCTGGGTGACTGGGCTCAGGACATGCCTAGAAGAAAGCGGCCAGCCTCCTGCTGGCATTTAGATCTCTTCATTTTCTGTATACTGCCATTCAGTGGGAATGAGTGAATGAAGAGCGGGAAAAGCTGAAGCACTTCCACAGGAAGACACATGCTCCAGCAGAAATGAGAGCTAAAACCCATTTGACCCAGGTTTCTCATACAGCTTTCTTGAGGAGAGGGGAAATCTGAAATTAAGAGTCATTGGGTTTTTACCTTGACAGGCAATTTTTTTTTTTTTTCCAAACAGGCCAGTCACAGGGATGTCATTTCCCATTCATTCCCTGTGAAGTGCTTACTTTGAAAAGGCTGCACACCACCAGATTAAATAAAATGGGAGCACTCCGTGTCTCACAAGAGGGAATCGTGCAGACGGCTTTATTACTTCTGTCAGAGAACAAAGGTTTTCCCAGCATGCGGGGGATTATTAGGCCAGCAGCAAATAAACTGAATGTGCAGTGTTAAAACTTCAAATATGACTAACAGAAACAAGGTGGGGGGAGAATCCATAATTGATTTGTCTGCTGCTACAGTATGAAGAATAAGATTATTCAGGTAATACCACCTAGCTAGCTTCACTGTTAGGGTAGAATCCAGCTCTGGTGAAAAATTACATAGTTGCTGCTAATGTAATTAACACAGAAATCGATAATTAACTCCTCCCTCAGACAGTCCACCTGTATAATATCAAAATATCCTCATATACATTAGAAATAAAATTTATTCAAAATAGGGAAAAATATCAGCTTTTTCTTCCTTTTACTATTCCTTTAAGATACTGTTCATGAGAAGATGACTTTTTTTTTTTAATTGACTAAATGAGTCTTTCTTGTTAATGCATGCTAATGCAGGCACTCTGGTCCTTTTTTCCTCTATTTCTTTTTTTGCTTTTATTAAGTTTTTAACAGGAAAACCCTGCTCTTATTCTCCTTTTACTATTTTCTCTATCCTTAAATGTTATTATATTTGCCAACTGGAGTGGAGGTCAAGGAACTTTCTATATTCCTTTAGTCTGAGATGCCGTATTTTCTACATTGGCAGCTTTATACAGTGAGGCTGAGAGGATTGATTGCACTATCTATGCCATGGCATGAGTGAGTTTCTGAATATCATGAACACTGTAGAAGGTCATATCTTGTAAAACACAGACTGTAATCACAAGCTCTACAATAACTTGGTAAAGAACAGCAAAGTTGTGGAAGATGCTCTGACTGGCAGCATCCTATCTTTTTTAGTGAAGTAAAAGCAGATCATAAGAAAATGCCAACATTTTAAATTAAAAGCTAGAGGGAGAAAAACACTTGTGCCTAGTATTTACCTTATTTTTTTCATAATTAGTTCTGCTTTCTGGTTGCATCCTTACACCAAAACTGGTGGGAGCACTCCAACCTAAACAGTGTCCTGAATTTACCCTTTGATATTTCAACTGCACTTAGGAACAAGCAAAAAAATGCTACACTGTATTACTCAACTTCTGTGCACCTCCCTTGCCCTGTGCTATACTAGTTTCATGTTTTCCAGCTTTGTACTGAAGCATGAGAAGTACCAAAGTACTTAAAGTACCAAAAATGCAATTAGAGACAGGTTAGGCTTAAAATAATTATTTTTTAAAATGCCAAGAACAGTTTAGAGTCATGAATGCTTTAGGCCATGAAGCAATCCTAGTGCCCATAATGAAAAGAATTTGTCAGGCTAAGACATGTCAATTTACATTAAAGTAAAGGAACCTCAATCACAGGCACACCATCCAGTTAGGACGAAATTCTGTTCTTGTTCAGATCAATAGGATTTTTGTCACCAACTTGAACAGCAGAAGGAACCAAACCCTTCAAGGAGTATTTTTTTTCAGTGCCAGTTTCCTGAGCTTTATGACACAGTTTGGCACTGGCAATGAATTGTGTATTGATGACATGGTCCCGCAATTAATAATCAGAACAATAAAATAAGCCAGGTTACAGCCCTGATTCAAAGCCAGGTTTAGTGTGCTACTAAAATGTGACCAGTCATAATGAGGCATTTCTTATCACATTAGTCAAAAGTAAATATTTGACCTATCAAAATCCAAATGAAACCATGTATGTGGCACTATTTTTTAATTTCCAGGGGAATAAAACCTGGAAATGCTGATTTGCCAACTGAAAACAAACAAACAAACAAACAAACAAACAAAACCAGCTTTGTTTTTTAATCCCACTGATACTTAATACAGGACATATTATTTCAGTGTTTTCTAGCTTGTAAGGTTTTACAGTTAGAAAAGGAACAAAATCATTTTAATAGTGTTAAGCTGTTATAAAATGCATATATATTATCATAGAATATAGAGCACTAATCAAACTATTGACCTTTTTATTTTTAGTACAAGCTTATGTTAAGATAGTCTATTTATTTAGTCTTTGGTATATTATATAACAATTGGCATAAACTGAGAATGTTACAGTGGAAGTGGAAAATATGGTAAAATCTTTTCTGTAGTTGTATTTTTGTTACAATTTCATACACCCATTTCTTTTGTCTGCCTAATCTTTGATGGTGTCCTACTGTCAAAGGGATTTAACTACAAGAAGAACTTTTTGAGAAAAGTAGGGAATGTATTTTAGTTCCATTCAGGTCTACTACTACATACATTTAACTACCTTGAAGTAACTGATAGTAGTAAAGAAGACAGAAAAAATTGCAAGTCTCTTATCAAGTTTAGAATTTCTATCCATTTTCTATTGGGTAAAAGATTTAAAAAGCAGAGCCTGAAATGAGAGAAATGATACAAAAATAGGGCATCAGTTCATACCTAGCCAGGTGGATGAGAAAGAGAAACTGACCCATGAACAGGAAAATTGAGGGAAGCCTGGAGACAAGTTGCAATTTCATGAATTATTTTTTCTATATGAACATGAAGATAGGGAGAGCTTCCTCCTTCAGTGCCAGCAATGACAATAAACAATATCTAAGCCAGAGTCAAAAAAAGAAAAGCAAATGGAGGAGGAAGGAGCTGGAGTGGGAAGTCCATTGCACATGGAAGAAAACAGTATAAAAGACCTGAGATTATAGAACTAGACAATCATGGACTCCCACAAACATGGACTTAAGCTTTGCTGTGGACCCTTCAGTAAATTATTTTCCAGTATAAAGTTCTAATAATAATGAGGAAGAGGAGGGGTATTTATCAGACACACACTGTTGGCACAGAGTGATAGAGAATTCTATTTCCTGTAAAAGCTAATTGAAGACTTCATATCCCTTATGCAATAAGGGTGCCTGAATTTAAAAGATTCATAAGTCTGATTCACCTAAGCATTCAAAATTCAAGCATGAATTTAATCAGAGAGTTCAAAATTCCCTTGCAGGAAAATGTTCTACCTGTTGTTTAAACTGGTCCAGAGAGTTTGAGAACACAGTTGTCCTTGGATGTTCACTGACACTTATTGCCACTTTATATGATAAGTCACCTAGTTTCTGGAGAGTGTGGGGGGAAAGGATTATGCCTTTAATTTTGGCTGTACATCTCTATGTATATTTTTGGCACTATAAAAAGATAATTAATAAATACATCCCAGATCTTCCCAGGTGATTCAAATGCTTCAAATTAGAGAATATGACTCAGAAACCCCAGAGTGTTTCAGATTTGAATGATTTCAGGGCTTCAGAGATATGCCATGTTCTTTGAAGCAAGATTTAAAAAGAAATGCTTAAAGCACCAGGAAATTTGAAAGGCATTGCTGCAAAATCCAACAGAAATGCTCACAGACCTGCTTCAGTATGAGAGATGTCAGGTACAGAGATGCAAGTGGCAAGGAAAAAGGATCCTGTCAGTTCTGAGTACAACTGAACAACTGTAACAGTAAAAGTCTCAGCTGTGAAAGGAAGATGAACCCAGGGGACTTTTTCTCACAGCTTTGCAGGAGGTTGCTGCTGCTATTCCCCATTTCCAGCTCAGTTGTGAGGCTGAGTGTGTATTCAAAAGAAGCAAACATATGTGTACACAAGAGAAATATGCCGGGCCAATACACAGATCATCACAAGTAGGAGAACAAGACCTTTACTGAGAGCCACATCAGACTAACAACACTCACATAAATGTGAGCAACACAAATGAACTTATGCTCTTCTTTGTGTCTGATTGATCAGGTTTGAAGTTTGCAGGTAGGTACACTTATGCACACTCACTCTAATGATTTACAGGCATTAGTCCCTCAGACCCCAGACCAGGCCTTAAGACAACATCCTAAATTCATGTTCAGACCCTCAGCCTTTTTCATCCAGTGTCCAGCTCTGATCCTCAGCCTTTCTGATTTCCTTCTTTTCCAATTCAACAGCTAGTGCATTGTAAACTGCATTGCCAGATTGCCAAATACATACAGACTGCATCTCACATGAAATAGAGTTTAGCAAGAGGATAGAACAGAGTGAAACAATTCTTGTTCTCAGGTCTTGACCAGAGAATTACATGGAATTATTAAAATTATTCTGCTTTTCATGAGCTAAATGTAAGTTCTTGTACAGAAGAGAGAAAAAAATCGCCCATGTTGGTAGAACCACCCCGAGGGACTAGCTGGACTAAATTTGGCCAGTCAAATTTCCTTTCTGTTAGGATAGAAATCTCTCCCATGGAGGCCAAATCTACCCACACCTTCTTACTTCTGCTTTTGATAAATAGGCTGTCATGCTCTCTTCCTCAACAAAAGAAGACAAAACCCAAGTAATATGTTGCCTTCTTTCATATTGTCACATATTCTAAACCACAGTACCAAAACTCAATATTGAAATGAAACCCCAAAATAATTGTTTTCTCTAAGGTACTCCCTTTTTCTCTTTTACCTCTTTGATAGGAAAAGAGAAAAAGAGTGTACCTTAGAGAAAACAATTTATATCTTTGATCTGCTTTTATATTCCAGCTAAAACTTTTTTTTTTTTTTTTTTTTAATTCTGATAACATGGCTCAATGACCTACACAAAAGAAATCTGGATCAAAATTATGATATTTAATTTTTTAATGACTGAACTAAATAAACCTACATCAAAATGTAGCATCTTAGTACTACAAGAAGTTTTCCTTCACACTATTTCTCATCATATTCTTTTCATGAAATTTTCCCTGAATTTGAAAAGGAAAGCAGCAGAAATCATTCTCAGTTTTAACTTTTGATGGGGTTTATGCACTTTTAGTACCAGAAGGTTATGGCAGAAGGGCACTGGAAACTTGCTGATTATAATTATCAACCAGGTCCATCATTAGGTACAGCTGCTGTTGACATGTGCAGGTAATGTACAGCAAAAAGATAGGAAATGCAGCCTGGAAATGGTAGATAGAGTGTTTTTTAAGACACCTGTTAAGAAGGATTGCAATGAGAAGTAGTCCTTGAGAGTTTTACCATTCAAAGACTACAGTAATTTTCATCATTATTCTTAAAGTTTGAAATGTCCAGTGTTTAAATTTTCTGTTGTCTCTTTTCCTAAAATTTATAAAAAATAAAATTCCTTATCCTTTATGAATAAGTTTGCTTATTCATAAAATACATGGATGCAATAAAACATGCAACAATATTTTTATTTGCCAGCATCAGGATTGATATGCTCCCCTGTATTTTTCATGATCTGATTTTATTTCTTTTATTAATTATATGGAAGAGCTTAATGTTCCAAAATCACACAAGAGCAAATTAACAAAATTCGTGGTATACTCCAGGTGATTCAATTCCAGAGTAAGTGTTTACAGTCTCAGTGTATCTAAAAACATTTTTCCTAAAACATTTTCAATTTCCAAACAAGAAGTCACATTTTTACTTGAATGCATAAATGAAGCTTGTGCTACAATATCCATATACATGTGAATACATTCATACTTGGTTCCTAGAGGATGTTCTTGCAAAAGATGAGAACACTACATGTTTCTTGGGCTGATATTATAATCAGGTGTAAAAAAAGTTTTTATTGAAGATAAGGCTGATAATTAAAACATTTTAAACACTTTTTGAATCAGGTCTGTATAGCAGTGGCTGAAGTGATGGAAGGGGAAAAGATATTCTCAGTCCATGAGAAAAATAAAAAGGTTGCACAGCTTTATGCGTAGAACTGGGGGTGAGATCATTGCTGTTCATAAACCTATAAGAAACTGTGGTATTACAGGTATAATATATTCAGCATATTAAGGAGCCTTCACACTTGACAAAGAATGTACATGCATGCAAACTTTGAGAGGGGTTCTTTAGGAGTTACAGTTTAAAAGTCTCAGTAGGTGTTTGTTCTCATGATGATGATTAGATTTTAATTAGTACAAGAGCAGTCCAACTCCCAAAGCCTCAATTACTTACCAACTTGGACACTGGATACTATTCATATCAACAAGATATAACTGGAAAACTGAATTTGTGTTGAAACTAAAATTAACATTTTCAAAACCAATAAGTAATCACCCTTATTTCTAGAACTCCCAGAGGATATAGATATCCATTACAAAATGCACAGAAACCTCCAAACCATAACAAGCAACTCAAGTTTCTTCGCATATTTTGTTGGCTTTGTGTTAACTTCTAAAAAGTTCACTGCTTACCTCTATAAAATGCAGTGTAAATAGCACAGCTACTGTCTACAAAGCTTAGGCCCTAGAACACAAAGAATATTTTTGATTATAGCATGCATGCAACATCCCAATTCAGTAGACATTTGCTTATTTTTTGCACAATTTCTCCAAAAGTTTATGGATTTTTTTTTAATCACGTAGGTAGATAGATAGACACTGAAATGATCATAGACTAATTTAGGCTTGACTGGAAAAGGGCCTTTTATGGTCATCTAGCTCAGTCCTCAACCCAAAACAATGAATAGGTTGCTTAGGACCACATCTTTTGAAGATGTGTAAGGATAGAAATTCCATAACCTCTCTGGTGAATCTAATTTAGAGATTAAATACATTTGTAGCCATTGTGCTTTAACCCCAACCAACAATCGAGTACCCCAGAGCCGCTCACTCACTTCTCCACTACCAGAATCGGGGCAAGTCAGAAGAATATAAACTAGAAAATCCATGGGCTGAGATAAAGACAGGTTAACAGGTAAAGCAAAAGCAACAAACTCAAGAAAAGCAAAACAAGAAATTAATTCATCACTTCCTTTGGATGTGCACTGCTTGGCCATCTCCAGGAAAGCAAAGTTCCATCATAAGTAATGGTGACTTCAAAAGATAAACTCCATAAATCCAAATCTCCCCTCTCTTGAGGTGGTGGAAAGACACAAACACTCCTAGTGTATAACTCATCTTACAGCAGAAATTGTTTAGGCTACAAAACATAGAAGTATGCAATTTTCTGATGAAAATCAAAGTATAATTAATTATATGGAATATACTCCCAAGATTAGTTTTGATTGCCACATGAATATCAACTTTGTTAGTTTAATGGAAATAAACAGAATATACAGACCATGACAACATGTACACAAGATGTCATTTCCACATGTCATGTGATATTTTTAGAAACATCTAATTGCATCAGTGTTTCTGGAGGCCCAAACTTTACTTATCTGAAAAGAACTGGACTGGGATATAGAAGCATGCTTTAAACATTTTAAAAATATATAATTTAATTATTTTCAAGGATGGTTGTGTTCTAGCTCAAATATTTTAGTGTTTCATCATCAGCTAAAAGAAGCTATGAGCAGTAATGTCCTGAGGTATAAGCCTGAGGCGTGTGGCTAGTTCTCGTTCATAAGGGAGAAATACTTATTTGATAAATCAGTGAGTTATGTTCTCAACAACAGTTTGTTGGAGGGTCTTTGGATTTCCTAGTATCTTACTATCCAAGTCCATTTTATCTTATCAGAATTACAGCTGTGAACATGTTATGAATGGTTTATAGTAACTGTCTGAAGTGTATATTTATATATACCTGTATATACATGCACAAATATACATATGTGTATATATGTGTGTTTGTGCATATGTGTTGTGAATTTATAAAATGCTAGCTAATAATCCAAAATAAATTACCAGTTAATGAGATTATAAGCATCATCTTTGATAAACTTAAAAGACAGAGGTGAGAAAATTTTTTTGACACATGATGTGGTTTGGGCTTTTTCCATTTGATAGATAACAAGACCTTTTAAAATGAAAATGTATACAGTATTATGTATGTGTGTGCATAACAGAGTTTAATTATCAAAATACTTAGGTTAAGAAGGAAGCACCTATAAATTAAGTGTAATCCAGAGTTCAGAATAGAACTAAAAGACACAGAAAGATTGTTCAATAATGATACAATTAGAATTTTTATGTATTATTATATGCTGAACTAAAACAAAGTTTTAAATACAAATTAAGGAATTTTTTAATGTTATTTTTCTGTGAAGGGGATGATAGAAATGGACCTTGGCTGAATATGAGTGCAGATGATAACAAGAGCCTTCCATGTCAGGCAAGAAACTAAACAGGAGAGGAGCACCTGAAAATTACTACTTCCCATGCCAAAACCCAAACAGAAGTGCCACAGCAGAAGTTAAGGAACCTCATGCAGTGTAAGAGGAATTAAAGCTTCCCTGCAGCAAACACAGGAATATTATTTCTAGAGCAGACTATCTTTCCAGCAGGATATTAACTAATTGCCTCTGACAGAAAATGCGTTATGATAGACAAAACAAGGGTTGTGGAGTTCTAACATTTTTTAAGGAAAAAAGATGGCTAAGTTTTGAAAAAAAAATAGGCTTGAAGCATTTCTCATTGCTACTTAAATATATGGAAGGGCCTTTTTCAACTTGAAGACACCTAAAATGTTTCCAAAGTGAAGTTATACCTTTCTAGAAGTTTTACAGTTGAGAGTTAGATAAATGTGTGTGCAGGTATCTGTTAACAGTTAAATGTGCTCACAGCTACTCACTGATTCCTCCTCTGCAGCAGAACAGGAGGATATAAGGGGATGAAAGACCTGGTGTGCTTAGTCAGGGACATTGCTTATCAACTGCTGTTTTAGATGTAACAGACGATGTGAGGAAAATAATTTGTTGCAAAGTAAGAGATCTCCATCATTTGGAACAGAAAGATGAACAACAAAACACCCATCATCTTCCTTCTCCCTGCTTAACTTCTCTCCTTCACTGCAGACACCTCTACTTGCTCCTCTAAGTAACTCAAGGGAGTGTTGTATGGTCAGTACACAGCAGTTCCTCTTTGCTGTTCCTTCCTTCCTACTCCTTTCCCTTGCTCCAGCATGGGTCGTCCACATTCTGTAGGAAATATTTTTTTACACCATGGAACCATGGAACATCTCCTCTTCCTCCTTCATGTCTGGCTACTCTGGGGTTTTTTTTGTTGGTTGCTTTTTGTTTATTTTGATTTTGGAGGTTTAGGGTTTTTGGGTTTTTTTCTGTTTTGTTGCTGTTGAGACTTTTTTCCATCTCTGCCTTTCTGGCATTTTCTCCCTTTGTTAAATATGTTTTGCCAGCACTGTCACACATTTTGCTGATGGGCTTAGCTATGGCCAGCAGTAGATTAATTGCAGAACCAGCTGTGTCCACCACAGGGTAGCCCAACCTTCTTGCAGAGGCCATTCAGAAAGACCACCACTGGCACCAAAACTTGCCACTTTGACAAAATATATGAAGTCCATATGAACTTGCTTTTCATCACCATCTTTGATAGATTCCTTAGAAGTATTTAATGGATCATTAAGAGTCTTTTCTCTGCAGACAAAAAATTATTCGTCACATAATTGCATTCTTCATTTTCATCTACCTTAGGAAATTGTTATTTTAGTTTAGTAATCTGTATGAACACATATTTATACTGGTCAAGGCCAAGGATGCCTGATGTAGATGCTTCTGATTCACCTTCAGGTAACACCAACTCAAAGAGCTTTAAACCATACCAACCCAAGATGATGCATCCCACACAGATCAGTGCCGCACTGGTTGAAAATGTAATCGAGTTACCCACCTCAATCTTATCACTTAACCACATTAACTCAACCTTATCACTATGTATGGTGAAAAAATTATAAAATATTTTAAATGCCTTTTTTTTTTTTCATTTTGCTCTCTTGGTAGTAGTGGTACACCAGTACAATATAAAGTTTTCTTTACTTGAGTGCAACCTTGACCCTTACTTAGTGATGCACCTACTCTAGTGAAAGATATCTCTGCCTGTGTGGGGGTGTTGGGAGCAGATGATCTTTAAAGATCATCTATGATCTTTAATTATTCTATGATTCTATGTTCTTTCTAAACCAGACCTGAGTTTCTGTAGGAACCCACGTAGACTTATTGCTTACAGCTACTGCCTGGTAGCTCAAGCATCTTCAACTTTTTCCTTTACAATATGAAGCATTTCAGTCAGTATTAAATATAGCACAGTGTGGTGCAGTTGTGCTTATTAAGATAGAAGCTATGTTGCTGATAATGTATCCAAATTAGGCACATAGATAACCAATCATTTTTTATCACCTAGATGTTTGCTTTACATTACTAGGTGGGAAGTAACAGTTAGAAAGTGGTATAGCCTGATGATTAAGATGAAAATGTCCAAAAGGTTCAACCCTACCTAGTGAAAAACCTCACACTCTTTGCAGTATTGGCACAGTTGAAATGAGCTTTAGTAAAAGTGAAAGGAAGCTGATGGCACTATTATTTTCCTGTGGGGCTTTTAGAATCAATCCCCACCTGTACCAAACTAGGCCAAATCTATAGACATTGAGGACATATTGCACATGTCATTTTCCCAAATGCATTTAAAATTAGGTTAACAAGGGGGAAGGGAGACTTGAATTTTCAAATCGTTAGACTCACTGTTGATGGATTGTATTTAAATCCTGCTGCTTCACTTGTCATATTAAGATTTTTTTTTTAATAGAAAAGAACACTAAGAAGACCAAGACAACAGTTTAAAGCATTTAGATAAAATAGAATGAGTAAACTAAATACCTCAAGGTATGTCTTCAAACTTGCAGTGACTTGATATAGAAGCATACTACCAGAAAGAAAATGATAACAAATGGAAACTTTTAGAAATAGTGAGGAGAGGAAGGAACACCAAAAAGGAACACAAAAAAGCCTGAGATATTACTTATATCTCCAGCCTAGGAGTCATAGAGAGGAAGAATTTTATGGTTCCTAAGTAATTGACAATGAATTTCCCCCATTGACTCATCAATTAAATACAGTCTCTGTTTTTTAATCAGAAATGTGCTTCATGCTCTTAAAGACTGTTTGGTGGTTGATTTCAAGTGTTATGACTTGTCATTTGTGGCTTTTGGCAGAATACTTTTGGCAGAATATACTCCATAAGTGAATCAGTGGAGTAGAGTGAGCATTAGAAGTGTTACATAGATTACAAGTATTTGGAAATGGGTCTGCACATCATCTACATCTTTGTGCACAGATTTGGGGCAATATTGTGTAGGGAAGTACAGAAATAAAAAGGATGATTCTGGTTGTGCTTTGCACAGCTGAAGTCAATGAGATTTTGGGTTTAGACAGGAAGTTTGACATAGTTGTAGATGTAAATGTAAAACGTGTAGAATTTAATCAATTGATGTAAAAACAAAGAAACAACAAAAAAAGTCAGCCGTACTTCTGAAAAGCCTTAGAAATCCTTTATGCTGCAATCAATTTGTCAATGTTTTTATGGCCCTAAGCATCAGTCAAATTGCTATTTTTTTCACTTAAAAAAATAACTCTGGTTATTAAGTCCATGATTCCTGATAAATACCAAATTTATTTCTCATGTGTTGCAAGTGTATTAACAGTGATGACAAAGACATAAAATCTCACTTCCCAGACAATGGCCATTGGTTTTCTTGCTGTGGAACTGAAGGGTCTCTTGCCTAAGACTACTACCACAGCTATGTTATGAAAGACAGATGAAATGCCATGGGGAAAACACAGTCCCCACCTTTCTCATTCTCCCCACTGCGGAGCTGGCACTTCTCACTACAGGGGTTGTCTTTATGGCATGGCTACTAACCACAAGGATGCAGAAGTTGATAATCAAGACAGATTTCCCGCCAAGCAAGAGAGCAGTGTATATAACCAGCACACCAGAAAATAATATGTGACCATGGAGTTTATAAGGAGAGAAATTTAACATAAATCTGACCCAAGGCACCAATACAAAATTTGACTAGGCATTCAGATCCAAACTGTGCAAATAACATCTCTTGGGAGTCACAGGTGTGGAAATTGCATGCCATTTCTGCACTATGGGAAGTAATTGGATTATTATAGTACAGCACTGTGCATATCAACTGTTATTTGTTTTATTGTTTTATTCAGATGTAGGTCAGTGTATGGGAAAACCTGCAGTTTGGAAAAGGGAATTCAATGAAAACTATTTTCCTTATCACATAATTTGAGTCACCGTAAAATTAGTGCAAGAGAGTCATACTTTACAGAAATTCTCTCAAGCAGATGAGATTTTTTTGACAGCAATTTAGCTTCAATTTGTTTTTATTATTTGTATTTATATACTATATACACAAATCACATAATTAGGCCTTACATGCCAACCCACACCATTCTGCTTAATTAAACAGTTAATGTCATTATCAATCTGGTAGTATGCTTCATATTTTACAAGAAAGATTAAGTGTAATTTTTCGTAATATTTTCTTATATTACTTGGAGATACATGTATACGTATACACACACACACACATATATATGTATAAGGAAATGGTTTTAACCACCAAATAAAACAGAAAAAAAGGTAGAAAAAGCTTCAGGTTGCCAAGAAATACAGTTGTGATTGCCACACTGGTTTTATGAATGAATAGAAAGCTTATTTGCTTAATTTGTTAGCATGAATATTTCAATTATTACATGAAAATAAAATGGCTAAACTGTTGTCTAAACAGGTGTATCATAAAAAAACCAGAATATGGGGAAGAAACCATAATAGAAAGTCGGGTTTTACCCATTCTGTATGAGTGCTCTACCAGCTTGCCAAATGCTGGGTTTTGCCTGATGAATATTCAGAAAAGTGAGACAGTGTAGACAGATACAATAAATGTACTACCACATTGCAGATATACTTTCTTCTGGGGAAAGGGGAAAAAAAAAAGAGAGAGAAAAAGGAAGTGTGACTTCTTATGTCCATTAGACAGAGAAGAGACTGAATCTCAACCCATCTCTTGCGTCTCCCTAGGAAATATTCTAATCACTGAACTTTTCATTATATATATGACATCCTTTAGTCAGAAAAGATGAACAGAGGAATGCCTAGCAGGGAATATTAGAGAGAGAACATTTAGCTACTTATACCTTTAAGGAGGCCTTCCCTGAAGAAAATACTTCTTGGTTTAGAGAATTTTTTCTGAGAGAAACCAAGGAAAAAGAAATTAAGAGACTGAGCATGTACAGAAAATATGTAGTACAATGCTGATGGGTTTCCTGAGCAACCTTAACTGGATAATATCTTTTGAAGATTTACACTTTTCAGTCCCTGTATAATCCAAATGGTAGAATATGAAGTAGATCCACAAGAGGTCAAGGAACACTCAGGTCTTCATATCAATGCTCCTCTGACCAGCCTCAGAACCAGTGCTGGTCTGGGTCTGAGCAAAAGCATGCCTGAAATATTTTTGCAGAGGTACTCTAGCATTTAGGTAAAGGATTGAATGAGTGTGCTTTCCAGGTGATACCTAAGGTTTACCCCCAGATATCTTCTTGTGAACTGCTTCTCATAACTGCTCTTCTTCAGTTTCAGAATCTTGTACGGGAGAGCTGCAGGGTTAGAGCTTCTGAAAGGGTGCTTCCTTTGAAAACACTAAAGACATTTTTTTCTAGTGTTGCAAAGTCTGTAGGCTGCTGTGCCCCTTTGTGATTGTTAATGAGAAATCTGAAATTAAGCTTGCAATTCTAATGAGTTTTTAATTCAAAATACAAACAAAAAACCAAACCAAACAAAACATAAATCTCAAGCCAAAACCAAAAACTATAGTTTAAAGTATTAGAGTTTGGAGCTGTTGAAGGAGGACAGGTTTGTTTTGTTTTCATGACTTTATCATCTCACTAAGATAACCTCCTAAAAACAATTCATCAGAAAGTACCAATGGGTGTTAGGATTCTTGAGATGGTAATCTCCATACAGAGAATAAAGAAGCTGCCTCAATAATAAAAAGCTACCTAGTTTAGTCAAGTAGTTGTATATTCCATCTAGAAGGTAGTCAGTAGTGAAACTGTCACTAGGTCTTGTATTATCTAGGCATGTGATTATGTGCTACACATTAAAAAGGCAGACACAAGCTACACTTGGGTTTGTAATGCCACAGACTTCATCTTAGGTGCCAAGAATTTTGTCATGGGAACAAGACAAATCAGGATAATAATGATAATCAGGGAAAGTATAATAAAAATTAAAACTGAGTTCAGAGGACATTTGAACAAGACATAGCTAATGACTTGTGTTTGGCAATGGCAGAGCAAGCTTCTATCAAGTTCCTATTGGCTCTGATGGGTGCTTAAAATGATGAGTGAAACTCCTTTCACAATGAAAGAGGAACATCACTTTCTGAAACAGCACATAAATAAAATTTAGATTCATGAATTGTAGGTCACAGTCCTAAATACACTGGAAGAGCAGCCATCTAGTCTTCACTAATGTAAATCTTCGTAAGTGGCAGGGTTTCTCATTTGTAGATCTCAGTTATGACAGAGCTGAGCAATGGAGCATCTCTCTGAATCCAGATACCTAGACAGTCTTCTACCCTTTTTATCCAAGAGACTTGATACTTTGAATGTTCACTAAAGTGATTCATCTCAGAACCTAGTGATGAACAACACTTTACAATAAAAACAAAAACAAACAAACAAAACCCCCCCAGAGCAATATGTCCAGTCTAGAGAAAATCTAGCCTAGAGAAAGTTTTCCCACAGATCAAGGATAAGGATAAGAAGTTTTCTAAAGAAGTTTTCTAAAGAAGTTTTCTAAACATTGTTAAAGGGTTACTTTTGATTCTTCCTGTTAAAGCTATCACTGAACAGAAATAAATTCTGTGATGAGAGAATGGAGGGAGGAAACATGAATTTTTTCAGGTGGTGAACATTTGTCTTTATTGTCTGATTGCCATTTCTGTAGACTTTTCTATTCTCTGAATGTTGGTCTAAATATTGAATTCTCTTTCGTATAACACTTAAAACACAAGAATTATCTGCATGTCCTGCACTAGCTTCCATTCTGCTCTCCTTATGCCACTTTCTGGTAAGAACAGAGATATGGATATGAAATTATTCATATTGAGAAGGGAGATGGATTACCATTCTTGAAATAACTGTCTTATTGACCGTTTTTTTGCATAAAGTATCTTTATTCAACATCTGTTGCTTTAAAATAACTTGGTTGAAAATCAACCAACAAAACAGGACAAGCAAATGATGAGTCTTCAACATTGTTGAAAAGTTTCTTTGGGACATCTATTCAAGGGAAAATAAATTTAAGATTATAATTCACCAGGTGACTTTTGGTAGTTCCGTTGTTAGAAGCATTATGGTGTCATTTTGAGATCCTAAGAGATCCCTGATATGTTGAACAGATGTCACGGCAGCATGAGACATCAAGGACTTTGTTGCCAAACTTTCTTAAGAGTTAAAAAAAAAAAAAAAAAAAAAAAAAATTCTAGGTAAAATCCAGTTCCAAAATGGATGCAAATGGAAGGTTTGAAAAGCAAGATCACAACATGTGACAAAGGAAGGTTTCTTTGAATCTTAGAGAGCTGAATGCATTTCAATATTATCAAATGCAGTAAAATTTTAAATAACAAGAAAATAGCTGTAAGAATGTAGCAAACCAAGATTTCTACCTAACCAAGCTTCCAATTTATTGCTTAGCTAAGTAGGGTAATGCAGTAACACACCTTACATCTGAAGCTATTTTACTTCCAATTTTCTACAATGCCACTGGCATTAATCAGTTGCATGGTTAAAATCATTAGGGAAAACAAATTAAAAATTACTTTAATTTGAAGTTAAATGTACAGTTTATGCATTACACATCTCTTGCTATGGCTTTCACACCCAGGTTTATCTGAGGCTGCATTTTTATGGGTATGTAAAACCATTATCAGTTTAAATTTTTTTTTCATAGCAGTGACTCAAAATCATTAAGCTATACTTTTTTCTTAGCTATCTAATGTTGTTGGTGGTCCAGAGACCTTACCTCAGTTTGAGCCTTTCTAGGTTTGAAGGCACTTTTCTCTGATTTCCTTATTATTTGTTTATCCCACTGGCATGAATAATCAGGATTTTCCAGTGCTAGAAATGTGTGTACCAACAGAGAAAGCTTGCTCTTTCTACTAAGTGTCAAGAAATAGGATCTTATTCTCTGAAGACTAGCAAGTGTTTTAATTAAATTTTCCCTTAAAAAAGCAAAACCCCCTCAAACTAAATTACTGTGGTGCAAAAGGTAATCACAGGGTTGTGATTCTGTGTTCTCTACATACACATCAACAGTAATGACGTAAGATCTTCACATGTGTATTAAACATAACAATGCAGTCTGAGAAACTGGAGATCATCTTCAGTAGATAAGGAATGAGTAATGCCATGAGCTTCTGTCCCTACATGGGTAATCTAGAAAACATAAGAACCTTGATTTGAAGAGGACTGCAATTAAGATTTTTCCCACTGAGGATGAAAGAGGATTGTTCTCTGTGTCACAGCTGAGCAAGAGTGGTGGCTTCACTTTTTAGACCCTGCCATCAACTTCTGCCTAGACGTAAGAATCTATCAGTAATTCTTATTGATCAAATGCTGCCAAAACCACATGTGAAACACTCTGTTGCACCTGAACTCAACTAGTTTTCTGATGTGTTTCCTATCATTGATTGAAAATGATGCCTGTGGAAAAGTGCAGTATCCATGATGCTTTCAAATATGGAAGTTTCCTTTTCAATGGTTTCTTCAGAAAAACAAACAAACAAACAAAACCAAACAAACCTGAAATGATATAGACAAGCAAATACACTTCAACAGCACACTTTTGATGTCCATTGATGGCGTGTTACTGAACAAAAGTCCTGTTGATGGTTATTTGTCTTCCTCTATCTCTCTCTCTTAAGGATGCCATTTCTTGGCCATTTCTTGCCACTGCAAGCTGACAGCCTCTTCTCAAAGAAGTGAGAGACAAAATAAACTCTGAGACTTTTAAATAGATACTGAGCAAAATTTTGACTGTCTGATTAACTCTGTTGTGTTGTGCCTTAAAAACATTAAGACTTTGAAGGAAAGAAAGTGAAATGGAAAACATCACCAACCTATTAATGATCAGCTTAGGTTCTGCAAGTCCCTCTTCAGTTGTAACAGTTTTTTCTCATTAGTGATGTAATGTAAAATAAAACACCTGAATCAGAGAAGAGAGGAGAATAGAGAATAGGATCATTACCTTTCCTAATGAAACAAGTTTTCTATAGCGAAAATCATATGGGTTTTTTTAAACAGCTCAGGGTTCTAGAGAGAAGCTGATGTGGCAATAGACTAATTATGTCCTGTGTTTAAGGTTAGTCATAACAACTGAAATAGTACATAAATCTTAGATGGTCATGGACTTCCTTATGTTTGTCTTCATTGTGGGTTATTATTTGCTGATGTAACTGAACAAACATCTTTTTATAACACTAGAAGTATGGTAGGTGTTGCTGTCCTAAGCTGCTGTCTGCAATGAGCTAAACTATAAAACAGAAGAAAAGTTGCAAAAGTTTCATGCTTCTGCAATACGTGAAGCAGCAGCCTAAATTCTGAACCATGCAAGAGTTTCTGTTTAGCTGTCTCATTGTGACCTGCCTTATGCTTGGTGTCTGACTATGAAGAAATCTTAATTCTAATAACCATTTTTTTTTCTTTGCTTCTTTTTTTATTCATGGTTGAATTCTACTGTTTTCTCTAGGGCAGAAGAAACCTTTTTCTTTTCCCAGAACACTGGAATAGATAAAATATTAATTCAGTGCCTGACTTCCCTGCTCAACTGAAGTGTATATCAGTTCACTGCAGTTAGAAAGGTATATAGTCCAGCAGCTTGAAACAGCAGTGCTTTCCCAGGGACCCTCAACAAGAGAGTGTGTTTTTCACTGTCCATTAAAAAGTCAGTCCTAAGATCTACGCTTCATTTCACTTTTATTCCTCAAATCTGGAAACACAGTTCTGTAATTATACTTTTCACTTGAAGAAGACCTGCAAATATTTGAATGAGCTAAATAATAAAATCTCTTTTACATAACCTCTGAACACTGCTGATAGCTCTAATTTTAATGTGACAAGCTTTAAGCCATTATTAATAATTATGATAATTATAATAATGAAGATTTTATAATAATAATATTAATAATTTTAGAAAATTTAAAATGCTTACAAGTCTATCTCTAAAAGTAGGCCACTGGTTTAGTGCCCCCTGATATTTCTTGAAGAAAGATATATTGGACATTCATTTTCAGATCTTTACAACAACCCATTTTTTTCTCTCCTTAAACTCTAGGAAATAAGGAACAATGGTAGGTAACTCTCTTCCCACCTATCATACTGACTGAAATACAGTCTATTGTGATCTTGTCTTTCCTTCAAATCAGAGAGAATAATACTACTCATTTATTTTCTTTTTTTTTTTTTCTTGCTGCAATCAATCCATCTTTGAGAAAATGTTCTGAATTGTAATTGACATTGCAACTTACTCTCTGCATAGATAATGACCAGGATTCATGAGTCTTTCTTGTCCTGGGGGCAACGCATCCAAATCTTATGGCCACTAAACACTTAAATTACACTTTCAGAAAGTAAAAGAAAGGGGGAGCTCAAGGAGTAATTTGTATGGGAATTTGGGATTGGCTTTTTATCTCATCATTGGATAATGTCAGACTTGCAGCTGAGACTCAGTGATTCTCAGGATGGAGCAAATGCTCTACAGCCTTGCTCCTAATCTGCTGGTTTATGCCTCTGCATGCAAGCTCGTGAGCTGTACTTAACCATGCAGTATAAGTCAGCTATTCCTCTTGATATATTCTATTTGGTTAGAAACTTCATTATCCAGTGAAGATGCTGAATTGCTTATCAGAGAACGCAGTTTGGTGTTCAGATCTCAGGTGAGCTGATAGAACTGAAGGTCATAAACTGTGAGTAACACAAAAATGATCTGGCTGTCACTAGGAAATACTGAACAAAGAAACACTATTCTACTATCATACTCAGTTTTCAGAGGGTAACAGAACATCTAGCTAAATTAAAGCACTTATTACTTGCCCTTGAAAATTGAGAAGTTTTGTCCTGACACCCACTGGTCATCAGCTGATGTCCTGGTACCTAATGATGGACTGCTTTTATTTTTGTGTAATTTTTAGTCTTTCAAAATAATCATCTGATTTTATGCTTGCATTAGATATTCTGCTACATATTATGTGTGAGTTCCTTGGGCTAATTAACTCTTAAGAAGAACAGCAATCACAGTTTTAAAAGTGTTGTTTTTAACTGTCAGACTAACATTCATCACCTATTTCATGGAAAAAATACTAGAACACCTAGTATAGATACTGGGTAGAGATACTACTGTTATCTCTCCCTTTATTTTTTTTGCTTTTTGTTTTCTGGTCTGAATTCTCCAAAATTCTTAATCTCTACTTACAGAAAATATACAACCTTCTCACTCACCATTACTTGGTCACTGCTGTTCTATAGACCTTTCATATTCACACAGTTTTCAGGATTTCTGTAATGACAGAATCAAAACCAAAAACAGTATCCAGGCCATGTCTTCATTCTCCAATCTTCAGAAATGCCTGAGTCTTTTCCATAGGGCCCCATTACATAAAGTTTTGCTCACAGTGCATTCTCTGCAGAAAGTATTGTACTGATGTACAATAAATGTAAAAGCAATGTGTCTTTATTTAGACCTCGATTTTTTCTACCTGCAATGAGAAATTCATTAAAGCATTAACTTTTGTTTTGTGATTATTGAGACACAGAAATTATAGTCTTAATGTATATAGCTTTTCATTAATATTTCTATTTGAAGTTTAGAATAAAATATGGGGGAAATAGGACAAAAACTTAAGGTTATAGCTATTTCATGCATCCCGATTCTGTTGATTTTGGCTTGAAAATGTTGCCTGCTGCTCTGGAAAAGGGACTAAGTCTCAAAAGTAGCCAGCTGGCTGAATATCTTAAGGGACTAAATCCCATTGACATAAGTGTTTTCTTTCTGAAGTAAAGACTAGCAGACTATTATGGTAACACATGAAAAGACACTGAAATATTTTAAGATGAAGAAAAATCCATCTGATCGGAGTCAAAGACATTTTTCCCTCCCTTCTCCTTCCCTCCCTGTATGCAATTTGAGTAGTATGATTTTTTGGGAGACTCCAGGGGTTCGAAGTAACAGAATTTATTGACACAAGCAATGGGAAAGGTAGAAAGTTGCAAGGCTTCTGGACTGCCTGTCACTTCTTTGACTGAAGATTTCAGGCTAATGGAATCTGTACTAGAATAGATGCTATTATAATGCTAGTACTTGTAGGCATTGATAAAACGTCTTGGAGTCCATTCACATTTATGGTGGAAACAAAAAAAAAAGTCATTTCCATATAGAAATTACAAGGGAAGTATAAAATGAGAAAGTTAAAAGAAGAAGAAAAAGAAAAAATTATTTGGTAATCTATCTTACCTGTTTCATGAACTAATAGCATATAACATCAATTTATCTTTTTGTTTGGGATTGCCTTATTCCCTTCCATGGTTCTCAAAATTAATTCATCTGAGAGCTAACATAGGCTATTAAGATACAGAGACTCTTGTGTGAGCTCTCCATGTGCATCTGAATCATCCCAGTTCTCTGGCAGTTGTAGCACACTGTATATGACAAATAACTTGGTGCTAACTGGGACCCACTTAGTCTGATAAATTAGATGTATTTAATACAGTTGCCTTAGGGAATAAATGAAAGATAATGTGCTTTTAGTATTTTCAAAAATAATTCCCAGGTCTCAAAACTCTGACAGAACAATTTTCTCCAATTTTTCTGGCAGCTGAATATTTTTTCACTTGGTTCTAGTTGCAGAGATCTTGGTAGCAACAAGAAAGAACAGATTTATACCTCAACAATTATGTGAAGGGGTAATCTTCTTGGAAGAAGAACAGATGAACAGTAAGCATTTGAATCTAGTCTACCTGATTTTTTCCTGATAAACACCTTGTTAGCATGCACAGAAAATTGTTGGGCAGAGAAAGAGAGAAAGAACAAAAAAAACCCCTAAAACCCCAGACTTTACTCTCAAAGGCCTCACAGCTCTATTAATATTCATGCCCAGCTCAGCATAAACCAGAGGGGCTGCCAGCACTGGCAGCATTCCTAATGTGGTAGATCAAGGAAGAACCATTTTGACCAGGATTACTTCATAGCTTTCATTAGAATCTCCTTGGAATGGAAAAGTATCCTGAAGTCCACTTCAGTGCACCAGATCACTCAATCTATCTGCACATTTTCTTCTGAGATTTAATTCTTTAGATTTAGATCTGTTGTTATTCTAGACAGTACCCATAGAATTTTGGACATTCAGAGACCCTTATCCTCTTTTCTCCGTAAGTTTGATAACATTGCCTTAAAGAAAATGACTGAAAATAAAGCTCAGTGGCAAGGAAACTTTATTATTATTATTATTATTATTATTATTATTATTATTCCATAATAAAAAAAGTAATTAAATCCCAGAATTCTTTCATTGTCCTCCAAGAGTCTGTCTGAAGTCACTTGGAGAAATTTCAGTGTTTCAAGTATTGCCAGACAAGTTCAAAAACAAAATGAAAGCAAATTTTCCAGATGAAATCTGAAAGCTCATTCCTAAAAACTTTTTTACCAGTAGTTTCAATTCATCCTTTACTCTTATTCAAAGATTCCTACTGATATTTCAACAGACTGTAAAGTGACAGTCTCCTGGTAAATACAAAACCTTTCTGTGCAAGTATATTTGCACAAGTATATACCACTCTCTCAGTATATTTGAATTTTCTGCAGGCATGTCTTCTAAGTAGACCTCATAAATTACAAAAATACTTACGTGGAAAACAACTCTGTTATTAGGAAGAGATGGGGATTATTCTGTTATCATGACATGAGCATATCACATTTTTTACTCGGCATGTCCTTTGTCTGAGGTAATCTGAGATGTCAGATAGCAGGTGGCTACTGTGAAATGTGTCTTGGGATGGAAACATTTCTCAGACTTTAACATATCTGCACGAGTTACTTCAACATCCGCAACTTCATGGGCTGAGCCTTATGTGTTTCCACCAGCCAGAACAATTGAAGTGCATCTTCAGGTGGGAGAAAGGCAGTAGGAAGCAGTACCATGTTCAGAACATATGAGATTGAGGCCCTGAAACAAGAAGAAAAAAATAAAGCGAAAGAATTGTTGTCTTGTTTAAACTGCGTTGTGCTTACCTGAGATTTTAGGGCAGGTCTGTCTTTCACACTTATATGAAGTATAATTGACTGCACTGGAATAGAAAAACAGTGAAAAACAAGCTGTAGAATCATAGAATCACAGAATGGTTTCTATTAAACATTTAGACTGTTAAAGTTACTTACTTATTGGAAAAGTTAAACATGACTTTTAATTGCTCTATGAAGATGTCTTGCACTCATCTGAATTTTAAGACAAAGTTCTTTAGTGTCAAGACCACTTTACTATATTTTAAAATTTGTCCTTCTAAACAATCCGCCTTAATTTTCTAGGAACTCCAGAATATTAAGGAGAAGATGGGGGAAAAGATGATATTCACTAGACACATTTTTTTTTAATGTGACAGAGATACATTTATTTAGAAACTGTGGCCCAGCCACTTGAACTCTTATAGATAGACCTTGACATTTATGAGCCAAAGAGAACAATTAACAACTCAATTGCCATAATAAATTAGCAATAAATGGAATTGATATAATCTGCCTTTATATTATAGCCAGTATTTCCAACTGCTCTGTTCCAACTAAAGTTCTGTAACCTTTACAGTAGATTCCTTAAGACCATAAGCACTATTCATGCTGCTACTCTTACATGCCAAGCAGGCAATGCGAGGAAAAATACAATAAAAAATAAAATTCATAAAAATACAAAATTTCGACATACTAATCATAACTGGCCGGTGCTGCATATGATGAAATGCATTATCTGTGCCCTTGGAAAATGTCACAGCTATGCAAGACATTAATAACCTCATGCATGCTTCCTTGTGATATACAATGCATCAAATAAATCAGAATGATTTTTCTGTGATAAAGCCAGCTATATTATACCTAGAGGTAGTCAATTAGGCAATAAGACATGACACTGGGTATATTGCACTAATTCATCTTGAGCTTGGTCGTGAAAGGTGTTATCTTTCTCGAGGTTTCCCCCACCCACTCCCAGGACTTTAAGTGGAAAATGAAGCTGCAGTAATTCGCATTTTGATCTTTTATATTCTCAGACAATTTCTCCAGATACTTGAGTACCAGTTTACATTCAGTTCCTGTTTTGAGTGCAGAATTATGAATTGCCATCAGCATTAATCACTCTTCTTTTTGTTCGGCTTGAGGTAAAACTGTGCATTTCACAAGCTTAAATAAAGTTAAAAATATCACATATGTATGGTTATGTCTGCATGTTTATAGTTACTTAAATACTTATATTTACAAAGTAAGGGAGCAAAAAACCCATAAAAATAGGGTGTGCATGCATGAGAGTGCTTACCATTTTTTAAATAATATTTTTATCCAATATTTATTGATATATGCATATGTACATGATATGACTTGATAGGAATGATTTACTTTGCCTTAAAGCTAGAGTGAAAGGGGATTAGATCCCAATTTCAGGCAGAATAGGCAGAAAGGCCTATTTAAATAGCCAAGGGGCTATAAAGGACTATGGGAAATTTTCTGCAGGAAGAAATGTACTAGTGGACTGAGCAGAAGGTAGCTGCACAACTATCCCTTCACACTTTCTTAAAAATGTGGCTGAATGAAATGTGAAGCTCCTTTTCTCCTCTTTCCTTGTTGTAAGTGTAAGTCCACTGGCTTCTAAAAGGAGATGGTTCTCAAGTCCCTTTAAGTCCTATGCTGTGTGATTCTGGACTAATGCTAAACTACAGCTAATGTAGTTTATTACCACCTGGTAACCCAGCTGAACCTCAGATACCTGAGCTCCTTGGCTATAGTGTGAATGCTGGTTGGAAAGAACTGTGGGTGGAATGACATTTTCCCAAAATCCCTGAATATCGTTTGCCTATTCAAATGTCTCTAAAAGCTTCAATTCCTGTTCATTATTGATAATTTTCTCAACAAACAGCATAAAAAAACCAGACTGGAGAAATCTTACAGCTATGACAAGAACACTACAGAAAATATTTTTAGGTATTGTATTATATATATATTAAATACAGCATTCTCACTATTTGACTAAGCAAAACTAACAAGTAGTTAACTACAGAGAAGACGTAGATGGAGGAAGAAATCTTTATTTAGGAAAATGACCATATACTTATTTAATGCCTGCACTTCAGTGTCATTATATACCTAAAGGAAGATCACCGAGTGAAAAAGTAAACATGACACCGTGTGGATAGTACAAGAATATGTATTCTTACAACACATTTTAAGAAAAGACAACCAAAACGTGTATCTCATAGTCTCAGAGAAGACTGAACATTCAACTTCTGCAAAAAAAAATCTGTATTTATTATATACGAAATTAAAATAGCTATATACGTATTGGACCCCTTAGACAATCATTATGAAATGCTTGTGGATGCAGGAATTGGATTCCTGTTTACAGGAATGTTTTGGCTGTGTTTAGGTGTTCTTTAGGGAGTTTAGAAATCTGAAGAACCTCACCTAATCATTCCAATTTTCACTTTTCTTTACTGCATGTGTTGTATCTGCTTGGATATCTTCTCCGAAGATGCCACAAAAAAATCATTTCATGGATGTCCTATGAATACTTTTATGAATATTCATAGGTTTATGAAGTCAATTAAAAACTTTTAGTTGGAAAAAAGACATTACAGAAGTCTGTAGTAAATTTGCCAGAAAAGAAATGAATTTACATATTGTCAAGACATGCTGCATGATACCACAGTAGACAGTTTTAATTACCAAACCTAACAATCAATAGGCAAAGAAATTCTGTTTAAGCCATTCAAATTTTGCTGGTTTTATGCCAGTAGGAAATACAGCCCAAGTCCCCATTCTGCCTTAATTTCTGCAGTAAGTAGGGATATGCACTATAAAAAGAGAACTACAAGTTCATTAGGCAGTACTACCTTTACATCTCAAAGATCAAATAGTTGTAAGAAAGAGCTGCAGGCCATGCCTGAATGCTATTTTGCTTCTCTCCAGGCCCTGTAAGATCTTATTTTCTTTTGGTGCTCTACTGTACTGATAAAAAGACAAATCTCTTGCTACCCTTTTTTCATGGGGAAAAAAAAAAAAAAAAAAAAAAAAAAAAAAAAAAAAAAAAAAAAAGGAATTTCTAGTGCCACCTATTGGTACTATTTGAAAACAAGTAGCAAATTGGCTCACCACATATAGGATGGGAAGTGGAAAATATGACATCCTGAGCATCAAAGGAGGAAATAAATCTGTTCACAATGGGTTTTTTCTTTTTTTTTTTTAACAAGAATTTTAAATATTTAAAAAAGGATAATCAGTTCTTAGTCAGTGCTTAGCAGAAACATATATCCTCTACAGCTTCATGAGCCATTTAAGAAATAAAATAGAGTTCAAAATAAAGTCTATTAGTAAATTCAGTTGATAAGAAAGGTGAAAGAGGAAGGAAAAGTCCTCAGGAATTATCAAAGAAGGATTATCGATGGCAAAAGAATTAAAAATAGTAAGCTGTCATGTACAGTCCAATTTCTACAGTTTTGGTTTCTTGCTGTGGGATGCTTCCTTGATTTCAGAAGGCATAGCCAACAAAATTGAAAGCTGTAGCAGAAATGAAGAAATTGTTAGTATCTTACAGTGGTCTCATCACTCCAATGCTTTCCTGTCCATCCTTTAATATTCTAGCCCTAACAGATACTTCTTTTTCCTCTACAGTCCAAGGAAACACAGCACCTTCTGAGAGTAATGAATCTTAGCAGTCACAAACACCTTATCTTTGGAAGGAGATCTCTTTCTTCATTGACCACAGAAGATGACTAGACTACTAGTTCGGATATGGCTAATGGTAGATTAATCTGAATGCTGAGACAAGGACACAAGTAAAAAACAAAACAAAACAAAACAAAAAACAAAAAAACAAAAAAAAAAAAACAAAAACAAAACAAAACAAAAAACAAACAAACAAACAAAAAAACCAAAACAAAACAAACAAAAAAAAAACAACAACAACAAAAAAAAACACACAAAAAAAACCACACACACACACACAAAATAAGTAACTGCCTATGCCACCCTAATTATATAAGGTACATGTCTAATTCAAGAACGGGAACAGTTTTACCAAGGTCAATCAAATTGTTCATTCAAGACATTGAAAGGGAAAATTAAATATTTACAGCAAATTTCAAATTGTTTTCATTTAAAAAACTTCAAATTGGGGTAATTTTCATTTTTGTGAAAACATTCACCACATATCAATGGTTTTATAAAAAGTTATTAAAATATTCACTGAAGTCTATTCTTAATAAAAATAAATTTATTAACCATTTTTAAAAAAGCTTTCTCTGATTTCTAGAAATACTGATTAAATTTTGAAGTGAAATTAATTACAAACAATATATCTGAAAGAAATCTATGCTTGCACAGGGTATTTTTTTTTTTGCAACAGAGGCAATATATTAATGGAGACATATGAGACACTTGGGTCATCTTGACTATTTATACTCTTGAAACTCAGCACTAGTAAATAATTCTACTGAATTGGGGTTAGAACCTAAAGTTCTATATAGGAATTCATATCTGGAAAAAGCCCAGTGGTAAAGCCAATTAATAAGTATTTAACCTACTCAGCATAGGATGGACAAATGGGAATTCACACAGGTGTGTTTGGAGTTTAAAATCTGCTTTAATTTTTCCTACAACTTTTCATAAACTGGCTTTGTCCTTTGATCATCATTAAGATTTACCTGTTCCTAATATGCAATGTTTATTTTGGTTATTTGAAATATCCTTGCCAGAAAAAGAGCAAATGAAAAAGCACAACCAGGAGAGGAAAATTAAAAATAGAGAACGTGAAGCAGCAGAAACCCCCAGGATGAAGGTGAAGAAGACATTCTAGAAAATCAGAGTGGAAAAGTAGGGAACAAGAACCAGACTGGTAGAATGAAGCAATCTGGAGAGTAACAGCCTATTTTCTCTCCCACTGTAGTCAGTGGGGAAAGTCCTGTTGACTCAAACAGATGAGACCATCTTTAGAGCATGTGTTTATTCGGGTGGTTATTGTGTTGGGTTGGTATTCATGCTTTTATATAAGCCTAAATCCATGACATAGTGCTTTTTTTTCTCCTCATGGATGCTAGCTATGCTGAATTCAGTTACACTGCTGCTTGTATATTTGATTAAAAGATAGTTGTCTGAGTTATTTGAAGTTCTGCTAGGAGAAAGGCTTCATTGTTCAAGGGTTATTATTACTCTGTCTCACGCTCTATTTCTCTCTTTCTCTCCTAAGGTATTGCAGTGCCTATAATGAAGTGAATCCAAATGACTACTTTGAGACTGGCAAAGAACCTGACACGCACACAAAATATTCTTTTAACATTGGTCTGAACTAATTATCCAAAGGGATTTTCTATTTCATTTATGGGATTTGATTCTCCCATGTGTTTTTCTTCTAATGTGATTGTACTGATGCAAAATCAGAAGCACTAGTAAAATGTCTGGCATGCTATCAGTCTGCAGGACTTCATAAAAATTCTGGAGAGGCTGAACTAGCCTCTAGCTGATAATGAGAGCAGTCTGATGGAGTAATAGCAACACAGAAGGCAACAGCACCTGTAGGGCAAATTCCATCTTGCATCCGTTTTTGACTATACAAATTCAAGAGGGTATAGGCTTCCTTCAGCAGGTGTAAAGTAGGTACAGCCATGTGACTGCTTGACACTTGTGTTTCTGTTCCCTTTGTACTGATTTGATTATCACAAGGAACTGATAGGTTAAAGGCTCTGCTATGAGGTACTAAATCAGATGATGATATTTCGTTAGTAAAACAAAGTTTAGGAATAAAGCCACACAATTTAAGGTTTTGATATAAGCTTCACAACTCAGGATGACATTTACAGTTTTGTGCTTTTTTTTTTTTTTTTTTTTTTTTTAGCAAGTCCCCCAAAGAGTGAAATTCGCAGAGAAGCCTGAGCAGTGCTATCAGCAGATCCTGACAATATTTTCTCTGGAATATTTTTTCTGCATGTTGTGATAAGTACTGTCTCCAACTTCCACTACTTGTCACAAGTCTTTTCATCAGCCTTCCACATCCTGATACTTTAATATTTTTTCCTCATACTTATTTTGTCCTCTCCCTGTCTCTTGACTTTTTTTTTTTTTAATAAAAAAGATTTTTATACAACATGTTATTTCAAGTGAACTTAGCTCTCTTTTTGTATGTTTTGACTTTTCTTCCCATTCCCTACAACCGTTTGCCAGGCAAGTTTCAGGCCTGGAGCAATGACTGTTTTTCTGTACTGGATCACAAGCATGCTTTTGAAACCAAATTGTGGTTACAAATTCTGTGTAGAATTATGCCTATATCTGTGGAAAGGCTTTTCAGCTCTCTTGAACCTGTAGTTTTAAGCGTGCAACCTGACGTGTAGGATTAATGTAAGGAAGGATAGGATGGTAGAGCCTCTAGCTTTGAGATTTTGCTAGAAATTTTTCCGGCCTGAAGTTATAGTAAAAAATATAAGAATAATCCTACTGGAAATCTGAGCACAGGTCTATCCATGTTTAAGTCCTCTTAAGCTTTATAGTGATTGAAAAAAGAGATGTGGGATTTCATCTGCTTTTTGAAGTGTCCTAAAGGTAAGAATTCTGACCATGTGCCCTACCCTTCCCATTGTATTGATATATAGTGCAACAGGAGAAGCAGTCTACATATTTGGAAGCAAATTGTTGAAATAAAATCATATGCTTTTGAAGGTATAAACATGGAAATATATGCCATGATATAAGCTATGTGGAGAAGATGAGTATTGGCTTCACATTGCTATAAATGGGTCTGTGTACCTGGACCCCAAAGTGAAACTCACACCTCAGGAGGATGAAACAGCTTTTGTATTGCTGCAATAGTTAAAGAGTATTCACCTAAAAAAAAAGGTTTTCAGTATCAACAACCTACTTAGGACACATAGACTAATAATACTTTGCTTCTAGTGTAAAAGAAAGGAGAAATTTTCCTTCACTCCTTTCTTTGTCTCCCACAAATATAATGATGGGGTTTTTACCAGGCAAATTGCAGTTCAAAAGGTTCTAGAAGTGCTCTAACAGTGGAGACATCCTCTGCAGGGACATTAAGTCCAGGCTATTTAATTTTTTGCAATCAATGCTCACTCTGTGTAGAGAAGCCTAGATTTGGCATAGACATTTTTCACTGCTGCAGTTTGCTTACAGATTATCCAGATTTGTAAAGTTCTAGGACAATCCTAGTAGCAGGTGTAGACCTATAATTGAGTCAAGACTAGGTTTTTTTAATGTAGAGAGTACATATACACTAAATAGGGAAGGAGAACTACTGTGCTTTCAAATAACACATGTTATTTTTAAACTTTCTAATAGTTTTCCCAATGAATATTTAAGTCATTTTACATAAATCAGAATCATGATGGCATACTATTCTTTCTCTTTATAAATAGATTCACTGTCCTATACAAATTTCCAGCCTATCAAATCACAAACTACTCCTTTTTTAAAAACTTTGTGTTTCAAAAACATCAAAAGACAAAAATCCTGTGGGAAAATTATACCTCATTCCATAACTTCTTTTGTCACTAAATAGAACCTTAAATCTCTTCAATGCCTTTAGAAGGAGCTTTGCTTCTCAGATGCACTAAACCCACCCACTTCCTCTCCATATACTATTGTCATCCCCTTTGAGGTTTGTTTCCCTGTTTGTCCTTTTCAAATGCTAGCATTTCTAAAAAGGATCTTTCAAAGACATTGTGCTCAAGCCTTGATGGAAAAGAATCTTCTCATCGATACAGCTGCCCATGCTTTTTTCACTCTTTTTGAAAGGGAATCTAAAAAATAACAAATATTAAGCTACTAGAATGGACTTTGTTTCAAAGCATCTTCTTTGTTTCCCCCCAACAGCTTAAAAAGAGAATGATGTTCTCCAGGAAAGAGATTCCTCCCACTGAACCTGACAGTAACTGTGTTTTTAAAACAGTGGTATTAGAATTTGGCCCAGACTGGTTTGTACTGCTTAAGGATGTATTGTATAACTATATAGTCCAAGAAAGGTTTATGCAAAACTTCATGGGAAACAATAGGAAAATATTGATTTTTTTTTTTACAATTTAGAAACAGAAATCATTTTATGCATATATACCACCTACTATACTGTAGGTAAAAGCCTCAAATTTCCATGTATATGCTTGCAGGTCATAGACTGGATTTGTAGCTCAGGTAAAGCAGTGTAAATCAAGAGCAATCCTATTAAGGTAATTAAGTTAGTATACCAGTATAAGCCCAGAAGAAGTGTGTGAAGATTGAAACTCTGTAATTGCATTTGTTTCCAGAACAGATAGAACATCATTGATATTTAAAAGGATGTTGTTCAATAAATTACTACCACATAAAACACTGCAAAAAAACCACTGATATAAATCAGTGTGAACCTGTTTTAATAACAATTTTTATCTATTTAAACTTTGCCTTAAAAATATGGAGGCTCAAAATCCATAATAACTAGCACTATCTGACATTGTCAGATCCCCAGTTCATGAAGCCAAGAAAATGAATACAATTGAATAAGTGAGTGAAGAGGCGAAGATCTGTAAATTTTTTCTGGTTTTTGCTTATTTGGATTTTTAAAATCTTTTTATGGTCTTAATATTCATAAGTTCATTTAACCAGGTAGTTTTGAAGTTTCAAGTAGGATTTGTATAAACTTGGAGTGACTTTATCCCCATCTGTGGATTCCTTGTAAATTAACCCTAAAGGATTTGAGTGTCCAAGTTTAAAAAGAAATGGATCAGGAAATAGGCATAAACAGAGGGTAAGCAATAAAAAGAGATCACTGAAATAGCACGCTGTTCCAAAGTGCTGTTACTTTGGATCAGATGTGGATGTCTGATCAATCAGGGGGCACCAAATTATTTTCCGCAAAATATTTAATTCTAATAAATCTGATTGCTAATTTAACTTAAAAATACTTTCCAGATTTTTTTAGTCTAGAAAGTAACTTCTTTCCCTGTGAATTATGAGATTAGGGCAATTTATACCTTGCACATTTTCTACTTTTTACTTTTATTTATTTTGAAACTGATTGTGAGTTCCTTATTTCTCAACAAAATGCTAAACAAAGAAACACATTAAATAACAAATTAATGAGATTTATCTCAAATTATTGAAATAATTAGAAATATTATCATTGCTTACTGAGAGTTTCACCAGAAGCTTAATAATTTCTGCAATATGCTTCAAAAACACTAGCCCAGTTTTGAATTCTAGTGTTTGGTTAACTTTGATCATTGACTGGCAAATACTTTAAACCTTCCATTTTTTAAAACCTCCCATTTTTTAAAACCCCCCTCTTCTTGAATATTCGTTGCTTTTCAGTAAGTAGCGATTGATGCAATTTTATGTTACACTTTTCAGTCCCTTCCCTAGTTCATTAACAATATCTCGTTCTGTTTTAGATGAGTTGCTAATTTCTAATAATTTTGCTATATGATAGCAAAGACATTACTTTATCTCTGTCAACTTTCAGATTAAGTGATCAAACTAAGGAGAAACTTTTGGATTAAGGGATAAGTTAAGGAATAGTTACTTGAGCAATTAAATCAGCAAGTTAGTGAAATATGTGGATTTACCAGCTTTGGTTCTTAGCCTTTTTTCAAGACTAAAGGTGAATGGGTTAAAGGAAGGGAAATATTATCTTTGTGTTTTCTTAACCCCTGGATTTATTAGAGAGATAACCTGCCACTGGAGAAAATTTAAACTAACATCGTGACATTCTAATTTCCACCATCTGTTGATAATTGCCAATTCCCTGACATGTCAAATGGGAAAGGCTGAGAGGATGGAACAAAGATGGATATGCTTTGTGCATGCCAATCGGTTTTCTTTGTAACAGGGGGAAACTACAGTATCTGAACGAGATCATACTTCAGGAGCAATACCAAAAATAACAGCATGAACTACTAAATTTTCACAAAACAAGGTGGAGAAAGGAACATCTGTCTCCCCATAATTTGTTACAGCAGCCACACAACATTTCTGTACTTTGTACTTTTCCTCAAGGTTGATATTCAATAGAACAGAGCCTATGAAAACGAGACATGTTTTTCCTTAGTCCTGAAAATATTTCCTTGTGTATACAAGTTTAAATCTTCTCTTAAAGGATGTGCCTGGACAGCCAAGTATCTCTTCTTGTATCAGCATAACTGGAATTTATTCTATCAAGGTTGTACTTATAAATAAGGCTTCCCTACTACCAATCTCTGTTAAACAGATGGAGCCAGATGAATCAGCCAGGTAAATCAAATTAAACAATTTTTAAGTGCAACAAAAATACAAGGATCCCTGTAAATTCAGGTGTATTTGTTGTCTTCAGCTTGTCTTCTCAGGTTGTGAACAGACACTGAAGAGGTCTGTAATTCCAGATGTTACTTTTCTTCAGCTGGAGAGTGCAGTATTAAAGCCCAGCAAATGAACTAACTCCCATGAACACTACCTAATCTGTTTTCAATAAAAATCATCTGAGTTATTCTGAAGAGTTTAAATAGGAAGCACTCCCATCCTTCTTTCTACTTGAACAATTGAGAGGGTAGGACCTCTGATGAGTGAGCACTAAGGAGCATGTTTGGGCCATTCTACTTGTAAGAACAAACTTTAATCTTCTCTCTGTTCAGCCTAATCCTATACTCTGAACAGCAGGAGCAGTTAATATGACTACTAATGCTATTAAAAAACAAAATCTTTTGAAGAATATTTTTGCCAGCCACAACTTTTGACATTTTCTGAAGGAACTCAAATTTAGTTCCCTTAAACAAGTGAAATAGTTCCTCAATATGCCTGTGGCTTTTCTTAGTTGTTAAAAGTGGTGTATTAAACTTGAAAGGAAAGAAACATAGAGAATTTTTATATTTTAAAAACAAAATAATTCTTTGGATCTATTCTGTTTCCTGGTGTTCATACATGTAAATGGTTTTGTTTCTGTGTATGAACATATGTAAAGGTTCTAACTGTACCGCAGAGACTTAGGCTGATGATATTAATTCAGAAATAAAACCAGGCTAAATTGCTAAATTTGCTCTTATATTTCTGTATGATCAGCACAATTTATAGGAAAAAAAAAGAAGAGCCTTGATTCTCCTATATCTGCTTTTCCTGTTCTATATCTGTAGGAGGAACTCAAAAAAAAGAAAAGTCACAACTAATACGTAAATACAGTAAGAAATGTGTAAACTGAAAAAAAAAATCATGTTAACGTCTTAATAGAGTCTTGTACTGGGAAGGATATTAAAAACTTAAAAATTTTCTCATATCTGAAGATGGGGAATATGAAAGCAACTACTGACAGCCAAAGGTGAAAGAAAATATATTATTTCTGTTTACTTACCCTTGGTAGAGTTTAAATTGTTTCAAGATGAAAGAATTTTTGTTGGAATTGAGCTGATTTAAATCTGTTTGCTCTGCTGCTGCTCTTTTTATAGCATCTGTAACATTAGCTTCTGCTGAAATAACTGTTTGCTGATGGACAATAGACCACTAGCTAATCCCAGAAAGGACAAAGAAAGATATTGTTCAATCAATATTCAGGTAAGATTTCTTGATTCTCAGTTTTTTGTTCTACCATTAATTAGAGCAACTGTACAACATCTGCAGACAGACCACTTAAATTATGATAATCTCACAAGTTAACTAGGGATGGGTTCATCTTATATTTAGAGAAAAGACTTTCAGGAAGGTGTCATGATGTTCTTCAAAATACTACAAACTCATTTGTATGGACACACTCTCCTCTTAATATCTTCACAAAATGAATAAGGAGGAATTTAAATTAAGGTCTTACAATATTTACTAATATAGGATGTCAATATACTCTTCTACTTGTACCAAATACTAGATATTTTTCCTATTAAAAAATACCATTGTTCCATTTGTGGTCTCCTCTCTGTCTCTGAAAACAGCAGTACCTATTTCACCAACCAGTCACCAAATAAACATGAAGCTCTGAATGTTTCAATGATCTGAATGTTTTTGTATAAATAGTTATAGTACAAACTCTTTGGTCATTCACAAAAAAACCCAATTTCTTGTCTCTTACTCAACTCACATTATAAATATAGATAAATGAAGAGTCTGTTTGTTGTTAAGCTTCTTATTTTTGAAAGGTCAACTGCTGATAAAATACAAGAATCAGAGAGTGAAAACAACTAGTACATAGCATTCAAGAACTGGAATGGAAAGAAGATCCAGATTTTATTTAAACCAAAGGAGAAAAATCATCTGAATCATATAAGGAACTCAAAAGCTCAGGAAGGCAAATCTTTCAGTGTTCCAAATCTAACTGGGTAAATAAGTGACATAGAGAAATACAGGAGTGAGGACTGATCAAATATAAACAGAAAATAAAATATGTAAGTAGAAACTAAAATTATAAAAAAGAAGAAACTGGGAAGGTTGACACTTCTATGCTTTCTATACACTGCTTGTGAGTCAAGCCATGAGAAATTGCTTCAATCCCATAAATAAAAAAGATTAAGAATAGAAGAATCGGTGGTAATATGCAACAAGAGTAGGAAGATATCTATTTAAATTAATATTTTCCTCATTTTTCCATCAATCTGATGATGATGATGATGAACATGAGAACACTGGTGAGGTGATGAGTGTGTGAATGATGATTATTATCCATTATAAGGCAACTGCAACTGAGATAGGTCCAAAATATGAAGGTCTTAAAGTATCCCAAGCAGAGAAACAAAGTCTTTTTATTCCAGAATTCAGAGCAAAATGAAACACAGAATTGCAAATTTCACAGCCAGAATCTGTAGTATTTTTTTTTTTTTTTTTTTATTTCCTGGGTTGTTTCATATCAGTGGAGAATAGAAGATAAGGTGTGAAAAGGAGGGCAGAATGACAACCCATTAGTCTGATAAATAATAATATTCAAGGCTTCTTCTGAAAGACATTTTGAAAGAAAGAATAAGATATTGCCAGTCTAACCTGATAGAATGCATTGAAGAATGATTGATTTTCTAGATGGGAAAAGAGAACAGATCTTATCAGTTTGATACCACACAGGAATTGTTAGTTAAGAAGAGGAGAAAAAAAGGATTAATCTGGGAATTATAAAGTGGAGAAGGGACCAAAGGAGGGGTGACAATAGGAGCAAAGAACAAGGATGAGCTCAGGTAGAGGGAGGCTGCAACTGCAGTTCCTCAGTGATTGGTCTCTTGAGTGGTTTCGTTAATATTTTCTTTAATAACCTTGAAAGAATTTGATACTGAGTTAAATGAAATATGTAACTTGTTAGGAAAATTGGAATATCATGCAGAAAGAATTGGATAACCCTGAGTACTGGAAAAACAGGAGCAGAATGAAATTCAATAGTAAGAAATATATGGTTGTGCATTAGGAATTAATAGAAACTTCTTTTCAGTAAATCAGAAATTCATTATTTGAAAATTACTGAGGAAAAAATCTGTGTCTACATGTCACAGACAGCTATGTACCATCACAACAGTATGACCATGAAAAAGGAAAATGTGATCCTAAAAAGTATAATTTGAAATGTTTTCAGAGGAGACAGGCAGGAATCAATGACATTGTACTGAGAAAAAGTGAAATGTCATGAAAAACAATGTATGCAATTCTGATCACATGCAATCCAAAAAAGACATATTGAAACTGGAATAGGTTGGAGAAAGGTGCATGAGACCAGGAGAAAACCTTCTTACAAAAAGAAACAAAATGTTATTGGGTATTTATTAATTTAGTCGGAGAAAAGAAGGTCAAGAAGGACTGAAAACATATGCAAGGTGTCAACATAAAAAAAAAAAAAAAAAAAAAAAAAAAAAAAAAAAAAAGAAGGCAAAACTAAACTCCTTAAGTGAAAATGATGATTCAAGATTTAAACAAAAGACAATTAGCTGGGTCATGAACAGGCACAGTCAGGAAAGGTGAATAAGATTTCTGCCATAAGAACAATGATTTATCTACAGAAAGAACACAACCCCAAAAAAGTCTGACCTATTTTTAAAGTGGTATTTGTTATTTTATTAAAATTGTTATGTGTTATAGATACCTAATAATATCAGGAGCTGAACTACATTTCAAAAACTAATTTCATCCTAGTCCTATGTTCCTAAGTGTTTGCTAGCTTACCAGGGAGAGAGACTTATCACCAGCTAATGTAAATCAAAATGACAGATTTCAGCCCTTAGTTGTTCTGCCAGAGGAACAAATCCCTAATCAACATCAGCAGCATGCAGTATATACAACTTTTCATTGAATTAGATGTCACATGTCAATTGCAGTTGGAAATCTTTGTTATGTTAGGGTATTTTCAATTTTTATTCATATAACTAAAAAAAAAAAAGGCTTCTATTTGTCGACATACAGTGTCATTGTGCTATTGTAAGCCCCTTCCAATTTTTAAAAGGTAGGTGTATAGGGTAGGTTAGTAACTGGCATGATTGCAGGTGTGAAGAGTCTGTCACAACATACTGTTTCAGGGCTTTCCAGGGACTCCAGTTAGAGCTATGTATGACCCTTTGGGAAAGTAGGAACCATCTGTTTCTAATGGGATAAGCTTCTGTTTCTACCCCTGCAGGGCTGCAAGATATTGAACTTACAGTCTTTCTTATATTTAAGGCAGAGTGCATTTTGAAAGAAAGTGTGTGAGAAAGAAGGAAGCAATTCTCTGGCAGTTATTGCTGGAAGTAACTCTGAGTTCGACGATGGCAGAAATAATCCATGAAGAAATGATGCAATGCAGGAGAGAATAAGACATTGTATTAGCTTAATATATTACAGTTCTCCAAAATCAGGACATAGATAAACTCATGACATGTTTATCACTCACAGAGCTGATTTTACAGTTTATTCAGTAGAAGAAAACTGATTTTAGAATTTGTGAATTCATGGGGACAATGTGACAAAATATTCAGATATCTGTAGGTAGTTAGATCATGAGGACTGAAAAAGATAAGTTAACTTAGTAACACTTTCAAAGGAAAAAAGCTGAATGTGTAAAAACCAGTAGGATCTCTATTAACTAGAGAATAAAATTAAGTGAGTCAAACCAAAAAGACAAAAAGGTAAAGCAAAGCAATGTAAATGCTATTCCCCTCTATTGATGCTTCAGTATAAACTGAAGAAGAATCCAGCTGCCTAATAGAGGTGATGAAGGACTTGTTCTCTAAAAATGTGAAGAATTGGTTATTGCAGGGGGAAGTTTCAGAGATACCCTAATTTCACACCCAGTGGTGTGAGGTGATGTCTCCGGAAGCTTGGAGAGGGATATGCTGCATGCTTCACTTCAGATTATGCTGCAGGTGAGAGGTCTTGCTGGCAGTGTTCTATATACTACTAATATTCTGTATTGGCAACATACAGACAAAAAGATGTCTCCTTCCATCATTTCATCCTAAAATTAGGATTTGGCTCTCCTCATCTCTTTTCCTAAGAACACAGGAACAAAGTGGAAACATGAATTGCCTTCACCATTTGGGATCAGTCTTGCTCATGGCTACTTTTGTCAAAGTGCTGGCCCTTTATACTGAAAGTTGGCAGTAAGGGCAGCCTTAAAAGATGAAACAGGACACCAGTCCCAGAGTAGGGAAAATCATTTCATTTTCATTTAGTTCTTTTCTTACCAGATAAATATCAGTTTTCCTTAGCTCTTGCCCCATGGCTTTTAACTTTTTGGTTGTCAACAAGCTGAGTGTTGCAGAACTCCACAGACCTGAGAGTGTGGGAACTTTATCAGCATGTGAATGTTCTGCTCCCTCTTGTTGAGTAGCTTAGGACCTAGAACAGGATTCTACCACTATATCTATATCAACCCTTTATAGAAAGAAAAAAAAATTAAATCCCATTCAACAGACAGCGTGCCTGAGGATGCTAAATATAATCTCATATTTAGTTCATAGTTCATATTTGTCAAGCTTCTCTAAAGGCTTTGACAGAGTTCAGGTGTCTATTTGCACTGCCTAGTGTGAATGCAATTCATGTATCTGGGCAATTAAAATTAAGAACCCAGGGGGCTTTAATCTAAGAATGAAAACACTGTATTTAAATGCCCTAGACTAGATTTCAAAAGGTATAAGAGTCTTGGATTTCTTTTAGGGACTATGATGGGTTTAAGGCAGAGTGTATCTCATCCTGAGCTCCTAGACTTTTGTGTTTTATTAAGAAAAATATAAAATTGTGTATCTTTACTTGTGTACACATACATGTGAATAATAATACACTTTTATGGTATAAGTTTAAGAGCCAAATAACCTATATAATTTATTTACTATGTAGTTAAGAGCAATCCACTTTAATAACTTCTATTTTTAAATACAAGGCAAATAGGAATGGATTAATGAGGCCTAATACTATGAAAAGAAAATTAATGATACATGTGGAGATAATACTTCACAACACAAGCCAGCAGGGGACTGTTCTCCATTAGAAGCCCGAGTTCTGTGAAGGTTCAATGATGCAAGTGAATGCATTATAATATTAGCAGATAGTTACAGTTTGCAGAACTGTAACTGTGGAAATTCTGTTTTCTTATAGGATATTATCAACAAATATTGGAAAGCTCACCCAAACACCTTTGGACCTGCTGAAACCCCTGAGATAATCATCTTTCCCAAACCTCAAAACAATAATATGCAAGGTTACAAGAAGAACAACAAAATTGTCAGAAAAATGGAATTCCTGCACTAAATGAAATTAAAAGAGCCTATTCTAGTAGGTCCACCCCTTGTAAAGAGTTCACATTCCTGCATTTAGCTGTGCGAATAGTCATATTGATTTCATATTCAAAAATCTTCATGGGATTAATGTTTAAATTGGGGTCAGATGTCTCTGGTCACTTCTGTTGCCCTTCTTGAACTCCAAGGCACTATTCACATGCTCAAAATTAGATGTTTGCAAGGTCAGAGTCTCAGTCTGGAAACGACAGAAGTAAAAGCAGATACAACAGAGAAGCAATTTTGTATGGTACAATGATTAAAAAAATATACTAAAAAGCTTCTTTTTATATCCAGTTATGAAGATGCTTACACTGAGTTGCATAAAAAATCTTGGTGAATGGTCCCTCGCGAACTTTTTTCCTGATACCAGTTTGGATTCTGTCTCATGAGATTTAGAAAAAGGAAATTTAGATAGGCTTGTAGCAGAGATTTGTGTGCTAGTCTTCAGGCACATGGCTATTTAATAAATCTAATAACTCCAAATTCTATACAGTAGATGAAGATGTATATGTTTCACATGTCCAAAGTAATCAGGGCACCTAAAAGAAGACACAAAGACAAAATGGAGTGGCTAGATCTACTGAATTACTCTAATGGCTGGTCTTGCTTTTTTCTGCACTCTTGGGTAGAATTTTGAGTTCCTTCCTTACCCTCTGGTATTGTTCCTTTATTGGCTTTATGAAGGTCCATCAGTGCACTGATCAGTCATTTTTATTGTCTCATTTTCTGTAGTAACTTTGAGTTGAGGTCATGAAAGAAAATGTCCAACGAGTACCAGAACCTTTCAAAGGAAATCACAGGAATATCTGACGACAGGAAAGAAAATGAAGCACAACATTTTCCAGTTATGGACTTGGAATATCACAAGACTCAAAAAAACTCTATTTCATCAGAAACTCCTAAAAGTTATACTCCTCCAAGGACATAAGTATCACTATTGCTGATATCTGTTCAGCTTTCAGAAATATTCACGGGTCTTGGATTAAGAATTAGCATTAGGATTGGTGTCTTTAATATAGATGTTTTCCCTCCTCTGCCTTGTTTATCTCACCTAAAGAACTCACTTAAAGCAAGGAATATGTAATTCCCACTCCCTGCTTTCCCTTTTCCTTTCCCCTTTACTAAAGTGGTATAACCAATCATCTACTATGCAAATGGAAACCACCTGCTTAAAGAGGGGGGGAACACTTACATTTCTACCTAATGAAGTTATTTCACTCTTTCTGCATCATTTATACTCCCTTGAGAAGGGGATGATCCCCATTCCAGGTTACTGCTGTAACTGGCAGGCTGGCAAATCATTCTGCTCTACCTATGGCTCCTCTGTTATTCAATTATTTCATGGTAAATGAGGCAGAAGAGGCTGAGAAATTCCCATCCTGGAATTTCATCCAGTGGTACCCCCAGGCAGCTTGGGTTCAGTCAAAAGAAAATTCAAACTTTAGCTCCCTCACAGCTCACCAACCACTGGATTGGTCCTTTAACTTTAGAGCAGCTTTGCCTTTCTTACAGCCTGGCTACACTGTGGATCTATCCAGGTACAACTGTTCTGGAAATACTTGTTTTATTAATCAAGCTGAGATTTAAGCAGGATCTTGGCACCTCACTCTTTTTTTGCTAACAGAATTAAACTATTGCACATGCCAGGATTAAGTGGCTAGGAGAACTTAACTAATGGGAATTTAGATTCTAAAGAGTTTTAACATTGGCTCCTGCAGTAAGTCATGAGGTGGAGGGTTGTGAAACCCAGTCGTGCTACAGAGAAAGGTGTGCTTTACTAGTCAGGTATGAAATCCTTGTAGCATCAATCAATGTTTCATCTGGAGAGTAGCCCCTTGTCTCAGCAATATAATTAATAGAACATAATATTGCATCATATTTTATGCAAATTATATTTGCCTAAATATAGATGACAGGTATGACTGAGTTCAGCTTACAATTTTCTTTAGCTAGTGTACATACAAGGACTACTTTAATGACTCAGATTATGAAACAATCACTCATCCCTAATAAGAGAGGAAATTTTTTTGTGTGTGTGGCAATGCAAAATCATCGAGGTTACTTTCTCTTTCCATGAGCAGTTTTACTGAAGGTACTACTATGTTTCTTCTTTTGTTATACTTTTGAAATCAGCATCCCCATGTGTTTGTGGATACATACATTTTCTTCACGGCTTTCCCAAGTATGAGCTAACAAAGAAACAGGCAATAAAATTGTAAGTTATGCTTTAAAAATGCACTGAGAAATTAAGGACATAATCAGCATACTTGGATTTTGGTAAGATGCTTATCTATTCATTTTATTGGACTTCAAATGAACTCCAAATATAAGTGTCTTAGTTTGGAAAGACAGGTATCAGCCAGGCAAAGCTGGAGCTTCCCTTGGAATGGAGAATGTAAACCCCTCACCCCCTCCAAATTATAATTTTGCAATTAAGGGCTTTCAGGCAAAGATTTGGGAATAAGAATAACAGTTCTTTACTAGGAATATTAACAATACAAAGGTAGTAGAAAACAAAACCAACCAACCAAGCAAACAAACAAACAACAATCCTAGAAACCCTGACTGAGTCAGAGCTACAACCTGACACCTTGTTGGTCAGGGTGTTGGAAGCACTCCAAAAGTAAGCCCTCCTGGAGTGGCAGATGTGATTCTGTTGGAGCAGAGATGATCCTGTAGAAAAGGGTCCAGTGATGGTGAGAAGAGTCCAGTCTTCCTCCAGGAGTCCAGTGGAGCCAGATACTTTGTGTTCTTACGTCTCAGTTTTTATCCAGGTAGGAATGGTTGGCTCCCCCCACTGGGTGGAGCATCTCACAAGGGGATGATAGAATATGTTGTGCCCTTAGTTAGCCTTAATGGCCCATCAGCAGAAAATATTCCCCTGGAGGGAGGCCAGGTGGTGAAAGAGATAAGAAACACTGCCCCACCTGGTTTTAACAGTTGGCCCATTATCAGAAGGCATCCGCCCCACCTCCTTCCAGAGTTACAAGAGATAAAGAAGAACATCTCCCCAACCGCTTTCAACAGATGAAACAGAATACACATTTTGGGTTCCATAACCCAAGACAATAAGTAATTGAGAAACAAAGATTTCCAGAGAGTCAGTGACAAGTAAACACAGAAATCATGTAAGCACTTTCAAAAATCTCACCCCACAGATGGGATTCATCCGTCTTAGTGCAGCTATGTAAGAGCTAACCTAGTCTAAGGAATCTGACAGGTCTCTTTTTGTAATCACTGAAGAGCGAGAGGCATATCCAGCTGGTAACTTTTCTCATTTCTAAGTTTCCATGGAGGGGGAGAAGAATTCCAAGGAGAAGCCTAGTTTTTATTTGATTACTCTTATATAAATCCTACATTTGACTTTCAGTAACACTCAATTCGCGTCAAGATTAAGATGATGAATGTTTTCTGACTTGTTAAAAACTAATGACCAAAACTCAAGTGTTTTTAATTCACTTCTACTTCATTCCTCAGTCCAAACTCCCACTGGTACAGACCCCTGACACACTGGCCATTGTGCTAAATCACTCAAAAGTTTGTCAAGCTTAGGATGATTATTGTAGGAAATGGGGAGTCCACACTTGTTAAAAGTTCAAAGATACTTAGGCTGATAGTCTTAATTTTCTTTTTTTTTTCACAAGGTATAACAAGGCCAACAGTGTACATAGTGTAAGATAACATTTAAAAGTAAAAAAAAGAGTAAACACTGGTTTTCATTATTGTATTATTTTACATGTAAGAAAACTGCATATGTTACATATAATGCTATAATTTTTGTTGTATTTTTAAAATGTATTTTTCTCAAAGTATTCTTCAAAATTTTTAAGCCCAAAGCAAAATAACAGCCTACATATACTGTCTGACAATCAAAAATATTTACAGGTGCTCTGCATCGTATTCATGAACCAGTTAAAGGCGTCCTTTAAAGCATTTCTAAAGCTTTGTAATCAGTGCAAATACTTAGTAATAAGTATTTCTGTATGGCACAAAACACTCTCTGGCACTTTGTAATAGCTTTTTCAATCTGTATTTCCTTTGTGCTCCCAGCTTCACAGCACTGTTATTTGTGTATATGGTTATATCTGAATCTGGATGCAGCTGTGTGCGGGATTCAGCTGACGGTAGCATAAAATGTATCTTTTCCAGATTCAGCTGTGACAGAAAGAAGATCAGATTTCTACAGCAGCCTCACCAGCACAAGTCAAAAGGGAGCTGGATGCAGTCAGTGAGGTGACTTTGCATTCCTGATGGTCTAAGTCGTATATTTAGCATAGGACTGAAGACCTGTGTTAGCTGAGCCTGGAATCAGGTAGCAGAGGATCCAGGAATGGGAAGTGAGAAAATCTGGGGATAGAAATTAGTGCTGTCTGTTTCAGGTATGCTCATTTAGTTCATATGGTAGCAAAGCAGTTCCATCCTTTTTTCTATTTTTATCATGATTTTGAGAAACCTCATTGATGCCTATACTTGTGCTATATTCATATTTCTTATTTACAGTCTCAGCAAATCTTAAACAAGATCAGGCTTTGTTCCTTATGGAAAACCCTGATCTGACCCATAAAAAAAAGCAAAAAGAAAGAGCACTTTATTTTTATCCATTAATGTTATTTATTATTATTGCCATTTCCTGTCAAATCCCATCTTGCTGGTTTCTTTCACCCTGACTGAGTTTCCTCCCCACCCTTGCAGAACTGCCTGCTGGCTGCCTATCACAGGCAGGCTGAAACACCTGGGTGCTCGTCCTGCACAGCTGTACACTTGCCACTGCCCAGCCGTCTGCAGAGCAGTCCATATGGCGATTTCTCCCGTAGAGTGGGCTGACAGGCAGCTCCATCCGAGAGGGAATGTTTATTCTATAATTAGGAAACGTTGCATTAGGATTAGTTACAATAAGAGCAGTATCAAGCCTCTGCTCCAAGCCCAACCTTTATCCCAAGTTCCAGGATATTTTGTTTACTGGTTTGTTTGTAGGACGTGGGGTTTTTTTTATTATTTTTTCAGTTTCAGTACCTTTTCCTGCCCACCTGTGAGCCAAAGTGCCAAAATGCCATTACAGTGGCTGTTCTTGCCATATTCATTCAGTCTGCAAGTAGAATACATTGAAAATTCCATTTCAGAATTCACTTCGGTGAGTTTAATTCTAGTCCAGCCCAGATAATAGGTAGGGATGCTGTTGTCTGAAGAGTAAAAAGGAAGGAAAAAAAATAAATTGTAACATAAAAAATATGTGCAGTTTAAACGGTTCAGGAAAAAAAAAATTCAGGTATAAGACAATGACTTAACACCGAATCTAATACCATCGCAAGTTTGTGAGGCCTTCCCTGCTTGCCATTTTGTGTACAATATAAACTACAATATGGAACTACAAACACCATCAGAGACACTTTGGGATACGGTGAGGAGGAACGAACTGAGACATCCGGAGAAAGACGAAGGGAGAGAAAATCTCAGCTGATGTAAACATGCACAGCTTCAAAGAGGTTACAATGATGTCTTCAGTCAGATATATTAACCTTGTTCTTCCTATGAATGTGAATACATTGCTGAATTATATATTTCCTCACTTCCTCCTCTTGTTTTCTTCCTGAATGTTCACCATTGATTTACTGCATAAGAATTGCAATGTGACTGTATATTAGAGACACCAATGTATTTTTAACCTACATAGTCATAGGCACAAGAAAGTTTCTCATCAAAAGAGGGCTGCAAGCAATGTTTTCCCCTCCTCCAGCTCAATTAAGAAACAACATGTTTTTCCTCTCAGTGTTTGCCTTTTATCTATTCCTCTTCTCATGTTTCTCTGTTGTTTTTTCTCCTTCATGGCATAGCAGTGGTACTGAATGCTGATGAGATAATGCTGATGAGATAATACTAAGTTTAACCCCATGGACTCCTTTCCTTAATTTCTTCAAGAACTAGAAATACAACCTGAAATTTTTTGAGCACTGAGCTGATACAGATGTCACAACGTTCCCACTTTCTCCAGGACCATTGAACACAGAATAGCTCCTGGAGACAGAAGCAGTTGGGAAACAACATACTCTGTGTCAAAAGCAACTGCTGAATGTTGTTAGATTTTTTGATAGCTTCTTATTTGGTTTTCTCTTGAAAAAACAGTGAAACTTGTTTCCAAGACAATCATTATTCCATTCAAATTCTTTCTATCACCGTTTTACACACAAAAAAATGAGAGCCTCTATCAGAAAATATAGTATGAATTATTTTATGAATATCACTTTTTATACCCACTGGGACTATAGAGAAATGTCTGAATGTGTTTAGCTTTTATTATATTCAAATATAGATATTTGAAAAATGGCAAATATAATGGTATTTTTCCTTTTTTACAACAAAATGAAAATGACAGAGTATTTGTCTAACTGTTGATACTGCAACTAGTATATTTTGAAAGCATTCAGATTTGGTGATATTACTGAATTAAGAAGTTCTAGTTCAATTGTATTTATAAAAATTTGAAAGTTGGTAGAGTGAAAGAACTCCTTTCATGTTATGGATAATTACATTAATTTCAAATAGAATGTCTTTATATTATAATATATACACTTTCTGCAGTGTCTGCTATAAACTATTGTTTTCTCCATGACATTTAAATCTACATATTGATTTCAAAGGACTGCTGATTAAAATACACATAATAATGAATGAAAAATTTAACAAGGCTTTTTTTCTTTCTTGCAGAAGAGTGAAAAATGCTCTTCTGAACTGTGATGTTTTCTTCATTTTATAACAAGCGTTGATTTCAAGTTAATGTGTGTTACCAAAGTTTTCATGAACAGAAGGAAGGAAAGAAGAAAGATGGGGTGATTTTAATTGTCAAGATAATTGTCAAGACTAAAACTGAGGTTTTAGTCTTCACTGAAAATTATATGAGCAGTATAGTTTCTAATTCTTCTTTTTATCTTTATTTTTTTTTTTAAGATTACTGAAATACAGATCAAGGAAAAGCATAGGTAAAATAATAGAAAAATTTTCAAAGGTAGGAAAAAACACCAAACCACCACATCAAAATACTTTTGCTCCAGGTTCTGAGAGTCTCCTACCATTCTATTTTGTTTGATTTTCTCAAATATGTCTGCAAATATGAACTTTTGCAGCTTTTAGACTTGTTTTTGTGCTATATATCATAACTAACCCTGTGAATTTGCTCACAAGTTCACAAATCACTGAGTTAGAAAGTATATCAAAACATAGAAGAGTAAATTAAATTTGTAAGTTGTAACACTGCTGGATGCATTGGTTATCTGAATGTCCCTTAACAGCATTATTGTACCAGATAGCCATCATCTGGTAGGAAGTGTCACCGTTTAACATACTGCTAAAGCCTTCCAAGTTTTCTTAGTAATTGTTGCAGAAAATCCTGTTGACTCTTCTTACAGCAGTTGTATGTCAGTTTATGAAAACATTTGTTAACAGAAAAATATGTGGTCATAATTATTTGTCTGTGGGGGACTCAGTAATTTTTCAGCATCCTTTCTGGGAGGAGTGGGAACACTGCACTTGCTGAGGAGTCTCACTCTTCACAGCAGGGCTTATTGCCAGGTAGGAGCTACCATCCTAACAAATAACACAGGATATTTGTTTCAGATACAGTGATGACAGATTGAACTCTAATGGTCTACAGGTGATAACGTGGAAAAAAAATAACCTGGATACATAGCAAAACTTCATGCAGATAGAGACAGCCACTGTGTCAACAAGGGAGGCAGGAAGAAAGGCCTTCAATACCAAAGTATATGTGCATATATATATAAGTATATATGTATATATTTCTCTTTAAAACTACAAACAGACAAGGTCCTTTCTAACAATACTAACAGTGTATGATAATGTGAATTCTGACACTACTGTATAATTAATTTATGTTGTACAGATGTTAGAGAAACTCAACCAGCCATATAGAAATAATGGATCTTTAGAGAATGGAACAAGTAATTGTTGTATTTGCCAGTGAAAGCCTACAGAAACTGATAGTTTTTAGAATGAATTTAAACTTTCAGTTTTAGAAAAGGATGCCTGGCACCTAATAATTAGCAAACCAGAATCTATGCACCAAATTATTATAATGTACATATTCATTTCATTAGATTCACACCACCGTGTGGTGTAAAGCGGGAATAATTAAACACCAGATGGTGGTGTAAACTCCAATAGCGAGAGCTTATGCATAATGCATGAGAATGGGATTTACTGTTGTTTTTATCCATTTGGAGCCATTATGCTACTCTTGGACCCCAAACAATGTCTCAGAGAAAAAGATCTCTCTGTATTAAGCATTCCTCTATACCGAACAATTTGTTCATTTGCCTTGTCATATCCTCATCAGTTATCTTCCTGCTCAACTTCCAGAATTTCCGAGAACACATTATTTTCTGGCAGCACTCACAAAACTCCTGAGCTTTTCCATCATACAGAAGCAGCCACGCTTACGGGATATCATTTTATGTTTCTGCCAGCAGTATAAAGTTTAAGATTAGGACCTTTGGAAATTGAATCTGATTTTTAATGATTGTAGTGTCATATTTCCAGCCTGAAATACTTTCAAAATGTCATTAACTGATGTACCATTAATCATTTAGAATTTTTTGACCATTAAAATATCTCTTTTTTTTCATTAAAGAAGTAATGAATATGAAAGCGAAGTGGAGACAGGGTATATAGTATATTAATGGCTGGCATGGAGAGCAGATTAGTATGCTTAATTCTCCTTCAGTCATGACATTCTTACTTAGGTGTTTATACTGCTCCTGAGTAAAACAATGGCTGTGAGAAAAAGCAAATGAGTAGTTCACCCCCTAATCAGTCCTAGTAAAGGAAAACAAGGAAGTTAACATTTGACCGCTATCAAATGAGTCAAAATCAAAAAGTTTAGAAATCAAGGTATACTTTTTTAACTTCTGAATGAGAAAACATATTCTTGATAAATACTTTTGGTACCTGTAACATTCACAGAAGTCACCATCCCTCCCCACAATAGAACTTTATTTTTCTCCTTCCGTGCTACTGAATGAAGGACACAGGACCTGCAACTTAGTTGCTGCTGTTTAGTCTTGCTTCCCCACATCTGAAAATTCCCCTTGCCTTTCAGTATCCTGTCTGTCTGTCCAGAAAATGGGAATCCGAAAATCAGAAGGTCCAGCTCTTTCACAGATATAGCAGCTGCGTGCAATGGCAACAATTCTGCTGTTATTATTTCTCAGCAAGCCTTGTGAAAGATGTGTGCCTTCCAGCATCCTTTTGAAATATGAGTAGCTCCATGCCTGGATGACACAGCACACACCCAGAAAATATATGGTGGAGAAACAGGGGTAGTTTTAAGACATTTGTTTTCAGTCACCTCAAGAGCAGATGAAGCTCCACTTCCTGCGGGGAAGAGAGGCGGACACAGCTGCCTCCCTTAACAGAGGGTGGGATACCATGGCTCCCACGGCCCCAGAAGGAAAATTATCAAAACACTTCTAACTGGCATCAGGTAGCTTTACACACGTGACTAAATGCATAATGCCAGTAAGTGCAACAGCAAACCTCTCTTGACACTAGCCTGAATTGTCTGAAGTCCCCAGAAATATTCACAGGACTGGTTACTGGAGTTAGAAATGTTTTCTTAGATTATGTCATAAGACTGTGCCTCACTGTGTTTCATCCTCTACCTCACTGGCCTACTGCAAAGTTTTGCATTAGGCTTCACTAAAGCAAAGTAGGACCATTCAGAGTAAGGGTAATTGAGGACAGAAGGTTTTTTTGGTCCTTCTGCACTGGAGTAACCCATGACACAATGGGAAAGCACTGTGATCCAGCAAACATTGAAACAGCTTTCCAAAGCAACCTGGGTTTCCCTGCAGGGTTAAGTTTCAAGCTGCTAGCTCCATTTTGCTAAAGTCAGCTATGGAAATCACAATGAGGTCACAAACCATCTACCGAAGAAGAGTTTATCAGGTTTCACTCACCGCTTCAACTCCATCTCTTCAGGACACACAGCCTTTGCTTGCCTCAGTGGGGGGAAGTGCCTTTTTCTTTGCTCTCTCTGAATCCCAGTCTTTTGTACAGATAACCCTGAGTCTTACAAGGCTCCATGGTCACCATTATCAAGCACCTCAGTGATTTAGTAGCACAGCCCTTTCTCCCAAAGATTTTTTTTTTTCATTTGAACCAGGTTTGTACAATCTGAGCTTATGTCCACAGTGACAATGTTTTACCTCACTATTACATTGGCAAAGAGCTTTTCTGTGAATGCATCTGTATCAGCCAAATAAGCCCTTTACAAATACTAAAAAGCATCCACAAGCTGTGCTGCTGGTGTAAGCATAGATACTCTAGGTGCATTACAGATTTCTGCCATCATAGCTGTTCCAGCCCTTGGTTTTGCCCTGACTGCAGTACACAGTTGTACTGTAAGGGATCTGCATCATGGACTTCGAGAAGCACATTGACAGAGTAATATTCACTGCTAGGATTATCACTGTTTTCATAGTCCTGGGGTTTGAGTCAGTTGGATTTTTTTTTTTTAATTAAATTCATTTCCTCGGAAGAGTTTCATGAAAGTTGAATCATTTTAGTGAAGCCTAAAGCAAAACAAAAGATACAGACCCTATAGAATAAAATATAACCAGAAAATTGTGATTAAGAATTTTTCTCTGAGAAGTTTTTTTTATGAAAATTGTAAGTTCTGTAATGCCAAAGTTTCTGAAAGGATTAAGCAAAATAATAAAAAAAAATCATCTTGTGAAAATCTAAATTCAGTTGTTTCATTACCTTAAGTATTCTCCTAGTCAACTTCTAACTGCTTCAAAATGTTTAATTTCTAATTAATGACCTATTTGTATAAGGGCTTATGGGAAGTAGAGCTGAAGTCACTGTGCTCTCTTAAGCAATGAACTCCTTTGAAGACTGAAACCTCTTCAGTAAAGTGCAACATTTTTATAACAAGTTTAAGGATGTAGGCACTAGAGATTATACTAGGCCCCTGAGGATTATAATTCAATAATTCCCACAGTCCACTGTCACAAAGATCTAGAGAAAACACTGTTTTCTCTTGGGTTAGCTTTAAACATTTTTTAAGAAAGCTGAATATACTGAAATAACACACCTTACAAGTGCAGCTTGCTTGTGCTCAGGGTCCAAAAATAATACTGTCATAATCATGATAAGCCTTGACTTGCACTTCGTACCACTCATTGAGCTCAAGCACAAGCACTGCAGCCACAGTGAGGGGCTTGGCTCTGGCTGTGAGTGCAGCAGTGTGAGCACATCTCTCTACGAAAACCCATAGGGATACATTCCAAGGTCAACATTCCTCACCAAATATGACACGAATGTTTCCTAATGCAGTTTAGTATGTGGAATTTGCCTGCATTTTCCCTGTATGGAAACTTTCTGCTCTTGAGATGTTCAAACTATACTGTCCATTTAATTCACAATTTCCCTCCCTTCCTTCCCCTCTCTAAGCCAATTTTTTTTTTTTGAGGTAGAAGGGAAAAAATGGAAAGTCTGACAATCCATCCAGACACATAGTTCTAGAGCTGACCCTGAGGCTAAGCTCAGTTCTTATATCACAAAGGTTGTGCTTTAAATCCCTGCACAGGCAATACACTTAAGAGCTGGACAAGTGGTCCCTTCCAACTCATGATATTCTTTGTGTGGGTATGGGTGTGATCAGACAGGTTAAGCTCTGAACTGAACTGAGGGATTCCTAGTTCCTCCTGATGGCTGTGTGTGCAAAGGAAAAGGAGAGCATGCTGATATCTTAGTAATTTTATCTAGAATGGCACAGGATCCATCCCCTGCTATTGCTGCTCCTAAAAGATTGTTCTATGCCAACTTCCTGGATAAAATAAGACTTCCATTCTCCCCATCACCTCCTTCAAAAAAGAAGAACAGATTCTGACATTTAGGGCAGAAAGGATAGAGCTAACCATAGTAGTGTTATCTGTCCTGTATTAACTTTCTTTTCACTTCAAATTTCTACTTATTTCTTGCCAAAGACATTCAGAATACAAAAAAAAAAAAAATTAACTTGTTTTTGCCTTCAGATTCCATGAACTTAGTATAAATCTCTTCCAAACTGATAACACTTATTGGGAGTTCTCTTCTGGGTCTGATAAAATTGAGAGTATATAGAGATTGTAAGAAGAGCAAATTATGTACAAATATACAGACCCTATAGTATAAATAGCATTGGAACAAAGAAGATTTTGGTGTTGTTTAACGGCATACTAATAGATATTTTGGAAAATTCTACCTCCCTTTCCTCAGAATAAAAAAACAAATGGCAATCAATGAAATGGTAAGGAAAAAAAGCCGGTATATGGTAAAATGTGTATTTTGGATTAAAATAAATCTATGGAACTCATTGTTATGGTTGAATCCCTAAAAGAATTTAGATATATATATAGACAAAAAACCCATATAGCTCTATAGTGAAGAGTGCTAAAACACAACTCAAACAACTCTTTTGGAAAACATTGAAATATTTTGGGCTTCAGGCATAAACATAGTCTTAAAGAAGAGGAAAAGGGGATCATTCATGAGGCAGATAATTAAATAGGGTCTCACTACAGTGTTTTTTGAACTTTGCTTCGAAGAAACTTGTATTACTCACAGTTAGGGCTCTTCTTAGATCAAAGGAGCAACTGATCAGGTTCTATACCGTAGTTCCCATGACATTACTCGCAAAACTGAAATTTTTCCTGTTTCATAGGAAATTAATCCACCAGGTTTTCCAGCCTGGTGTGAAAGCCAGGCCCCAGTAGCTGATTTTGAAACATTCAGGTGTAGGAAAATATGAAGCTGCTTTTCTAACTCTGCATGTTCCCAAAGTGTAGAACAAATGTACTCACTCAATGAAATATGAATGAAATGTTGTATCCTTAGCTTGAGTTCACCCCCTGCAGATAGGAGATAAAGAACATTATAAAATGGCAGAAGTAGAGTTAATAACAACCAAAGTATATTTTGACAGTTTTTGAGCAAAGTGACACTTGTAGTTATTTTTGGACAATATGAGTGTTTGAATATCAACTAACTATATCCTGAATGACATAGCTGGTAGATGGCTATTCACTGATTTAATTTTCTGCCTTCAGATTCCTTTCCCTTTTCCTTTTCTTTTCTTTCTTTTTTCCTTTCCTTTTTCCTTTTTCCTCTCCTTTCCTTTTTCCTTTCCTTTCGTCTCTTTTCCTTTTTCTTTTCTTTTCCTTTTTCTTTTCCTTTTCATTTTCCTTTTCCTCTTTTCTCTTTTCTTTCCCTTTCCCTTTTATTTTTTTCTTGTCTCTTCTTGGAAACTTTATAAGTTCTTTTTCTAAGAAACATGTTCTTTTTTTTGGTAGACTGAGTTTTATTTCTACGAGATCATAGGAATATGCTAATTTTGAAACTCAAAAAAGTGTTATATATTTTTTTTTTAATATCCATTTTGATTATGTCTCAAAAGGAAACCAGGCCAAAAATCACTGAATGTTTATCAGGGTAGTTACAACAAGAGGAGTATAAAACTGCAGTTTCCAGGTAAATGGCTATGCTAACATCCATGATGTAGATAAAACTGTATAAACAGAAGATAATTCTGCATGTTTAGATTACATTAGAAATGGCATAACTACTCCTGTACAGGCATTTCTTTTGTGTGACTCTCCTATCTCTATGAAGCTGCAATAGAGACATCAGCATTTAAACTAATCAGCCTGGACTCCCTGCAGATTCAACGGAGGTGTAATTTATCTTCCCTGTTTCAGACACCTACTTCAGGATATCATGAACTGTGTCCTGAAAGAGCTAATATGCAGTGCTATCCACTACACAGGCTGGTTATCTCAGACATTCACCACCAATATCTATTCAGCATATCCTACTTCTGACCATCACCCCAAAAGGGCTGCAGCAGCAGTCTTGTAATGCAAATTTTTAAATCTAGCAGTAGTGGTCAAAGATGTTACTGTGCAGTACACAGCAACTGAGTTGCAGTTATCCTTCCAGCAGCTCAACCATCAAAGTCAGTTGACATAAAATGGACAAATAAAGGTATCTCTTTCTACAATAAGCTGGTCAGCTTCTAAAAAATATATCTCTCAAAGGCAACTTTTCAAGACAGGAAAGTTAAATACTTTGCTAAAGACCAACAAAGGTGTTAATGGTGAGTACAAGTTCACAACTCTGGACTACCTACTCCCACAGCAGAATGCAGATTATAAAAGCAGGCTCTTCTTTGAAGGTTTCAGAGAAACTATCCAAGGTTACTGTTTGGTGCAGAGGACTGTGATACTTAAAGATGTGGTTATCAGATGAGGGATTAAACTAAGTAGCTGTTACTGGCCTGAGCATGAGCTCCAGAACTGTGCATGCTGTTGTAGCTGTAGGGCTGCTAGACAATGAGGCATTGTGCTGACCAGAAAGATTTCTATTCCTCTATCAGTGCCTGGAAAAAGTCTTATGATTGCAACAGAGAGTCAGTGGAGGATTTCATCCTGAGTGTTAGCTAAAGGGCTGCTGATAAAACAAATGTCCCACAGGATGTTACTGCTTTTTATTACAGAGAGGTCTAGAGGGAGTTCAAACAATTAGCTGTCAAGGGATGATTTAAGGATGCTTCTGTAAAGAGGCAGATAAACTAAAGGGTTCAAATAGTACTCATAGTAGGTAAAACTAAAGTTATTTATGGGTATGCATCAATTGGAGCATATGAGCATACTACTAAATTTGAGTTCCTATCTCTATCAACCCATATTAAAGTTTATTGAAATACTAATTTGTCCCACATTAGAGGGGATAGATTGTTTTGTTATTTTTATACACCAAAACTCATTTCCAATGTTGCATGCCATAAGCCTTTTATAATAAATACCCAAAATTCAACTGGAAGCATCACAAATGTTGTCTTATTTTACAGAACTGGGAGTTATTTAAATCTGATTTATTGACAGGCTCTGTTGGAAATACAAAGAGAAATTATGCTATTAACATTGTTTGCATATAATTTTCTAACCTCAGGCATGCTGAATATTAAAGCAGGCCAAAAAAATTGAGTGTTTATTACAGACCAGATAGAGAACATACATTGAGTAGAATATAAAATTCTCAAAGCACACCTATATGACCTGGAGCTCATTTTCAAAGAATTTTGTCTTAGCTAGATTTAGATTTCTAAGAGTTCTAAATGTATTCAAAAGGTTTTAAAGGTTTTTTATTTACATGATTGAAAACCTTTTCCTCTATGAATATTTTCACATTACAGTCAATGGTTCCTTTGGCTAGAATACGATCTATTTTAATAGAAAAAGGAAGGAAGGAAGGAAGGAAGGAAGGAAGGAAGGAAGGAAGGAAGGAAGGAAGGAAGGAAGGAAGGAAGGAAGGTCAGTCATGAAAAGTCGTATCTCTTTGGAAGCCATAGAGTTCAGTTGTACGGTTTGAGTATACAATATATAGAATACAGGTAATTATTATTTTTCTTGCTTTTACTTCAGGAACTTTATAATTAGTCAAAATTCACCTGTACACATTTTATTTAATGCAGTCTAGGCTTAGATTTTTTTTTTTTACTTTTTTGTTAGCTTGCCAACAGAAATTTTGTGTTACAACAAGGATGGAGGCTCCAGACCAAAGTCAAAAGTTACTTTTTATCATAACATTCTTGCAGTTTATATTGTTCTTTTCATGTCCATGCTTAAAAACACAATGACATAAGATAGAAACATATAAATTCTCCTTACAGACCCGGATGTCAAGAAATGCAGTAAAATGCTCTGAGTTAAGTCCATAAAATTATTTTAGGGTCAAAATCCATTTCCATACTCAGACTGCAAAAGTGGTATCTGTTGTTCTTGAGCAATAACCTTTAAATGGTGAAACCGTTCATTTCAGTGGATTTTCTCAGTGGGCCAGACAAAGGCTATATGAACGTGTCCATACACTCTACTGTCCAGCCTAGATCACAAGTCTAAGGATTAGAAAATCATCAATGACCATTGCATTTAACAGTCATTGGGAAGTTTACAGAAACAGCTTAGAATAATGAAAGCTGGTTAAACAATTGTGCTACCTTCTGCAGCCTTAGCATACCAGGATGTATGACATGTTGTTCCTGTGGCATCTTCTATCCATTCTTGCATTCTATCCATTGTCTCCCAAGAGGCTAAGCCTTTCCATATGTTTTATGCTGACCCTAGTATCAAACTCAACTGGCTCTTCAGCTTGGAGTAAGGAAGACAAACTGGAGCTGTATTAGGAAAGCTAAAGGAGCAGTACTCAATACAAGTGCTTTTGTGGATCCAATTTAAGTCTGCAAATAAGAAAGTATTTAGCTACCAAGTTAACTGGATTTTTTTTTTCCACTTTTCCAGGAAGTAAAGAAGTGTTGTAAATCCTTTTACATACCTGAACCTCATGATTTTTGAACTTTGGACATTTTTGAAAATTGGGAGCTTCTATTTGTCCCAGTACAAGGGCCATAAATAGAAGACTTACTAATTAACTTCTGCCAATAAAAAGAGAATTCCATCATCTAAATTTATCTGTCAGCTTTTTGCATTCTGTTAATTAAGTTGCATGTGAGATGCTAGCAAAACTCTACCATAGTTTTTCAAAATAATTTTTTGGCTTCTTCAGCTTTATGGACAGGGAAGATTGTGGCAAAATCTTACCATTTCCTCTTTATTATTTTGACCCTCTTAGTCTTAAGATAGAGGGACCTCCAAATGAGCAGGCAATGAGATACTCCTTTGAGTATATGACTACTATAAATGGTTTTACTATATTCACATGATTTATTTTAACCATTTTAACCAGATCTGTGACTATTTAGGAGCTGCATCATCAGCCTCCAGAAGTGTTTCTCCAGGACCTTCTGTCTGAGTCACAGCAGCAGAGAGGCCTGTGGTCTGCATGGGCTAACGGTAGAAGAAGAGGGATGGGAAAATGGAAAACTCTTGCATAAGATTCACCACTGATGGATTAACACTTTGCAATCACTATGTGAAAAACAGAGGTGTATTAACACAGCTCCGTATAGTTAGGCTCTAGGAGAGAATAATGATCCATACATTTATGCTGGAGGAACTTAGAGCAATAACTACTAGTAGAGGTCTAAGATCTCTGAATATAATGATTTATATATTAGCTTTTGCTATCCCTTTTAACACAGTATTTGTCTTCTGTTTTTCTCTCTAATAATATCAGTTTAAGACCATGATAATTATTCTTACAGTTACTGAAACATAAATTTATTTCTCCTTCCCTAGATTTATCCTGATACTATTGAAAATGTCCTTTTCATGTAGTGCTGTTACTGGGTTTTGATCAAGGTTGCTGGCAAACTCACCTCACCATGACAGTGTTCCAGGAATCATTCAAGAGTAGCCACCAGTCACTGCAGTAATGTTTCTTTTCCAAAATCATCTCCTGATGTTACTGGAAACATCACAAACAGCACTTATCTGTTACAAAAGGAATTCACGCTTCTCCTGAGTATTCTCCTGTGTAAATTGCTGCTTCTATTTAAAAACATCAGGCTCTGTCCAATTCTCAGATCCAATGAATCCTCTTTATGCCATTCTTCCTAGGCCAAAGAAGACTAATTAATTAATCCCAGTGGAGAAAACTTCCACTACTGTTCATCTCTTTTTGCTATTCTTCAGTCTCTTTTTTCCACTGTCCCAATTCTCAATGTATTTTTAGGAGCAAGGAAATACAGGGAAAACAGCAGAGACATTTTTCTCTGCAGGTAGTCTTTAATTTCTATGTGAATGCACCCCAGAGCATGGAATTGTTGATTTATCCCCAGATTCCTATGCATCTCTTCATGCACTTCTCAGATGCAGATGTATCTTCCTCGGCTTGGGCTGTAAATCTCTCTTGCTATTCTACTGGGACTTTCATTGGTGAAATTCACTATGTTTGCTAAAAAATAAAGAGGGATAATGAATATTTATTGAAGAGAGTTTCCTTGTGCATTAGTTATAACGTCATTGTTTTCATTCACAAACTTTGTGCATGCTGTAGTAGAACACCAAAAAATAGGGATGATAATAATAATAATACAAAAAAGGATTAAAGACTGTAGCAAAGTTCAGAGTCAGATGGACAGGCAGACAATCTAGATGGATGTCACTTGGCACTAGATGACAGTAAGTTGCCTTATGCTGTTCACTGAATGATGGATGACAAATCTTACTCTTATACAGATGCTTAACTTGCTGGTGTGCATTATAATTTTGAAGATACCATCTGATTTGCAGAAATTAGTATGCTATGCAGCTATAGATATGTTGCAGGCAGTAGGAACTGGAATTGGGTTATTTTTTCCTGTTGTTTGTTGCCTGACAACTTTGACTCCAAGACCCATTCATTATAGCAAACTGAATTTATAGAGGTCTGGACTTTGGCTTTTGCTTCAGTGAAAAAAAACAGGTTCTCATTTATTGGATTTGCAATGGAGATATAATATGTCTAACACCTACACAGAGATATTCTTGATAGAAAAATAAAATACCATGGTGAAGTTGACTGGCACCTAAAAATAATAAGGACTTGGTAAGAGAATATTTGCATAATGCTCACCTAAACATATCTTCAAGTTTGCTAATGTCCCCATTCAGCTTGGCATGGGCCCTAGAAGAACTGTGTAACAGGGATAAATTCCCAAACAATGTGGGAAAGAACATCTGCTGAGGGGTTTATGTAATTTTCCACTCAATTTGTTCTGTCAAGAAGATAAAGTATTTCACTCCTTTGAAGAGACCAAAACTATGGGTTAAAAAACTGAAACTTAAAATGGCACAAATTCAGTATGAAGCGAACTTTGTTTGTTAGTTCCAGTTCTGTGTATTATTTTCCCCATTCTGACTCACATATTTGCTTTTTTTAATCTCTTTCTTTTGTTTTCATATCTGTTGCTGGGGTAAAACATGCAAAGATCCAGGAAACAAGCAATGTGACATCCATAACTAATGAGACAGAACCATATTTCTTGAGCACTGGGTTTGAATGGCTGTTTGTTACTCTACTCTCATTGAACACATTTGTCCTGTATTGCAAATAAAACAATAAAACTGTACCTTTAGCAAGAGAATCACAGTCTAAACCCACTCAGAATGAGTAAGTTTGTGCTTCCTATTTTCCACATCAGAGCAGATCAAGAAGAAACATTTAATGCATAAAACTGAAAGGCTTCTAATGCATTATAGGCTTTCAATATAGTACCTTTAGGGCTCCCCAAACAGCACAATATGATTGATAAACTGTACCAAAAGCTTTTTCCTGTAGTGCAGTGAATGCTATCATTGGTCTCCTTATCCACATTTCCTGTGGAGGAAATAGCTGTTCTCAAATAATATAAATATTAAATAATATCAAACAGTACATACTATACTGCCTTTAGTGTGTTGCTCTGTATGTGATTCATTGTCTTTGCTTATTTTTTTTTGCTTATGTGATACAAAAACTAATATTAAAGAATATTTAACCTTTAACAACAGAAAGATATGACATTAAAAGTGAATATAGAGAGTGTTTAAAGTGATGAGCTTAACCAATGTGCACCTTGTCAAACACCTTTTGGCATTCCATGAGAGCAGCATACTTCACTACTGCAGGGCAGCAAATCTGAATAGGCTCACTGGTGCTAGGAAAGATAAGCATGTATCTTGCTCTTCTCAGAAATGTGAATTTCTCACTATATTTAAACAGTGCTAAAAGTTTTTGCATTGGTTCCAGGAGGACGTGAAGACAAGGGCTAAATATCTTCAGAGAAGCCAAGAGGTAGCAGTTCCACAAGCTGTTTCTGTGTTTGTTTTCCAAGTTGGTTGAACCAGAAAGTATGAGCACGCACACAGGAGAATGTGTGGTCACATAGCTCCCTCATGACAACCAGCTGGACAAATATTTGAATCAAAGACCCTTAGAGACTCACAGTGCTCTCAGTCAACTACTAACAGTGCCTGCACAGCAGTACCTGAACCATCTCTTGATGAATCAATAGCAGAGATCCTCAAGAAGCCAGTATTTTCCTCAACACATGTAGATGGATCTGAAAAGCCAGACATAAATTTTATGGACTAAAGCTCTGGATTCTCTAACGACACCTGCTTGCCTGCTCCTCACTTTATCATAATGGGAATCAAAATATGGGTTTGAGGTTATGTAAATTAAGAACAAAAAGAAAAATATATTCAGATATAACAGAAGCCATGTAAACCCTACACTAAATTTTATATTTTTCCTTGGTGTGGGATTTTGGTTTGGGATTTGTTTAATTTTTTTAAGGCTCTCAGTGTTGAGTTTATATATATTTGTTGCAGTAGCATAGCTTATATATAATCCATAATTTTCTATAATTTTTATATGTAATACAGTAGATGAGATCACAAAGTAAGATTACAAAGCAAGGCATACTTCTCTTTCTAGTGCTCTCTAATAGTGATCAACTCCTTCTGTTTCATAATTTGCAGTCATCAAAAGTATGAGTAGCCTGAATTGCATTTTGTTCCAGCCATTCTTTCTCTCCTACAAACTCTTTATATCTTCTTCCTTCTGACTTGTTCATTATTTGTATAAGTCTTACTAGATCTTGTACTTTTACCTGTATGTTTTAAAATATTTATAGGCAACTCAATTCTTTTCTACAGGTTTCAAATCTTAAATCATGGCAAGTAATTGCCCTTGCATGCCACTAAGAAATGTAATATTTAAAGAATTATTGTGCACCATGTAGTAATGGGCACTGGTAATGCCCTAAATGAAGAGCAAACATTAAACATTTTGAGATATTGATGTCCTGTGTAAACTAAAAGCTTTTAATTAATCTCGAAATCACAAAGCAAGTAAAGGATTTTGATACGTTGTCAAGACCCAACAGTAAAAAGTCTTATATAAATTGAAATGTTTTATCTCTGTTCAGTCCCCTCTTCACCTTGGCCACAGCAGAGCCTTTTCCATCCCACGATGGGAACTGGGCAAATTCTGGAGCACGTACCAGCCATCCAGGAATGCCTGCAGCATACTCCACTTTGCTGGAGAGGCAGCCAGTTTGCAGCAATCTTTGCAAGCCACACTGTGTTACTAGCCTTTGGTGCTGTTGTTGATTGGAGAGGAGAAAGAAGATACAGAAGAGGAAAAAGGAGCTGCAGGGTGTAGAGAGGAATAATTTTCTCATTTGTAATTTTATCAGTGAAGCCGTCATTTGTTTTCCACTGAGGCCTCTGGCTTTTGCCCAGTAGAATTAGACTAAAAACCTGTGGTGAAATGGGGTAATCTCATCGGTTTGTTTTGTCTTTCAGGCAAAGCAGCAAGAAGTGGGTAAAGACTGTATTGCTGACAATGAATGTGGGCAAACTCCATTTGCTTGCGTTCACCCCTGATTGCCTCACTGCCTAAAGCTGCCTCTGGTTTCAATCATGGCCAGTGTCACAGACCGTATCTCTCTCAGGCACTCAACGACCTGGAACCAGTCTGGCTAGAAGATTAACTAAGCTCTGGTGTGGAGACAATAGCTGAGAACTGTGTCTTTCCTGCACAGACCCACAGAGGGTGAAATTCATCTGAAGGGGAAGAAACAAAGTTTTTTTGAAAGCTGGCTTGAAACTGTGAACCCTCACAGAAACTGAGGGCAATTAGAAGTCTCCCTTATGTTCTCACTGAGTATAAGGTTGCTTCTTCACCCTACATTGAGCACCCTGGCTCAATGTGTCTGCACATTCCTTTAATAGTAATATGGTTTTTTAAAAAGGCAAAACTGTGTTGTTCACTGCATCCAGTACTCTTAAGCTTAAATGAAACACACAAGCACAATTCCACCATGCAACACAAATATTATGCACTCAGGTATTATGGTGAGCAAGCCAGTATAAGAATGTAATGGAAGAGAATTAATTACTGCTATTGACCCACACAGAATTGAAAGACTAAACTGCAGCTCTAAAGTTTCCAATGAAAAATGCCCCTATTTTATTTAGCATGCTGGCTTTTCCTGGGTATATTCTGTCCTTTTACTGACATAGACTAGCTTTCACTTTTTACTAGCGACTGCCCTACAGAAGGGGAGAGCTCTAAGAAAGGGACTTTTTTTTTTTGCTCATCAATCCACAGCATTAAATTCCTGTGGCAGGTTCACTCTTCAGCTTGAGTGTACAAATTATGCTCATAGATACATATATCTGTGTAGCCTCATTGAAGGCACAGACTTACACTGGAAGGCCAAAGTAGATTTCATAAAGCAAAGGAAAGCCAATACTGTAATCTAAGACTGCTTTTGCCCTTCAGAATATTTATTGCTGGGGATGGGGTATGAAAAAAAAATAAAAAGCTTTTTATCTTCACTTTCATATTCCAGATTTAGTTTGCAGTGTTGACAAGTAGGAAAAAACCCAAACTTTTCCCAAAAACCCATTGTTTGCTATGCAGCAGAAATTTTAAATTAAAATCATCAAAGGGCAATAAAAGTAGAATACCTTACTGAAAATGAGCAAAAACATGGTTTGAATTCTGGTAGTTTCCTGTAGTGTTTATATTTTGTTACAATAAAGTACAAAAATATATTTTTAAAATTATATTGTAATATATTGCAGTTACACATTCTCTTAGCCTATAAATAAATAATAAATCCATTTCCTTCTGGTCTCATATCAGCTTTAAGAACATCGGAAAATCCATCCTGTGGAATTTTCATCTCTAACTTTTATGTCCATTTTCATGTCTGTCTCTCCCTATGGGACACAATAATTCATGCCAAAAACACAACTGAACACAGACCAACACAACAGAGCCACTGATTAAGCCAGGGTAGCCTGCCCTTAGGTCATTGGTTAGATCTCTTTTTCAGATAGATGAAGACAGTATTAGCAGCAAGTTCCACAACTGGACATACTTTTATAATGAAAGATCTATGTGTAATCTTATGCATAGTTCTCCCCTGACAGACACAAGAAAAAGTTAAAGAAGGGTCTCAAAAGAGGAGACTTGAAATTATTTTAATACTTACATGTAAAAGGAAATAGAAGATGGGAATAGAGAAATGCCAGGATTTCTGCATTCCTTTCAGGGAATGAAACCACATTTAAAGCTGTGAATAAGCAATAATGTTCATAACCATAAAAATAGTGGTCTGGATCTCAAGTTCACTCTGGATGAATCATTGGAAGTCAAATATTTCTTGAATTCTGAAACCACAGGATACCTTCAGCAGATCCAAAGGAACCAAGCAGCAACCCCATAAACTGAGCTCTATTACCCCACTCCTTTACTTTATTATGAAGCAGCACATTTCCATTTTAAGCCATGTCCTCTATCTACAGCAGAAATCCATTTTGTTAAAGCATTACTCTTGGCTTCATTTAAATAAACAGGCTGACGTGGCTTAAGCAAACACTTTTGTCTTGGAGTGGTATCCAGGACAAGTATGGCTCATAATAGAAAACAACAGAGGTGATATGTAATTTGGGCTCACATTCCTTTTCAGAGACTCTCAAGACAAGACATGTTTCACAGATAAAAGCACAGTAAAACAATGTTGAACATACAGTTGCAATGAGAAATTTAGCTTACAAACTAAGTGACCATTACTGTAGGAAGAAAGGAACCCTCATTTTCCTCTGGGTTGCTGAGATCTTCTCTAAAGAGAGCCAGCACAAGGTCACATATGGCTCACATGACAGAAATGCCAGTGGTCAAAAAATTTATGATCATGCACTAATTGTGAGTCTTGGCCAAGTGTTGCATCCTGTCTTCAGAATCATGGCCTCAATGAAAAGTCCAGTTATGATGAACTTCAAAAATAATTTAAAAAGTGGCAGTTCTTGTACTTTCCCTTCAATATATATAATGTTTGAATGTTTAGACAATCACTAGAATAGACTATTTTTTTCCTCTTGCATGGGAGGTCCAGTATATAAAGCAGATCCCTTACTATTGTGTGATTCCAGTCACATCCTAATACTAGAATCCACCCTGGGGACTCCTGCAACAAATAATATAAAATTTTGGAAAGACAAAAAAAACACCTGAAAACAGATACAAAGGAAAGAACCAGGGAGATGAGCCAGAAAAACTTATATTTACAGAATTTGTGATAACAGAATAATGACATATATAATTACTCATTTTCCTGATACTGTCATCTAGGGTTTCATGAAATTAGCAGTTTGGGCTTTCACCTGTTTTAATTTTCTCTTAGAATTGTGCTCACAGCAGGAATAATCAGCCTCAAAACCAAGAAATAGCTAATCTTGCAAACTCAAATTTCTCTTTCAACCGAGGAAAGTGTTTGGTCTTTAATGCTGTGATATAAATGATATGGCCAAGGTAGTGCAGGAATCTGGCAGCAGTAAAAGAAGTTCAGCATGTATTTCCCAAACCTCAAACCTTAATGTGGAGACCATTCTCACTTTATTGCTATGTTTATGATAAACAGCTTTGAGAAATTCTGTGCACCAGGAAAAAGGCACAGTGCAGCTGACTTTGAACTGCATAACTTCTTAAAACACATATTTTATGTATATTTTGAATCAGAGTATATCACTAAGGGTTTCATTTATATTTGCATGAAAAAGATATAACAGACATCGTTTGCTGCATCTGTGTGTAAGCAAGAACTCATTAAAACCAGAAAGCCTGTGAGGGAATTAGGCACTCCAGTCTCACAGGATTTCAGTATGAACCGAGCGACTAACTTCCTGAGATATCATTATTGCCTAATAATGCACTTGACTGTTATAAATTATCTTCACACACTTGAAACCTGAATGGATTAAAATATTGTTTTTCTCCAGAGAATGAGTGGGTTCTTTTATTTCTTTTTGACCACATGAAAGCTTAGCTTTATAGGAATGTGCAAACAAAAATCACCAATCACAACAGTACGCTTCACTAGCATGTGTGTGTGATGAACTCCTAATGAGAGAAAAATCCTCTTTATTCAGTTTACTCTCCCTTCGCTTGGCTTATTGACCATATCAAGTTAAATGTTAATTGCAGGCTACAGAGAGGTTACTTATCCCTTTGTAATCAAATATCTCATTCATTAACTACCTATGCAACAAAATATCTGCTCTTGAAGATCTGACTGAACCTTTTGTTTTCATAGCAATAAGACGATACCACCAATCGGGGTTAAATGTGGACAAAAGTAATGCTTTCATTTTAAAAAAATACATTTTAAATAATAAAGCTAAACCACAGTTTAAAAAAACACAGAGATATATTCAAGAACACTTTTAATAAAAGAGTTTTGGGATTCAATAAATCCACAGAGATTAAAAATACCTTTTTTTCTTCACTCATTATTACTTTCTCATTATACATTGACTTGCTGTGTGACCTTAGGCAATTAATTTACTCTCTAGCCAAAATTTTTCAACCTGAATATGTAAAATTAAACATCTGAATCTATTTTTAGGTGCTCAAATAAATGGCCTGATTTTCCGAGGTCATCTGTACCCCAAATATTCATTAGGCTGACAGGGGCTCTGCCTGCCCTTTGCCTCTGAATAACTCATTACTTCTTGCATACATAAGTGGTAGATTTAGGTGCTTAACTCCCAGTATCAAATGCTATCCTCAGGCTCCTCACACAAAGGAGTATGGCATAGGGAATCCCTGAGCTAGCAAGACCCAAGCAAAAAAGTTTGAACAACTCAGTATTGGTCAGGGTTAAAAGTGATGCTGCTGTACTCGCATGTCTCAGCTCAGGACTCCCCAGAGATTTTTCTGACAAAAAAAAGTTCAAGTGTCACTCTTCCTACATAGCAGACATGTCTGAAGAGATTTAACTTTCCTGCATATAATCCTGTGCACTTCATTTAGGTGCTTAATTTAGACATTATGCACAAAATCCTGTTTGGCCCTAGAAGGAGGCTGGAGTTTGCCTACCATAGTGGAGAGAGAGTGGGCCTCTGAAGATAAGCAGAGGGAAATCCATGCCTATTTTAAGTGTCTATCTTTCCACTGAGAATGCAGAAAATTAATAGAAAATGTTAGGTGCTTCCATCCACTCAGGACCCAGAGTGTTTTAGTCCTCTTCTGAGAAAGATATCTGGTAAAGGTGACACTGTCTTATGCTTAATAGTCTAGTGGTTTGAGTGTTCACTAAGCAAATGAGGGGTTTGCATTCCCAGCCCTGATTGTCTTACAGGGGACTGAATCCATCTCTCCTGTCACTCTGGAGAGTGACCTAACCATTGTGCCATGAATAATCAGAGTGAAGCACTTACTGTTCCTTCTCCTGAGACTGAACTGCTGTGTAGTCAGGAGTGCAAAATTCATTATTCTGGGAAAGCAGTGGGGAAACAAGTGCTGGATTGTAGTCACAAGAATATGCCTGAGAAAGGGACGTCTCCAGTGTTCAGCCTTCTCTTGTGGAACTCAAACACACCTCAGCTTGTGCTGAGAGGAGCGAGAAAAGGGAGGGAGCCCTGGAAAACAAGGCAGTCCTAAGTTGCCTATTCCTATGCTACTTCACTTGAGGACGTGCGTTCTCATACACTACTTGCCACACTCAGAACTCCTATTGTTGACTTCAGAGACATTCAAATTCAGAAAAGCATACCCATTCAGAGTGCCTGGTGGTTTACATCTTGGCAAAGTGTCCTTGACACAAGTATGATCCCCTAAGGTGAAAGAGGTATAGGAAAACTACTTCAGAAGTTTCATTCCTTGTTTGCAAAAATCATATGGACAAAATTGTCAGCTTTGAAAAGTTAAGCATTTTGAGTCAGGATTCAGGGTTCTGTGAGTTCAGGAAGGATAAAGTGCATTGAGTGGACAGTCCCTTCTTGGGGAAGAATCCCTACATGTGTTTGCCCTATATTAAGGTTTAAATCCTTCCGGATTTGGTTCCAAGTTACTACTCAGATTTCTGCTGCAGAGTACAACCTTCAAAGATACCTCATGATAAGCAGAAGGGAATGGCCCACTCTAATTCAGGGCCTGAATGTCAAGATGTTAATCAGAAGTTTTACCTAATCCATCAAAAACCTGCCTGCCAACAGTTCTAGATATCAAACTGTGCTGAATAACAGGTGGTTAGAGCTGGGTGTAAATCCAGCAACTTCTCCAGTGTTCAGTCTGAACTTAACTGTAATACTTGCAGTTCATTTCCCACTGTTCCTCTTTGGTAGCGGTCTTTCAAAGCAACAGCTCATGATTAAAGTTGTCTTTTAACCTTGCTTTGCATTTACACCAGCATAGTCCAAAGTAGACATGATTATTTGTGAACGGAGAAAAAGAGAGAGAGAAGTAACAAATAGTGCTTAACTTAAGAAAAGAAAAGAAAAAAAATAAATTATAAGACTGCACTTCTGAGACCTTCACTGAAAATAGTTCAGTCATGGCATTATATGTTTTATCTGCACTTGACATACTTTAAACACCAAAACAGGAAAACAAATGTGTTTTTCTCCCTATCTGTTACTTTCACTTGACCATATACAAAATAAAATTTTTGAGGGTTCTTTACTGATGTTGTCAGACACATGGGATAACATTCAACAGCTTAGTGGACTTTTGATACTTCTGTCTGTAGTACTGCAAGTAGGATATTTACCTCTATTTGGTTAAACAGTTGAAACATTTAGCTCAGTACAGACCTGACATATGGGCATAATCAAGTACTTAGATACTTGAACACTTCTAGTGAAGGAACAATTTGCTGGTACAAAATAGAGGCCATTAAATTTATTTTGTATTGTTACTTCACCAAATAACTACAGAAATTTAATGTACTGAAAATCTATACATAGCTGAAGAGTATAAATTTCAAGGGCAAATGGGATTTTATAGCTTAGTGGAGTAAAATGATAAGAACTGAAATAAATAAAATACTTAGAAAAATCTAGGAAAAAAGTTGTAAGGTGTCTGATGGTGGTGAAAATCCTGTGAAATTGTGATTTTGGTTTTTTTTTTAAGCAGAGAAGTTCATTAGACTATATCAGTTTCTATATGAAGGACAGAACCCAGCACTCCAGATGTGTCTCACCACTGTTGAGTAGAGGGAAAGGATCATTAAGCAGTGTTGGCCCACTTGTGATTTGTCATCAAGTGGATTTTGCATTTGCTGATCAAAATCCTCTGGGCCCACTTGTTCAACTAGTGGCCCAGTTTTCACTTCATGTCACTTCCCACCTATCTAATCTATAATTTATCATTTTGTCTATCAAGACATTGTGAGAGAAGGTATTAAAAGCTATTAAAGTCAAGAGAAACAACATTCACTACTCTCCTCTTTTTAGTCACAACACTACATAAGGTTATAAGGTTGGCCAAACATGACTTCCTCTTTATACATCCAACAGCTCTAAATTATCTTCTTGTCACTTATGTGCTTGAAAATATTTCCCAGGATTAGTTGCTCAATTACCTATGCAGGGACTGAGACATAATTCCTCATAGTTTCCTTGCCCCTCCTGAGGATGGGAATAACCTTTGGTCTCTTCCAGTTTTCAGGAACCTCCTTGGATAATCAAGAGCTGTCAGAGATAAAATGACAGTGGCCTCACAATGGCATCAGCCAGCTCCTTCAGCACACCTAATTGCTTGTCAAAAGGCCCTGTGGACTTACATATGTCTAGCTTAAGTTCCATAACTTGGTCTTTTCTTTTGAGAGTGAGTCCTTCCTCCTCCATATTCTCCAAATATTATCATATTCTTTGTTCTTTTCTGATGAACAGACAATATTCTTATGCATCTGCCATAATTTTATTGTCTATTTATTACATACATATTTGCAAAAGCCCTTTAATTTCACCATATTGCTGGATTTGCCTTTTATTTTAGTTGTACTAGAGCCCTAGTGATTTAGGAAAACCTTGCCATGTGACATTTTTGGGGTCCTCATACAGAAAGATTCATGAGGAAATAACAAGATGCATATTGTGGAGAAGTAAAAATTATGAGAGATAAAATGGAGACAGAAAGAAAAACCCATCAAAGATCTAAGAAAGGGTAAGTAGAAAGATTTTCTTATTTCAATAAATCCCAGGAGAAAGATCATTCAAACTTAACTCTGACACCTGAAGACAGCAGAAGAGAAAGTGGCAAAGTTTTTCTGTCAAATATTAAAAAGACAAAGGAAGAAGTAAATTGATGTTCTCAAGTATACACTGTCAGAAAAAAAAAATTCCTAAAAGACTTTTTCACTGAAAAGGAAGACAGGACTTGGAATGCCAGATGCTAGGTGATAAGGAATAATTAGGGATGGAATTTCTGGACTGTTAAAAGACCTGCAGCCAAACATGAAGAAAGTAAGCATTAAGAGATCCATAATCTTCTGAAGAGTTGCTAATGAGATATTCACTACATTGCAAAGGATAATTTCTGTCATTTGGCATGCTCTATATAAACTGACTTTCCATAATTTTATTAGATTCTTATTATTCATTTCCTGCTTTACCAGATTAGTGAAATACTAATCAGGATGAAACACAATAGCTCTCTAATCAATATACATTTATAGGAAAAATAGCTATAAGGTAATACCTCTTTGTCTTGGTTTGGAAAGACAGGTATCTGCCAGGGAAAGCTGGAGTTTCCCTTAGAATGGGAAATGTAAACCCCTCACCCCTGCCAAATTATAATTTTGCAATTAAGGGCTTTCAGGCAAAGATTTGGGAATAGGAATAACAGTTCTTTACTAGGAATATTTACAATACAAATGTAGTAGAAAAAAACCCCACCCAACCAAACCAGCAAACAACAGTTTTGGAAAACCCTGACTGAGTCAGAGCTACAACCTGACACCCTGTTGGTCAGGGTGTTGGAAGCAGCCCAAAAGTGAGTCCTCCTGGAGTGGCAGACGTGGTTCTGGTGGAGTAGAGAGGATCCTGTAGAACAAGGGTCCAGTGATGGTGAGAAGGGTCCAGTCTTCCTCCAGGAATCAGGTGAAGCTGGATACCTTCTGGGTTCCTGTGTCTTAGTTTTATCCAAGTAGGAATGGTTGGCTCCCCCCACTGGGTGGAGCATCTCACAATAGGATGATTAATGTGGATAGTCTATTTTGGGGATGTATTAATGGTCCATTAGCAGAAAATATCCCCCTGGAGGGAGGACCAGTGGTGACAGAGATAAGAAACAATGCTCTACCGAGTTTTGACAGTTGGCCTATTATCAGAAGGCATCCACCCAGAGGCACAAGAGATAAAGAAAAACATCTTCCCAACTGCTTTCAACAGTTGCTTTCAACAGATGAAATGGAATACACACCCCTGGCTCCACAACCCATGACACTCTTGCAAAACAAAAAAATTGAATATGCATTTCTCAGAAAATCCCTGGTCAATGTGGTTTTTTTATCAAAATATTTTTCACTTTTTTTTTTGAAATTTCTTTAAATAAAAGTTTTCTAGCTTATTGACAGAAACGAGAGCCTCAAGTATAATAATAAAGAAGAAAACTAAGTTTTTCAAAGAAAAATATAAAAATCCTATTAAAATAGCTTTTAAAATCTATCGAATGCTGTTATTATTGAATGACATGGAAAGCAAGCAAAATATTACATTTTTAATAAATTTTAAAGTTATATTTTTAAATCCCACAAAAATCACAGGCTTTTCTTCATTACATTCTTGTATTTATGTGCATATATGAACGTTTGTATGCTTAAATGTCAAAATAATAAATCAGAATTTATACGTATTCAGTGATCAGGAAAATATTAACTCTATTTTAGCCTTACAATTGCTTCTTTGTGTTCTGGATAAAATCAGAAGTGGATAGGGAAAAAAATAGGATACAATATTCCACAAAAGCAATGATAAAGAAAACAGAAAATTGTACTGTGTGGGGAGACAGATGGAGATGTTGCTGAAGGCAGTCTTACCTTTGATATGTTGCAGCTATGTTAATTATCCAAGAGTGGAAACAGCCTTGCCCTCACAGGCATGGGTGTGGTAAAGAGTGATTTAAGCTGGTAGGAGTCAGTTGGAGTCTGCTTGCTGTGCTGAGAAGAGCTAGGGACAGGAGGTTGGGCAAGGAACAGAAAAGGTAAGACAATATACGTAGGACAGACAGGGTTAGGCAGACGTGCTAGGGACAGGAAAGAGCGAGCCAGAACTGGAGCAGAGAGGGAGTTAGAGCTGTGTGGAGCTGCCCTTACAGAGAAAAGGTATGGAAGACTTTTGAATAACAAGCTTCTGATGTTTGGAGCCTTCTGGTGGTTTTTAAGGAAGCACTTTGAGTGCAGTGTCCATCTCAAGTACCACATATTGACTACCACACTTATGATGGAAAGTCCTTAAAAAAATTAAAGAAACTGTTGCCTCATGACCTATATCATTAGTTTACTTAATTGTAGCAGCTTTAAACTTAAGAATTTGTCACTAAGTTGTGAAGACTGAACTTTTTCTGGATATCCAGGTGGCACAACAAAATATTGTGATTCATAAAATTGCATGGCATAGAATGAAAGGGAAAAAAGACAGGTAACTCTCTTCTGTGTATGAATGACCCAACAAGGCCCAAAGGTCCTTTTCCCTCCTAAAAGTTTTAATTTATTAAAACTTTAGAATGAAGAAGTCATATATTAAATAAAGGCAAATTTATAATAAAGTGAAGTTAAAATTAATTAAAATTATTTTATATTAGAAATATTTTAGTTATCCGTCATGGAGAATGACTTGCAAAACTCTTTCATATCAGGTCAGCTGCCATGTAACATAGCAATAAATAACTTCTAAGGAGTGAATTTAATCTAAATAATTGAGTTTTCACATTTCAGATGAGAGTTAAACAGAAACTTGAAGGGCATTTGTGCATATTATTCTCCTTTATGTAAGATGCATAAGCATCACTAAAATTCCTCAACATGAGAGCATCTGTTTCATTTGATAACTGAGTAGAGATTCTCATGCAAGAACCACTCTTGCATGTCATTCAAATATTGACCAAAAAGTCTGACCCCATCAGACTGTTGCCTCTAGTTAGAAAGTTTAGTAAAACTTGAAAATTTTTGCTAGAGGGTAGGCCCTCAGTAGTCAGGTCAGGCCTGACCCTTTGTCCAGTGGCTGAAAGAAACATAGAAATCAGGTCTTTAAAATTCTGGAATGAGTGTCATGATCACAGGCTCAAAAAGCAGATGGGACCTCATCTGCCTTTGAAAAAGGAGATGGTCCACTGTGCTGAAATATTCAATAGTTCATAGTTAGCACACAGTGATGGGAATAAATGGTACAAGCACAAAGATACTCTCCCACTTCACCACAACTTATTCTTACATATTTTCTTCTCTCGGTATCACTGGAGTTTGAAATATTTAAATGGTCAGCATGCCACAGAAATTAAGTATAATATGATGTTGTCTGATTGAGGTGCCTAATTACACAATATTCAACTGAAATTTTAGGGGCTTGACCTAAGAGCACAGAATTCACATCTTCATCGTAAATAAAGAGACACAGGTGCCTCCACTGGAAATTATTGACTCATTTGCCTTAGACAGCAATTTTAGGATGGGGTATATTACCATATAAAACAACTTATATTATTTTCTAATTGGGGTTTAGGCAATTTAGGTAGGCATTGAACATTTTTTAACTAGATTTTCTGATACTTCTGAAATAATTCTAAAGTGTCTCTAGAAGACAAGCCATGTTACTCAAGAAGATCCTGGTATCTACGTCTTTGACTGAGAATTTAGGAACCTAAACAGAAGTTCCTAAACAGAGTTCTTTCAATTCTGTATTTAGTCTGTCCATTTCTAATGGGCATTTCTTTATGGGAGGAAAATGTTGATCCCCTCAGCTCAAAGAGTATTTAGAATACTGTGTTCCCAGCTTCTTGAGTAAGCCCTCAAATTCTTACACTATGACACAGAAGTTTTGTGTTGCAGTAGCCCTCTTGTTAGAGGGTAGAAATGAGCCAAGATGCAGACTTCTTGTCTATCACAGCATGAAAAGGGTCCTGGTTTATTCCTCTCCACAGCTCAGCCATCCTGACTCCAACCATTCACTGATTCTGGCTGCAGCAAGCTTCTACTGTAGGATTCCCTTGCAGCCTCTGACTGCTGGTTATTTCCTGCTAAACTACGACTGCATGCATTGGTGTGCACACTCTGAATGCAGGCTTTTACTCAGCTAGACTGTGACTGCAGGTTCCAACAACAGGCTCTAACTGCAGACCCAGACTGACACCACAGCAGTGATTCTCTCTCCCCAAGACCCTTCCTCTTCATGATTCTTCCCCACCAGCTAACCCACTCCCTTTTATCACACTTCTCTTTATTGGATGTAGCTGGGACTCACCAGGGGGAAGGCTGTATTGGGTAATTATACAGCTGTCACTTATCAGGGACAAGGTCACCTGTATTCTCTTCTCCTACAGTTTTTGCACTATTGCTGTTCTGGATCATGCCTATCTTACCAAGTTAGGTAAATTTCAGATGCCCGTCTATCTAAACGTAAATCTCTTTAGAGCACCATGAAGGATATAGGTGCCTCTCTTCTCAAAACTGGCACATCTGAGCTTTAGTGGGCAAGTTTGGTTTTACATAACTTGTAGGCAATCTGTTTCACCAATGAGAACTCATTTTGAGAACACCAATGAAACAATATATAGAAATATGTCTCATTAGACAGTTAAGACATTAGATAGATTTTAAACCTATTGAAAAAAATATTGAAAAATGAAAATTTTCCTCCCTCATACTGCTTACCATCTGTCAATGACCTCAGGAAATTGATATGATACTAAATGCTATGACTAACATATTTGTATCTGCAGAAATAAAAAAAAAAAAAATTCCTAATCAATCCAAGTGCAATAAAGTGAAAATAATATTTTAACAGAAATTGTCTCTGGCAATTTCTTAGTGACATACTCTTCAAAAGCCTGATTATTTAATTAGTGTTGTTATGATAACTCATAATGGTTAAAACTCACTCTATCACATTTCTTATATTATACAAATCAGAAAAAGGTTAAGAATAAATCATGTTATAGGGTTCTCCAAATCAAGGCACTGACTGGAGCATCAGATGTCATGAGAAAGGAAAATTCATGACTAAAATAAAATAAACCTGATGGAATAAGCATGAGTACTGTCTTATCTGTGCACAACTTTAAGAAACCCTGATTTTTGCAACAGATATGAAAAACTGTGCAAATGCACAAAACTTTCTTCTACAAAGCAGGCAGAAACAATTGGACTTTTTAGCGTGGTTAAGTGAGGATGATGGTATTCTGTCAATGGATGGACTTGATGATCTTGGAACCTTAATAATTCTATGATTTTATTCTATAATTTTTATGACTTTTCTTATTTTTAAAGGTAGATGGTTTTCTCACCAAAACTTATCTCCTGATTAAACAGTAAAGAAATAAAACTACCAAGGTTTTACTCATTTTATCCTGTGTCTGGAAGAAGATATGAACTTACAAACTGAGTAAATGAAAGAAGAAAAAAAATGCAGATATTGATATTTTTGTCTTAGAAAATTACTTCTTTCCTCTTTCTAAAGTTAGATTTTTGAATATGTCTAGATTTTGAACCATCTCCTAGCAGTAATGAAGAACATATTTTCACCTAAAGCTGCAGGGTAAATAGAAAACAAGGACTACTATCAAACAGTGGTTTTCTGAAGCCAAATTAGTAATAACAAGCTTGAGAAGTCAACAATTATAGCTAACAACAGTATATCATAGACTCATAGAATGGTTTGATGTGAAGTGAGGGTCTGAAGTGATGCAGGCTCCCCAGGCAGTGCAAAGGAGCACTGCTTTATTGCAAAACCCAGGCCGTTTTAAGCAATTAGCTGATTATCAGCTACGTAGTTTTAAATCATAACAAACATAATTCACCCAACCACCATACACCACAATGTGAATACGTGATGGTTACATAACTTGGTTTTCTACTTCTAATTCTGCTGAGTCATTTTTCCATAGTCCTTTTCTGCTTAGCCAAAGTAGCAGGCCTGAGTTATGATTTTACAAGGCCTTCCCTTTCTAATGCTTTACTTATATGCAACAGTTTGAGTTGGCAAGGACCTTAAGGATCATCTAATTCCAAACCCCCAGCCTTGGACAGAGACACTATCCACTAGACCAGGTTGCTCAATGTCCCATCCAACCTGGTCTTGAACACTTCTGGTGATGGGTCTTTCACAACTCCTCTGGGCAACCAGTTCCAGTGTCTCACCATTCTCCTAATAAAGAATTTCTTCTCAATATCTACACTGAAACTACCATCTTTCAGTTCAAAGCCATTCTCCCTAATCCTGTCGCTACATGCCCTTGTTAGAAGTCCCTCTCTGGCTTTTCTGTAGGCTTCCCTAGGTATCATAGGACTTCTATAAGGTTTGCCTGTAGCTTCTTCTCCAGACTGAACAGCTCCAACTCTCCCTGTCAGTCTTCATACAAGGGGTACTTCAACCCTCAGATCATCTTCAAAACCTCATTCCAACAGGTCCATTTCCTAACCTTAATCCATATACTCACCTATAACTGGCGACGGCGCTCAGGAACGAAGCAGGGAGTGCATCAATGAAGCTGCGTGGAGCTCTTGCAAGCAAGAGACCCCTCCTTTATTTTCCTGACTCCTTTTGTACATTTTACAGATTGCCCACCCCAGAGGTGGGACCCTTGGGAACCACTGGTCATTTTCCAGAGACCATCACCGAAGCCCCTCCTCTGGGAACAAATGTGGGAGCTTTGGTAGTTTACCGAACATGACCTTGTGCTTCAAGACCTTGCCTGGGAATAGAGTTCCCAAAACAAAAACAAGCAGGCACGGGCATGGCAACACTCACCCACCCTTTATGAAAGGATATTGATTAAAGAAAACATTAAACATTTTTTTGTCAAAGATTGAAAATTGGATTGTTGTTCCACAGTCCAGATTAATAGATCATACCTGGTGGTGTCTAAAACAGTAGCAAGTATTCTAAGAGAACACAGTTTTGAATAGATTTATACCAGGACAATGATCTGATTCATGAAGACAGAATATAGAATTATGTTTCATATATTTTATGTGTGCATATACATATGTATATGAAAATAGGTGAAGCATCTTTCAAAATCTTACATGGCTAATAAATCTGTAAAGCGTACACGTTAATACTGTCATTAGTATTTTGCTTACAATTTGGGTCTAAATCTCGCTAAAACTTTTTGAAAGTTTTCTGCATCTTAGTGTTGAAGAATTTATATCTTTCCTGTTGCAACATGATCTTTCAATCTTCAAGACTCTATGTCTAGGATGACTTTAAATAGTAAACTTGGTTGTTCCAGAATTCCCTGAAGCTGACTGCTGTGGCACGCTTGTGTCACACTCTTTCAGACATTAAAGATGTTTCTTCATCTTTCTGTAGAGACAAGGTATCTGATGTGTTGCTTCTAAGCCACCAAATCACCTTGAAGAAACATGCCCCGGTACCCCTCATATTATGGGGTCTCACGTGTTGCACATTAGAACAACTTTTGCTTTCGAAAAAGCTCTTCAAAGATGTTAAATATGAGCATCAGAGCACTGTTGAAAGATACAGAGTGGGGAAACTGAAAGCACAGTCTTACAAAGGTAATCAACTTGCCTTTGTTGATTTTTGCCTATTATTTTACTCACTAAGGTTTAGTAATTGTTTCATTTTTGTAGACTGCCTCATCCAAATATTTTTGTAACTTCATGAACATGTCAAAGGTCCTCTGTGGGAATTCTGTGGGAAATATGTAGAATGACCTGCCCACAAGGAAGAAGGAAAGCATCACAGCATGAGACAGTGTGGAAGCTAAAATGAAATAATTTCACCTCTGTCTGTGAAGATTTAAAAGCACTGCAATAGGAATTCTGTGTTCACATAATTGCACTTCTGTGTTCAGATCCTAGTTCCAGAATACAGTTTTTGTTAGGTAGGCAACAGTTTATAAATCTGTTAAGGTATTAAAAAAAATAATAAAAAATTGAGGCTGTTTCATTTACGTGGTTTTCGCTACCAGCTTACATAAGAAAATTCTCTCTCTTTAGGCTTCTGCTGGCTTGTACCTTCTAACAAGTGAAAGGGAAAATTTACAGCCAGCCATCTACACGGACTCTCCAATGACATTATATGACGAGCTGACAAAGCTGTCACTAATCATTGGCCTTAACTATGAAGGAAATTGAGACATGAAGCTCCTGAGAGATTCACTACTTACTTCAGTTCTTCTTGTACCAACAGAATGAATCAGGTTTTGACATGTCATAGCACCAAAACTGCCAAATGCTAACAACAATTTAACCACTTAAAGTTAGGTTCTGCTTTCTGAGGTTGGTGTAAGAATTGCTCTGTGTATCAGAAGAGTGAACAAGATACTGAATACTTCAAAACAAAAGCAAGAACCCCTCCTACACTTCTATTTAATTCAAACTAGAGATGTGGTTGAGCATTGTTTCCAAGTAGTCCTCCAGACCACCAGAAGTAATTTTTGAGCAGAAATCAGTTAAAATCAAGAAGGGTGATTGACACATTTACAAGTTTAAATGCATTTCATGGGAAAAGTAGGTCCTTAACTCTCATAATATCTAAACTTGGACAAAAATGTGATTTATATGATGAAAAATGTACTGTAAATGTAATATTTTCCCTCCTGGGTAAACGGCAGTATGGTAATCAGTGTGGCAATCACACAGTTATAGAACTAAAATGTTAAAAGCCTCATGTGATTCATACAGCTTTTCAGATAAACATTAACTCCTATCCAGTAAACTTGGAATACATGGCAAAAGAGCTAATGGTGCAGTCTATCATAATGAGAGGAATTTTTTTAAAGAATGAAGAAATGCTTCCTAGGAACTGTAGTAGCCACGTGATGATGCAAACTGTACAGCTTTTTCATGAAGCTCAGGGGGGACATGCATGTGCTACATCAGTGCCATCTGCCACTTTGCACTAGAAATTTCGTGATCTGTTCATTTGAAGGAGTCTTCTCAGATTCTCCATTTCCGTTCTCTGAGTTTCTTATAATATTCTTTATTTTATTTATTTTTAGTAGCCATGTACAAAAGCTTTAAATCCACTGTTCTAATTTAGCTGAATTTCTTGGTTATTTATGCATTTGCAGAGACCTTGTACTGCATTCTTCATTCAGACATTAACTTACCTAAGCCTCTAGTTTTGCGTGGGGGAAAAAAGTTATAGATTGCCTTACCAATACTAGTCTCCTGCTTTTAAAACACTATCACTCTTGTCAGTATGTACACAAAAGGCTTATATTTCCTGACTATCATGCATTGATCAAAAGATTTTTTTTCTCATCTATTTCAGTTCTCATTTGTGCAGTCTGCAATGAAAACAGGAAAAGATACAAGAGACAAATTCATTTGTTTAAATTTATTCTGTCAACAGACAGTGAATTACTGACATATTACATACTCAGTATTGTGAAAATAATTCCAATCACATGCTAGATCTCCTCAATTATCCATACAGAAAAATGAATTAATGGAAGCACTTGTTTCTTAAAAAGCTTTACATAGAAATGGAAAAAATGAAGAAGAAAAGGATTTACTGATGTAATGTCAGTGCAGGGAAACTATAATACCCCTTTGTCCTAGGGTGACTTTATGGTGCTTGCATCCCCAATCATCTGTTCTGTTTGTGCTGTATATTAAGTTCTGTACCTTAAAAATGGTTCTGGGAACGAAGGGGGAGAAAGAAGCAGCACAGTTTGTTTTGAGAAAACTGCCTGACTCCCACACGGCCCGGCTCCGGCGTTCGTCTGAGGCACGGACAGCAGTGGGGCAGAGATCTCCTGTGCTTTTAGTTAGTTTTAGCTAGCTGAGGCAGAGAAGTTCCCTGGACTGTTTTTTTGCTTTTTCTTGGGACTGTTTAAATCTGCTCTGGACTGAAAACCCCAGAGGAGCAGCGAGGGCTGGCACCTGCGGCCGCCGGGCCTGGCCCTGCGGGGGGAGTGGGGCTGGTGAGAGACTGAGTGAGCTGAGCTGCACCCACGGCAAGGACTGCCTCTGTTTGCCAGCTCTCTTTGGAGAGGCCAGAGGTTTTATTGTTTAATATTATGTATTCTTTGTGCTTGTGGGCATCTTGTTTGTTAAATAAATTGGTTTTTTCCACTTTTCTCTATGGAAGTCCTTTTCCCGGACCAGCTGGGAGGAGGGGCCATTTGGATGTGCTTTCCAGAGGAACCCCTTTGGAGGTTTCCTCCCAAATTTGCCCTAAGCCAGGACACCCTTTCAAAAAGACATTGAGTTCACCTATAACCTGTAACACACAACCCATCCAACATAACCCATAACCCTGAATTTGACAGGCAGTTCTTTCACTATCAGTTCAAGAAAAGTCCATAAATAGGATTTATAATTTCAGGTGTGTACATATCTACACCTGAGCTAATCTCTCCAGGATATTTTTATTGGCAATGGATTCAGCAAAAAAAGACACCCTGGGGCACTATTCATCTGGCCTACATTAGAAGCCTACTGCACACTCAGATGAATCATGCTCAAGAAACACTGAGTGTCAGTTCATTGATTAAAGATAGTAAAGGGTGCCTGGAACAATAGTGGGTCTTTTTAATCCTAGCCTTTATATAAACACAGGAGAAACCCAGCCTGAACAGAGTCTGTAAAAGTAATGCATGCTTTAGGATGCATCTATTTTGGGTAACCAGTCATTTGGGTGATTAGTCAGAAGATCTGCATCAGGAATGAAGGGCAAGGAGGTCTATGGCTCATTTCCTGATTTTTTAGCTTCTTGAAAATAGATTTCCAAAGCTGGAGAGGATAAGGTCCTGAGTCTTTGATACTGTTTTAAGCTACTTAATTACTCTGTGAAATGTCCCAGGTCTGGATTCACCAAAAGGGATGTCCAAAAGTGATCTGTAACTTCAGAAGACATTTCTCTCTAGCTCTTGCTTGTTCTAGCAGTGGTGTCTTGACCTCTTTAGGAGTGAGTTTTGAATAATGAAAAAAAAAAAATCTTGCCATAATATCATCATGTAAATATGGAAGTCATGCTAACTGTATCAGAAGTTCCACCTGATGAAGACCATCAGATCTAATCTCTGCTCTCCATGCAACATTGTAAAACAATAGACAGTCTTTGCTTTGCTAAAGTATCTGATTTGTATTTTAATTTAAATGCAGATCACTTCCTTTCAAGAGAAGAAATTTCAACAGACAGAAACTGATAAAAAAAAAAAAAGAACAGGAATAAAAAAGAAATTACTGTTTCTTTCCTTATGAGGAACCTTTTAATAACTCAGCTATAGTTAAGCTCTTTGTGAAATATGGACCTTTCACACTCAGGATGAAAACCATAATCCTTACTCCTTCCTAGTGAGGTATATTAATAGTAGATTCAGCTTGACATGATGGTCATTAAGGCCCTCAGGAGCTGTGCTATAAATGTCAGGAAATGTTGTCAGAGAGTTAAAGGCTTGTTTCATGTGGGCTGTGGTAACTGTATCTTGTTTTCTGTCATGTTGTAGAGGTCCAAACACACATTAACTTGTTCATATGTAGTGAAGAAGATATTAAATATACTTAATAATGTATGTATTAAGAGTATTAATACTAATATATGTATTAAGGGTATTAATGCCACATCACTCTCAAATATCTGAATACTTGCCCTAATAATTTTGCAAAAAAATTATTAGGGAAACAAACAAGCAAACAAACAAACAAAACCACATAGAAAATAGATGAAAAAAAATTAGTTTGAAAGTCAAAAATAAAGTACCAACAAAAATACTGTCCTTAAAGGAGCATTTGCACTATTAATGGTGTTCCCAGATGCTTTCAGAAAAACATGCTCTTGGCTATTACATTTGCAATTCCACTGAGTTGTTACAAGGAAATGTAGTATGTCACCACTTTTACTGAACTTTAGTGTTGCAGCCTGTTGTGGGTCAATGCACTCACACAGCCAATTCATTATAAAACCAGGCTAAAATTTATATTATGCAAATAAGCTTACTAACCCATGTTAAATTACAGCTATGCTGTGATGCACAATAAACCACTCTACAGTGATTTGTTGTGGACTTTTTATTTATTTTCTGTTCTTATGATAAGCCTAAACTAAGCAGAAATAATTCACCATGTAAACACTTCAATGAAATTGAACTACTCATTTTCAAGAATCAAAACCTACTTCTCAGTACTGGAGGACAGAGATTAGCTTTATTTAGAGAGGAAAAGTGAAGTCATATTACCTAAAGTCCTCAGATCACCTGCATTTAAATTTCTCATCACAGCTCTTTAAAACTACTTCTTAGCAAATTGTGCAATTACATTGAACATCCAAGTATCTTATATTAGAATGCACATAGATTGACTTTCGCTTAAAAGTGAAAATATAGGGAAATTAATCTCTTGCAGTGAAACATGTTAAAACTAAAGAGGTATTGTAACCATTCTCTGAGTTAAACCTGATAATAGTCTAAGACAAACTTCTTACAAATCAGAGGGAGGCCAGAAGGTTTTTTTAAAGGTCAGAATTTGTTGGTTTGTTTGTCAAAAAAGCCTAACAATTAAAAAGAACATCATACACAACTTTTAAAATATGACAAAATTCACACTGAATTAAAGTAATATTTTTGTTTGCAGAGGAAAGATGGACCAAAAGGAAACTGAAAATTTTCTTTCTGTTTTCTTTCTTGAAAAAGAAAGTAAGGAAGTATATGGGGTCCAATACTAAGTTCTTTCCAACCTCAACAGATTCTGAAGATTCTTGAATAAAAGAGTAAACTTTCCCTCTCTCATCTTTTTTTCCTTACTTTTTGGTTTTGGAACTCTGGCCAATGTCATACATTATCTTTTCCTGCTCTTTACTTCCCAGTACTTTGTGAAAATGCATCATAATGCTTTTTAACCTATTATTTTCAGAATTTTAAGGAAATATATTTTCTGTGTGTACACTGGGGAACAAGTTATCTTAAAGCTGGGACTGAGCAATTGGAAAAGGGGGCTGTTTACAGGATTTTCTCACATATTTGAGATCATTATGATTGCTGTGTGACTTTGTTTTCTTACAAAGCAGTAAATTATATTGAACTACATTCCCTACTTAGACATGCTTATGTATAGAGGAAGAAAAATCAATATACATCACTGAAATAAAAATTAAACGAAGATCAAATTCACTCAGTGTACCTAATTCATAAAAAGAGTTAAGACTTAGTAGAACAGTAAAAATAGTTTGACAATTTTTCCTTATAAAACAGGGTCCTGCTAATCTTGGTCCCTAGACAGATGGCAGGAAAATTTCAGTTGTACAATGAAAGCAATCAATCCTTCCAGAGTAGTCATCATGTTAAAATGTCTAAAGGTGTTACATGATTGTGCTATAAAGCTGTTGAATGATTACAGGCAAAAATCAGTGTTTGAAAAGCAAACACAATAGATGGCAATAAGAAATAGGTGTCACATTTTTGTTGAAATCATATCCAAGCCAAGTTCTAATCAGAACTTTTAATCAGGATTAAATAAGAAATACAGAAATATAAATCTTAGTGAAAATATAGAATTTATCACCTTGAAAGTTAGGTAGGAATTATCTAATTCTGCCATCTAAACATCAGTGAAAGTTTAGCCTAGTCACCTGGGCTCCATGAACAATGAGTGGAAAGGGACAGTCACTCCGGTGGTGGCACTTTATTTGATGCAAGTTCGGATCTTGAAGACATACTGCCTGATACTCACTCCTCATATCCTCTCATTAAGTTTCATGACACAACTAGATGAGAGATGTAACTTTCAGATGGTTAAAACTGTGTGATAAGTCCAACACTCAAACAAAGCAAAGGAAATTTTACTTTCTCATTAAAAGCAAGAAACTGCCTGCAAATTTTTAGTAAACACTCATCAAAAACAGTCCATTCAATTTCTATTTTGCTTAAGGGACAGCTACAAACTTAACAAAGACTCCCTGTATGTCAAAATTTCTTTGTTATAAAAACACAACTCAATATTTTTTTCTTTCTTTTTTTTTTAAAGTTCCAGAAAATATAACATGGCATGTCCTAAAGTTACTCATCTTTTATAAATTCTGATTTTTTTTTTCATTATTCTCCCTATACTTCTCCCCAGGTTGGGGGGGGGGGGGGGACGGGGGACGGGACACACAAAACAAACAAACAAACAAACAAACCACCAACAAAAAACCACCCTACAACTATTGGACATTTAAATTGCATCTCCTAAATGACACTCCTGGATGTTGGATCATTGTTCTGATAGCTGCAGCTGGGGCCTGTTGGTGCTCCAAGGGGTCTGGAGGGTGGTGAAGGGCAGTGGCATGGCACTGCTGGGTCCTGAGGAAAATCAGGGAGCTGCAGAGGTGCCCCTCACCCATCCAGGGAGCTGATCCAGGTAGACATGGATATGGAGAGTGCCATGCGCATTCTAGGGTTTCTGCTGCTTGATCCACTGCATATTTTTAATATCTCCTGATGATAAGTGCACTGTGCATAATGTGGGCCTGGTAACTAAAATCAGAATCCTCTCAGAACAGTTTTTGCCAGATTACACAGGTCAGAGCCTCCCTGGCAGTCAGTCATCCTTATGCAGCCAGTGGTTAAGGGCCAGCAGCCTGTCACATGCTAATCATGTAATTTCCCAGCCACAGCTGAAAGTGTCTTCTCCTGTCACTTAGTCCCCACAGCACGCAAATATTTTCTTTGTCGCTTTATTCTTTTGTTGGAGGGCAGTGTATAGCTCTAACCCACTGCCTGTGTATACAGCCTGACAGGGACAGGGAACACTGTGGTGTCTGAAGTTCGTAGTTGACACAAAGAGCAGATGCCTTAGACTAACAAACACACATCACCCACTGCAGCTCCACCAGCAGTTAAATGAGGCCTTTATTTTTACATGACAATAGGAGTCCTGGACTCTGCAGCTGCTATATAAGATATGGTAAAAAGCATTGAAATCCAAAAGTTAAGGATGTGAAGTAGATTCAGCCTCTTAAATCTTATTTCTGCTGTTCTGTATACTTCAGTGGCCTGACTAGGTTTGAAATGAAATAAAACAGAAAACAAAATCAGAAGGAAACACAATTCTTCCTCCTCTGTCTGTACTCAGAGATATACCTCTGGCTAAACACAATTCAAAACAGTGGGGGTGTGTGCACATCACATCAATATCATTAAGATGAGCTTTCCTGTGCCTTTTTCTGAATGTGCTGTGACAATTGTGGTGCAGATAATAGTACTACAGTAGCTGTTGTATAGCTTCTGCTGTGGGCTGCTTATGAATACCTCTGATGCCAACTGCTTCAAAGAAATAATCTTGGTATTACCATGCAATTTATCAACGTGTTTCCAACAAAAGCTATCCTCATTAAAAAAAGACAAATGTCTAATCCTTGGCTCTTCCTGCTTCCTATTGTTTCCAGTGCTATAGAAGGACTCTCCAAAGTCTGCTCGTTCTCAAGGCATTTGTATTTTATATGTTCATCACTCAGAAGGAAACTGCTTTTAACTCCACATTTGCAACTTCATAGGTGAAGCCATTGACAGTTTTGCTGGCATGTTTAACTTTAAAATGTTCAAAAGTCTTACAAACTGTAATTAAAAGTGCAGGAGCCCCATATTAAGGATGCTTTTTGTAGTACTAGTATTAAGATGTTTAGGGATGGATTGTAGTCCCCCTGGACTCTGCAGACATAAGTGAAGCAAGCTATAGTTACATTTTCTTGAAAAGCAGATTATAATCTCCATTTTCTTCCTGGAGTGCAATAGACATTTTTCCACAGAAATAATAACCCCTCCTTTTCATGGCAAATTGAGCGCAGAAGTCCAAAATGTGCATTCTTTTGCTGAAGCAGCACAATATGCTCTGAGGTTTCAGTTTCAGGGCTGACCAGCTGTCCAGGAGGATGTCTCACATGGGGGGTGCAGTTCTGAAACAAGTGGTGGTTGGATTGATGTGATAATCCAGGAAGCCAAAGAGTGGGTAGATCAGGCCAGGCAAACATCTCTATTACTGCAATTGTAAATGCCTTTTCATCCACACACCTTTAAAGGTGAGAACCTTGTGGAAGGGGAGAACATGATTAACCCATACAAGTCCTAGTAGGAAGTAAACAAACAAACAAAGAGCCCCTGAGGGTTTTCCTGTCTATATAGAAAAGAAAGTAATGTGAGACAAACTGACTTTCCTGGTTTTACAAATGTCATCCGGGAACACATTTATATGCAAGTCCAGGAAAATAAAGGACAGCACCAATTCCTGTTAAGCAAAATGATGTCAATATCTATATGTGTCAGGAAACTATAGCAATTATTTTGCAAACAGGCATCAGTTACTACAAAATAGCTACATTATGAAATTCAGATACATTATTTTCACCACTGGAGGGCTCCCATATTTTTCCTTTAATTCCATAGGAATATACTAAGATTTGAGGGGAAAAAAAGCCCAAAATAAATGGCTTAAACAAAGTGTATTTCCTTCTTTTAAACGCAAGTATAGGCTCATAATAAGAATTCTTTACACCTTCAGTACATCTTTTTTTCAAAAATAAATATTATTTTGTTGGCAACAACAATAACCTTAGATAACATATGTCATAAAATAATTACTGGATGTTGTACAAAGAAAAGTGGGATTATTTATCATGGTTATATAGGGAGAAATGAGGAAAATTGAGTGGTTTCGTCCAAGCTGCCTACCAGGCCAGCAGCAGATCTCAGGTCTCCTTGAGTTTGTTCCCTTTATGTTAGAATCATTAGGATGCCACAAAACAAACAGTGGAGTGCAATGCCTATTAGTCTGTGCTACCTGCACTGGCCTCATTACTGTAGAGGTCAGACGCTTTTAACGACTCCAGTGTATTTATCCTCAGAAAGCACTGCAGCACAAGGAGTTTTTGTCAATGCTAAGATATCCCAACCATCTTCCACACTCTAAACTGTCATTCCTATCACTGGATTACCTTTCTTTTTCCTAAGAGTGCTGCATTAAATGAATCTTCTCTGCTCTATTGCTAGCAGATTTTATTGTTATTTATAACAATTTAAGCAATGTAGGTAAGGTTATGAGATAATCCAAAAACAGTTAAATAAAAAATGGTTGGATTTTTATATGCTGAATGTGATTGTTAGATAAGCCTTCACTTTTGATGATTCATCTAGTTAGCTGTTTAAATACCATGGCATTTATCATTGTTATCAAAACTGTCTATATATTAGGTTTTATTACTTATTTAGATATACCTTTCAGAGATTTGCCACCACATGAAATCAGAATCAGCAAGCTGTTTAGTTTGTCCAGTACTTGTCTTTAAGTACTTGCAGGTATCTGACCAGATGAGAACCTTTTAGAACTCTGCCTTTTCTGATGTTTTAGCTTCTCTTGGTATTTAAATCAAAACTAAAGAAATATCCATCTACTTGCAAACCTGACACTCACAAGTATTTTAAGTGCTTGGATAACCAGAGAACAGATTTAATACATGACAGACCGGAAGATTCTGTAACATGAGGTCTGCCAACATTGCTGCACCAGGAATGTGCCAAGAAGACATAAGCTGTCACTAAAAATATAGCTCCTAACACCTTTGAAAATTATTTAGCCTATTTGAAGCACATGAGAGTATTAGTGGAATGGTGGGAGGTAGATCTCTTCTAAATAAATTCTGGAAGTTAAACAGCCCCACAAGAATCCTCTAAGAGCAGGGAATGTATCATACATAAGACTGCAACCTGAGATCCTAAATAAAAACAAGAAAGCTGCTCAGTTGGACAGGGGCACTGCACAGAAGTTTATTTCTGGATATAAGAATGTAATTAACTATAAGTAGCAAGCATTTTTGTGTGACAGAAGTTTGCTGGATTCTTATTTGTTATAAGAAGCCAGGAGAGAACACAGATACACAATATGTGTTTGTTTCTTTATTCAAAGAGTGAGAAAATCAGGAATAGCAAAGCTATTTCAGAGAAATCTCAACATACTAACAAAAACATCTTTTGCAATCCAAAAGTTTCTGAAGGGCAGTCTTGTTTAATTTGAAATTAAAATCTGAATATAATCTATTCCTCTGCAATGGCTAAAAAAGACTAGCATTGAAATGTTATCCAGCAGTGCAAAATAGGACAAAAAAAGTGGTTTTTTCTTTTTCCTAAATAAGGTGTACTTATGACAGTGCCTATATTTTACCCAGTCTTCTAACTGTCCAAAAAGTAAATCTCTTATATGTTTAATAATTAGTATCTGGTTAGAAGTCAGCTGTTTTAGTGACTTCCTATCCTGCTTTTCTCTGCCAAGTGGAATTCTAATATCTCGGGAAGGAGCCAGTAAGAAATTTATTGCCAGAAAATTCTCAGCATCACGTCCTTATCATCTGAACTCAACCTTACCAAAAATTCCCCTAGAATATCATGTTATAGTCATAGTCCTCCTCAAGTACACTTAAAATTAATTTCTGTGACCAAGATTTTCACAACTAATTCACAGTTAACTTTTTTCCTGCCATCCACTAACACCAGCCTCCTTGTCACTGCTCTTTTTAGCATCAGGTGTGGACATAAAAGTCTCTTCTGACTCAGAACACTGCCCCCATAACAAATGTCAAGTACACTTTTAAAAGGCTTGTAGGAAGTTAGTAGTAAAGCACACTACACCGCCCACCCTTAGAAAAAATACACATAGCTAATTGTATCTTCAGATAATTTAAATATATCCAGTACAAAGTTAAAACTACCCTTATATATCAATGGATATTTGAGTCATTTATGTTAAGATATTATTTTACCTACAGATTGGTTTATGTTACATTTTGGATAAGCAATTACCACATGAATTTTTTAACTCTGTGTAGGAGAACTGCTTGATATTTTTCATTTCTCTTTGCTGAGGTCATGGCATTTTTTATGAACTTGCTGGATCATATTTTGTCTGTCTTATTGCATTTTTATCAGAGTTCTAAGAGGACAATCTTTTTGCTTACCACCTTCTCTTACAGTTACAGGAAAATCTGACACATCTACAGCTGAGTGTTAGCAAATATTTATGGCCAGAATATTTATTTTTTACAGAAAACTTGCGTTATGTGTATTTCCTCTTATGTCTAGGTTCCATTGTGTTAAAAATAAGGGGAAAGAAGAGATGCACAGTCTGAGAATGTTTTGGGTCTGGCCACTGCTTGCAAAAGCATACAAGCAGTGTGATAGAGGCTTTATTTCTCCTAGTTAGTATTTAGCTACTGCTCTAAGAATCCACAAATAATTTGGAAAGGATTTGGAAATCTGCTTCACAAAGGCTAAGACTTCTTCAGCAAAATGCAATTTCACACAGAGATAGGTACCAGGGGCTACATGAAGTCTATCAGAGGGCAGTGGGATGAATAAGGTCTGGCTTCTGACTATTTTGGGAATCAGGAGGATAATTCAGTGTAAGCCAAAATGCAGAATAATGAATATTAAATCACAGTTCTAATTATGAAAGTGTTTGTATTCATGTGTTCATGGGCAGACTTTTTGTAATGTACATACTTCAGCATTTTTGTTCATTTTTGTCATCTGTTTTTCTTATATGACAACTTGTTTCTTATGCTTCTGGGATTTCTTTTCCCTTTTTTCTTTGACTTGGATTTTCATCATTGAATCTGGTTATTGATTCAAAGAGCACAAGGAGCACTATCTGAAATATTTTAGCTTAAACCTGCTCATTTTCAGGTATCATTTTATTTCTTTTTATACCAGTTACTTCTACGTTAAAAGAAAATTTTACAGCATCTTATATATTATGTAAAGTAAGTAAAACAATAGATTCATTGCAGTTAAAAAAAATGAAAAAGCAGTGATATTAGCCCTTAAGGCTAAGTCTTACCAAGTGAAGGAATGCGCCTTCATTAATTGATCTTTAATAGAAATGGATCTGATCCTTCTTTCATAAATTTGTTACCAAAATCTTCTGATCCTGGTCTTGACATGTTTATTTGAACCCTTCCTTGTACTCTTTTTGATCAGTCATTTTTTTAGTTCTCATCCCAAACTCAGTAGTACTATGTTTGCTTGTATTTTTTTTATGCTAGTTACCAACACAGTATGCAGAACTTTGCATACATTACCCATTGGGATTTTTATTGGAAGTGATCTTTTTAACTTCATGAACAGGGTGTTTCTGAGTACCTTAATAGAGTCTGTTCTAATATATTTTTATTGACAACTATCAGAAAGAGATGATGATATTGATACTGAAAAAAACAAAACAACTCAAACACAATACTTCGGATTGTTCTAAATCAGTTAGGAAAATATTAGATAGATATCTTGATACCCTATTTGGAATTACTACCCAGTGTGGTCTAGATAAATATTTGCCCTTGTTGTTAGAGAGAGCCCAAGCTGATAACAATTGATAAGTGTGTCCTGCTTGAGCGTTAGAGTAGATTAACATTCTGTCCTAATTTACTAATTGGTTTCTCCACAAACTCATTAGGATGATTTGCTGTGTTTTGTTGTTGCTATTAGACAAGTCAATAATACTGCAAGTACTAAATCATAATACAGATATTGTCATGGATATTTTAGAATTCAGGTTAAAGGAAAACTGTGAATTATGGAAATGGGGACTCCGGTCTGATTCTTTCTTACTTTACAGAGGAAAGGCAGCATGGCATTTCAAGGTAAGATTTTAAAAAATTAATTTATTCACTTCTTTGAAGGAGAAGGAGGACTTGCCAATATTGTATTTCCTTATTCTAGCATTTTTTGTATTTTGACAAAAATACAGGATGTATTAATGAAATAAAGTTCAGGTTTAGGATATCTTATGAGTTCAGTTAGGTCAGAAGGTAAAAAACTATAATATCTTTGTCTAGTAGAAAATTCAAAATAATGTCTGAACATGCATAAGGTGTATCTGGAACCAGCTTTAAAATTTATTCATATTAGTATCTTGCCAAAACCCAGAAGCAGAGCATGGAAAAGAATACTGAAAACCAGTTATGGAGAGGTAATAGGGACAAAACCTCTCAGCATTCAGGTTTGCCAAAATGCTTGGATTATCTGATTTGTCTAATGTTTCGTCTAATGTTTCTTCTAGACAAAGGGGATTTCTATTGGGTATAACAAGATTTATGGAGGTAAGCACTTTTTTACCAGATAAGATTACATGTTTAAAGCCACATTATGTCATAGCAAGAGACAAAAAAAAAAAAAAACAACAACCCAAAAACAAACAAACTGCAGAAAGTGAAGTAACGAATGAGCATCACTGAGATGGGTGTTGTGAGCTTTTTGTGTTTGGTTGAGTGCATATACTAGGCCTACAAGAAAATGTAAGACTGAAGAGAACATTAAGAATTGCATCCTCTAAAATTCCATGAGGAAATGAGTGGAGATTATTGTTAAATCAAAAGTTCAGATATATAGAATAAAATTATGGGTTGTTTTACAGGAATGTTTCATTCATACGTTGGATGAACTTTATTGTGAATATCTTTTTAAATTTTTCTTTTATCTCATAGAAAGTATTTATTTGACAAAACCAAATGTTCCTCTATCAGGAACGTATTCAGTTTTAACAATCCTCCAAAACAAACAAACAAACAAAAAATACTCTTAGATCTGAAAAAAGGTTTTACAACATCAAAGAATCTGTATTGACATTTTAAAAACAGAAATTTCAATGTATTGTTACACAAAGGATTCCCATTTTGAAATTCTATGCTTAACTCAGAATAAAAACTTTAAAAATAAGATATAACCTTTGAAGTGCAGTGTTTCAATACTAAGAAATTAATAAAAGTAACTTTTTCTCACTTTTTTTTTTATTCTCGGTGCTGCTTCTTGTTTTTTCTTTAAGAAAGATAGAGATATTCCTAGATTCTTAGTTTATATCCCAAACTGTTATAGAAAAAAACTCACCTTCAAAATCTGTCACAGGACAGAAAATTCACACAGCTCTGGTTTTGCATGCCATCTGTTTTCTTTTTCTGTTTCAGCATAGGGCAACCTATTTTTGATGGTGCACAGTTGTACTTCAGCTAGAGATGACTTTGCTGTCTGGACTAGTACTAGTTTAGGCCATTTGAGAAATTTTTAACTTCTAAAACAAGAGAAGTCAGTAAAATATGTTCTAACAAAAAAGGAAAAGAGATTCTTTTTGCTACTGTGTAGCTTGGTTGAGAACTCTCTCCAGTGTACTCCCACCCTATAATTCTTCACCTGTGTTTTGTGTATTTTTTATTTGTTTCATTATGTTTCTTAATTCCAAAAATTACTGTGAATCTGATTTTCATGAAATCTTTGGATAGAACTTGTCATCATAAAGTTGCTTAGACGTTTTCCAGTTACATCCTATGTGGGAAGAGAAACACCTTGTGTGATTTGAAAACAAGACACAAAGACCTCAAATCTACTAAAAAAAAAAAAAAAACCCAGTAAGGTAGACTCAAGGTTCTGAGAGTGCAAGAAAAGAACATTTGAGGGGTTTTTTTTAGGTTTTTTTTACTCACAAAGTTGATTATATAACATAAAAATCTTTCACCTCTGAAAAGTCTGCATGTACCAGTAAGACCCAGTTTAAACAGGAGTGGGCTTTGAACCATATAAAGGTATTCAGAGACTATCTAGTGAATAAGGCAGATGTTGCTGCCACCCTGGTGGAGGAACTGAACCCAGCCATCTGCACACTCCTTTTAGTAAGAATAAAACAATTACTTCTGCTTGCCCCTAAAAGAAGGCTGCAATAGATGTGTAATAAATAGCGGCCCCTTCCCCACCAAAAAAAAAAAAAAAAAAAAAAAAAAGGCCACCTGCGAGAAATGCACAAAATGAGCCAATAGTTATCTGACTTTTTTATTTTAACAGTATAAAAAAACAGACTTGCATATATGCACACACCAAAAGCAAAGTGAGCCACTCTGGTCTCTCACTAACCGATCAGCATGCAGGAAACCACTCTCCTGCTCTAAACCCTTCCAATTCCCTCCAAAAATTCTGGTTAACTTGCATTTGTAATATACCCATGCATTACAACTTCATAACTGATATGGGACTAAAAAGGGACATTTAGATAATTAATACAATCCCACACTGATGAAAAATATGGGATGTAAAACAAGAACTTGAGATGTCAGCTGTAAACCTCTTTTACAGCTAGCATGCAATGTTGGGTATATTTAGAAACCTCATAATAATAGATAATGAAAATTACTTTACTTGAGCCAAATAAGTGCTTTAAACGCATATCTGGAAATGCAGGACACTGTCTAAAGTATTCAGCATGATAACCATTGTATTTAACACAGAAGTAGTATCAACTGTTTCACAAGATATGAATACTTGCAGTAGTAAAAGTGATTATCCTAACTAAAGTAATATGCAGTTGATATATAATGGGAGAAGTATTTTTTATGGAATCATTAGTGATATGCTAAAGCTATTCATTTTATTTCTAGGACTTGTCTTCATATAAAATATTCATACAATAGGCATGAATTTGATATCTGTATGCAATAGGGTATAGTTACTGTTGCAAATACATCAGAAAAAGTGTATTTTTATTTATTATGTCCATAAAATTTCATAGACAAAAACAAAGCAATAAAATCATTTTATCATGGTATTGTAAGCAATATGGCTGTGGGGAAAGGTGAGAGTAAGTGAAATGAATTGGTGCTTAGGATAATGAAAGTGAGGGACTAATGGGACCCAAAGGACCCAAGTGAAATACAGCCAGATTCCTAGTAAGTTTCCTCCAACTCCTCAGAGAGTAATTCTGCTTGGATTTGACCAATAAACTGCAACAGCCACTCATTTCTAATCCCAGGCTTTTTATAAGCAGTTTGCCCAGTCACACTGAATAGTGTAAGAGGAAAGCAGCAGAAGGTGAATAGCTCTGCAAGGTCTGATGGAAAATAATTAAATAGTTCCACGAAAAGTGAAAGGTTTGTGCTTAGAACCATGGAAAGATGTTTCCTTCCTTTCAAATTACAAAGAGGGAATTAAATGGATTTATGAGGAACACTAGAGGAGAATTAAACTGAGTCAACCTCTCTCTCCTCCCTCTCTCCCCACAGCCTGCTTTGTCTCTTTTCCCCACCACCTTCCTCCCCCCATCCACCTACCTGCCTATGATATTTTCCTCCAGACAGATGGAAGTTGCACATGAGTTCATGCTCTAAGTGATGTTATTTTTTTTCTTTACAAGGCCCTCTTTCTTCAGAGATGAAAAAAGATTTCTCAGTGTTAGATAGGTGTGTGACCTGTGATGAAAAATCAGTAATAGAAGTCATTTTGAAAGGCACTTAAGTTCACAAATATATATATATATATATATATATATATATATATAATCTTCTTTTATTTTTTTACCAAAAAGATTTGGGCAGTCATTTCCAGGCAGAACTTATTAAAAGAAGCCACATGAAAATCCTTTTTAAAATATTTTCTTCTGAAAATCAGCCCTATAGGTCCTGATTTTGGCTGTTTGCTTTGGTTAAGTATCACTGTATTCTTAACAAACCTTTTCTCAACCACTCAACCTTTTCAGTTTCACCCACCACTGCCTTTTTGCATTTAGACTACATCAGTAAGGGACAATAATCACTGGGTGTGCAATCCTACCCGACCTGCTCAGAATTTCTCACCCAAACTCCCTGTGAGACTTTCTTTCCCCTTTGGTTAAACATACACAAACAATGAGACAGGTTCACATCTCATTTAGTCCATAGGAAGTGCATGATCCTGAATCAGGAATCACTAGTAGAGCTCTCAGTCTACCTGTAGCCCTGTTGGACTCAGAGAGCTGCATTAAATGAACCTAACTTTGTTAAGATCAAATTCAAATTGGGATCATATTCTTCCAAACCACCCAACACTTTAGGATCCTTAAAGGAAGAAGGATAAATACAAGATATTAGTAAGTACTGCTAATTAAGATCACAACCAGTGTAGCAGATTAATACCTAGAGTGTAAAAAATAAGCTAGCAAAGGAACAAGTCTATATAATGAGATAAATGAAAAGTAATAGACATCAATGTCTTTGACATTTAACACAATAAGAATCTGTTCTCCTGACTTAGTTTATTCTAAAGTGGAAAATACTATGTAGTTTTTTGCTAAAATATTACCATAGATCCGAATCCAAGCTTAAAGGTTATTCCTAGGGGTTCAAAAATATTAATATTTATTTTTCTGTCACTCTCCCTTTCTCTTTGAGAAAGAATTCTAGTACTAAGCAAGAATTGGCTAAGCAAGCTATTACTTGCAGGTATGCACCTTATCATTAAATGAAACCTCTAAAAGGCCTGTGTACTGGTGTTCTGATCTAAAATTAGACCTCTCTCCTATTATTGCAATAGCTCAAAAGTCGAATAAACAAACCATCATTTTGACATTAGACAAAAATAATACTGGGGAAAAATCATATGAAAATTAAGTATGAAAAAATAAAATATGATCAACAGTCACCCAGCACAAAACATAAAAAATAGCTTTTGTAGGAGCACATTACAAAGATAAACCAGCCAGTAAAACTTTGAATAAATCACTTTTTATCCACTTGTTGTGACATACAACCATGGACATTGATAACTTCAGAACTCCAGGTCCCCATGAAAAATATCTTTTTCAGAGGTGGCCTGTGCCTTAAATCAGATACTGTGGGAGGACTACCTATAATTTTCTTTTGATTTCCACCCCTGGGCCAGCTTAATAAGATTCAATCCAAATGCCAGTTTCAGCTTCTGATGTGAGCAGATGGCAAAAAGCAGGGACCAGAGCAATTACAGGATAGTACATAGAAAACAGAGAACCAAAAAGATGATAAAGGAAATCTGGACATTTTTTTTTATTATCTGCTATTTAAGCAGCGCACCTTTCCACAAAAGGGAAGGATTATCTCAAGGTTATTTATTCATTTACCAGCAATCAACAAGGTTCAGGTAGTTGAAATCCCCAGTACTCTGAGAGTCAGTAAGTGGCCTCATGCATATGTTCTACTTTATGTTGCTCATCTGCAAAACAATGAGGCTTGTAATGATGTGAAAGGTTTAATGGACTCTCTCCTGGTTTGTCCTCTATCCAAGCTCATTGTTATTTGTGCAATGCAATCTTCTTAAGAGTGTGGTTCCCGCAGGGAGATGAGCAGGAAAGGACTGGGCTGTGGATGGCAGCTCATGTCAGGGATCAAGGATCATCCAGTTAATAGTTTTACATTTAGAATCCCCTAATAGTCTGGTTCTAAAAATCAGCTTGCTAACAGCTAGAACTCGTTTACTTTATTTTGCACCCAAAAAATCCCTTTAAGTGTCATCATTTGAAAATGTGTTAAATACAGATCAGAAGTATTATCAGTCAGTTAATTAAGATCTATTATTTTATTATTATCTAGATTCAGGGAAGCTAAGGCAATGATGGAGGTATTTAGTGCCTTAGCAGGCCATTATGTGGTAACAACAACAACAACAAAAGAATAATCAAGAAATACAGTATGCGTCTTTGACAAAGCTGTATAGGAGAGGTGATATTTTTATGCATTGATTAAGGCACAACTTCCCTTAAAATTTGAGGCTTACCTGAAGATTTGCTTAAAAATTAATAGGAGACAGGAGTTCAAACCCCACAGGCATCTTTGAAAATCTGAACCTGAATATTTCATATTAACCATCTGAGAACACCTTTAGTCTTCTTTTTAGTCTTAGAAAAAGTGCAAAGGAAATCAAAATTATATAAAATCATCCCTGTAGTCCTTTCTTTGCGTCTTCATTCATCCGTGAAAAAAAAAAAAAAATAAAAACAGCATGAGTGTCCAGTAAGTATTTTAAAATAATTTTTAAAGTATCAAATGTTTTTTTCACATAGCACTGGTTTTGTTGCACTTGCTTTTAAACTTAGTTGTAGTCCAAAATTAAAGGCCAAGTTAGAGCCATCAAGTAAAATCATCAAGCTGTGATATTTCCCTTGGGAAATATGTCACTTCCTAGAAAATTGTTTCAGATCAGGGTGGAGGAAACAAAACTGTTATAAGGAAGGAACAGCTTACCAAAAAAATAGACTCTGAACAAGATTAATATGAATCATAGATTCCCAGAGTGGAAGGCCAGGAGGGACAAGTGCTTCACCTACTTTGACCCTCATCAACCACGGGACATTGCATTTCATCTACTTAACCTTGTATGCAGCCCAGCCACTTGTGTGGGACTGCAGCAAAACTTGTGCTTAGCTAAAGCACATCACTGGGAGCTCAGGCAACTTTGAAATCAAAGCATCATGGGAGGAGGAATCCAATAAATCTCTTTCAAGCACTTTCAATCTTTTTTTAATGATAACTAGTTCTCTTTATGTGAGAAAACATGTCATTTCTCTTTTGAATGTGTCAAATAGCTGCTGTTATGCCCTTTGCTCCTATTATTTTATGAAAATGCCATTATCATAGCTCTTAGACTGATTTAGGTTGGAAAGGAATCAGGAGGTCGTCTCATGCAAACCTCAACTCACAGAAGGAACAGAATCAATAACAAATCAATTTTTTTCTTTTTTTTTTTTTTAAGAAGGAAAAGCACTGTGTAATGTCATTTCCTGTTCTCTCGTTGTAGAGGAGTCAGGAGGAGTATGTCATATAAATTTCATTCTATCAACATTTTTTTAAAAAGTGGAGATGCCAAAACTGCAAAAAAAACTGCAGTACACATCTTATTAGTGTTATACATACTACAAAATGTCATTATTCTTTTCTGCCACATCTCCACTCAAAAAGTTTTCATGCATTTAATTTATATTGTGCTTTTAAAATTATTTCTGAACACTGATTTACAGTATGTGTTTTCTTTTTGTACAGAATTTTTTTGCATATGTGCAAGACTATTTATACAGGTCTAGCTATATGAACTTGTCTGACAGCATGATCCAAATATTTTAGAATTTTCCTTTTGCCATCATGATGGCAATTGTGCAGTTACAGATTTCATTAATAGAGATTTTATGTTAACTTTCATAAAAACTTATCCAGAATTTAATATATATATATTTATTCATTTCTCCAGTGACCTGCCTCCAGATTGTTTCCCCAGATATCATAATTTGATTTTCTCCTTTTGATCTATACCAAACCACTGGACAAAAAAATCCACATACACTATTTCAAAAACACTATATTCACTATTTCTGCACCTTCAGGCAGATCAACACTTGTAGATCTACCTCTGCTTTAAAGATTTGGCCTTTCCTGCTTCATTAAAATGTTGGTCTGTCTCCCTGATTACTGGTCTGATTTTTTAAAAACACAAGATGAAGGTGGAAAAAATTAAGGTGGGGTCTGGATTTCTTAGTTGTTTGTTTTGGTGGGATTTTTTCTCTCCCGGTTCATTACTCTTCCTCTTTTTTAAACTTTCTCTAAACATCATCACCCTGTCCCTCAACACTAAAAGACTTAATCATATGAGTCTAAAAAGTGAAGATGTGAGTGACTCCATCATCTTTTTGTATTGTCAGATTCTAGCTACAGGAAACTTTCAGTACACCTAATTTCCATCACAAGGTATATCTTTCCACATACAGACATACCCTAATAAAGTTTTCATTCAGGTTCTCGTCATATTCAAAATGCTTCAGCCAAATATCATTTTCATAGCTCATTGCTTTGGTAATGTCAGCCTTCTATATGCATCTTCCTATTCATTCTGCCTCTATCATACCAAATTGAGATTACTTATTTTTACATCCAAGGCTCTTTGGAGCCCCTAATCTGCTCAGCCTTTTTTCTTTGTTACTGACATGTCAGATCCCATCTCTGCTTGATACTCCTACATATTCTGGAAAATACATTTGTACACAGTTCTGTGACAATACTTGCTGCTTAGAGCTTCCTAAACATCACTTGGCTGTGCTTCTGCAAGTTCATCCTCATTAATTCTTTTTGCTGCATACAGAAAGTTTCTCAGCTGTGAACCTCCCTTCTTGCACACTGATCAGAATTATCTCACTTTTTCTTTTCTTCCAGTATACCCTCCCTCTCTCTCTGTCCCAGCCTGCAGGTACCTCATGTTTTTTTACTAGAGTTAGACAGTTTATTACCTCAAATAGGAGCTCTGAGTTTGTGATGCAAATCAAAGATTAACCTGAAGATCAAAAGTCTCATTTCATCTCTGAAAAATTTCATGTTTTCTGTTTATTTATTTGTTTCTTGGGTGGGTTTGAGTTTTTAGAGAAACAGGAAATGGTACCAGACTTTGTACTTCGTGGAATTAAGAAATCTATAAATCTGGAAAATAGAAGATGGATGTTTAAGGAAATAAAAGAGAATAAATTACTTCATTGTATGCTGGTGTTCTTTAGATGAACAGAGATTAAAATTTCTCATTTAATGCAAGCTTTTTTTCTAACACATATCCATCCACTGGAGGAAAATGTCAAAATATTTCATACTTATTTTTTATTCCTCTTTTCTACTTTATGTTTTCTCAAAATGGTGCAAAGAGAAATGAAAGCATCACTAGGAGAAATGTGAACAGAAACTGAAATACCATCAGAACTCCTCACAATTTTCTTTTTTTGTTGTTGTTGTAAAACAGAAAATTATGGAAAAGTTTTCTCCAAAATTAATATTTAACAAAATTAATATTTCCCTTTCTGATTAAACACTTTCAAACAGACAATATTGGCCTGCCTGGTGCATTTATATTTGCATTTGTGATGATTTGAAAGGGTTTAAAAGCTCCTAATTGTGCAACTCTTATTTTTTATTACTGCAGAATCTTGTTGTAGGTCTCCATTTCATTGCTAGCTGTGTACATACTGCAATTATTTGAATGAGTCATCAGCCTATACTATTATTGTTTGTATTTATACTTAGAAATACATGTCACACCTTTGCTTCACAATGTTGTGAATGCCCCAAAGCACTTTTAAAAATAACTTAACATATTCAGTAGGAAATACACAACATCTTCTCTTTATTTCCCATCACCAAGGCCACCAGCAACTAAAACGTTGAGCTTACTTTTGACACAAAAAGTAAAATATCATTCATTTTTTTGTTTGAAAATACCACCAGTGAATCATTGAAGTAGGAAATTTTCCAGTAAAGAAATACAGAAATGTCTATATCAATATGCAACATGCCATGAGGCTGTTAAAATAGTAGACACAAGTCTGTTTATATATGTTCTGGAGAGAAGCATGTTCAAACTGAAGTAAACCTTAAATCACTTTCAATAGTTTCAGATATTCATTATGAGTAGATGAAAAATGCCTTTTTAGAAGGGACTGCAAACTTCTGGTTTTCTTAAATGAGCAAAACTAAAACTCAGAGGGAATATGACTACAGTCAATAAACATATCATATAATCAATAAACAGGATAAAAGCAGAGGAAAGTAAAGAGATATTTGAACTAAAAGCTAATGTGTAAATAAGAATAAACAAGTACAAAAGATTCATGCATAAATTTTGCATGAAAATTAGGAAACGCTTTCTAACCTCGGAAGAATAAAAAACTTTTTAGACTGACCAGAGAGAAGTAGAGCAGATCTCAGAAGTTCCAAGATGGAGCTAATAAAATAACTTCTTATGACATATTTGATCATGGCAGGGATATTTAAATAGCAAAACCCTAGTTTCTCACAAATCTGTAATTTCAGATCATCTCCCATACTAGAAGTGCCACATTCACATCCCTAGAGAATATCATATATCATAACATATCATATGTCCTAGAATGGCTTGGGTGGGGTTGGAAGGAAGTTTAAAGATTATCTAGTTCTAATCCCCTTGCCATGAGAAGGAACACCATCCACTAGAACAGATTTCTCAGAGCCCCATCCAACCTGATCTTGTTTTCAGGGATGCAGCATCTGCTACTTCTCTGGGAAACCTGTTCTGTTGCCTCACCACTGACATCATAAATTGTTCTGGGGTTAGTTTAGGGTCCTCTGTAATCTACAGGGTATATAAGCCATAGTATATTTATATACAACCATTTTGTAGGGCTGCTCAAGCTGAATTTGTCTTTGTTGTACCCATTAATGAAAATAGATCAAAAGAAGCCTCTGAACAAGAAGCCAATTCTAAAATGCATAAGAGCTACCAGCTGCAGAGCTTGTTTATGCTCTAGTTGATCTATAAACTCTTCTGTGAATTCTTAGTGTGCTTTTGTATATATCTTTATATATATAGCAGCAAGTTTCTAATCATAAGTGTTTAGGTTTTTGCAATTCCTATATACAAGGGTGTATATGTATATTTTCATATATATGTGTATGCATTTATGTACATACATATAAAAGTGCAGCTATAGATATATATATATAAAAATAAATATACAAATACATATCCCTAAACCACCACATAATACCTCTAATGGAGAGATGAATAACACCATGTTTACTGGAAGACTGTAAGTGGCTTTGAACACTTCTAGTGAAACACTTCAACATTTTTCTAACATAATATTTTGAAAGGGCCCAGGGTCAATACAAATGTAATATATGGAGGGTAAAAGAAAATTTGACAGAAAATTTGTCCAAAGAGCCCAGTAAGGTGGCATGTAAAAACAATAAGGGGCCATTATGCTGTCTTATTAGAGAAATTAAAGCATTGCACACACTGCCTGACTCACAGTGCCTGGCTTTTTTACCGAACAACTTGAATCTTGTGTTTTCAACTCAAGAAGTGATTCTTAAAGTGTAATTTCCTTTTCAACTCTAAATATTTAATAGTACCAGATGTAGCAAACTGGTTTGGGAAACTCAAAAGGCAGAGAACCATTGGATACCCACAAATACTCTTTGGTTAGGCAAACAGTAAATTTTGTATGCAAACAATCTAAATGGAGTCCTTTCAGGTGCAAAGAGTGGTGATTCATCTTCTGCATATGCGCAGAAAACTTAATATTTTGAAAAGCTTTATAGATACAGCAGTACAAAAACCACAGTATATATGAAGTTAATATATGGAGGATCTGTATACTCCACAACTTTTCTGATTAGAACTGGGTCTGCAACATTGAAATCAGATTGAAGGATGAACCTACCTGGAAGTTTTGCAGCAGGTCACCAGTAAACTTTCCCAGCATTCTTTCCTCAGGAAGGTGGAAATTTCTTCATGTCATGTAATTTGCATTAAAATGTACTTTACTAGCCAAAGTTTCTGATACATTAGTATGGTTACTTTTTTCTTGCAAAGAAACTAGAAAAAAATGCTTCTTTGAAGACATGATTATACTTAGAAGCATTTATCAGGCGATCTACCTATAATACTATGTCTCCATTTTAGTTTGAAGATTTTTGGCTGGAACCTTAAGTATTTAATTGCAAAAGAAAAGAAGGAAAAAAAAAACCAGGAAAAAGCAAAAAAAATTGAAAAAGCGTTCAAATTTGTTACAATGTGATCATCCAGAATCTCTTTCATCACAAAGGCTCTAAGTACACTTTTCTGTGGGTGTATGTGGAGGGCATCTGTCTGAATTTATCCTATTGGAAGTGACTGGTACACAAACTGCATTTATTTTGTAGAAGAGGGTGAAGAAAGCAAATATAATTTTCCCAGATGTGTTTGGAAACACTAAACAAATTAATTAGATTAGGTTTCTTACTTGGGATAAAGAGAGAGGATACTACAGAAGACAAGGATATGACTCATTCATTAAAGGCTTTATTTCTAGGCCTTCCACGACATTTATTGTGCTAGCATCTAGCAGGCTTGTGAAATACTGGGAACATTTAATGTGCATTCTGCTTCTGTGAGTTACAGATTTACCACCTCCTTTGTGCTGATGCAAGTCTGAAGCCCAGAGTCAATGAACCAAAGTTATCCAAGTCTGGGAACTTGAATCCAGGTGCCTTGAATCAAGTGTAGCTGAAATAATAACCTCTTTTCCAATTTCCTCTTCAGCAGTACTTTATAGCAAAACATATAGATATGAAAGAACCAAATTTTTAGAGGACCAGATAGAACAGTGGACATTATAGCACAACTGTGTTTTTGTTCATATATGGCTATACACCAGCATTGACTCATGAAATTTATATGCCAGTTTTGGTTGTTGGTTGTTTTGGGAGGGTTTGGGGGGCTTTTTTGTTGTTTTGCTTTGCTTGTGTGTTTTGTTGTTTTGCTTTGTGTTGGGGTGGGTTTTTTGGGTTTTTTTGTTTTTTGGTTTTTTTTGGGTTTTTTTGAGAGACAAGTCAAAAAAGGCTAAATAGGAAAAGGAACTTCTACATGTAGAAGAATTGGCACAAAACCCACTTATTTTCTCTTTTACTACCCTGTGCTATTCCTCTCTGTTCAGGGACATATTTTGATTTAAAAGATAAAGCTCAGACTATAGGCAATGGTCTATAGCTATTCCTGGGACTTTGTGGAATTATCTGTGAAAAGGAAAACACAAACCTGTTTAGCGTCTACCCTATAATCTGTACTTGGATCCTAAATTGAGTTTAAATTGGCTAAAGTTGAGTATTTGTGCCGCACTATGCTTGCATTTACCTTTAATTACCATACAATAGAGACACAAATGAGTCTTCTCCTGAAATCCTTTCAATGATTGCAACTGATAAGTCAGACCACTAACACGGAAAACAAAAAAGATACTCAACTTGTAATTTGCAGAGCCTAAAATATTCATCAAGGAATTTCTACTGTTTAGTTCAAAATTATATAAAACAAACTTTATTTTTGATGCAGCAAGGTTTGATAGTCTAGAGAAGTGCTGACTCATGAACTGACTAGGAGGACATCACAATGTGAAACTCTGTAGACAGACAAAGCTTCCCACAAGACAAGAACAATACTTAGAGAAAAATAATATGAGAAAAGATTCAAGAAACAGTCTCTTAGAGAGGTGTTGACTATCACAAACTCCATGATAAGTGTTTTGAAACAGCGAGGAAGTAAAATAAACTTTTTGCTTAATTCTAAGATGGAGTAAGCATTTGTATGAGGAGAATCCTGAGAAAGAGAGAAAAGCAACTCATGGGAGTTTTGCACTTGAATCCTCGCAGCTGGACACTGCCAAATTTTGTTCTTTGGCTCACTAAGAAAACTCAATGTTTTTGCCATTTGACACATGCTTTAAATTTCTGCTAGTTATCTCTGCTTCCATCTCTTCTGGTCTTCTGAGAGTTTTTGGGCGTTTTTGAGAGAAACATGAAGATTTAGTGCAGTAGGAGAGTATATGGAAGTTACCTGAATATCTTAACATCACTCCTGCTCTTTGCAGAGGAATGAAGGGAGAAAAGGGAAAGCTAGGTCAGGGTCATGTGAGGTGGAATCACTGTTGTGCCGTCTATCTATTCCTTTCAATTGAAGGAAAATGGGAGCAATTCAACAATATGGTGAAATGACTGAATAGGAATTTGGAATACTGATTCCTGGATAAAAGTTAGCGGAATCATTTCATCAGAAAAGCCTTTTACCAGAACATGAAAATGCCTTAAAATCTTTCAGCCCTGACACATGGTTGGAAGAATGATTGCCTCACTTAGACTGAGTAGACAATTCTTGAAAATGATACTTTCACGTTATATATATCATCCTATAATCCAAGTGAAATGTAAATGGGATGAAAGATAACTTTACCTTGATTCAACAGTTACTGTCAGACTTCTCAAAAATTTCTGTGAAGGGGACAAGTAAAATAAAATTTAAAAATATTTACTAGTGGATACTTTCTTCCTGTTTAGGAGCATTTACCTCTACAAAGTGTATGTAATCCAGATCTTGAGAGAATCTCACCTTCAACTAATTCTGCAAATACTTCATAAAAAATGAGCCTCTGTTATCAGAGTAGAATAAAAGCAGGATGCCTGTACACACACCTTCTAAAGGAGAATTACTTTTCAGCAGACCTCAGGTTTTGGGACAGCCTGTGACAGACTAACCTCAGAGATATCCAACATTCACCAAAAGACCTGGGGCAAGGACATTCACTGACTGACTCAGACTTAGTAAAGGAATTTTGGATCACATGGCAATCAACTTTTCACCACTCATAGGGATGATGACCTCTTATTAAACCTAAAGTGATGGAAAAATACTTTCAATTTCCATATAGTAAAGAATGTGGAAACTCAGGCTCATGCTTACAGTATAACCTTTTTACCCAGTGGTTATATTCTTCACAACTGTACCTAAAGATTTTGTTTACAGTTCTCAAAATACTGTTGTTCAGAACTTCCACTCAAAACAATAGTTTGCTTTATTTTGCACCTTTAGATTTCTATAGAATAAGTTCTAAGGCCTCTGTCTTAAAGTTCACTGATTTTTCCCATTGTGAATTCCACAAGAAACTTGCATTTCTTTTCTTCCCTGTTTCAGATGTCCAGCCATCACCACCAAGGATATAAAACATCTTGTTTACCTCTAGTCACATCACTGGGACAGTTGTCATGTTATTTCAAAAATGTGTTGCAGCTCGCTACAGGTACCAAATGGAATCATAGAAAGGTAGAGGTCCTTGATTGAATTTATTTGTGTTTGAATCTGTCAGGGATAAAAGAGCCAACAAATAATAAAATAGATGCAAGCCTCTGTAAGTCAGCAGCCACCTGCTACCTCTGGGCTATTAGAGGGGCCCTCAGCATGACAACACAAATCCATGCTGGCAGGCCAATCACAGCTTAAAAAAAAGCCCTACATCAGCTCACCTCTTCAACTCAGTCAGCAGAGTGACAGCAATGTTGAAATTTCAATTTTCCTGATATTAGTTGTGAATTGTTTTATCACATTATTTTTACTCTCACTGTCTCGTTGTCTTTTAAATGCTGATAGTGTTGATGGCTCTCAAATGCAGTCTATCTGGTTGCACTTTTGAGAAATGAAGGTTTAGTTTTACGCTTTTAAAAAAAAATATTTCCACAAATAGGCTGAAGCTCTTGTTTCATTTTTCTCCCTTCTATACATCTAAATCATGTAAATTGCAGGGAGCTGTAAAAGTCAAAGTACTCATCATAGGCATCATAATTATTGATAATCAACTATTCTTCAAGGCTAGCACCATTTCACATTCCCTACTTTGATTCCTATTTATAGGATGAGTCAAATTCTGTACTGCTTTGTGTCGCTTTCAGTTGCATAAATTAACCCTAAGCATTTATAATGAGGCCTTGTTTAATAAGTTTAGGGAAAGAAACAGGGAGAAATGTAAAATATATTTTTCTTTATACAGCAAATGAAATCTTGGCCTCAGTATAGTCAGTAAGTTTTCCTATTAACTTCAATGGATCTGAGTTTTCACTCTTACGGACTGAATTTGAGTATAAAAGGAGGATCACATGGAGTTTGTGGGGTTTATTTTGGTTTTGTGTTGCTGGCTTCACAAATAGAGTCCAAAGCATCCTGACTGCACCTGAGGCTACAGAACTAATATTAAAGATGATGAAGAATGATGAAAATAAAAAAAAGTTATTTCATTTCCTTTTGTTTTTTGTAATCACCGTATACCAATATTTGTTCTCATTCAAAACTATCTTAAAGCTTTCTGTGTGGACTCATTTGTTTTCTAGAAAGGCTGCATTACTAATCTGAACCAGTTATAGAAGAGAATTCTGTTTGAAACCAATGAAGGTAAACAGTGAGACTCCCCTGGGACTACATCAAAACTTGTATTTGCCATTAGTACAAGGCCTTAGTAATCATACACAGGCAAATTTCAGCATCTCTGAGTTTTCAGTGACCTGATTTTCTTCATCCCTCATTATCAGATAGTATATTTGGGAGAGGCCTGAATATATCCAAGGGAGGTGGCTCCTTTGAGAATCCTGGGGAGTTATATGTGAGTAAAGAGATGGCTTGTAGGTTCAGATGAGGGGCCAAACATACAACAGGAACATATGGAGATATCCTAATTTGTCCTCTGCTCATTTTCTTCTCTAAGGATTCTATAAGCACTGAGTATGAACATTTTCTTTTGCAGCTCCTGCAACTTTTATGACAAGATGCCGTTTTTCTTTATTGTATTTTATATTTTTTATATTCTCTCTGAATCCCATTTAGTAATTCTCTGCTTCATAATTTCTATCTTGCAACTGTATTGTTTAATGATAAAATCTAGTAAATAAATTAAAATATAAACATGAGAAAGACTTTTCATCTTCAAGTTACATTATACATCTTTTACCTCCTAGTGTGGCTCTGTTTACAGCACATAAGCACAATTCAAGCAATTTAGAAGTGAATAAATCTTTCTGTTTCAGTAACCAATACTGTGCTGCATACAAACTCCTACATATATCATAAGTCTAGCACGGTCCAGTAATAACAGTGCAATAACTGCTGTACAGAAATGCATTTTCATAAGCAACGGCTGTCAGCAAACATTCCTCACAATTTTCTCCTGAAATAAATTTACCTTTTCTTTTTGCCTACATTATTCACAACTTGATATCACACAGAACCAGAGCAAGGTGCAATAACCTTTTAAAACAACTTTCCTATTTAAATGGTGCAGTGGGTATTTTTTTAGCCAGACTAAAAATTCATGCTAAAAAGTTTGTTTCCCATGTGATTAACATTAGCAAATAGAGTACTACTAGTCTAAGAGTACTGCTGAAGGTTTGAAGCTCTGATAAAGGAAGTTTATGTTGGATGTTGGAAATCCAGGGAGTGGCTGGGCACTGGAACAGGCCCAGGGCAGTGGTCACAGCACCAACCTGGCAGAGTTCAAGAAGCATTTGGACAATGCCCTCATGCACACGGTGTGACTCCAGGAGTGTCCTGTGCAGGGCCAAGAGCTGGACTCAATGATCCTGATGGGTCCTTCCAATTTAGGATTGTCTATGATTTTATGATCCTAGGATTCTATAAAGGGACACATTTTTTCAGGCAATCTCTATAGTTTCTAGAAAGAAAAAAAAAATGAAACTAGGATGCCGAGAGCTCTGTTCTTTTTAAATCTGGAACTTGCCTTGTTATAATTCTGCCTTGAATGATACATTGAAATATGTACCTTGTGTCACACTGTTCATCAACATGTCACATTGTATCATGTCACTTTATGTGGCTCAATATGACAGATGCATCTCTAAAGCAATGCGTCATGTCCCTTGGTATAAGGAAATGTGAAAATAAATATATTCTTCTTTTGTTTACAGTACACTACTTCCAGAAATAGGAAAAAAAAAAAAGAAAAGAAAAGACAAACCAACACCATAAAACCAACATCAAGCAACTTCTATTTAATTTTGCAGTGTTTTATGCAAATGAAAGGAAAGGGTGGTGCCTTCATCATTCATCTTAAAAAGAAAAAAAAAGTATACAAATTAATACATGCCTAGAATGCATAATTTCAATTTGTTATTCCTTTGATTTAAAGGATAGAAAGAACATGACTGTAAGCATTTGCTTATACTCTATAAATAGCTAGGAAAATTATGGACTAGGGAAAAATTACTTACAGACTGAACATGTAGTAAATTCATGTTTTCCTGACAACAAATAAATGTACTTCATTGTTTAAACACACACATATTAATTAACATTAGGAGTTATTTCATTTCTTCTTTCCTAGTTTCTTTGAAATAAATTGGTTTGTGTGGCCAGGTTTTGGTACTAAGAGGTTCATAGGGGTGGCTTTTGGGGGAAGGTGCTAGGAGATGCCCCTGTGTCCAGCAGAGCCAGTGCCAGTCAACTCCAAGGTGGACCTCCATTGGCCAAGGTTGAATCCATCAATGGTGGTGGGTAGGAGGCAGAGAGAGGAGTGAGAATATGTGATAGAAACAGCTGCGCAGACATGGAGGTCAGGGAAGAAGTGATTTGCTCAAGGTGCCAGAGCACCCTGCTGCCCCTGGTGCAGACCATGGTGAGGCAGCTGTGCCTCTTCAGTCCAAGGAGCTCTGTGATGAAGCAAATATCCCCCTGCAGCTTGTGGAGACCCCAACACCAAATCAGGTGGATGTGCACAAAGGAGGCTGTGACCCTGTGGGAAGCCCATGCTGGAGCAAGTTCCTGGCAGGACTCATGGATCCATGGAAAAAGGACCAGATTTACTGCCAGCACTTGTGACTCTGTGGGGGACCCACGCTGCAGGAGTTTTTTCTTGAAGAACTACACAGCAAGGGAGGGACCCCATGCTGGAGCAGGGGAAGAGTGTGAGGAGTTCTCTGTCTGAGGAGAAAGCAGAAGCAAAGACAATGTGTGATGCATGGTCCATAACCCCCATTCCCCAACTCCCTTCCCTACTGGTAGAGAGGAGGTAGAGAATTGGGCAGTAAAGTTGAGCTCAGGGGGAAGGGAGGGATGGGGAAAAATGTTTTTAAGATTTAGGGTTTATTTCTCATTATAGTACTCTTGGCAAGAAATTAATTTCCCTAAGTTGGCTGTTTTTTCCGTGATGGTAGTTGCTGAGTGATCTCTGCCCTGTCCTTATTTCAACCCCTAAACTTTTCATTGTATTTTGTCTCCCTTGTGCAACTGTGGAGGGGAACAATAGAGTGGTTTTGGTCAGTTTGATGATGAAGCCAAAACACAAATTTTATAAAATTCCCCATTATATTGAATTGCCTCAGTTGTCAAGACACTGAATTAATTCACCAATATGTTCTATTTGTGTTAATTAGGGCTGTGTTGAAATATGTTATAAAACTCCACTAGTTGGCTGAGGAGGCCAAACATTGGGGACTGAGTTACTTAGTCCATTAATATTGTATTTCCTGTGAATCAAATTCACTCTTTCATAGAGCAGAAATGTGAAGAAAAGGCAGCCTGTCTTTTATGGTTTCCTAATTGTCTGTTCAGCCCCCTCGAGGGTTGTATCTAACATCTCAGGTTAAAGTAGATAGCAATGATGCATCATCCACTGGTCACTGCTCTTTTTCCTGGCACCAGGCTACTTTTCTGTTTCTCCATAATACACCCTCACATGACAGACACAATAGCTTTAAACATCTCTTATGTTTTAAAACGCAAAAGACTCATTACTCATCCCTCAATCCTGAGACTATTCTAGTGAAGGTGTTTTAAATATGTGAAAAGAAAGAACTGACAGAGCTGGAAACCAAATTCCTATGTTCATAGAAGAACATGTACCCAAACAGGCATGAGTCCATTTGATAAGCCTAATCAAGCCCTGTCTGTTTGCCTTAACCCTTATCATAGAATCACAGAATAGTGTATGTTGGAAAACACCTCTAAGACCATCAAGTCCAACCACAAATCCAACACTGCCAACTCCACATCTCCACATTTTTTGAAAATTTCTGAAGAGCTTTTATCAGATCTTTGAGGGCTTAGAGAGTATGGCCTTACCAAGTACCACAACTTTATATCTGCCCCAAGATTCTGACTCCTTGTGCTAAGTGAGAGAAACAATTTGCTGTTAGATGGTGACGTCATCTGCATGGAGTGGGTCAAGAAAATGCCTGATCTGAAGTCAGTCTCAGGACACTGAGATAAGAGACCTAATAATCCAGCTTCTGAAATGAATATAGATCAAGTCACCAAACACTGATGTCTATACTGTATCCTCAGTATATGCATTTGTAGGCATCTGAGTAAACTAAGGAAACATACTGCAACAACATACAGTTCTGACTTGGGGGGCTTTCCAAGGAACACACAGCCTGAAACATTTCCCATCCATCCTTATCTCTAATTTGCAAACTCTAGTCTAGCTAATTTAAACAGGTTTGGAAGATGTGGCTAAACAAACACAAATGACATTGGCATTGTAGTATGTTATATAATGTAATTTTGCACCTTAAAGAAGATTTAAAAATTATAATATTGAATAACAAAATAAAAAGCATTAGTTATGAAAGCTCCCATTTTCTACAGTAAAATAGCAATCAATTTTTAGCAAGACGGGGACATTTTTTTGGTTTCCCTTTTATTTTTACATCCATCAAGAATATACCAAATCTGTCCACTGTTTGCAAATGCTCATGTTATTACTCTCAGCTTCACATATTTCAGTGCAAAACAAGGACTGATTTACTTCTGATGTAGAAAATTGGACAATTATTTTTAACAATAAAAAAAGGTATTATTTTTCTTGATAATTCTCATGCTATTCAGCTGATTTTTTTTAAATTGGGCCTGATACACTGTGGTCATTCTATTCCTTCCTCTGCTTCATGTTGTTCTTATGGAGAAGAGGCAGAAGAAAAATTATTTTCACATGATGTTGTCAGATAGTTTTAATGAACATACTTGAGAAAAATGAGAGGAAGAAGAGATTGGAAAGCTTACTTATTTGGAACTCAGTTCTACAAGACTATTATTGCTTTCTATTCTTGTTTGTTCTTTCTGTAATATGAATAATGACATGCCAATTGTGTATGATTATATATAGTTATTTATGGAACCAGATATTGCCTCTACACTTAATTATGCTTTTGCCTGTGAGGTAAGAATTCTATTGCCACTGAGGTGTTTAATTGAATCTATTTTTGTTCCTTTTTTTTTTTAATTAATATGTGTATTGACAGCTGATTTGCTCACCCCTCTGTGTTACTCCCCCTACTTCTTTATATGACAAATCTTCTGATAACCAAATATTACTAATGTAAAAATCTTAAAAAATATTATCTATATATAGGTATGTTTGAAAACTATAAAAATACATAATGTATCTGTATGACATCTATATCTTTAACAGACATTTATATACTTACATGATATAAATATTTTAAATAATACCTTATAAAATTTAAATGTTTATAATCCTTGTTACTGTTAATTATTTATTTTTATTCCAGGATTTTTTTTTTCTGTCTGTTTTGTAAATAAATTTACTAACTGTAACCAAATATTGAGTCCATATTCAGGTGCCTGTGTGCAAGTATATGTGGGACAATATTTCAACAGGAACCTCTGGAATTCTTGGTCTGTGCCAAATGATTCTGAGACATAGATATCTCAAACATCACAAGATTCCACAAGCTCTGTGAAAATAGCTAACTACCTAGAAGAAAAATATTTTTGCAGTGGAAAAGTTGTTTGACTTAGGAGAAGCTAGATGGGAAAGGAAGACTTTGGAAGCCATGGAAATTATCATGGAACAAGTTTTTTGTCTTTGCTTTTGTCGTGTTTTGGGGGGGATTGTGGTTTTGTTTGGTTGGTTGGTTGGTTGGTTAGGGTTTTAGTTGGTTTTGAGATTTTTAGTTGGTTGCCTGGGTTGTTTTTGTTGTTTTTTTTTTTGGGGGGGGGTGGTTGATGGATTTTGATTTTCTTCAGGGTTTTTTGTGTGATTAGTTTTGGGGAGTAGGGGGCATTTTGGGTTTTTTCACCACTTATTTGTAGGAAAAAAGAAGTTGGTGCAGTAGACAACACAGAATACATTCATTCTTATGGTCATAAATATGCACTAACAATATCAATGAAACATGAAAGGATATTGATGCATTAGGGAGAAGGGGTTTCTGTACAAGTGTTCCTCCTAAAGAAACTGAATGTGTACTTTTAAGCATTATTTATCTGCTTTGATTTGTACAGTCTAAATAAAAGCTGTTTTTTCAATGCCTTGGCCCCTTCAAATTCCCTCCATTCCATTTCCCTAAAGTATTACCAGACTTCGAATAAAAATTATGTATGTCAACATAAGGATATAAAATGAATCACCCCTTTAAATCTCCAGGGTATGGAAGCCATTTGCTTGTCTTTAGAAGTTTCCCAATTGCTGTGTTGTTTTTGAAGTTCTCTCTGACAGCCAGAGATACAGTAAGTATCTCTGGATACCTTACTTGTGTCCGTAAGGTAAGGTATGTATTATCTAAACTTAGGGAGGCAGAAGAGATATGTCTCAGGAAGCTGATGATGGATTGGAAGCCAGTGTGACTTTGTGGGGAAAAAAAGAAATCCGAAAAAAGCTTACCAAAACAGAAGAGGTGACACAAGTGTTCCATGCTCTAGAAGCTTTCACATAAAGAAAAGAGAATTTCTCAGACTTCATGCTGTGGAAAAACTCATGAAGTTCTGAAGGAGGATCCTGCAGGATTCTCTGTGATAGCTAATGCAATCAGAGTCAACTCACTATACCTGCATTTTTAAATTCCACCTAAAATTAATTATACATTCAATTCAAAATGCTAAAAACTAAATGGATTAAAAAAACCCAAAAACAACAGATACATCCTAGGGGGTACTCACCTAAACCGTTTTATATTTGAAGGAATGTATTTTAATTAAGATGTTGGTTTAATTAACAGAACAACACATCGCACTTCATCAAGACGTTTTCTGGTGGCATGAGATCTTGCATATGCCCATAAGGCTTGTAGAGTATGTGGTCCTCTCCTGCTAGGAACCTTATCTGCTTTTCAGAAAGATAAAGTGGTTCTTTGCACATAACTGAATTACCTTCCTAGGGTGCTCCTTTTTACCTTCTGTCACAGCCTCTTTGCCTGGAAAAAGAACCTGAAATATTTTTAACTTTCAGCGGATTTTGAAAATTGATCTTAGTGGATCATGTGCAAGAGGAGAGACATGCCCCCTTTGAAGGTCACAGAAAGAATATCTGAATGTTTAGCTTTGTCATAATTAAATGACTTTGCTCCATCTATGGAGGAGAAAAAAAAAACAAACAAAAACACTCTTCTGTTAAAATTATAGTCCATATTATCATAACTTTATATCCTTTGCCAAAGGAAAAAAACTTCTTTTAATACACAGTGCATCTTAGCTCTCTGGTGAGCTTCCCTGGGCCTCTGCTTGATTTCAACGCAAAACATCAAGTGTTTAAGGTGAATAATCCTTCAGAAGTTTTCTCAAAGCAAGTGTGATAGAATTTCACCATCCAGTCATCATCTGTCCAGCAGTTTCAAGCCTGTTCTTAGATCTTGAACACCATTTTATGGTGTTCATAATAAGAATATATCGTGACAACAAAAAGGCATTTCTTATTTCAAGTAACTGCCAACCAGAGTGCAGGACAAGAGAAGGTAGACATGTTCACCTAAATGAGGGAGTTCCAAGGGAAAAAAAATTATGACAGAAGCAATCAAGTTGTGTGACATCATTCAAGCAGCAGAAGGAAGAAAAAGCTGTTAGTTTGGCTATACATGAAAAGATTCTCTCAAGCATGGAGGATAAAGTAGAAGAAATTATGGATCATTCATCAAATGAACCAAAAATTTAAATTTCAGTGATAAAACTTTAAATCAAACTTTGAATCAAGGACTGATGTTTCAGCTGACAAGGAAGTGGTCAAGAATGCTGTGAAAAGGAGAGAGGCATCTTATTTGACCAAAATTAGTAGACAGATCCAGTGAATGCAAAGAAATATATAAAAGAGTGATTTTGCAGCATCCTGAAGTAACAGGTGTTGGATGGTGTTGCTTTTGATATAGCAGATACTGAAGTAATTGAGATATGAGAAGAAACATGAACAAATTTATACATGTTTAGCTTTATACATCAAGAGAAATTATTTTATTTTACAAATGGATAAAGAATTGTAATTCTTATCACAGTTAAACAGAATGTAAATAGGAAGACCCACAGGGGTACTTGAGTTGAATTTAAACTGAGGTTGTAGCAGAAAAATGGCTTTTTCTGTCATGATCAAGAAATGGTGCAATGAAGAACACTGAGGAAGAAAAAGAAGGACATTTATAGTTAAGCAAGTAGAATTTGAGCCACTAAATAAATATGGACAAGGAACTGTCAAACAAATTAAAAATTTACACAGCTGATGATTCTACATTGTTATTTCTCTCTTCAAGTGTATATTATCATAGAACCTCTTAGGTTAGAATAGAACCTTAAAGTCATTGAGTGCAACCTTTAAATAGCCAAGTCCACCACTAAAGCAGATCCTTGAGTTCTAGATCTGCACATCTTTTAAATACCTCCAAGGATGGTGATTCCACCACTTCCCTGGTCAACCTGTTCCAGTGCTTCACAACCCTCATATCTAATCCAAACCTTTCCTGACACAACTTGTGGCTGGCCATTTTCTCTCATACTATATTTTTTTCTTTGGGAGAAGAGACTTTCCCCCACCTTGCCACAATCTTCCTCCACGTAGTTGTGGAGTGTGATTAGGTCCACCTGAACATCATTATCTCCAGGCTGAGCAACACCAATTCCCTCAGCCACTCATAGGATCTTTATGAGCTTTGTTTCTCTTTGGACACCCTCCAGTGCCTCAATGTCTTTTCTGTAGTTATGGGCCCAGAACTGGACATCCTTCAGTCTGTTTTGATAGTGAGATATTCTGTTACATAGACATGCTTTTTCCTTACCTTTTCATACACTTTTTTTTAGTTTAGTCAAATCATTTAAAATATCTTCTTCAGAGTTGTTTTCTTTCAGGAGGAAAGAAAAAAAACCAAATGAAAACACAAAAAACCCCACCCCAATACCATGAAACTGCATTAATGTAGGAAAAATAGAAAATAGATAGAGCTTGCTTAGCCAGCTCTTTAATCTTTGGAAAGAGTGCACATGAGAGAAGAAGCAGGAAGTACATAAACAATGGTGAAAGACAGATAAATCCTCTGATGTGACTAGCTTTGTCCTTATAACTACATTTTAGATGAGAAAAACAATGCAGTCTACACATTTTAAAGCAAATCACCAACAGCACATCAACAGATAAAAAGAAAATAAAAGCCTAAGTTTTATTGGTCTATGTATCCCTTCAGTCAGAAAAAAATTCTATAGAAGTGTGCAACATAGTTTGCTACAAGTCCTCGTTATAACTAATAAGAAATGCCAGCTAATGATGGTCATGATCAAATACAGTTTCTGTTTAACAAGCAGTAAAAAATAATGTGGTTTATGATGAGGCAAGGCTTGCTCATTATATCATAATCATCAGGAAATAAGCCAATAAACTATTTAATGGATGAAAACCATGTTGCTTTGAAAAACTCTGTGATATGACTACCACCAAATAGTTTCTGATTTTTGTTTATAAGTTTCTTTCACATTAGTTGGTAAGAGATGTGTCAGAATCGATTGTGATTTAGGTGTGCATGCAGTGCAGTGATGGGACAAGCCACTGAGTATCCTTGTAAAATTGTACTTTTCATCAAACAATAGAAATTGTTTTCTTCTCAGTGTTCTAAATATCCCACTATTTGGTTCAAATCTCCTTGTGATACTCAGAGATAAATAAAAACATTTCTAGGGATTGCAAAACAGTAGGGTTCTGTCAATCATGATATTTTTTGATGCTGAGGAGTATCAAAGCTTTGTCTAGAATATTGTTTCATACTGGTGATTCTATGACCCATGATTCTATTGTTTTTGTGAAATGGGGCAACTTGTGACCTGTTAAGAAAAGCTCAGCTATTTGATACCCTTAATGTTTTTCTTTTGATCACTTACGTGACACAGTTTTTTTTCCTAGTCCATGTCTGAATGATTCCAAAAGTTCCCAAGAACTTTCAAGATAGCTGTACTGGTGATGTGAGTTCTTGTATTCACATAGATTTAGGGAAATCTTTTGCAAGGGTATCTTGAAATGCTTCATAAATGACATTATATTCTAGGACATAATTTTAAAAAGAATTGTTTTATCTTTGGTTGTAATTCATAATTATGTTTCTATGTATATGTTTGTTCTCCTCAGTTAGTACAAATATCCACATTTGTTCTTATTTGTCTTAAGAATATTTGCTGTGGCCAATTATGTGAAAGAAATTCAGAGCTAAATTAAGTCTCCAATGTACGGTTCCACTTTTAATGTACTTGACTGGAACCAAAATTTAAAAGGCAATTCAGGGGTTCAGTTCAACTAAAATCAGAGAAAAAGTTGCTGAGTAAAGAATTCTGCAAGGCTGTAAAGAAAATGTTGGTCTCAGAAACTTTTCATATATATTTTGGTTGTTCTTTTGGCTTCTCCTGGTATCTTCATAGACTAAGTCACTGAGCATGACACAAATTTAATGCACTGAAAGTTATATCTTCATGAAAAGTTTATCACTGTGGAGATATAGGTTTCTTCCTTCCAATTATTTCATAGGAGTTTTACAATAGATATTAATCATCTTCATTTCTGCTTGGAGAAAAGTACATTTATTTTCCATTAAATAGTTTACTAACCTTAGTGATATGAGTCAGTTATCTTCCCTTTAAGTTACCGTAGTTTCTGAATGTTAGATTTTATACCTTGAGTATTTTTAACATTTTAAACGTCTTTGTACACCCTACATTTTATCAAAATAAGAAGACCCAGTACTTACAATTCTATGAAGCAAACTATTTATAATACGTCTTAAACCTGAAATCTAAACTGCAGTTAGGTACCTGCTAGATAACCATACAAAAGTTCTGATGCTCATTTTCTCTGGCCTTTAGAACATCTAAGTTCATTCACCTCTGCACTGGACACCTAAGGGAACCTAAGAAAAACTAATCTCCTCTTCATTTTTTTCTCTTTTTTTTTTTTCTTTCTTTTTTTTTTCTTTTTTCTGTACAAGAATAGATCTCAGTATTGCAGTATCTTCTAAATAAGAAGGCAACGCTGTGGTGTTTCTGAGGATTTCATTGCACCAGTTTTGGAATTAAGTCTAATATTTCAGCCTGCTATTTTTGATTCTTCATGAATCAAAAATTATTATTTCAAGCTTTTTCCTCTTTTCTCTGGCATCTATGCATAGGTGCCATTAAGCATGATGGTCACTATAACAGATGCCTTCCAGCATACTCTGAGAGTCAAGGAAACATCATTGAATGTAGAGGTGAGTGGTGATCCAGATGAGAAGGCTGAGAGCAATTTTTGTGGTCAGGCAATTTTGTCAAAGTAACTACAGATAACATCACTCAGGGGAAAAATATCATTTATTAGCATTAAGAATGATGTGCTGAACACATCATTCCAAATACATATTTAGGCCTTTAATAGTTAAATTTAGTACAGTCAAGCTCTGAAAACAGATTGCTTACCTGTTAGCAATAATATTCAAACATGCAATCTGTTCTGATAGGCTAAGAAGAACCAAAATAATTATTTTTCTGAGGATTGAGAACATCCTTTTTTTTATTATCGTACAAATATAATAAGAGAAAAATACACCTAGAGGGAATATCTGTGCTGCTTTTCAATTAGCTCAATCAATCAAAATAAACATGATTAGCCAGAATAGGTTTACAACCCTGATCATTGTATATCAAGTTCCACAGGGGAATATTTCTGCCTTTATGACGTTGGTAAGTAAACTATGCATGGAATAATAGATTTCTTCTTGTGTCTCTAACACACGAATTAGTTAAAATCAAAAGCATTATAGGATCATCTAAAGCTGAAGTTATGTCCTCCTGAAAAGACTTTCAGATCTCTCATAGTTTTGTGAGTTTTTGTTTGTGTTTTTTGTTTGGTGGTGATTTGGTTTAGAGAACAAAAGAGATAATTGGAAGACTTATTCTCAAAATTTATTTTTTCCTCAGACTCCTGGAAAGATACATTTAATTTGAGTGTCCTTGCATGCTGAAGGACAGGAAAATAGATAATGGATCCTGGTTGGTTGAGGATCCTCAAAGAATATAACAACAGACAAAGTAATGTAGATATAGAATATCTATTGACGATTTTCTTACTCCTGGTTTCATTAGAGAACTTCGTGAAGGTTTTAAACTTCAGAAAGTCAAATATCAATTGACTTTTATCTCACAAGAATTTAAACAAAATTCTTTGTGAGTTGGTCCCAATGACATTTTTCCTTTCTGTGTTAATCCAAACATTTAACAATACATCACTTAAGACAAAGGAAAAATATCCCTGCAGGTCCATTTCTTTTCTTCTTTACACAGATGAAACTCCTATTGACTTCAGTGGGAATTAAAGAGGGTGAAACTCAAAGGGAAATATGATGATATATGTGTATGTCGAAGCAAGAATGGCCATCTGTTATAAACTGTAGTATTAATGGCCTTACCAGCTCATGTCTGGAACCTGAAAGGATGATATAAATGTTGCTACTTTTAACTGTGTCCCTGTGGTTGTGGTGTGTTTGTTTGTTTTTTTTTTTTCCACGGTTTGGGTATTGCTTCTTCTTTTTTTTTTTTTTTTTTTTTTTTTTAGTGTGTGGGTTTTTTTGGTTCTCCTAGTAGATTCAACTAAATCATTCAATCTTTTCCCAGTCTTCCTCTTGAAGAATGGACTAGCACTGGTATTTATCATTTAAATATTTTTATCTTGGAACTTAGATGGGACACTTAAAAATAGCTAAAATTGTTTCTCCTTGAGCAGGTGAAATAAAGCTATTTCTTTTGTCATAGGAAACCATTTGTTTAAGTCCAAGCAGAGATAGATTACTCATGGGGCACGTAATTAGCTTCGTATGATACCCTTAAAGTGCACTAGCTGGAATGGTATGCATGTCATTTAAGCACTGCACTGGAACACGTTTGTATTGGTTTGTTTGAGTGCAACCACTTTACTGGAAGTAAGGGGAGTATTTAATGACCTTTGCCTCATCTGGAAGCCTAGAAATGGTTTGTAAGAATTGCTGCTAGTAGAGTTAACAACTAATGGACACTCCTCTTTCATACAATTCATAATGTATGTGTTTTGGGAGGAGAGGGTCTTGATTTCAGGTTCCAGGATTCCTTACACAGGGGTTTCTGCCAGACTCCTTACACTGTGTGCCACTTCTGATAATATATTCATGAACATTCAAAACAGGGCTAAGTGTTTTACAGCTATCAAGATTGCTTCCTAACATTTGAAAACAGACAACCTATGCCAATCACAAATACTTGGGAAAATGTCATCCTTGAAAATTCAGCTTCATGAAATGTAATGGAGACATGAAATATACACTGAGAAACTGTTAAATAAAATTGCTCTTCCTGGAATGTGGAGAAAATAAAAACTGACAAAGGTTGAGGGGTAAACATCAAAGAAAGAATCTAGTAGAATTATTTTATTACATACCACTTTTAGTACGAGTAGAGGTTAGTATATTTAGCAGAAGACATAGTAAAAATTATTATTAAAAAAAAAACCCAAAATAGGAAAAAAAAAGAGGAATATAATCTATTACCTTCTATATTATAATGTACATTCACGGAGAACATACAGTTCCTCTAACCCAGTAGTCAATATCTGGCAAGATGGAAGATGATTATTGCAGTTATTGCAGTTACTTTTTGGAACAGCTATTTTAGCCAAAAAATGAAAGTGCTATTGCTGCTATAATGAAAGCCTATCATACCCACATCATTGACAACAGAGGAAGGTGGGAGTATTCATTTCATGGGTATGAAATGGTATATTTATCAGTCATATCTGAAAAATTGAGCGAGGAGTTATATTCATAGAACCAAAGAGTAAATGTATGTATGTATGTAAATATATATTGCACTATATATTTTTTGTATGTATGCATTTATTTTAAACCAAAGACATAAATTAATTCTATAATACCTGTGCAGAATTGTTCTCATAACGAAATTAAAAGTTCATTTTTTTCTACAGTTAAAATTAAACCAGACTATTAACTCATAACATATATCTATTAACCATTAGTAGAGTGACGGGGAATGTAGGCACAAATACACAAGTGAAAAGCAAATTTACAGAACTATATGGAGTTTTATGGAATTTTTTTACATCTGAATTTAGAATATAAAATAATAAGAAATAACAGGAAATTGTGTGGATAGTGACAAAAAAATATTGGACTGTTTTACCAATGCAATGCTGATAAAAAGAGCTTAATATCAGACCTGACTGAAGCAAATTCCTAAAGAAAATAGGAAATGGTTGTCATGTAACACTATCCCTGCAAATCATCGTCTCCCAGCTCATTTTCACAGCATTTCAACATATGTTGTGTTTAGAGGGTTAAATTATAATCACCACACAGTAGTTAAGCTCCATGGAAAAGCAAATTTGGACAAAGAAAAATCAAGTTTTCTTCTGATTTTTTGCCTCACAGCTAAGATCTGTTTGAGCCAACATATGAAATTATCTGTGATTAGGCCCCAAAGCACTAAAATACCAATTAATTATGATGATTAGATATGTCTTCATTAGCAGCCTATAAATAAATCATACACAGCACTGCACAGCCGGTATTGCTACTGTGCTAAAAAGAAAAAAAAATCCTTTAGTGTGCTATAGTATCTAATTAACTTTAAATTTTTGTTATAATTTGGCATTTGTACCATATTACAGAATCTTGAATATTTCCTTGTTTTTATATAAACATGTATTTTCAGACCTATAGATGCTTCCTAGTATGTATAAAATATCTACTGCTGCATGAAGAAAAGATCCTCAGTTACAAGACCATCTTTAAAATTGTGTTGATATTAATATTAATACAAGGATTCACTTGGCATAAATATTTTTGTTAGCATGAAACATTCAACTGAATGGCTTAATCCTGATTTACTCTCTTCTCCATCTGATCTGTATAAATCATGTTTCATCCATTTCTGGGTGGTGAAAGAGAAGCATATGGCACATTACTAAGATGATGGTTGAGTGTGGTCTACATTAACAAGTAGTACAGCCAAACAGGAGTGAATCTGCAGAGTGAAAAAGCTGAAAATGAGGGGGAGTTACTTTGGCATAGCTTTAGTCTGATCTGGGGTGTGGGCACTCAATCAACAGTTGGATGATATTACATGTGGTCCTGGAGTACATCATCTGATTTAAGTACCTACAAGAGCAATCTTGTTCATGAGCTCTGAGACTCTTCCACAGTATGAGTCAAGGGAGAAGGAATTACCCAGGACCTTTATTGATGATCTGTTTGAGGAGATTGAGTTAACATTAGTCAATTTGCACACAATACCAAACTGGGTTGGAGTGTCCATCTGCTGGAGATTAAGAAGGTGCTGCAGTTGGACCTGTGCAGGCTGGATTGATAAACTGAGACAAACAGCATGAGTTTCAACAAGACCAAGTGCCAGGTCCTGCACATTGGCCACAATAACCTCATGCAGAGGTACAGGCTGGGGAAAGAGGCTGAAAAGTGTCCCAGTGGAAACAGACCCGAGACTACTGGTTGGCAACCAGCTAAACATGACCCAGCCATGTGTCCAGGTGGCCAAGGAAGCCAACAGCACCCTGGCTTGTACCAGAAATAATGCAGTCATCACTTCCCTAATTCTTCCCCTTTATGCAGCACTGGTGAGGCTGCTCTTTGAGTTCTGCATCCAGTTCTGGGCCCCGCAGCTCTGGAAGGACACCGAGGTGTTAGAGCACATCCAGAGAAGGGCGAAGAAGCTGGTGAAAGGTCTGGTGTATGTCATGTGAGGAGGCAACTAGTAATAGAACAAGAAGGTATAGTCTAAAACTGCACCGAGGGAGGTTTGGGTTGGGCATTAGAAAGAAATTCTTCACAGAAAGGGCGATCAGGTAACGGAATGAGCTGCTGAGGGAGGTGGCGGAACCACCGTCCACAGACGTGTTTAAGGATAGACTGCCCATGACTCTAGTTAACACAGTGGTGCCCAGTCATAATTTGTACTCCATGATCTCTGAAGTCTTTTGCAGCATAAATTGATTCTGTGAAGAGGGAGTACTAGATGCCAGACCTTGAGGAAAAGAAGATGTCTACTTGAACATTAATTTAGATGCACTCTGTCAATATTCTTGTGCTCAAATAATAGTTTGTGCAGCCCTGCAGCAATCCATTTATCTCCAACTTTTCTAACATTCCACTCACCATGATTCTTTGATGTCATTAAGTATTACAACATGTCTACAGAAAACCATACTTAGTTTGTACACATTTCCAAAACAACCCTGAATTTAATCAATATCATCAATAAATTTAACTCTGTAAAACAAGGTTCTCTTTTTAATTTGATTCAGATGCTAAAGTTGACTCTGCTTACATGAAAAAAATGCCGGACAATCTGAAAATAAAGAACCTCTAATCTCTTCCCTTCCATTAGTAATTATTTCTTGGTAAGACAAAATCTACTGCTCAATCACTAATAATTTTTTCACTTTTCCACCATGCAATTTTATGCTACAGAGGTGTCATTATTTTAGCTTTGGTCATGTCAGCATGAATTCTCCTACTGGACTTCTGCCTTAGACTTCTCAAAGCCTTTTCTAGTTCCTTTATCATCCTCCGCAACAAACTTGGCTTGAGTAGAAGGTAATAGTTCCCTTTTCTAGTTTCTGAATAACAAAATATCTGTACTCCTGTTCCCTCCAATTTCAATAACTTTTACCTCCTTTTTCTCAAAGTAGCAGGCTTTGAGAGTTATTATGAGTTTCTAAGTATTAATTTATTTTTTTTTGGCATATGATGGAGGACTTTTAACATCTGAGGAAAGGCAGGAAGCCTTCCTTTATACTTATGTAACAATTTCCTACTATTTCCAGCTGAAAACATGGAAATGGTCTTCATTCAGTGAAAACAAATTATAATTGAAGAGCATTTGTGTCAAAAACAATGATCCTGAAACCTCACTTTCAACTACTGACTGAGAATTGCCTAAACCATGTAGATACACTAATGAGCTGTTTTTTCATTTGACTGTTTACTTTAAAAGTCTTTGGATGTTTCACACTATTCTTAAGCACAAAATGCAATCTAGACCTGACACGAGTCAGAAGCTCTGTAAATATTCCCACCTTAGGTGAAAACTCAGTGCTGAACATAGAAAGAAAAGTTCATCCTTTGAGTGTTTTGTCAGCTAAATCAAGAGCCAGAGACAATCCATTTTTCACAAATAAATACACAAAATTCAGTGATAGGTACACAATCATCCCATTTTTTCTCCTTCTGGAAATACAATGGAAAATTGGGGTTTTTTTGTATTTTCAGAACTCTGGATGCCCTCACTCCAATTGTCTTCTCTTGTTCTTTTGAATCAGCCCACACCACCTACAGGAGTATATTTGGCTTCTTATCAGCACTCCACTGCTAGAGGTCTTTCTTATACATTTACTGCCCACCTACTTAGGAATATGTTCTTCTACCTACCAGCATATTCAAGTATTTCTTCTCTCTAAATTTTATGAAAGACAAAAATGTAATCAATTTCATGTAGGTATGAAAAAGAGCATAACTTTATAACAATTTGAATTAATTCAACCTCCTTGCTGCCTTTTACACATTACGTGAAATTTATACTTACTAAGGAGTCTATTTTTAAAGGATGGTTCTGCAATCTAAACAGTGGTACAGTGTACTTGTACCTCTTTGCTTTTTATCTGGTCAGGGATTTACTATTGTGTGGCTTTATTACAGAAGAAAAAAAGGCAGCATCACCAAGATAATCACAAGCAATGTATGTAGACATTAAAAACATTGCCACACTGCCACTTGAGATGGGTAAATAAAGTTTGTCACTGATTTCCAGGAGCAGAATTTAAGAGCATTCAGAACTACATCTCTTAAAACACTTTAAAAACACTGCCCAACATGCAGTTTTCTTTTAACATGTATTTAAAATTTAAACAATTTTAATTTAAAGGAAATATCTCTCCTTCATGAGACTAATCTGAAAACTGACATCCTTTTACCTCAAAACTTTCCCTAGATTTTCATAAATCAATTCCAATAATAGAAAACAATAAAAATGAAAGCGTACAGCAAGTTCAGTGAGAACATTTCCTGTTACAATAGACCAAATTCCTGGCTAGTGAAAAATGGCTGAGCTCTATTACAGTCAATTGAGATATATCAAGATATACCAGCAGAAAATTTGGCACACTAAATAGAGTATTAGTTTTCCTCTGGATCCAGAGATCTGGGTTTATCTTTGTTTCTCGCCTATAAGTTATATGAAAAAGGGGAAAAAAATGACTACAGCTAGGTTTCCTGCTGAACAGATATACTGTGTCTCTATCCCCCACTCTCTACAATCAATTTTCATTAGGGCTTTTCTGACTGAATTTTTCTCTTCCACTTCTGCAGTTACAATTTAGTTCTTGAGAATACAACACTATATATTACCCACATCATGCCACTAGGGATTGAGTAGGAGTCAAAATAGACCACCAACACTTTATAATACTTTGAGGCCAATTCTAAAATACACAAACTTATTTCTTTAAACTGCTACTGATACCATCGAGAACAGATGGCATGACCATGTTATCCAAGAAGACTCACCTCAGCAGCTTGAGCTAGGGGAATTATTAGCAATTATTACACAGTATTACGGATTCTGTATCTCCTGCTGTAGGTTAATTTCCAGAGAAGGCATAGCTGCCACTCCTGCTTAGATCTCACATCCTAGCAGAAAATATTACACACATTATACACTACACAGATGCATGCATAGACATAGAGATTTATTTCTGTGGGCAAAGACAAGGACTGACCTCAAAGGCACAACCTAAACCTTTTAGGTATAGTTTATGATATTTATATTATTTTAATGTTTAGAGAAGAGACTTTTGAAAAAACATCTCTAAAAATCATAAACCTAAGAGTTATACCTATATGAAGAGTGGTAACTTTGATGCTGTTCAGTCAGTGCAGTTGGCAGGATTTCTCTATTGAGCTACATCAAACAGTGGGAGAGGAGTGACATTTCAGGTCTAGACCTGCGATGTCATCCTTTATCCCAAGACCTTGTGTCTTTTCTCTTTCTAAGGAGATTTTCTGTTACCAGTTTTTAAATTATGTTAAACATTGAGGATTTCATTGTTCTTTTAGGAGAAAGAAGCTGAGATGAACAGTTGTGGGTCCTGTAGTTGTTACTGAAGTTTCAGCCACGGTCCTCAGGACAACCAAAATGAAGTCAAACAAAAAGGAAGAACAGGAATGTTGGAAAATAAATCTACAGTTACTGGTGATGATCTGAGTTGAATATCACTGCTAGAGAAAAACAGGCCCAATGCAAGGCATAATGCCTTTCCAAGAGCCGGGAAATTACTGGCCTTGATCTGTTAAAGGCATTTCTTTTTCTTCTTTTTTTTCTGACCAAGATATGAAACATAATTTTAAAAAAGAATAGACTAACCAAAAAAGGTATCAGTAGGCTTTTTTTATTTTTTTTTCATTTAAGCTAAAAAAATGCTGTCTTTCTGCCTATAAGGCAAAAATTGTAGAATTTACAAACATTCCTTACTATAGAAAAATACACACTGTGTATGACACTTAAACATCAGTGGTTGCAAGTACAAAAATGATATGCTGTTGTTTTCTTGACTAGCCCTCCTGTCTCTAATCAAAGCTTAGATAGCATCCTAATAGTGAACATACCATGAAACATCACGAGGTAGCCACTGTAAAAGACAGTTTACTGTGGAACTGTGGAACTGTGGAACAGTTTTGTTTATTAACTCTGCTTATGTTTCCTTTTTTCCCTAGTGTCATGGATCATTTCTTGTTATGACACTGCATAGCTTCCCTTGGATCTATGTGAAGAGTTTTACATGTAAAAAAACACAAAAAACTAAGCTTGCTTCATTGCTGGTGCCACAATGCCATGTCACGATTCTGCTGAGCAAAACTGACTCCTTGATGCATAATAGGAAGAAAAGGCAAACCATCACTATCAAACTTGGTTTCTGTAATGCTGAAGCAGTGTTGAGTTTACTACCCTTCAAAAACAGTGATTTCTTTTAGCTAGTTTATAGATATAGATGAACATTTATGTGACACCTTTTAGAATAGTCAACCTACTAAACAGAACCCATGGAAACACCAAGGTAAACTTAAAATGTTTAAATCAGTGAAACACAGAGTTAAAGGAATTTTAATATTTTGCGGGGCTTGAAGAAGTCATGTAGTGTTTTTCTCTAGGTGGAAACAGGATAAGAGAAAAAATGTTTAGTGATGGGCAGTCCACAATCTCCATAACCTGTGTGACAATGTAAGTACTGAGATTTTAAAAGCAAAATCTATCAACAAATACTCTGTTAACCTCATATTGCTGAAAGTCATGCTTTTAAATATTGCATTAGCCAATTTGTTTTCAGTGTAGACCTATATAACCTGACAACTGATTATACAAGAGTGTCTCTCTTCACTTGATTTTTCACTCTTTTCAATTTGATTCCTCAGAGTTACCAGATAACATTCTGGTGTCAGAAATTAAAGTCAGTTCTCCTTTCTCACACATAAATGGTCAGTTTTCTTCAACAGACAAAAATTCTGCCTTTTCTTGTGCTTTCTCTGAAGAAAAATAAGATTGAAGAAGTACACAAGCAATTTACATGGTACTTAACACATTGTGGAAGGTTAGCACAAACAAAACTTCATTAGCTACTAAAAGTACCTGAAAACAATACACACAGTGAAAATTTGATTAGAGTTGTACTTAAAGCCAGCCCCCACAGCCTTTCCCAACATGACTTTGAAAACTATTACTGAAAAGATAATTTCTGGTATATCTTCTTTACAGAAGAAAGGTAAATGATAACTAATTTTTTAATTTGTCTGGTAGATTAACTACTAGATTTCATTCTTTAATACATTAAGATATTACTCTCATTCCCTTAACAAAATTAGGCTTCTTAAAGAAACATTTAATCATATACTGAAGTCTCCTTGTAGTCACTTAACATGCAGCACTTGACTAACCAACTTAGGTTGATTTCTCTGACCTGTCATGGGAGCGCTTATGCAAGTAAGTACTCAATAATTTGGTTTCCAAATGTGGCTTTTGGGAAGCATTCAAGACACTCTTTTCACTTCCAAGTAAGATAACACCAAAAAAACTTATATTTATGGAAGAAAAAGAAAGGAAAACTTATTACCCATTATCTCAACTTTTAAAATTACTTGACAGAAAAGAAAAACAAGAAAAAATAATTGTAGAGTATTTCTCTCCTCAGAACTCTATGAGTCATCTTCATGCCATGAAAAAAGTGACTTCAAAATAGTAGTAGATATTCTGAAACCTGAAATGTCCTCAGTGATAGAAATTTTAAAAAACCCAAACTCTGGAGTAAAAATGGCGTGCATATTCTGGATCACAGTGTTGGGTCAAGAAAGCGTCTGTTTTATAAATGAGATTAAAAGCTGGGCATGAACATAAAAGCTTGAAAACTACATAGCAGTAACAGTTTCTAACATGTTTTACATCTTGAACTGTGATTGGGAATTGTCCAAGAGTTTGCTAAGTGGTATGTGCAAAGGATTTCGAACAGACAATCTTGTCCTTATGCCTCTGAAAATCCCTGGGAGCTATTTGATTTATGAGTATAGATGTAAGTTTTAATTTCATCTAAGTTCAACATTATATGCCAAAGTGTTATCACAGTATTCTTGAAGTAGTAGGAATATAAATCACTCAGGTTTCAGTCACCAACATGTGCTAAAAAATCTAAGTATGTTTAACACATTTCAAACTGTATTTTACATATGTTTAAATCATGCAGCCACAGACTCCTGAAATACAGGAGCGTTTATAAATAAGAAAAATACTAAAGCACCAAAAAAACAAATTGCAAGTGTGTTCTGTGATTTATGAGCAAAAGTTTACGTTTGAGATTCAGAGTTTATACCCAGATTGCACTGAAATGTGTGAGCTGATGTTAGTACCTCAGACCATATTTTTTTCTTCCACTAAATAGGGGAAGCAGTGCATATCTGCCTACCTGGTAAAGATAAATTGCTTATGTTTATACTGTGTTACCGGTTGAAACATTTTCTTGATACAGGTTTAAAATTTTGACTTTCAATTAAAACAAAAAAAAAAAACACCAACCCCCCCCCCAAAAAAAAAACTACATGTAAAAACTAAGTGAAGGAATACTGAAGCAGTAGCCATGATAATTCTAGACTTAGGCCCTGGTATATTCACTGAAGTCAATGAAATTATATTAAAACTAAAATTTAGCATACTGTATTTAATGATCAGTGAAGAGTCTTTGTATTAAAGGTCTTCCTTATTGCTTTTTCATTGGGGCTGTTTTTAGGCTGTGATTTTTTTTTAATGCATCCAAACAAAGATCAGTAACTGCTAAAAGATGGAACAAAGTCTCAAATTGAAGCATAAAGGAGCTCCTTTGTAAATTGGTGATTTGTTGCAGGCAGAGACATTTCTGATACTAACTGGATTGGATTTCACACATTCTCTCCACAGAGCCAAAAAAATAGAGGATCCCATGCAATCTGAGACATGCTGTAACTATGCCAGTTGTTGATTCTGGCTACTTTGGTTGATCTGCAAGAGAAAGTTTAACTGGATAGCATATTAAGGGACTAGAGCAATGGAATGTGGTGCTCTCACTTTCTGCAGGTTTTATTTTTCAATAAAACGTCGCACTACTTAGTCTACGTGGATGAGTAGCACAAGACTTGGCAAAAAAAATCAAAGGGAAAATATAAAATTGCTCTTGCAGTTCTGAAGCAGGGAAAAAAACCTAACAAAACAAAACAAACAAAACAAACAAACAAACCAAAAAAAACCCCAAAAAAACAAAAATCAAAAAACCCTCCATCAAAACCAAAACCAACAAACTCCCCAAAAGCAAAAACCCCAACCACAAGCCCAAAAATTCCCCATACAAACCAAGAGGTTTTCCTATGCATGCTGTGAAATGGTATCTTTTGAGTTCTTTTGAAATCTTGAGGGATTCAATTTTGCCTTTTATTTTTAAATGTATTTTACCAGATTGCTAGCTGAAAAGAGCATATACAAAGCATGATGCAAGTGCTTTCACATGAGATGCCAAAAGCAGAACAAGTAGGTCTCTGGAGCAAGATCTAGAAAAGAACAAGGCTATTTTCAATTGAGACATCCATCCCCTAGGCTACACACTTGCTTCTTCTCCTAGTACCCACATATAGTGGGTCAGTTTTGATAGGGGGTTTGACTCACCCCCCCCGCAGGTATGACCTTCTGGAGGCATTTGGGTATGTATTTTGATATGTTCAAACACAGAAAGGTCATCAAGCTTGTTAGGCAGAGGTTCTGCCAAATCTGGCCCAGTGCTGACCTGCTAGTGTTTTCTTTCAAGTTCTTCAAATGAGAAAGATACACACACAGTTCTCCCAAACACTGAGCAAAGAAGGCCTCCACAGAGGGACTGAGATACCTAGGGCCTGCTTTTCCACGGAGTTTGAATGCATCCTGTGACTGTGATTTTCATCAACAATAACTATAACATTTGCATCACTTCAGTGAACTGTAGTTTAAATGAAATTTACTATTTCCTCTTTAGTATTTTGGTAGTTTCAGAGTAGTTTATCTGGGCAGTTTCTTAGCAAAATTAATTACTCCATCTAAAATTTTTATTTTCTGGACAAATTATCTCAAAGTTTATCCCCAAACCGTCTATGCTAATCACATTACACAACTCTAGCAGACACCAAGAGGAGACACTTTAAAACAGAACAAAATGGACTCAATTAATCTTAAGGAGAAATCAATCATTAATCTGATTAAATGATCACTGCCAACATGGTAAAGGTGCCATATTGTCTAAATGCATTCTTCTACAAACTGAATGCACAAAGTGTATGAAAGTAACATGTATTTGAATTGTGAAATTCAAATCATGTAGAGCTAAGCTGCAGCTTCCTATTTTGCATAAGTTCAGAATCAAAGGGCCTATCATTACAACATCATGCAAATCTGTCTAACATGCAGCTCTATTTAGCAAGTAAAACAAGGGCACACAATGCCACAGAACGGTGTAGCTTCATGAATACAGCATCCTTGTGCATTCTGCACACTGTATCATATACTGCATATATTTTCTCATGAATTCCAGCATGCTTACCTCAGAAGGGCTGGGTCATGTGCTGTCCAGTGGGTCCAGGTGTATGACCAAAGACACAGTCCTGGTACACCCTGGTGAGAGCTCATTTAGCTTCCTGATGGATTTGTGGAATAGTTTGGGTTGGAGGGGACATTTAAAGAATCATCTACTCCAATACCTCTTCAATGAACAAGGACACCTTCAGCTATATCAGGTGGCTCATAACCTCATCCAACATGACCTCAAATGTTTCCAGGGATTTGGTTTTTTTCTGGCAGATGAGTAATCTGCAACCTGTTCCATTGTTTCAACACCCTCCCTGTAAAAAGATTCTTTCTTCTGTCTAGTGTGAATCTACTCTTTTTTTTAGTTTAAGATACCTTGTCCTACTGCAACAGGCCCTGCTAAAACATCTATCTATGGGTACCAAAGACAGCTGATAACCATACACACAGGCATTAGCATAGTCCATGGCTTCCCAGTCCCAATTAGTGCTGTGATGTTATTTTTAAAATACTGCAATTCCAGGAAAATACAGGGGAAAAAAAAATAGCCTTCTGCAGATTTTTGTGCTGCCTTGGATATATCTTGAGCAGTGTCCAGGACATACTAATGAGTCTGTCAGTGAGCATACAAATGAGCATACCATTTCATACTTGCCTTCACAAACCTCTGTCATACATGCGTCTGAAAGGTCATGGGTTACACATATTTTGATCCTGAAAGAGGGTTTCCAAGGCATTTAGTGCCTACCTACTACAGCTGTAGAAAAATGACCATTTGAAATGATGTCTCTCAAATTTGATTTTCTTTTATGTGAAATGGATAATATATTCTAATATATCTAACCAAAATTAGTCAATAAACATGTTAGAAAGAATAGCTGTAGATAAACTAGTAATAAATTGAAACTTGCACTAAGACTTTAAGTTGAATCTCAAACATGCATAGATTTAATACTGCTTCATACATAATTTGACCATTAAGTATTACATGAGTCCTATGAAAGAAAGAAAGCAATGTTTATTTGGCAATGGACTTTACATGAATAAATCCCAAAGTTATTCTTGCCTGGATATTGCTGGCCTTTATAAAAATTATAATTCTAAGGTTATAAATGTGAGATATGTCAGAAATATCTAGAAAATTATATAGTGCTGGCAGCTTTAGGTACCATAATGAATATGTTCTACTGCCCTTTTTTCTCCCTCAAGTTCCTCCAGCCACCACTGAAGAGTCCCAGCCCCACTTTGCTTATAAAACCTGACATGATTACACCCCTGGCTGTTCAGCAGCTTTCTTGTTTTTACATTCATTGAAGCCTCAGGAAATGAAATGCAAGGAGCAAGGATGAAATGAGTATCTCATGTATAAATTGTGTAGTCTCAGCACTGAGTTGTGAGGTTCACAAAGCTTTAGCAATACTTTATTTGCTGGTACACAGGGAAAAGTTTCTCCTACATACAAATGCATACATACAAAGGCACACAATGTTGTTCAAAACAAACACTGCAGCAATGAAGCAAGTTTCAAACATTTCTACCTTGAAGATCAGTTTTCTTTTTTTTGTTTATAGGTTTTTGGCACAAATTCTTCCTGAAATCACAGATCATATATTTTGCAGTGACTCACAAGGAAGAGGATATAGGTTTTTTAAATTTTAATTTATTTAAAATCTGGTTGGGGAAACAGGGAACAGGGCTATCACTTCTCACCTGTATAATGCCTAGTTGTAAGAGAAGGAAATACAGGTGACCTTGTCCCTGATAAGTGACAGCTGTGTTAATTACCCAATACAGCCTTGCCCCTGGTGAGTCACAGCTACATCCAATAAAGGAAGTGTGATAAAAGGGAGTGGGTTAGCTGGTGGGGAGGAATCATGAAGAGGAAGGGTCTTGGGGAGAGAGAATCAGTGCTGTTGTGTCAGTCTGGGTCTGCAGTTAGAGCCTGTTGTTGGAACCTGCAGTCACAGTCTAGCTGGGTAAAAGCCTGCATTCAGAGTCTGCACACCAATGCATGCAGTCATAGTTTAGCAGGAAATAACCAGCAGTCAGAGGCTGCAAGGGAAACCTACAGTAGAAGCTTGCTGCAGCCAGAATCAGTGAATGGTTGGAGTCAGGATGGCTGAGCTGTGAAGAGGAATAAACCAGGACTCTTTTTGTGCTGTGATAAACAAGAAGTCTGTGTCTTGATTCATTTCTATCCTCTAACAAGAGGGCTGATGCAACCTAGTATTTTGAGTTGGAGCACAAGAATTCAGGGACCAGTTATCTTTTATCCAGGGGGCTTCAGATGCATATCTTCACGGTTTGTCTATCTAGAACTTCTGGGAAGAAGAAAGAAGGAAGGAAATCATGCAGAAATATTTCAGCTGTGCAAAACATTTTTTAAGCATCACTAACTGAGATGGATCTTTGGATCCTAGAATCCTGGTTTGGCTTGGTGGAAACATTTAAAGGTTATCTAGTCCAACCCCCTTCAATAAGCAGAGACATCTTCCACTAGCCAGGCTGCTTGAGCCCCATCTAACCTGATCTTGAAGACTTCCATGGATGAGGCATCTGCCATTTCTCTGACTAATCTGTTCTAATGTTTCACCACATTTATTGTAAAAAAAATTCTTCTATCTACTCTGAATATTCTCTCCTTTTGTTTAAAATTTTTAATAATTATCCTATCAACAGGCCCTACTAAAAATTATTTTTCATCTTTCTTGTCATCCTCCTTTATGTACTGGAAAGTCTCTATAAGTTCTCCTCAGACCTTCCTTTTCTCCAGGATGTACACCCCCAGCTTTCTCAGCCTTTCCTGATGGAATAAGTACTTCAGCCCTCCTGTGATTCACTCTAAGAGGTCCATAATTTTCCCGTGCTGAGGACTCCAGGGCTGGACATAGTGTTCCAGGTGGGTCCTCACCAGAGCAGAAGCATAGATTTACCTCCCTCCACCTACTGGCAACCTCTTTATGCTGAATCTCAGGATATGGTTGGCCTTTTGGGCTGCAAGCACACATTGCTGGATTATGTTCTGTCTTTCAATTCAACCGTTTGTGTGCATTTTTTTCTTTTCCTCTTCTTTCCCCAGTCATTCTTCCAGCATCTCTCTTGCACTCCCTTTTGCTCCATATTCTATCACAAAATCCTGTTTGCTTTTCAATAGGCTTGATAAACTGCTCTGGCTATATTAGATATTCTGTAATAACACTGTTGGAAATAATTTCAGCAATTTGTAATGCATTTCCTATCCCACACTAACACTCTGTTCTGTCTTAATACTAGGCTTTTATTTGTGAGGACTTGTGGTGATCAAAATTTGTAACTGATGCATTTAAAAGGTAAACTAGCAAAACTAAAACCAATTTTTTTCCAGCAGGATCTGTTCCCCATTCTAGTACGCACCCACACAAGTTGTTCTTCTGGTGAATATAAAGAATAGATAAAGGCATAAACAATAAACAGGAACAGAGATGGCATTTCGGCTGTTGCTAAACCTAGCACTGCTAACTGAAAATATGCATATCAAATGGTGTTGAATATATAGAACTGCCTTTGTGAAGCCAGGTCAGTTGATACTTGAAAGAATATACAGATGGTATAGAAATACAATACAGCCAACTCTCAAGTGCAAGATACTGTGACAAGTGCTGTAAGATTCATTAACACTTTGTGTCAAATTCCCAGAAGGATTTCTTGATAACTCCCTTAGATTTGACTCTATACTTTTAACCTTTTAGTCTCAAGATATGTTTTAGGCTAGATAGAGTTTTCAATTCTACAAGGTCATATTAGACAAAAGAAATTGGGCAAAACTTCCAGTAATCAATGGGTTAAAATGTAATATTAAATTTTTTTATAAGTTGAAGACCATATATATATATAATTATACAACCAATAATCTAAAACTGAACATACTGATTCTTATGAAAGTATGACGCTCTGAGTTCAGGAGCATACACATATCCCATGTTGAAAACTGAAAATTGTAGGGAAAAGCTCTTAAAAATAAGCCCCTGCTGGGATGCAATTTCCAGGAAATATTTATTTGACCTCTGAACTTACCTTTTCAGTCTTATTCTTCAGAAAATTGTTAAACATGTTTTAATAGCATAATTTCAATGTTTTCTGTGTTTCTTTCCTTATTTCAATTAGAACTATTTTTGCAATATAAAAATATGCAAATACTTGTTCTAAGAATTACAGAAGAAATAGATTTTAATCATATCTGTTGTTTTATTATGAATACTGTTGGCTATTAAAAAATGCAATTGTTAAAAATTATAAAGATTAGACCATCTAATATTTTTTCTCATTTAAAATTTGGCTCTGAGGAAAGATAGTCTGTTCTCCTGGAAATTTATGTCCATTTCAAACAAACAAAAATCATCTTTAAAAATATAAATTGAAATATGGTTATATTCTAAAAACATAAATCCCAGCTTTCAATGTCTCAGAAGTTTGTAACTTTTGATAACTCTGCTGTCTGGAAAAAAAATCACAGGAGTAAAGTGAAAGAAAGAGCAGAGTTCATCTTTAAATATGAGATTCAAGATACCCAAATTTAATAATTCAGGGAGAAGATAACAAATGTATGCTTCATGGCTTGTAATATCTCTACATCTAATAGAAATATAGACATTTCTTAAGTGTGATTTATCTCCTTATCTTATGCATCACATCTGTGATGAAATGAATTGGACTCTGAAGAGCCTGCCTATCCTTTCACCCTATTGTGTTATTGCTGTGAAGCTGAAGATTTTGATTTTGTTGAAAGTGGGTTTAGGTTCCTGAGAGGACTACATAAAAGAAATGTCTTGAATTGCAAGAGAAAATGTCCATATCTGGAGTTAAACTGCAATAATAAATGAGACAAAGAGAGGCAGGAAGATAAAAAATTAACCCTAGGTGAAATTTTCCTCTGTGGTTAAAGCCAAGGAAAGGCGCAAGCAGCAGAAATCTCAGTTAATTATGAGAAAATTGCTATCACTGCCTTAATTGAAAATTGGTGGAATATTTTGTATTGTTAGAAGATTGGAATCTTCTACAGCATTTTTAAGAATGACACGATGATAAGAATAGCAAAGGGGACAGAAGATTGAGGAAGTTATTTAGTCAATGCTTGCTATAAATCAAACAAAGGTGAGAATTCCTAGTTTGTTTCTGGAGCAGCAGTCTTTGAAGCAGGAGACAAAATAAGGTGTTTTGGGGAAATTGTGTGACAGATATTCAGAAAGTGCTACACAGGGCAGTGATAAAACATTGGAGTAGCTAAAAAATTTAGATAATGATTTTTTGAAATAAAAGTTGTTGTTATTGTGCAGTTTTAACCCAAAAATTAGTAACTGTGCTTTGGATTTCACATTATTAATAAAAACTAATTGAATGAATGCATTCAAAATTGTTATTTTGTGAAATATATACAGTTAGGGTAAATCTTCGACCAAATTATTTGTGGTTGTTCAGAGAGAATAAAAAAATCCGCGGGTTTTTGAAGACTATTAAAAATAAAAACTGCCACAACTTATCAATTTGAGAATAGACTTACAAAATTAAATAGTAATTTTTTAAAACTTCAAAATTGTGCAGAGACAAGAAGACTCTAATAAATGTTCCTAGCATGTACTTAAAGTGATTCTGGCTGATATTCTTGTAAAGCAGAAGATGATGAAGTAGAGTTTCCAGCCCATTAGTAACCAAGACTTATGCTAATGGCTCATAGGAATAAACATCTTTAAATCAAATGCACTAGAGAAAATATCCAAGTGCCTAAAAAAAATGTGCAGCTGAATGATAAATGACATTTTAATAAATGTTTTAATATTAGAGATACTGATGCCAGTGTTTATACAGAACAAGCAAAACAGCCCAATATAAAATGCCCATCATGAATTCACGGCTCAATATGATGGGTTATGCTGTAGTCAGAGAGTACTTGTAGGATGTAATTTAATTACAGATAGATGAACTTCAGGGACCTGTGACATGTGAATTAGAAAATTTAATGAATCCATTTTTTAATTGAACTTTATTTTTTGTAGGCATTTTTCTTTACTTATTGCAAGAATTATTTTATATAATGTTATAGGGAATTTCAGGCAAAGAACAGGTACTGTCATGAGAAGAAAACAAAATTAAATTGATTTCTATGCCTGATTGTGACTCTATCTTTGATTTTTCCATGGTGACCTGTTTTCAGAGAAGACAGGTAACTGGTAACTTTCACAGTTGTTTATGGATCTTGCTTTCCTCATGTTCTAGATTGTTTACCAAGGCAAGACCTGATTTTCAGAAACGATAAAAACTGCTGATGCTTAAGGCATTTAGAGTAATTTGTTTTAGCATACAAATATTCGATATAGCTAAGTGCATTGAAAAAATTGTCTGAATTATCTCTAATTTACAAATAGTTTTTTGTTTGTTTTAAAATATATTTAATGTATTTTTTTAATCTTGAAGATAGTTTAAATATTGTTTACATGAGACTGATAGATAAAAGTTATTTATTGTTTATAAAAAACATCAAGTACCTATGATCAGTGACATAGAAAAAGCCAATATAATTGCTAGCAATTCTGTTTCCTCTCAGTGGTCGAAAAATGTACAGGAAATATTTACTTAGGCCTGGAAAGAAAACCAAATAAGCTCAAAACCCTCATAAATCCATCCATAAGAAACAGTTGCCCATTCTTCCCACTGAATCAGAAAAGGTAATCTGGAAAAAGAGTTTGTGATCAAATCCTTCAGAACCATGTCACTCTGAGTATGCACCAAGAGCAGAGTTTACTTTTGCACAGAAAACTCCCACTAACCTTCCCCAAACACAGTCTGTGCCAACAGGGCTCTGGTAAGCAATGTGAGACTTGAGGAAGAAGAAGAGATGCTGAAAGTAACTTAAACAGGGGAGGAGAAAAACATGAGGTTTCCACCAACTATACTTTGGAGTTATCATTGAATTTTCAGCAGGAGAGCTCAGCCTCCTAATAGGACTTATTATAACAGCAGCTCATGATACATCTGAATACAGATTCTTCCATCATCTTTCATCTGTCTTGCAGACATCGTGAAGCCACAAGACAGGTATCACAGAATCATTAAGGCCACAAGGACCTCTCAAATTGTAATTACTATCCCTTCAAGCTGATACAGGTCCTTACACCACAAGTTGTTACTTCTATGTTTGTTTTTGTTTTTATTCTGAAGCAAGGCTTTGCTGAGTCCTTTTCTCATGTGGAAAATACATATTTTGGACCACCATCAGTAGCAATCCATTGTCTTCAGGCTGACAATACAAGAAACATGAAAAATGAACTGTCACAAAGTTCTTTGCATGGTCAGTGATCCAAAAAATGCCAAAGATTTTCTGTAACTTTGACATATAGCAAATTATTCCTTCATGAATTCTTTGTGAATGTAGAGGAAGAAAAATCATGTAAAAAATAGTTATGTCCTAAATCACTTGCAGATCCGTACCTTCTTGTCTCAATTAAAAATAAATAAATAAATAAATAAATATATTTACATACTAGGTCCTAAGAAGACATTTTGTGACACAAACAGACAAACTTTTGCCCCAAGTATAAGTCATACTGATTACACCAGCAGTGTGAAATAACACCATTTGGAAATTTTATGTAATAAAAGTATATGTTTTTATTACATAAAATATTATGTAATAAAAAATACTAACAACAAATCATTTTACTGTCACCTCTCAAAAAAGGGACATTCACATTTGCAGCATCTTAGATTTATTCAGCTTAGGGGTAGGATTTTGAAGCGTGGTGGGGAGGTGAGCTTTGGGCAAAGCCCCACCTGCATAACTATTCCCTTTGGCCCTTAACAGATACTGAGCTCAGCTGGTGTTTTCGTTGTAAAAGGCAAAATGTTTCAGTGAGTCTGAACCTCTTGTAGAAGATCTGGGAACAATGCAATATTATTGCTCAAAAGTTACTGTAAAGCTTAAGTTATCTCATAACAAGACCACTGAGAAGCAGGAATGTAGTCCCAGCAGCACAATTTTGAACCTTTCTCCCCAGGTTGTTACAACACAGGAACACAAGTTGAAAACTATTGTTTGTGATGGAATCTTCAGCACAAAGCACAATTGAGATGAATAAACAAAAATATATCTTTATTAGCAGACAATTAAATGTAACTGTAGGAACTACTTTTAAGAGAGAAGACCTAAATGAAGAATGCAATTTTTGTCTGATGTCTATGAATCTGAAAATGTCTTAACTGAGAGCACTGCAAGAAAGTTTCATGTTGCACATAGTGTGCAAAATAAGGAGATTTTGTAAAAACCTGACACAAATTCACCTTTTTTGGTAATCTCGGTGGGTAACAAAAATTAACTAGAAATGTTCAAAGCTTAAATAACTTTCCACCAAAGATAGCAAACAACAAATTTATATTATATCAAGAATCACTGAAACATGAATGAATACAGAGAATAAAATATGAAGAGCTTCAGAAAAAAAAAAAAACAAACCCGTGAAAAACCTACCCTAAGCAAAAGCAAAGCTCAGTCTACTTTGGCAAACTATTAATCTTTGGAATGATTTGGCCTCATACATTTACAATTATTTTTATGAAAAATACAGAATAATATATTTGACTATAAAGTATTTGTCTTACATAGAGTAAAACTGGATGGAAAGTGTGAAATCCCAGTTGCATCATCTGACCTGCAAAAACTTCTACAGTTTTTGAAATGTGGTGGAAATCAGATCAGCTGAAAGTGAAAAGTAATTTTCAGAATAATCTGCTCATTCTGATCTCATTTTGAATACAATTATTTTAGGATCACTTCAATAAATATTATCTGAGGTTTAAGCATGAGATATGTTGACAAAAGAAGAAAGATTAAAAGAAACATAAGAAGAGAGAAAACTGAGCTTTACAAAAGCACACTAAAGTATATTTTTCAACCATACAAGGATACTGTGTCCACTCAATAGCAAAAGAAATTAAAAAGAGGCAAACGAAAAAACCCCAAACAAATGAAACCAAAACCCATTTTGGTTTATTACATTTTCTAAAGGAAAAAAAAAAGAAAAAGCATGCAACAATCTTTCCTCTTTTTGAATAAAAAAAAAAAGGAGGTGGAAAGGAGGGAGAAAATAAAATAACAAAAAAAAAAGTTTTTGAGTAATATATTTCCAAAGAGTCGTACCTAGACAGCTAAACAATATTTGATCTGTATGTATGTTTACATATGTTTATACATAAAAAAAAGCCCAGACATATATAAATATACATATATATGTTTATATCAAAAATTTCTTTAAAAGTAGCAGGTGACATATCACCTTTACAGTAATCTAGAATGTTTTAGATATAGAGATATATTAATATATAGATACATAGATATATAGACATATAGGTATGATAGATATATAAATATATCTATTCACTCACAAACATGAATGTGAAAGTCTGAATATGTACATATGTGTACCAAAAAGTTACAGTGACTTAATTTTGATGTCACTCTGTATTTTCAGTAGTTGGATTCAGATTAGAAATCCCATGTAAATGGGATCCCAGAGATGTTTCCTCTCTGCAGAAAAGCTCTAGAAACAATACATGCATCTCATTTTCTGAAAAATGTCTGCATACAATCCTTTATGCCAGTGTAAACTGTGATGTATGTGTTAAAGATTAAATACACATATAATACACATTTTTAAGTATGTTTACATTACACAATGTATGCTTGAGAACTCCAACACACATAATCAAAGGTAGACACAAATATAACACATGTATACTTTTTAATGCTAATCATAAAATCCTTCTATCCATAAACATGAGTATATTCAATCCCACTTGATACACAGACCGGCCTTTTCCACCTTAAAACAAAACACAGGGGAGGGGGAGATTATTGCTACCTTAAAGAGAGCTGCTTCCTAAAACAAAGAAGGTAAAGTGCTTTAAAATGTTCAGATTAAAGATCCTGATAGAGCACATTGAACATCTGCATTTCCTTGAGGGAGAGTCGAGGGCACTACTTCAGTACCTCTTTTTTACAGACTGCTCTGTAGGAGCAGGAGATTGATAAGCAAGCAGTTTAGTCCCCCATGAAAGCCTGGCTGATTTAGATATAAATACGTCTTTACATCTCTCATCTTGTTGTTTTAATGAGTTCTTCTCTCTCCTCTCACTAAAAGATCCATTAAAAGGAGCCCTATGCTGGTCGCTTACCGTGCTTTCCTTAAGTTAACTCTCCCCAAACAGAAAACCTGAGGTCTGTAGTAGCCTGATCCATTTATACATTATAAAGGGAAGGTGCAAATGTCTCATATCCTGTACTTTGTAATGGAGAAACCAAATTTCAGTAAGAAGTAACAATTCATGGTATTTTATATACGGTATGCACAAACACACACAGGAAACAACCAGATGTAAAAGCATTAACTGATAGCGCTTTCCGTTTGACAAAATGAAGTTTATTTCATGATCTAGACCACACAATTACATATTGAAAAGATTTGCTTTAGAATTAGGCTTATTAATTAACAGCCAAACCAAGCAGAGATGAAAAAAGATAATTTGATGAGCCTAATGATATTTTCATTTTTCTTTTCTCAGATAAATTTCTTTTTCTTTCTTGAATCAACAGAACTATTTTCCAATTGCAAAAGCAGTGTTTTCAAAGACTTTTTTTATAACTATTGTTTGTCTTGCTGCTCTAATTTTCCCTTCTTTCAAATGAAATATTTTTCCCAATTAAGCTATCTTTAGGCATAGAACCTGAGGAAATTATGTTTGTCAGGTGGGTTCTTCCAAGATTTCAGTGTTCTGCTTTCAGTGAATGAGTGTAAATAACAAACACACTGACAGAAATGAAGAAGTTTCAGATTCAACAGAGGCTTGGCTGGCAAGGATTAAACATAAGAATATAAATTTCTAGCTTTGAAAATAATCATTAGTTATCAGTAACAACCTAAATGCTACAACTACCCATATACTATTGGGAGAGGAAATTAGTATGGGGAAGAAAACTTCCTTCTTCCCACAGCTAAATGATTAAAGGTAATCTAAATCATTGCCATTTCTACTTAAGTTACCATGAGGGCTCTCAATGGCCTCAGGAAAACAAGGGGCTGAGCACTGCACTTCAGTTTCCACAACAAAAAGTATTTATACTGGTCAGAGTGTTTCCTTTTGTCTCTGCTTAGCTGGTCAGGAACAACAGTGACCTGTTGGATTCGGTGCAGATAAGGGCCACAAAGATTGTCAGAAGGCTGGGCCACCTCTCCTACGGGAAAAGGCTGGAAGAGTTGGAGTTGTTCAAGCTGAGAAAGACAAGGCTCGGGCGAGACCTTATCTTATTAATTTTTTTCTTTATTGGAAGGCCAGGGAGGCCTTCCAATAATTAAAGAGATCCTATAAGAAAGAAAGTTGGGGGCCGACTCTTAAGCAGGGCTGTTGCAATAGAACCAGAGAGTTTAACCTGAAAGTAAGTTTAGATTAAACAATAGGGAAGAATTTTTACAATGAGGATGGTGAAACACAGGAACAAGTTGCACAGACAAGGAGTGGATACCCAACCCCTGAAAACTTTGAAGATGAGGTTGAACCCAAATCTGAGCAACCTGACCTGATGGAGTATGTTCTGGTCATTGCAAGGAGATAAGACTAGACGTCCTTTAAGGTCCCTTTCAACACAAACTATGATTCTATGGCTACATGAGACCAAGTCTTCACCAACAATATGACATATGACAATTCTCCATGTATTTTGCTGTAGAATGTGATTGCTGTAATTCATGCAAGAATAATTGTTTGTGTGGTGAACTTTTGATCTGGATCAGAGCATCACTCTAGTTTGAAAATTGGTATGAAATATACCAGCAATTTGCCTGACCATGGATTGTTTCCCTGACTTTGTTCATATCCCAGATGCACAAGTGGAGATGGTGCAGTAACATCAGCAAAGCATCAAGAACACCTGAGGGTGGTTGTCATGGTTTAAATTCAGCCAGCAAATAAGCACCCCACAGCCACTACTTACTGACCAACAGTGGGATAAGGGAGGAAATTGGAAGAGTAAAAGTGAGAAAACTTGTTTGTTAAGACAAAGATAGTTTAACAGGTAAAGCAAAAACTGCATACACAAGCAAATCAAAATAAGGGAATAATTCACTGCTTCTCAACCATGCCCAGGAAAGCAGAGCTCCTTCACATGTAGTGGCTGCTCGTGAAGACAAATGCCATCACTTCAAACTTCCCAGCCATTCTTTCTTCTTCCCTCACTTTTGTGTGTTGAGTGTGATGCCACATGCTATAGAACATCCCTTTGGTCAGTTGCTGTCAGCTATCCTGGCTGTATCCCCTCTTGGGAGAGACAAATGTCAATGGTTAATGATTCAAACAACTGACCACTTGCAAAAGCAGCAGTGTTTTGCTGAGGATGTGCAGGATCACAGCCCAGGGACAGAGGGGGTGAGCACAAGCCACCCATCACCAGGGGCCACAAGCTGGGGTTTGGGCCACATCTGGAAAAGACCAGTAAGAAAAAATTCGTGCAAGGTGGGATGCTTTTTATCATGACAATATCCTCCCTTACACAAGGCTCAGGTGTGAAAACTCCCCTTGGGAGAAGTACCAGGACATTCACACATAGGCTAGAAAGTCTTCCTGCCTTCTGATGGGAGGCTTAGCTACACTGACATGAGAAGGAGCTGCCAAGTCTTAGAAGATGTTATAAACCATCAAAGACACCTGAAACACCTGCAGACTCATTTCTGGGGCTTCCACAAGAGGAAGGAGCATGACACACAGTGTTGCAGCTGACAGTGTAAAATTCACCCCCACAGGGAAGGTACCTGGGTGTACCTAAGCTGTACCTGTGCAAACCTAAGCTATGTTAACCCATTCAACTCTGTGGTTTGGGCCCCATACCCAACAAATCAACACTGTGACCATTTAAAAAATGGACATCAAAATTGCAACAAGCAAGTCTCACTGCTTATTCCATGAGTGGTGAAACCTTTCCTCTCTTCTATCCCTCTCCACTTAACATTTCTCTTTCTATTCTTTATAAATATTCTGAGGTGTTATTTTTATGCTTTTATATTGCTATATTTCTACAGATATTATCAAAAATAATGGTTACATCTCCTTTCTGTCACAACCAAATTTTTGTAAAATAAACCCTACATATTTTTATTATTATTTTTAGATATTTACTTATTTAAAGATATATAAACATTTGTTGTGATAATGAGCAATGTAGGGACCCCAGGCAGGTGCAAAGGAGTGTTTTTTATTGCCAAAAATCAGGCCTTTTTAGGCAGTTAGCCAGTTATCAGTTTACATTGTCTTAAGGCACAACAATAATACAATAATTCAGTGTTGTTTCACTCTAGTTTCGCCCCAAGGGAAAGTCCAACCATTAGTCAGAAGCAGGTGTTCATGGAATTCTCAATACCAGAAGTTAGAGAGTCTGAGTACTACAAAGCTTAGAGAAATGCTGGTATCAGCCTTGCTGTTATCCTCATGAGGTTTAGGGATGAGAGAATAAAAATTGCTAGTTACTGCATGAGAAATGATTGGTGGTGAAAACTACTTGTAAAAATTAAAAGGAATGAGAAAAAGAAATTTAGCCATCTAAATGCTAGTGGCATTTTCTATTTTATGCAATGTCCTTAATAGCATAATTGAGACGTATACCGACATAATGTATTTGGTATTTCAAATCCTGAGAAGAAATAGTGTTCCTCATACTATGAAGATTCACTGTGCAAAAGAATAGCAGGGTGTTTTGGGACAGGTGCCTTTTCCAAATCTGCTTTAGAGTATAGTCACAAATGCTCTCTGTCACACTTCACCATGAAACAACAGGTAAAAAATTCTCATTTGAGAGTAAACAGGAATGTTTATCCAGCAGCCTTCTACCAACTGAATGCTGTTAGCAGGTTGTTCACATTCTCTCTCTTGAGCTTTAACTACCTAGAGAATTTTATAAATCTGATAGTTGAAGTAAGGAATCTTACTGGTATATTCTTACCTACAGGGTGTTGTGCAGCTTATTTCCATTTGTATTTGCTAAAGCTAGTCTTAATGTCCTGGCATTTGAGGCATCCTATGCTTTTACAACTCCACTGAAAATTCTATTTACTGCACTAAAAGTTTTTGACTATTTTGAATTTACCTTGAAAATTATGGATTTTCATATTTCTTACTCATTTAATTATTTTTACAAGCCTTTTACAAGGCTTGTAAAGATACAAACGTCTGTGGGCAATTGCTCACAGCAGAGCCACAGTCACAGACGATGTGCAGAGGATGGACTCGGACAATCTAAAGTTTCTACTTTCTGGAGGAATCCTCTCATGAGGGCTGAGGCTCAGTCAAGACATACCGATGTCTGCTCATCAGCCATAGCTATTTTTTTGTAAACAAGAACTTCTTTTTCATAAGGGGAATTTAATCTTCAGTACGCCATAGATCACTTTTTTAAAAAATTCTTAGTATATCTTATTTACAAAACAAAATTAATTTGAGACATGACTGATGAAATCCAACACATGCCTTGGTTTAATCTTGGCAATCATTGTATAGTCACTGTGTTTAGCTGACTCTTATTACCCCTGATGCACGTTATGCAACAGGAGGAGTGGTAGCAGGGTAATTGCAGGGGTTTTCCCTGAAATTATCAGTTTTCATGTACAATTCTTACTTATCTTGCAGGTTGCTGCCTACATGCCATATCTCAGACCACTGCTCAGTTCTCAGCAATAGGTACAAGCATGCTGCCTATGTCCACTTTTTTTTTTCTTCTTCTTTTTTTCTTTTTTTTTTTTCCCTAAAGTTAACCATATCTTTTTGTGGGTACTGTAAATAGAGGCAAGGGAGGAAAAATCCACCTACAAGGCTTTATCGGAGGAAGACTAGAGAAGTACCTCAGCACACTGAAATGCAGTCACTCCTGCCTTAAAACTCCCACTGAGATCTGAAATCAGTCAATGCTGCCAGAAATTGATATGGAGGGAAGCAACAGTTCTCCCTGAGAGAGTGAATGGCACAGCACTCCCTCCCCTGAGCTCAACAGCAACAGGCAGGAACTGCCTCTTGCAATAACAAGCTGCTTCTCTGAATCCTGAACTCAGCAAGATCCAACAACTTCTGCCTTGCACCAAAGCTGGGAGTTTGCTGAGAGGGAGCCCCACCACCTCATCGTGAATCTGTGGGGTGGGGGAGCAGGGGCAGGGCTGGCTGGGCAGGTGTGGTGACAGAAACTGCAGCAGCCTGAAGACCACTGTCATTAACAGAAAGAGAGGCACAGAGCACATGATCACAGCACCAAAATCAGTAAGGGGGTGAAAGGAAGATTACGTGGGAGAAAATATTTTTAAAAATTGCTATGATAAAGAGGAAGAAGAAATTTGGAAAATTCTTGGATCACATCAGCTTATTATAAAAGAAAATCTTTCTAGACAGTTTGTCAACAGCATTACTCTGGAAGGGCATTGTTGATGTGATGTAGGAGATCAGAGATCACTAACAATTTCTGAAACATTTCACTTGATTCTCCTTTCATGACTGTCATTGTCCCTCACTGACATTTAATTGACCCTATCTTTTCATAACCAGACAATCTTCATTAGAAAAAAAATGAAAACAGAAAGATATTACCAAAGAATGACCTCCAGGGTCTCAAAGAACCATTTGACTGATGAATGGAATTGCCATGATATTATTTTAAGATTTTTTTTTCCAAAAATAATATGTTGGGTTACAGCTTTAAAAATATCAAAAGATGATTACAATATTGCAAAGCATCAAAATGGTATTTTCAGATCTGCATAAGAGATTTGCATGCTAAGAGTATAATCACCAGCAATCCCTTTTTGTACAAGTGGGTGTTCATATTTCCTACATGCCTCTCAACCCCATCTCAAATATTTAAAGTGCTACTTTATTCTGAATATGAAGCACTTGGATAAAGCATATCTATAAATAAGATTTGCCTCCCAAGTCTTCATTCTTAGTTGAACTTCATGTCAATCTGTCCATTCCATTTTGTTAGTTTTCATTAAAAACAACTAATTTATAGGCATGATAAAGACAATTCAAGAGAGGTGGGGGGGAAGGCCTACAAAGTGAGGCAGATTTAAAAAATTATACTGGTTTAGTATATCATTATGAAGTGTGCTGTTAAGTAGGCCCCAAACCATTAATAGTCTCTGAGGTTTTGGTTACTTCCTGTCTGGCTTTGAAAGAATGCACCTAGAACAACATGTTCTGAAATGACCTACGTCTCCCAGATAAACATCTTCAGAAAATATGTTGGAAATGCAAAATATTGTGAGATGTTTTCTCTAAAATTCAACACTACACATTGAAATATGTAATACAGTTAGTTGCCTCAAGGATTACAACAGCAAGAGTAGCTACAAAAGTTGTAAACTGAGATTATCAGTCACCACACAACACTTATTTAATCTACAATTTCCTCATGCTCCCAAAGGACAGTTGTCCCTCTCTCCTGGCATTTGTCTATTGTCACAAATCTAGAACAGAGGACCTCCTTTTCTCCTATAAGTCAGATTTTCAGATCAGGTAAAACAGAGAAATACCCCTAAGTAAGTTAAAGTCCTACTCCAGAAATATCTTCAGGGTTAACTATGCAAAAGATTTGCTCTGTATTTTAGGAAGAGCCATTTTCCTCAGTGTCATGCTTTGCCATAGATTAATAAAGACTTCCTGGTATTTGCTAACCTGTGATTTCAAACCACTGTCATCTAAAAATGTGACCCACTGGGAATTATTTAATTGTCAAAAAAAACTATATCTGGACTGCCTAAGACAGTGTTGTACAATGACACCCTTATTTAAATAAATAGATAACTCTGGTAAAGACAGCTGGAGGCTGTGAATAGCTGAAATCAGGTAAATACTTTACTGCTTCTGCAAGACAGGGTTTTTTTATTATTATTATTTTCATTGTCTAAATATCTACAAGAGGATCCTGAAGTTTAGTGGTTCCTGTAGTATTAATGAGGAATAAGGATAAACCTATTTGTAATAAGAAATATTTCACTTTAATACACATAATGTATCACTAATACACATAGTGGCCTGACCAGGCTAGGCTGATTTTCTGTAGCTGAGAGAATGAACAGGAAGGAATTGTCTCACATCATAGCTAACAATCACAAGCTTTTTGTTGCATTAAGTCAAATGAAATCTTCAGTCTTGTTCTTACTGTCAGTCCTACTCCCCTTTCCTGAACCAAAGCATTTTCTGCCTTCCCTAGAGCTGCCCTGTGTCTCTCCTCCTTGTTCTTAAACTTGAAAATTCTCAGCTAGAATCAACAACAGATGTGAAGAATTAAGCACAGTGCAAAGAACAGGAACAGCATTTGAACTATTGCTGATGCTTTACTCTTGCCCCTCCTGTGTAAATGCTTTTGGCACAGACAAAGGGGAAAAAAAAAGTCTTCCTGGATTACCAGTTAGTTGGCTGTAGAACTACAGTGCAAAAATCACACAGTCTTTTCCCAATCGATTGAAATAGGCTTGACAAATTCCATGAGCAAATGTGCATTATGCCTGTTCAATGCATGTGCTTATTGCATAATTTAACATGACAACTCATTGCATTTTAAAGAACAGAAAATGGTGAGAAAAAACTTAGTGCCAAAGAAAGCTTTAATGGTAAAGTCATTGAAGCTATGCTGGTCAGCTGCCAGTAGGCAGAGGAGAAAGGACAATCACAAGACAACTTGATTTGAGAGAACTGACAGGAAGAGGCATGGTATGGTGAGTAGTTTTGTATTTGAGTTTTCTAATCCCTGAAGTCTCTATGTGTCTTACTTCGTCCTCTTTCTACATAGAGTTCGAACCATATTGATTGATTCCTCTTTTATGTGTATTGGATCTAATTCAAAACTGAAAGAAAGGACTCTAAAGAAATGCTATCTGATCCTGTGGAATAAAGCATATTCTGATATAGGGTGTATATATACATATGTGTATATATATATATATATATATATATATATATATCAGAACCATTATAGCACCCACATAACTGTACGACAAAATAAGTCCTAAGAATACATTAAGCCTGGACAGGGCCTCTCAGTGCAATCTCCAGTACCATTTTGGAACCTCTGTAACAATTGTGACAAAGAACTATTTCATCTTCTTACTGCTTTACATACTTTATATCCCATCTTTTTCTCGACTTTTCCCGTCCATCTTCAAAACCATTTCCCTTATTAAAAATTTGAAGGGAGTGTTCATAAATGTCTATCATTTTAAGTAATAAATTTATTGATTAACACAAGTTGTTGAACAGATTAATTTTCAGTTATGCTGTTGACTGACCTTTTTTTCAGAGAAATATAAGACAGCTGAAGTCTTTGATGTTTTTTATTTTAATTTAATTCTTGTTATGATGTTTTATAGTTATCTTAACAGCCAGTAAATTGCTCTTACAACAAAACTGTATAAAAAAGAGTTATATGACAAAGAAGAGGATATATTTATGCACAGAAAAATAAGTAATGTGTCATCAATGTTTTATGAATAGCTTGCAGTATATTTAGACCATATATTTAGAGAAATGATGTGCAACAAATACTTCACACATAATCTCCTTATACTTTCTTAATTACAGTTTCTAAAATATACCTTCTTACTTCTTGGGCTGAAATGAGACTGAAAATAAGAGTAGTGAAAAAATTCAATCTTCACTAGAAGGATAAAAATGTCAACATGATGTAGGAGTCAAATGTATGTTTTCAAGTGTTCAGTTTAGTCAGACTATATAATAACTGTTATGATACGAAAAAAATAGTCATGGTTTCTGGAATAATTGTGTATATTCTTCTGCAAGACATTTACATGTGTTCTACAAAGAATTCTTCCAAAAATACCCACACATGATATGTATAAAATCAACAAATACTATTTGAGGACTGTAAAATGGTCTACTCTTGTATACTCAAAGAGTTCCACTGCTTTTACTTACAAAAAACCTAAGTTAAAAAGTAATAAGGGGATAATTTGATCATAGTGAAACAGTAGCTGAATAGTAAGACAAGACTAGATATCAGAAGTTCTAGAGATCAAATCTTCATACTATAATGAAAAAAGATCTCTTTACTCAAGTTCCCGAGGTAACATCAGATAGCTCAATGAAATTTTGTGTGTAGAGTCATACAACAGGTGAGTGCTAAATAATCAAACATGCCACAAAATTTTAACTATACAAGTTTGTTTCCATAATGTGGAAAGTATAGAAATAAGCCTTCTTCTTCAGGAGATTTAAAAATTCATAGAATCCCAGGAGGGTTTAAGTTGGAAGGAGTCTTAAAGATCACTGAGTTCCAACCCCCCTGCCATGGGCAGGGACACCTTCCACTAGACCAGGTTGCTCAAAAGTCTCATCCAGTCTGGCATTGAACAACCCCAGGGATGGGGCATCCAAAACCTCTCTAGGCAACCTGTTCCAATGCCTTACTCCTCTCAGTGAAGAATCTCTTCCTAACATCAAATAAATAATTCTCTCAGTTTAAAGTCATTCCTCCTTGTTGCATCGCTATATGCTGTTTTACACAGTCCATCTCCAGCTTTCTTGTACGTTTTAGGTAGCTGCTCTAAAATCTTCCAAGAGCCTTCCTTCTCTTCTCCAGCCTGAACAAACCCAACTCCCTCACACTGTCTTCATAGGAGAGGTGCTCAACCTTTAAAAGACAATTCTGAACACCTTGATATGTGCTTGCATTGTGATAAATTTGCTTGATGACTGTAGTGCACTGCCTTTCAGGGACAAATACTTTTATACTCACCAGCCGCAGTCCTGTGTAGCTATGGAAATGAAATATTGGCTGTCACTGGGGGTACAAATGACAAGGAAAAGTATGCTGTATACCACTTCAGACATATAGCCATAACCTATAGGCAACAACTTCTCTTTTGCAACAGTTCTAATGCTACATGATTACTTCTCTTCTAGGCTCTGCTTTAATACATAACTGAATGTCAAAAATGTTCCTTAGGAGTTTGAATAATTTAGACAAACTAACAACTTTAATAGAATGTGAATTAAATTAGGACAGTTATAGCACTGACAAAAACTCACTTGTTAGTAGCTTTTCACCTTTAAACTTTTCTCTGCTCCTGTACTGCCTCTTGTATGATCACACTTCACTGGAAACATGCAGGAGAAAGGGAGAGAGGGCAGAAAGAGATGCTGTTTCTGACAAGAAAGAGTAAGCTAGAAAACATTAATACTAAACTGAGAAATTGAGAAAAGATACTTAGAAAATTTAGCTTTCCAATTGGAAAAGCAAATTAGGTGGACAGAACGTTTCCCAACTCTGTCTCAAATTCTGTTCCTGAGAATGAGTCCCAAAAGATCACCAAAATATGATGTCCTTGGTACAAAGAAGATAATTCTCTGCCCAGTGTTTCCTCAGCCTGCAACAGCAAGAGAGTTGCAGATCAAGCAGACTGGTTTATGCTTATTTCTTGCACTAAACACCTAAGTTTCCTGCTTCTATAAATATTAAAAATTGGCATATTTGTTATAATAAGGAAGAAAAAATTAGAAAGTCTTCTTATAGAAGATAGTGACAAAAAGTAATAGTAGTCAAGGAAAAGTTTTTAATTCCTGTTACTTTTAATGTCAGATCAAGATTAAAAATAATACCTAAGACTGAAAGATAACAGACCCTTACAGGGTTTTTTGGCAGACACCACAAGAGCAGTCCTACTTACCCCTTCTTGCCTGGCTGGTCTCCCATAGCAGCACCTCCCAGAGTCAACCAGGGCAGGCAGTAGCTCCTACAGTCCTTCCCTGCACCCCATGCTCCCCATGACTTCCCCACAGAGTGATACTGATTTCCTAATGCAAAGTGTGGCCTTTGAACAGACAAAACTGAAAAAATCTGTATCTAGACTTCAAATCAGGCATACATATAAAAACGTGTCCACAATTCTGCAATATCCAAGTTTTCTGCATCCGCATCTCTGAGAAGAAATTGCCCAGGGAACAAACTATCCACTTATTTCTGGTATCTTGATGATGTTTTTCTCACATGCGTTGATGATGAATGGTTTAGTCCCTCCATATAGTATCAGAAGAAAAAAAGCATTTCTTCTGGAAGTACAAAAGGCAAGATAGCAATCATTCTGCCCAAGTTCTAAAGAAAAGACTGGTATATGTCCTCAAAAAAAGGAAAATTGTCTTTTCCCACTATCCTGAAAGCTACAGCTGACTGTCATGATTTCTTTGTGCTTTAGCCCTGGAAAACTCAGCCTTGGGGGCTGCCATTACTACCACTTGGGAAGCAGTGGAAATACTGCCCCATTGGAGATACAGCACTGGATCTCAATCTCTTCTAGCCTCTCAGGTGCAGAATGAAAGCAAGCCATCTTCTGCAGGGTGCTTCCAAAGCAGGGCTCTGTGGCTGACTCCCATCCTTATGCTTTGTTTAGCCAAATGTGAATAGTCTCTGAGCATCCTCTCTCCCCGTCCTTCTTCTCCCTGGCTTTGGAAAACCCTGTTTGGTATGTACTGCTGGGGAGCTTGAGCCAGGCCTTGTTTTATACCACATGCATCCCAAGGACATTTTTTCTATGGAAATCATAAATGTATATGGTGTTTGTTTCAGCTCATATATTTTAGATTCTGGAAATAGTTGTTTAGTAGAGGTTAGTTTAGTTGTTTAGTAGAGGTTTGCAAAAAGGTTTTCTCAGTTAATCTGAGCCACTTCCCTCTGAAAGAAGTGCTACAAAATGTAGCTTTAAAACTGACTTGCACTTTTCAGCTAATAATAATAAAAAAACCTCAAAACATAAAATACCCCAAACCAACCATAAGAAGGGAGACAGGCAAGCAGTCCATATTGTACTTACACCAGCTTTAATTGCAGTTCTGGACAAGGTACTACTATTGCTAAAAATAATACCCTGCTTTGTTTTATGTTGCTTTTATGTTTGAGTCCTGACCTTGACATCAAACACAGGTTTTTTGGGGGTCTTGAGGATTTTTTTTCTATTAATCCGGTTGCACTGAAACGGTCAATTTAAAACTTCTATTACTAGCCTTTTAGTCTTGACAAAGGTTATTTTTATTGTTGGTTCTATATAGAAAGTTCTATTATTTCATATGATTAGTATAAGAATTTTAAAATGTCTTAAATTGCAGTTTTCTGGAACCATAACCACTGATGGAAAATCAGAATAAAATGTCAGAGTTTTAACAACTGTTTCCTTTACAAGTCTCCATCTCTCAGCATTAAAATATTTAGCTGATTCTGAATATTTCCTGCAGCTTGGAGAAAATTCAGATTTTTTAACATTGGAATTAAAAATTTGTTGAGAGAAATAGTGACTTAGCAAAATGTATCACAAATAATTTTAAATAACAGTAACAAATAACATTAGAAATTAGAAGAGTTTCATAACATCATAATGTCTATGGCCATTTTATGAGTTAATTGGCCCTCTGTGGATTTATTTACTGAACAGGAAAGAGATATGACAAAAATGATCTTTTCATGTCCTTTTAAAATGACAAAAATAAGATAATCTCCAGGTGGTCTTTTTTTGATAAATCATTTTCAAGCTTAGTGGTTACCCTGTGTTGTGTTCTGACATCTTGACAACAAAAAAAAAGTGCTTATAATGCTCCTACAGGGTTTGTTCTAAAGCCTTTCCCTACTGTTAAGCAGTAAATCAGTGACTGACAGGATTCCTAACCCACCACCTCCTGCCAGGGTGACATTAAATTTACACCATATACTGTAATCTCCTTCTAGCTACCTAATAAGGACAAGAGAAAAGTCACTTCTAGTATCCCAGTTCCAAACCCTTGGGCAATTTCCTCACCAAACTGTACTAGTGGAATGTTAGAAGGCACCTCACCTCAAAGTATTGTGATAGTCTGTTAAAATTACTCGGCCTTATTCAAAGATAGAAAAGGGCTTAAAATTCTTGTAAATTTCTGCAGTGTATTATTCACTTGAGCATATCTGTAAAGGATATGCTAAATAAAATCTGTACCTTTATACCACAGTGTCTATGCTTCTATCTCCTTAGCAGTATAGAAAACTATGAGAGCTGCATTGGTTTGGGACCGATGTGGGTCTCTGCATGTTGGAAGGGTTACTCTTAACTTTGTGGTAGTACTCTTACACTGAGCGTGTTTACCCCTCCAGCCAGCTGGCCTCTGATGCTGCTGAGACATAAATAAGAGTCTGTGACCCTCTTGCTCAGATGATAGGCTTTTTGTTAGCCTCTAGAAACCACTGGTAAAGACACTGATCCCTGGAGTGGTGTCTGCAGCTGGGAAGGAAAGAGAAAAAGGGAAGGGTAACCCTGAGATTAGCTCAGTTGGCTGGAGCACAGTGCTAATGGTGCCAAGATTGTGGGTTCAATCCCAGTACTGTCCATTTCAAGATGTAGAATCAGTGCTCCTTGTGAGTCCATTCCAAGTCAGAACATTCTGTAATATTTTCCATATGGTCAGCATGCCACAGTCATCCCACAAGAGGGACGCAAGAAGGGCTTCCATCAGGCCTTCCTGGATGAATGATCATCTGCTTCATAGTATCACAGGATCACAGAACAGTTCTTATGGGAAAGGGCCTTTGGAGATTGCCCAGCCCACACTCCGCTCTCAAAGCAGGATGAGCCAGACCAGGTTACCCAAGACTGTGTGTATCTCTCTGCAAGAATATTTATAAGCATTGCTAAGACTACTGCCAAGCCTCCTTGCCTACAGGTTAAACACCCCTAGATCTATCAGTCCTTCCTTGTATACATCCTAATAACCATAACTGGGCTTGATCCAATATGCCTGTATCTCTTGTTCTGAGCACTCCAGCTGTGCCTCACCAGCAAAAATTAGGGGGAAAGGATCACATCCCTTGACCTGCTCCTTCTCACGCATCCTGTGATGCTGTTGGCCTGCTCAGGTGCAATCATCTTTTTACAGCTCACGTTGAGCTTTCTGGCCACCAGAAGCCAGGTCATATTCTGCAAAGTTGTTTTGTAGCCAGTCAACCCCCTGCATACAGTTGCTGCATGGGGTTGGTCCTCCCCAGTGGCAGGACTTTACACTTCCCCATGTTAAACTTCATGAAATTCTTGTCAGCAGTCTTTTCATAAAGCTGAACCTAGTTTATGGGTCTGCAGAAAATTGTGGGTCTAGGCTAAGTACCGCACACAAGTTTTGTGGGAAAAAAAATGAAAAAAATATTATTAAGAGTGAAGCAGTCTCTCCTTTGCCTCCTTCTGTGTTAGGTTGCAGAACATTCTTTGAACTAGACAGAGCAATGGTATCAGCTCTGCCAGTGACTGGGTTTTGTCAGGCCAACAGAACTTTCCAACATACTTTTAAGAACAAAGGCACAAACAGCATACATTTTATTGCTTTTATGTAATGACACATAATATAGATTTTTACACCTCAACAGACTCCAATTGGCTCTATCATAGCTCTGCTTTGATAAATTTGTCCTCAGCCAAGTATCAAAGGTCAAAAGTCTAGATCCTCATTAATAACTCATAAAATTTTTAAAGCATAATAAAAGAGAAGGGAAGAAGAATGAGATGAATGTCTGCTGTTTTAGCAGCTGTACAAATCCAGAAACTAAGAAAATTCATTGCTTTAATTGCACAACTAAACATTATAAGAAAGAATTTCCTTTATGAGCTGCATCCAGTTTAGAATCAGATTTTCTTACAGTGTCAGTCAGGGCAGGGATAAAACCTTGGCCTTAAATCTAGTGATCTTAGTTTATTCCAAGAGAATCCAAAACCAGTAATGTTAAAGTGAGTATTGAGCTTTGATTCCTGGTTTTTCATGCCATGCTCAACAGATTCATATACAAGGACTATTTTCCTTATAATTCTCAGTTGTGTGTAGGCTACAGATTTTCTGAGACAAAGGTGGAAGAACAAACCTCATTATCTGTTGTGTTTTCTAGCAATTCTGTCCAAAGCCTGTCTAATCCTTCTGTTTCCCACTAGAAAGAAAATGGAGGAGAAAACTCATATCCAAGCCCATTTTAAAAAATAGCTGTTGAATAGCTGTACTGGTTCATTACATTGGCTATGGATCCAACTGGAATTCCAAACTTTTCAGGGTTACTTGATTTTTTTTTTTTTTTTTTGACGTTCTGGAAATGTTCTGATAGGCATCATCAACAATTATGACATTGTCCTATACTTTGCATTTGAACATTAAACCGTGAACGTACAATGTGTTTATGTGTGCACACATACATGAAGCTATTACATGCAATGTGACTTTGGAATTCAGCCAGCTCTTAAATAAGATTTATATTTATTTCATTCAGATTTAAGAAGAATTTTGCACATATATTTTACACATAAATATAATAGATATATATGTAAATACACACACACCTTAAACCTACCTAAACCTATTCATATGCTATATGTGGTGTGTATATATATTTTTAATTTTGTATATATTTGACATTTATAGTCATAAAGAGAGAGAGAGAGAAGAAAAGAGAGGGGCAGAGAACTGAGTGAGTGAGAGGATGGAGAGAATCCTTCATGGGTCCCAAGTTTCCCAACCTTCTAAGTCTTCACAGAGTAACTTTGGTTTAGATGAGCAGTATGTTGAACTATTTATTTTCCCACCAGGACAACTGTAGGCCTTTGATGGATGTCTAAATCCTATTCTTCAGCAGCAGCAGCAGCATCTGTGACACAAGATCTCTAGAGGAAGTGACTTTTGGAACTCACTCATACTTCTGTCCCTCTGTTCTTGCAATCTGATACTATATTGCATTTTATCTTCAGCTGCAGTTCCCTCATGATTTTCTTCCATTTTCCTTCATCTTCCAGCTTTCTGTCTTCCTTTGTCCTTCTGCAGTATCCTTCCCCCCATAAACGTACAAAACACTTTTTTTGTTGTTGTTCTTTTTTTTCCACTTGGTTCTGTACTCAAGAGCTTCAAAGGAAACTGAGCACAGCTATCAATTATGCTCGTTTCCCCATTTGAAAACAGAGGGCAGAGAAAACATGAGTGGAGGTCTCCCTTGAGACAGAACTGTGCACCTGGATTATGAGACTTAATGAGAATATATGATTGTAGCAAAGCATAAAAAGTCGTATCATGGGGTGAAAAGCAGGGGTTCATGAGTTTAGAAAGTAGAGCATAGCATAATCTCACAAGTATTTCAGGTGATTGTTTTCTATTTTTTTCATCCTACTCACATTCTCTTTCTATAAACATACAATCAAATCAAAGCAAGATAAAATGTTTCCTGATTTTTTTTTTTTGCTTTTGCCTTTTGCCTTTTAGACTAAATAGTTTCAACTTTGAAGATTTGAGGGTTGGGAGTTTATTTGTTTTCTCCGAGAACTATATCTCAGGGGGTCATAACCTTGAATATCTATATTAATTTTCTCTTTCTTGTGGAATTCATGCTTCCACAACCCTGATAGTAATTTAACATATTTTTATGTAGTTCTAGTGGGGCTTGTTCTCTAGAGTTCAAATCTTAGCCAACAGCTTGCTGTGATCCTAATGAAAATCTGTATCTGTCACTCTGCAAAAATTGCCTAAAATGGTACTTCAAAAACTAATACTTCAGCTTGCAGAAAATATGCAAATAGAGATCCTAAATGTAATATGCCATAATTTTAATGAAATCAGCTGCTCAGCACTTACATTTATGGAAATAAATACATATTAAAAATGTGCACTGGCTCGCTAGGCTAATTTGGGATGTTCTTTCTGCTGCACTCAGTCACTGAAAATTCATGTCTCGACTCTGTGAGGTGGATCTGAACTTAATGAAATAAAGTAACAGGTTTTTTGCATTCTAAGTTGTACGAACTTGATGGGAAATGTGTATGTCTGGAGATTATAGAAATAAGCTGGAAAGACAAATACTAGGTTAAGATAAATGTCCTCCTGACCATGGATTATATAAGTAATAACACTATATACCTTTCTATTCGTTCATTAGTATCTATCAGACATGAACTTATTCATGACACAGATTCAAGAAAAAAAATAGATCCTTATAAATATAAATTACATTTAAAATATAAAAAGATATAAATATCTTCCTTAGTTAATCTGAAATTGCACAATACCATTAATCTGATTTTTTTTCTTAAAATTCAGCTTTAACTTAATTAACTCAATTCAGAATGTATGTAAATATGAAACAAACACAAATGAATACTGTGATCTACATTTAAAATATTAAAAGCTATATATAAAAAAGCAAATATATGAAAGTCAAGGTACAGAAACTGGGAACACTAGAGCTGACTGGAAAAAAATTTATTGGGGTGAATTTTCTTGTGTCTTTGTGACCTACAATATAACACGTAATCCAGTTCTGTCACTGCCAAGCTATCTGGTAGGAATGCTCCTGAATTACTGTAAATAGCTTGCCATTCCCAATAGAGATAGGTGCAAAATTCAGTGTAAAATGCAGGCCTGTCCTTCTTATCCTACAAGAATTGAGTATCATATATGGCTGTACTGACTGAACAATAATTGTATTTTCTTCCTCTGAAGAACCATAAAGATTATATTCACAGTGAATTTTTGAAGTAACAAAGAAAGGGTACATCCTGTTCATTTGAGACTTAGAGATAATTTAAATACCAAATGTTTTATTACAAAAAATATCTCATATTGCTCTTGTTATTATTGTTTAAATTTTTTAGCATTAAGAATATTTATTCATAGTCTGATATATCTCTATGCTAAGTACTGTGTAAATACAAGTCATAAACAGTCCTTGCTCAAAAATATTATTTTCATGGCAGCGAAACTAAGGAGGAAAAGAACAGAATTGTGATTGAACACCCATATCAGGGGCCTCAGTGATTCAGAAGCCAAGCATTTGACAAGCTTCTTGTAAGTGTCACAGCAAAGAAGATATTTGGTGGGGTTTTGTAAAAATCTAATTTCTACAGTATGGCAGACATATATGGTAATATTTCCTTAAACAAGCAGGACAGCCTGGGAGGAACTATAAGTATGTTTGTTCCAAAATGTCTTTAAGTAAACAATATGAAGTTACAGGAAAAGCCATATGTGACTGTCAGTCTAAACAGTAAATGAGAGACAGAAAACAGGGAGGAAGATAAGGAACACAAGCTTGATTTGAGATGAAAGGTGCAGTTATTGAATGGATGAATAATTATGAATTATATAATCAGTTACAGCCTGGGGAAATGAACCTGGAACACTATTTTCATATGGACTCTAAGTGGGGATAGTTTGCCTCTGGTAGGATCTAAAGGAAAGAAAGTACAAAGCTGAAGAGAAAAAGGAAAAAGGAGACAAGATTGATTTCAGCTAATTTTAGATTTCTGCAGCATGAATATTTACATAGGAGCTAGTCCTCCAAGATACAAGAACTTTTGGGAAAAAATGTAAAAAAAATTGATTGGATGACTATTTTAGCAAAATTTCCACTCTATAACAGCTATTTTTCTGCACTGTATAAGAAGAAATGAAAAAAAAAAATAGAGCACAGATGCAAATGTCTCAACTGCATATAGGTGATTGGAATCAGTCAAATACAATCCAAAAGGATTATATTACAGGTAGTAGAGATTAGTGGAAAAGCTGTGTATTAAAGGTAGTGTACAAAAGGAAAACACACTATTTAAATATAAGCGATACCTGAGAACCTAGAGAGGATATCTGAGTAAGGTGTGTTGAATGACACACACAGACACATTCCCTGATATAGATATTAAGAAAAGAAGAACAAAGGCACTTCCAATTTTCCTTAAAATATTTGTTTAGATGACTTGAGCTAGATGAGGCGACTAGATAATCACCAGATAATACTGAAGAAACACATCAAAATTTTGCTTTAGACAGAAAGAAATTGCTCTGCCATGAAGTGGCAGATTGGTGTGTTCTGGTTGAATTAGTATGGATAAGATTAACCATGTTTGGATGATGAAGAAGAAAGGACCACTGGCAGATACATGAAACACACACAGAGGGGAGAATAAGACACAAGGAGGCATTCTCTGAAGGACATGGCAACTGAGGCTTAGAAGAGGACAGAGTCACCATAGAGAAAGAGGACACTATTTTAAGAAAACAAGCCTGGCAATGTTGAAGATGGATGACTCTTGGTGGCAGTCAGAGCAGGCAATGAGATTGGTTCTGGTATTTGCCATTGGAAATGAAAAAGGTAATAGGGCTCTTATACACAGCAGCCACACATGAACAGGTTTTTGATTGAAATGAGAATTAAATTAGCTTTGCACCAAAAAAACCTCAAAAGAAATGGATAAGAAGACTGGTGCAAATTCAAGTGTGTTTGAACATATGTTTTTCTCTTTTCAAGAATGGAAAAATATAGAACATGTTTGCAGTGTGAGACAAGAAACAGAGGTCAGAATGCTCAAAAGTGTCCTAATGCGAGGTAAGGAGACTCTTTAGGCCACTTTGTGGACAAGATGAGAACGGAAGCTCCCTCATCCTCAACATTGGAGAAACGAGAGAGGGTGAAAAGAAAAAAAAAAAAAGACTCACACTTCATCTCTTTTCTCTCAACAGAAATTGGCAAGGTTCTCTGAGGAGAGGAAAAATGGGAGTAGAAGGAGGTTGTGACGAATGAGCTGAAGAAAATAGAAGCTGTGATTTTAGATAGGGAAATCAATTAATTTGGAGAAGCTGTTTTATTTTAAAAAGAAAATGTTATTACTGGCTGAAGAATGTAATAAAGGTATAAGGAAGCAAGCCTCCACCAAGAATTTCCTCCAACAATTTTTATTCTATCAGTGGAGAAAGATTCTGATGGTTGTGCTGGGTGAATAGTTCCATAAGACATTTGGGCAGGATGATGGGCCATCAAAAATTTTCAGTCCATCTGGCTGCATTCTCTTCACAAATGTATAACACCAAAGCCATCTAATGGTCTATTAATATAAAAAAGGATTGTTGTATGGTTCTGGGTTTTGTTAATTGATTTATTGGAAATTTTTTTAATCTTTAGTTATATTAGGAGTCAGTTGGTCCTTTTTCATACAGAATTTTCTCTATTTTTCAGGGTTTAATTTTTTTTATTTTTTATTCTCACTTTACACTCTAGAACCTCCTTGAGAATAAGCATCTTCTCCAGGAGGGAATCACCTCCCTCCCTGCTGGATCCAATTTCACCTCATTCAGAGAGCAGTAACCAGGATATCATTGTTTAAACCCAGATATCAACTGCTTAGTTGCAGTTCACTCACTTCCCCCCCATCTTCCCCTCCCCATTGGAATGGGGAAGAGGATCAGAAGAGCAAAACTGAGAAAACTCGTGGGTGAAGATAAAGACAGTTTAACAGGTAAAGCAAAAGCTGTATGTAAAAGCAAAGCAGAACAAGGAATTAGTTCACCACTTCCCATGGGTGAATGGGAAGGCAGGTGTTCAGATGTTCCTGGGAAAACAGAGCTCCATTGTGTCTAATGATTACTTGGGAAAACAAATGCTATCACTCTTAGTTTCCCCCTACTTCCTTCCTCTTCCCCTATCCTTATTTGCTGGGTGTGATGTCAAGGTATGGAATACCTTTTTGGCCAGTTCAGGACAGCTGTCCTGGCCGTGATCCCTCCCAGCTTCTTGCGCACCTTTTTGTTGGCAGAGCATTGAAAACTGAAAAGTCCTTGACTAGGGTAAGTACTACTGAGCAAAACATCAATGTGTTATCAACATTATTCTCATATGAAATCCCAGAACAGAGCACTGAAGCAGCTACTCAGAAAAAAATTAATTCTGTCTCAGTCAAAACCAGCTCACAGGGTAAGCAAAACAGCAGACATTTTTGCATAGTCACAAGCTTTTTACAAAACCCAATATGCTACAGAGATTCTTTGAGCAAACAAATCAGATAGTTATGCCATGCATTACATTGAAGAGTGGGAAAGAAAGGCAAAGAGTTGGTACAGATGGAAGTGACACGTGGAACAACTTTGCTGAGGCAAGAGATCCTGGGAGGAGAGGAATTCATCAAGCCCCGCAACAAACAAACAAGAAGACATCACTAATCAACTGGAAGTCAGTAGAGTCCAGCTACAGAGCACTGCAAGAGATCCTGGCAGTGAAGCCAGGTGATGGTCATACAAGAGGGTATCAGCAACACAAGAATGACAGATGTCCCAAAGCTGATGTCCTTTTTTGCAAACAAACTAAGAAACTTATATTTTAAGCAGAGTAGGTATCAGAGGAGATATCACCTCATCAGATATCATTAACAAGAAATTTGAACTGTTGTTATTACTAGGAGTAAAGGCAACAGCATCAGGAATTACTTGTAAAGGAGGCAAAGTGAGACAGTGGTTCACTGTAAACATGTGAAATTAAAAAAAAAAAAAAAAAAGTTAAAAGTTAAGGATAAAAAAAGAACCAAGTGGGAGGATAGAAGGGTTGAAAACATCAGTTTGGGGTATCCCAGACCACATACGGTGGCTGCCAAGCAGAGACTGCTAAGCTGTTCACACATCACCTCTGAGGATGGCGTAAGGGATATCAGATGGCTACTGGTGCCATCTGGAAGGGTGCACTGGTCACTGGATAGAAAACTGTCAGGATGGCTGAGTCCAGAAAGTGATGGTGTATGGAGTTACGTGCTGGGGGCCAGTCACTAACAAGGTTCCTCAGGACTCAGTAGTGGTGCCAGTCCTGTTTAATATTTTTATTGATGGTCTGGATCAGGTGATTGATTAAGTGTACCCTCAGTCAATTTGAAGAGGACACCAATCTGGGCAAGAATGTTGATCTTCTGGAGTGTAAGAAAGCTCTACAAAGGGATCTGGACAGGCTGGATCCACGAGTTCCAGCCAATTGTATGAGGTTCAACAGGGTGAAGGACTGGATTCTGCACTTGGTTCACAACAATCCCATGTGGTGATACAGGCTAGGGGAAGAGTGTCTGTAAAACTGGTTGGTGGAAAAAATCTGGGGGTATTGGTCAACAGTCACCTGGACATGAACCAACAATGTGCCCAGATAACGAAGAAGCACCCTGGTTTGTACCAAAAATAATGTGGTCAGCAGGACCAGGGAAGTGATTGTCCCTCTGTACTTGACACTGTGTTCAGTTCTGTGTCCCTCATTGCAAGACAGACACTGAGGTAATGGACCATGTCCAGAGAAAGGCAGCAAAGCTGGTGAGGGATTTGGAACACAAGTCTTACAAGGAGCAGCTGAATGAGATGAGTGTGTTTAGCCTGGAGAAAAGGAGCCACAGCGGAGACCTTATCTCTCTCTACAATTGCCTGAGAAGTTGTTGTAGCCAGTTGAAGGTTAGTCTCTTCTCCCAGGTATCAAGTGACAGGATGAGAGGAAATGGCCTCAAATTGCACCAAGGAAGATTTAGATTAGATATTAAGAAAATATTCTCCACTGAAAGGGTTGTCAAGCTTTGGAACAGGCTGCCCAGTGAAGTGGTGGAATCCCCATCCCTAAAAGTATTTAAAAGGCATGTGGTTGTAGCCCTTTGTAATACAATTATTGGTGAACATGGTGGTCCTGGGTTAATGGTTGAACTCGATCTTAGAGGTCTTTTCCAACCTTAATGATTCTATGAGTCTGTAGTTCTGTGATTCATTGTTCTGGTGAGGAAACAGATCAGGACCAATTGAACAGCAGCCTACAGCAGCTTGAGAGCCAGTTTTTAAGATGGCTAAGCCAATGTCTTTGTGGTAGTGGCAGAAGAAACAACAAGGCCATAAACTATGGCTAGGGACATTCCCATTAGAGAGGAGGAAGACTTCTCCAGAAAAGTTGCTCATCACTGTCACATGTTACCCAGCAAGGCATAAAGGGTAACCTTCTGTCCTTGAATTTTTTTCCAAGAACTTAACCAAAACAAACTAAATATATTAAAAATAGCCAAAACACATGACCCAGTTATAGTCCCACCTAAAGTAGAAGCTCTGTGCTTGACAACCTCCAAAGACTCCTTCCAGCCAAGACTTCTATGAAATAATATTTCTTCAAATGGAAGAAATAAAGTCCCCTATACTTTAGTCTGCTGAGATGGATGGCAGATACAGCCTCAGGACTGTGTGAGAGCTAGCTGTAGAAAATTATTTGTGGCAATGCCTGCATTCTCTCTTAGGATTGTACCAGAAATGACAAAAGAAGGTGAAGAGAGGTGTAAAATGGGTCATAGAGCTATGTAAGGGATACGGGCAGTGGAATGTGAGGAAAGCGTGGGATGCATGGAGAGCTGAGATAAATGTCCCTGGGTATGGTTGCAGAAGGGAGAGAACTATTCAATAGATTTTATTTCTTAGCTCATTGGTTCATAAAACTGGCTATTATTACTTCTTTCTTTCCAAAATGAGGTACAGCATCTATATTTTCCTTTATGTTTGTGCAGCTCAAACTACTTGGGGAATTTGATCTTCTATTTCCTCACTGGAACTTCTTGACGTAAACAATAACCATAATTGTCATTTAGCATAATGATCACAGCCAGTAATTTCTAAATAATTAATAACACTTTGTTTCTTAGTTTTTAATATTAAAGACAAGTGAAGATAGTACATAATGTTTCTTTTTCTCCAAGGAAGAAACTCCTTGATGGGGAAATAGACAGCAATGTGAGAATTCATTCAATTTCCTCACTGAGGATGAAAGGATGAAAAGAAGAAACCATACTGATCATATAACTACTGCACAGTGAAAATATAATGCATTTATTCCTACAAAGGTAGAATTTTTAGGGGACTAGTTTTTCACCACATGCTTGGTACAAGGGGATACAAATAAAATGAAATTCTTATCACTACTGATTTGGGGAAGACCACAGAATCAACTTATGCATGGACAAACAACTCAAAGGTGAGACACAGTGCTGTGTTGTTTATGATTTCAGTTTCTCTGGAAGCAGAATGTACCACTGCATAGGAATCAGATTCTAAGCTTCTGTTCTGCACCTGTCCCACCACATGCTGATTCTGCAAAACCTCACTCACAAATGTTTGTTCTGATTTTACAGGCAGCTTTTTAAGATCAGTGGAACTGTTTGAGTTACAATAACCTATAAGAATAGGTGTTTGCAAGATCAATTCCAAATCACAAGGGGCAGCATCCCAAAACAGCCTTCACCTTCTCTGCAAAATAAAAAAAAGATTCAGGTTAGATTTAGATTTAGATGTTAGAACCAATAGGACTATGTCTACACTAGCAAACTAAAAAGAGTCTAGAGTCTTTCTTTGACACTGAAGCCAACTGGCACATCCTTACTATTAAGCTCTCTTGCCATCAAAAACAAGCTAACAACATTCAAACTGCCTGTTGGGAATGATTCCCACTCTATGCTAATTTCCAATGCATGCCTGAGAATTATTTTCAAGCACACTAGTTGGAACAGAGTGATATTGTAGAGACTGTAGTATCATTTTAAGTGTATGAATGATCATTTTTTCAGTTTCTGTGTTCTGACATGAATCTACCAGCATAATTAAAAGGCTCACAGGCATTTAATAACTGGGCAAAAATGGATTTGAGTTATCAATCTTCAATCTTATCTCACAAATGTTCTCCGTTCCCCCCATTCCCTTCTTCTCAAACATCCCTGTAACTTTTAGCATCTAAAGTTGCCATATGTTCATGTCTGACATTTAAGTTGTTAAATCTCTGGAATTCCACACTGTATGCATATAAAATACAGTCCATCTCTCCTGTCTCCAGCCACTGGAAACCAAGAATTAGGGATTTCTTTATTAAAACCATCTGCACAGATATTAGCAAGACAGAAGTTCCTAAAAATCTACGTTTTTCTAATAGGTCACCAAAGGATGTAGTTGTGTCACAATGCTTTTTTGTCTTTAAGGGTTTGGGAAATGAACTGCATTCAGTTATTACTTCAGATGGAAGGAATTCAAATCTACTGCATCCACCTCCCAGAAGCTTTCCCTAGATGCTGAGATATGGTATTCTGGAAGAGAAAGACACTTTCTATGTTTCCCATTGAACTTGTGCTACTTTGCAGCAAGAAATGCAAGATTTAATAGACTGGAGTCATACCACAAGAGAAAACCCACAGGTTAATTAGGACTGGAAGTGCTGAGATCTCTCTCTGCTCCAGATACTGTTTAGATGGTGTATCTGATGTAAAATGCATTTCATTGCGGGACTAGGATACTCTGAATTTTGTAAGAGGAAATGGATGAGAAGCCTATTTTAAAATAAGCATCACTGCAGTTACATTCTGAGAGAAAACAGAAATGCTGGTTTGATTTTTTGGTTCTAATCATTCCTCTATATAGAATAACAATTTCACAAGTGTGGCAAAGGCCAGTCTTATTTTCTTTTCCTCCTGGGAGATCTGTGAAAAGACAGCTGAGCAACAGTTGCTAAATAATGTTAATTTGAAAAATTGTGCATCAGTCAATCAGGTTTCATTGTTTCATTGGTTGATGGCATTTTTTGGGAGGGTCTTATTAGTTCTAAAAAACCCCCAAACAAACAAACAAACAAAACAAAACACAAACAAGGAGTGAATTTAGAGAAAGTATGCAACAGGGTAAGAAGTCTAACAAGGCCACAAACAGTCTAATCACTGATGTTAGCTGATGTGAAATGCCCCATGTCCACACTTTTAAATTTTCCTGTCTTCTAGAATACTTCAGCTGCTTCCAAACTTCCTACTTGGAGCAGCTAGTGGGCTGTTCTAACTCCTGTACTGTGCCCAAACAGTGCCTGGAGAAGTGATACATGACATGGGCCAAAGGGTGGCCAGGGACAATTCTGGCTATTTACCTCTGCAAGTGATCAAAATTGAGTGGCAGAGATGGCTTCCTGGCACAAAGTCATAAATGGCTCTTCCATTAACAGGTATGCAGACACAACTATTGATTCAAATGATCCTTTCTTCCCTTTTCCTAGGGAAATCTGAGCCAACACTCTAAAGAATTGACCCTGGCCCTTCAATGGGTTTCAAATGAGTGGAAATCCAATCCCACAGGCAGGTGAATCGAACTCACTTAACAGAGACTCCTACAAAGTTGCAAAGGTCTCGCCATGAGTTCCTCTTCATCCAGGAAGAGCAGACATAATTTCCAGTTATTCAAAGGGCATTGTGAGGATTTATTCTTAAATTCTGCGTGAGGAAAAGCTCATTGCCTTGCCTGACTAGTCATCCAGACTATGAAGTCCTGCTTGATGAAACTGGGAATACTGGGACATTTGATACATAAGATATCAGCCTAGTGAGCCTGTTATGAAGTATCCACAGATCCAGAGGAAAGCAATCCCAAAAAGGCCTTTGCAGCCATTCTGTGAGTTGAATAGGGAATTTTTCTAAGCCTTCCATGCCATTTAAACCTCTAGGTCTGATACCACATCTTATCACCCCAGCCCTCTCAAGAGCCATCAAAATTTTACTTGTCTCTTTCTCCAGTTTCTATTCCTTTCCATGCAATTTCTATAGGTTTCTTTTTCCAAGTGAGCTATAAGTAAGAGACATTTTTCAGGACACAGCCAGGATAAAATCTTTGTCCATCAAGTCTGCATGTATGGCTGTCCCTTTACTGTGTCTCAAGTGATCCTGTTTGCTACGACTCCCGTTCTGTGAACAGTTTGTCTTTGAGGCTTGTGTAGAAAAGATGTAACCTTACCATCTGAGACACCCCTGCCCAGCACAGTATTTTCTTATTTACCCAGGCCTCCAAATAAGCTAAATACCAAGGGCATACTACAGCCAAAATTCCTCATAAACACACACCACACAGAAGTCTCAACCAATGTGAATTTACCTAAACCAAAAAATAATGCATAGGTAAAATACTAATTTATGTAAAAATTTTTCACCAACTCTTTCCTTGAATTCTAGGCTGCTTTGTTTAGTGCAGAGAGTCAGGTAGTCATAACTTATTTTTTCCATTTTTACATGTGTTGACTCATCTTCACAACATGTCATTGACACTGCTATGCAGCTTTACAAGACAAATATATTTTATTTGGCTTGTCTTGCAGTCAAGTCAGACTGTTCTTCTGAAAGCACAGTATGATCCTATCATCTTCACTTCTGTCAAAACTTGCCATTATTTCACTTAGATACATTCTTCTATGCCCATCTTACCCCAAGAAAATTTATTTTCTGCCAACATATTTGTTCAAAATGGTCATTTTTCCCTGTGCAAATATTGCTCACAGAGTTGGATGAACTACTCTTTTACCATCCTTCATCTGTGATGCAGGTGTCACAATACTGACAGTTGCAGCAGCTTCGATATGTACTAGTGCTTTGTGATATGAGTACTCCCCAAAAAACTTAGGAACTTTATGTACATGCACCAAACTGGCAAACACAGATGCCCCTCACTTCAGTTCTTTTCTCATGCTAGAATATGTTTCTTCATTTGGGCAAATACCTTCCATCAGGGCCATAAAATGTGAATGAGACCTCCTAAGTAAAAAGACTGACAGGAATTCCCATTGTGGGGGTAACTTTTGCTATGTTTCTGCACTAAAGACTGCCTTTTTATTTTTATAGATTAAAACACATGGTTGATAATGAAATAGAAAATTAAGTGGAAAACAAATGTTACTTGTCCATGGACTCAGGTTTTTAAAGAGTAACTGAAACTGTGTAACATGTCCATCTTATGTAATAATTACAGTATGGTCAATTTACTCTGGTGGCATGCTAACAGCAAGCCACAAAAGTGCCCCAATATCCTCCGTGCTTTAAATTTAAATAGAATTTAAATCAAAATTCTTAAATTTAAAATTTAAGCATTTTAAATTCTAAAAATTTTAAGAATTTCCCAGAAATTCTTAAAGGGAAGGATCATGGAAATTGATGCAATCATGTAAGGCACCATTAATCGGAAAAAGTGAGCTACATATTGTATGCTGACTGCATGCTTCCTTATTAATACATCAAGGAACACAGAAGAAATCAAACTGTGAATTTTGAGCCCTAATCCTAGTGCTGAAGATATACAGTGTCACATGGTGTTGCAAAGTCTGAAAAACTGCTGGATAATGACAGTCTCAACCTTTCTTTTTATTTTTGTCAGGTTTTCACACTGAAGTGCCCACAATGAATAGGGTTTCCTGAGTACCAAAGTAATTGGGTATCGAATGAACAACCTTAATTGTTGCTAATAACTGAAAGGATAGTTTTTGGCTCTTCCAGCAATTTGTAATGAAGGAAGAAGAAACCTAAAACTCAGAATAACTTTTCAGGAATTTCTCAGTCAGAATGGGTAAGAATGTATATCAAATTCTTCCTCCATTATTCATTAATGCCTATTTAGAGCTCAGCATTTCTATCTCTACACTTTCCTTTGTCCACATTGCTGATCAAAATTTGGAAGGTTTCAGAGGAAAGAGCTTTTAGGAAAAACAAAACAAAACAAAACAAAAACCAACCAACCAACCAACCAACCAACCAACCAAAAAAAAAAAAAAAAAACCACAAAAAAACCCACAAAAAAAAACAGCAACCACAACTAGAAAAGGAAGGCTAAACAAGGTCTCTCAATAGGTAATTACCTTTCGTGTGTATGACTGTGTTTAGATGTGAATGAGTGAAAGAAGCCTAAGAGGGGCTACCAATGGTCAATAATGGGAACTTTTGGTTGATGGGCAGATAGAAGAGCAAGAGAATGTGTACTCATCAGCATCCAACAACCTCGAGGAAAAAGAAGCCCTTTGTCAGTGGTAGATCTGACACCTGACTTGGTGTATGGCTAAACACCGTGCAATGACCACAGAACTGGGTGCACTCAGCACTTAATACCCTGCAGCTGTGGAAACAGTAAGTTGATACACTTGGCTCTTGTGGGATTGAGTAACATTGCTGCAACTGTTGTACTTCCAGTGGAGCTCAGCAATAACAAAGCAAGGGTGTTCAAGACCATTTCCTGTCATCCAAGAGAACCAAGATGGTCTTCTCTCTTCTCTTCTCTTCTCTTCTCTTCTCTTCTCTTCTCTTCTCTTCTCTTCTCTTCTCTTCTCTTCTCTTCTCTTCTCTTCTCTTCTCTTCTCTTCTCTTCTCTTCTCTTCCTTTCCCTCCCCTCCCCTCCCCTCCCCTCCCCTCCCCTCCCCATTAAACATCATCACAGAAACTTTTTTTGGGAGTTCAATTACACACTTATCAGTCACATTCCATACACAACCTCTGACAAAATTAGGAGGTATGAATCAAAGAAATAGTAAATCTAACTCTGTTCAAGTCTGCATGTTTGTTAACAAATAAATTGTCTGATCAGTCTGAATTTTTTAGTGGAAATAAAATCATAAGAAAATTGCTGTCTCTTGTTCAGCTATAAATCTGCATAAGGTTTTTATCATATTATTTGAATTATTTTCAGATTTATGGAAAGTTTAATTCTCATAAAATCAGTCTTTACTTTCAATTTAGGGGTTTTTTTTACATCTAATAAGCTTAACATTTTGTTTCTCAATAAAAAGATCAAAAATATTCTGCTCTAGAAATATTGAAGTGTATGTTGTCTAAATGTTTCTAAACCCCTGAAAATTAAGTCCTTCTCTAAAGGTTTTTTAACTGTTTCAGCAAATATAAAAAAAATCAGAATTAGGAAAAGTGAATTAGGTCCAACCAGTTTTCAGGGTTGCTTTCCATATTGTTTTATAAGTTCAACTTACTGTTGTCCTGTAATAAACTAGTTATTTTGCAACAGTACAAAGAAAATGTAAAGTGGCTGTAAAAGGCTGACATTTTCATGCCTTTTTTTCTCACTTTCTACTGTCTTCAAGTAAGTCTAAGATCCTTGGTGTTCCACCTTTTTCTGACTTTCTGCTTTCTGTTATTTATTAGCCAGTTTTGTGCCTTTTAACCTAAACTGTCCTTCCAGAAAACTTAATTTCCATTTCAAAGGCTTTATGAGCAGTTTTCAAGCAGCAGAAATATTGTTCAATTTAAGGCAATTGGTGCAAGATTTTGAGATGCAGGATATGTTGGAAGGGAAAATTATGTCATACACTGAAAAATTTCCGTTGCTTTTATTTCAATTTATTGAAACAACAACTGTAAAACAGGTTGTCCAACATTTTTGAGTGAAGGTTACCTGAATTATCCTGAGTAGACTAAATACAAAGGACTAGAGCAGTACTGGGAGCTGCTCATTAGCAAACTTGTGATAATACACAGCTCTGCATGATTTCAGCAGATTTTTCAAACATTTTTTCATAGATTCTTTGGCTAAACACTCATGATACAGGATACTATGCTTTTCAGGATATTAACGTGATTTTAGGATGGCTATTTCAGATTAATTATAGGGAGTCGGGTTTCACACGCAGACATTCATTCCTTGCCAGCTGGTCATAATCGAAAACCTTAAACCACCCAGGCCTCCTTTTTTTCACTGCTTCATCAGGTCCCCCATATTAGGAAGAGAGATCAGTCCTTTTCCTGGGAAAAAAACTGCTGGCATATTCAAGATTTTGGATGTATACTCAGTCTACGCACCACTTGAGAAAAGGCTATCTCTTAACATAGATCAAAGATCATTATTCCTAGTAATATAGGTAGGAATAATTGACTATGTTTAAAACTTTGTTTCCTTGTGGCAATGTCATATGACCAAATCAGGCAAACAAAACCAATACAGGATTATTCCCAGATTTCTGATCTCACGTGGGCTGACAGAGTACAATGATCCTGCATTTTAAGTTTCTTAGGTGCTGAGCAGGGTCTTGTCACCACAAACTGTGAATGTTTGACAGGTCAGAGGGTGGACAAAGTAAGAAAGAGGAACAAAGTTTGCAATTTTTATTAGGTTTCCAGAAATATATATTCTGGGAAAAGGTGTATTTCATACATGCTTCTGAAGCACCTAATTTAACTTAACCACTGTGCAAAAAGTAAAGTAGACAAAAAGTAATTTGAAAACCAAGTAACTCTTCAAGTCAAAAGGAGGAGAATGTGTGAGTCTGCACACTGCGCCTGTGTGAGATGTGCTTAAAATATCAGCTTTTTGATTTTGGAAAATGAGTTTGGAAGAATACTTGATGATTACTGATTTTTGGTATGATTTTAAGATCAATGAAAGTATATTTGTCACATGCCTCTGATGCATGTATCGCAGAATAATTTTGCAGTCTTTGACATAACAGGCAATCAAATTTATATTCTAAGCCTGATAAACACTTCTGCCCTCTCTCTTCTAAATACCATCCTTTCTTTTCAACTTTATTTTCAAATTGACAACTTGAAGTGGTTGGCTGAATCCATCAGTGACAGGAAAGCAGTGTCATCAAAACCTGGTGTTTATATTTTTGATCATTTTTAGAGATGATTTTCCAAATTAATAAATTAAGAAGTCCTAAAAGTAGGCAGATTTGTTTCACATTGACAATAAATGTGACATTTTGCAATAATAAAAATACTAGGAAAAGAACACACAGTTGTGTGGAAGTTTGGGTCCTGAATCACACGAAAGCAATGGGGTTTAGGTGCTTAAATCAATGTGATCCTTTTTTCACTTAGAATCCATATTTTTATGAACTTCCTCAAATAAGTTAAATGCCTAACTTGGATTTTTTAAATTATCACACATTTAAAAAGGGGCACAACTCTGTCAAAAATTATACCTTTAACAGGGGATGATTAAGAAAATTCTTATATTGTTACATTATTTTAAGCATTGGCATCATTAGAGCATGAAACCTGGGGATATACTACAGAGGATCTGAAGAACTCTGAAATTGTGATGCATGTCTGAGACATGATTCTCAGGCTGATCTTTGGATTACTCACGCAATTCCCAATCTTCTCTTTCCAGAATATATTTTTTTTTCCTAAACACTGGAGAGTACCTGTTTAGATACTTTATGAAATTTCAGTAAGAGGGGTGGAAGGTAGGCACATTTTTACAGTGTCTGTGTTGCACCAACAGAACAAACTAGAAGGGAAAGTCACAACTTCACTGCTCTCTGACATTGTTGAATGGATCACTTACAGAAAGCCAAACATGAGCTACTCATTTCACTTGAAGCAAATAGATAATATTAATGGCCTCTTAATATGCAGGTGAATATAAAATGTGCAAACTGGAAACCCTAAGGGACAATGAATATATCAAAGCAATCCATGAAAAAATAACCAAGAAAAAAAAAAAAAAGTTTATTTCCCAGAGGCTTAAATTCATTATGCAAAAAGTGTGAAAAATCTGTAAACTGAAGCAGAAAGTTAAGGATATGTTTTATATCATAACAACAAATAAAATACAGATGTAGTTATACATTGGAATTGGAAAGAAAAATGTGTTCTAAAATCAATTTAAACCAACAGAAAAAAATAACACCAACCTTGATGGCCTTCATGTTGGATACATAATGCATAGGTACAATGAGGATAGAAAAAGGTCTAAACCCCAAAAAATTTCATGTTTCCCTTTGAAAAGAATTATCTTTTCCGGATTGTAACTGTACCCCATCTAGTTTATAAAGGAGTTTTCTGATCCCTCAAGCTGTGATTTCTTTATTAAGTTCTACTTTATGTAGTTATAATTTTCTATTTTTTCATAATATAACCCAAAATGAACTGATATGATTTGAAGGATTACTTTGGAAAATGACACTTTTTTACTTATTGCCAATTTTCAATACCTATAAAAATGGAATTGAAATAATTGTAAATTGAACCATTGTATATAGGGGAAATTTTATCGGTGCCTGAGTTTGTAAGTGAATACTTTCTGGGTATTACAGGCCATCACAAGTTTAAAAGACTGAAAATCTTGAAACAGATCACTGTGTGTATGATACTAAAACCTTCTTCTAAATATTCTCTATCAATAATTTTTATATTCTTCTTTGCTTTATTTACTTGGCATGAGAAAAAAAGCTGCAGCCTATCTGATCAACCCTAGAAAATACTCAACTATATTTGATAACTGATGTACTACCTATTAAACTGTTATGAACTAGTGGCCAGGACTAAGATAAATGAAACTTAAGATGAGTGTCTGGACTTCCTGTTTTTTAAGGCTTTCTAGGATATAATTTTCATATTTCTTTTAACTGATATAGTAAATATCTAAACCATCCAAACAGAGAGGGACACATCCAGAACACACCACCTTGTCGTCATGGCTTCAGAGGAAGATAGGTCTGCAGGTACCCATTGCCAGATTTTCAAGCTCTCCAAGGAAGTTAGAGGATCTGTGCAAAATTTCTAAGAACAGAGTTCTGTACACTTGAGTTGTCTTGTTACTCTGAAAGCTATTGGACAATCCATACCCTAAGGCAAACATGTAGTAACTCAAAATGTTTTGGTCTTGGCACAAGTGATTTACTGTTTGTTTTCTTGACTCCTGTATTCTTAATCAGCACTCTGCTCTCAGAAACCTGTTACAGGATTTCACCAAGGGCTTAATTATAAGTGTAACTTTTCTCTCTTCTGTCTTCAGACTCTTTTCTTTCAGATTTAGCACACTTCTGCACATAAAAACAAGTAAATACCCCTGCAGGTGTATTGTTAGTTTATTCCTAACAACTGTGCATTTACACTGGCCTTCCAAGAAACTCAAATTAATAAAATGACCTAGCAGCTTTCTCAACTTCTAGTCCCTATTCACTATTTAAGCTAACAATAAATGAAAACGTGTGTATTTTTTCCTTACCTGGTGTGAATGGAACACAGCCAGTTTGTTTATTTTTAGACACTCACACTGAAAGCTATTAGAATGTAAGAAATTATAGTTTCAGATATAATTTACATAAACATACCACTGCTTTTAAAGGTATTTGTTTTCAATAAGATTTAGTATTTTATTTATTTACCATTGTTTTTATTTAAAGAAAAATTATAATAATTGTTATTAATAGAGCTTGGTGACAGAAAACATTTAAAGCATTTACCCATGTTCTGATCTGAATAAATTCTGCTGTTGGCCTGAACAAAACCCTCAAACCTATTTGTAAGAAAGCAACTATTTAAATATTTCATTGCAGATTGACTTTACTGTAATTGTGCCTGCTGAAGCTCCCCCTTCTGGAATCAAGTGTCCATGCGGGAATTTCAGCTTCAATCAAAAAACACTCAGAGCACAGCCTTAGAGCAGGACCCAGGTTGCCCTTACAGGCTTAAAAGCCGCAGGTGGGGAGAATGGCCATTTGTTTTTGATCACCTTAACGTGAAAGTCAGTTTCCCTGGTTCTCTTACATGACTGGTTTACAAGTTTGACACACTTACTGGCTTTGGCAGTATCAAAATATGATTATTTGTAGCAGGAGATATAAATTCAGGGCTATATACTGTCTGCAGTGCAGGGGCCACAACACCCACTGACGTCAGTAGAGAGCTGGCATAGTGATCCGGGACAGACTTTTATCTAATTGTCCAAATGTTTTCTTGTCACATTTGCTGCTGTCTGGGAAAAAAAAAAAAAAAAAAAAAAAAAAAAAAAAAAAAAAAAAAAAAAAAAAAAAAAAAAAAAAAAAAAAAAAGTTGAACCTCCTCTTCCCACTGCTCTTTTAAGTCTTTGCTTCTTTTTTCTCTCTAACCTTTTTTTTTACATTTTCCTTTGCTCTTTTTCACACTTTAAATCCTTAGTTTCCAACCCAAAGAGGTTTAATTCCCATTTTTGGCCCTCATTCCATAAAGAGTGTCTAAATAGTAAATGCCAACAGCAACATGCCATCACTGGGCTTCAAAGCTGATATTCCAATCAGCTAAATAGAAGCGAAGTTCACATCTCATTAATTACTTCAGGATGCATGAACAGTCAGGCAAATACTTCTGCATCCACCACTATTTAAAAAAGCCACTCCAGCTACATTAGCTTGTTACCTAGTCTGTGAAAACACACATTTTCAAGATCTTTTATATTTTCCCAAACTGAAGGATGAGGAATTAAGCATTATCAACCTTGACACATAAAATTCCCTGTTATTCCATGACTTCACGTGAATGCTGCCATTGGCCCACCCATATCCTGGCAATGGTGGAGACACAACTTTCAATGAGCTGAGGTGCTTAATGAGAAAAAGTCAACAATGAGCTGGCAGAGCAGTTGGGACACTTGGGTAGATGGGAGGAAGGATCATATTCTAGGACACAAATAAGAGAGATTAGAGTCTACCGAGAAAAGTGAGATATCTGCATGTGTGTGAGACCACTGGCACAAGGCACTAGAAGAAACTGAAAAACTACCAGGAGCTCTTTCATAACGAGAGAGAAATACTTTGATTTTGTGCTCTCCGTGTTACCTTCTCATTAGCAAAATAGAGGCACATGCATGGAATTAAATTAAAATTTGTACCAAAATTTCCAGGTTATCCTGCTTGAAAAACAGCTATAAATTCACTTTGAAATAGAAAAATATTTTGAGTGAGGCTGTGACGGTTTTGTCCTCAGCCTAATGCCTATCAATGGTATCCTTAATATCTGATCATATTTTCAGGTGATGTTAACATGATAGTGCTTTAGAGGGAAAGAATAAATTTCAAAATGTTCATGACAAGTAGAGGGGAAAATAAGGAGCATTGGGGAGAAGATGTACAAACAGGTGCAAAAGACAGCAAACAGGTCATTGGTAACCATCTGTGGAAATAAAGAATAAAACAAAATTATTAGTAACAGAACAGTTAATGATAGCTAAACATAGAAATAGAATAGATAAAAGAATTAAAGGCTGTAGGGGATCCTGACTAGAACATGTGCCAAAAGTATTAGTCCGTGGCAAAAAATGCAGACATCATCTGAGAATGTGACGAGCAAGTAAAAGCACAAACCAATCCTGTTTGGAGCTGGCAAGGCTCCAGATGGAATGCTGAGCAGACTATTGGGTATTTATGTCAAGCAAAATATTGGACAGAGGAGAGAAACAACAACAACAAAAAATTCATAAATCTAAAAATCAGGACTACTTTGAAAGGAAATATTGAATGACCTGGCTTACCTTAAGCTAAGAGGAAGGCTTATGAAGTGAGTGAAGGAGGGAGGAGGCAAGCATATATGAATATTTATATACACTTATATTTACTTATATATGACAATACTTGTATACACATGTGCAGATGCAGGACACTGCAAAGAGAAAGGAAAAAATCTGTCCTCTGCCTTTACAGACCAAAGGACCAAAAGTCATGCATCAGGAAAAATATCAAGTAATAAGTAAAGTAAAAAAATCTCATGCTGTTAATAACAAAATAGACTGTCTGGTCATATTATTAAGTCTCCATTACCAGCCATTAAAAAAAAAAAATAAAAGTAGGGCAAACGTATGCCAGATTGTCATAGACTTAATCATTTAAGTCTTGGGGAGGAAATTAAATAGAATTTCTTAAGGCTCCCACTTCTATTGAGCATAGAAACCTCCTTACGCCTGGAGTTAGATATGCCATTTATTTTTCTATTGCTACCAGATGTGTGGCTATTCCTATGCAATTTTATTTCTGTAGCAACATTAATCACTTATTAGGATTAAATTTTCATTTCAGAAATGAAAAATGAATGGCTTGCTGTTATCTGAAAATTAATAAAACAAACTTAACAAAATATATATTGTCCTGTACATCCTTCCATCAAAAAAAAATTAAAAAAATATTTGGAATAGAAAAATTAATAAGTTCAAAAATAAAATTACTACTGTGTAAAAAATAGAATTAGTTTTATCAAACCTAAAGTTAAGTTTTGAGCCTTAAAATATGCCTCAATACAAATTACAAAGGAAGTTAACAATTTTTTAATACACTATGCACACTAAAAAAGACAGAGTAAGAACAAAGTGCATTTCTACAAGTATGATTATGTAGGTTTAAAGCTTAGATACTTCAAGTTGGAAAGTCACAGAATTCTGGTTATTATCTGATGCTTCAGCAGTCCATAAAATCAAGTAGTTTTTTTCTTTTTCCTCAAAACCTGAACTTTCCCACATTTTGCTCCATCTGGGGCATATTTTTTCTCATTTCTTCTTCTTAGTTTAGCTGTAAATGTAATGTTTCTGAGACTCTAGTCCTGTCTCAAATTCAGTTGACATTTCAACTGATACTATGATTGTCAACTGACAGCTAGACTTTTCATCAAAAAGTTGCTAGGAAGAGACACAAAGGTATGCAAAATGGAGCATGTTCCTGAAGAGTCCTTCCATTGCAAAGGCCAGCTAAAAACATACAAGGCCTCTCAAGATTTCTGTTAAAGAAATTTTAATGTTCCACCTATATCATTTTGTGACATAAAATAGTTAATAGCATGACACTCAGACAGTCACAAAATTAGAATGCAATTACTTCTATTTATTTAAAGGATGAGTATGAAATACATCAGCTTTTGTATACATCAAGTTTAATGAACCTTCTCATTAAAAGATGTTTGTACATACCACATTGTTTTTCATGCAATTCTTTGAACTGATTAAGAAGATATTATTCTTCTCTCTGTAGTCTGGTGTCTCAGTCATCCGATGAGGCTTAGCACGGGTTTGCATTTTTTTCATGGATGGATTCATGTGAGTTAGTAGAGGTCAGGCATTTTCTTTTATGTGTCTTCTCCAGAAGAGAGCAAAGGGAAGGCTGTTGGGTGCTTGCATCTAACTTTTGTTTCTCTAATTAGGGACCTTTTACTTCCCCTAAATGCTACATCTGTGACTCTTTTGAATTCCCAGTGGCTGTGTAGATCTTAAGGAGATGATCTCACTCCAGAAGCAAAGCATTTTGCCATTTATTTGGAGAAACGTTCTTCTCCCAAACACCACCAGTAGATGAAGCTGTAAAATTTACAGCATGTAAATTACAGTGGAAGCATTGTCACTAATTTTTTCACTATTATGAAATGCTTTTCTTTAGTTGTGGAAATGCTGACAACAAAAACTTTAAAAATACAGAAATGGATAACGGAAACCAGAAGCTAATCTCCTGACTTCAATGCTATTTACTCCTCCTTCCCATTTCAAACCTAAAGCCAGAGCTGTCATCTCTCATGCATTAAAATAAATAAAATAACACTGAAGAAGAGACAATTTTAAACAACGTTTTGAAATACAATTTTAAAGTAAAAGCAAGTAGAGTATAAAAAAATTCCTTTGGTGCTATAAAGCAAAAGTTTTTTAATTTCATAAGTCATGTTAAAATGAATCCACCTTTTACGTTTTTTTTTTTTTTTTCCTGTGATCAGAACCAGGAGAACTTGATGTGCCAGTATTACTTATAAGCTTTAGGGAACCAAAAAGAGGGTTAAACAAGTGGTTTTTTTCCATGTAAAGTCACCTAAGACCTAAAACTAAAATAACAAAGTTAGAAATTCAATTGTAAATACGTTAATTAATAAAATGTCCAAGGTCTATTTCCTGTCTCTAAGCAGGAGTGCCAGGGAACAGAGCACATCCCCACAGCTAAGCTGTCTTATTAGCCAGTCTCTATGACCTGCTTGGAAAGATCCATGGACCATGCTATTTCCTGGACAGTGGTCAAGCATTGCCAGTGTTTGTTGGTGTGTAGCAGAAAGTGATCCAAGGAGCATGGCATGTTTTAAAGCAGAAATGATGTTCCCAGGGTAGCACTGAAGTCCCTAGCTCTGTTAATTTATTGACATAGTCATAGCCCTTGCGTCCTGTGGCGAAGCATTTGACGTTAGGTTACCTTACCTCAAAAGTAAACCTATGAACTAATATGAGCAGCTACTTCATACATCAGAGTTCTGCTCTGTAAATAGAATTTACAGTTATAGAAGTATTGTCTGTATTTATATATTTCTCCATCTTGAGAAAGTTTCTCTAAAACTGACTTTTATTTTGGACATAATGAAATAGAGGGAAATCTTTTCACTGGGTGTTTCTTATGTGACATATGCATTCTATTTCCATAAATCAAAAGAAGTAGCAACGGTGGTGGGGTTATTTGATTTTTTTTTTTTCATAGAAGGAATGTTTTGTATGACTTCTGATAAAAGAAATTAACAAATAAAAACACAACAGAACAAGTTTATGCTAGATTTTTTTTGAATACGTAGTAAATCTGGTTCATAATAATTACTATCAAGATTGATTTTTAATTCAGTGTTAGTTAAATTGTAGAAATAGTGAAAATATTCACCAAATCAGACTGTGAAGCACATTTTCTAGCATCTTTTATTTATTTATCTTTTATTTCTTTGAGCAAAGTTCTCAGGAAGAAGAATGTGCCACTTACTGAGCAGAGGGAATGTTCATTCTCAGATTGCCCACTGCTATTTACACTAAGGTGATCTTACCAGAGTGTCTGTTTGATGACCAATACCCCTGTGAGGATAGTTAGAGAAGCAGTGACCTTTGAACTTGATGAGTTGGTTGATGAGCCTGTGAAAAAAAGCTTGATCTCCTCCACAGCATTTTCCCCCATTAGTCTTTTATTTGTGATTCTTCTGTCTTGACATGTCCTTCTTGTGAATGTTGTTGAGTTTGTATTTTTTCCTTTGACTAATTTTATACGTGATGGTTGGCAAGGGAGACAAGATGGAGACCACATAAACCATGGAAGGATGGAGCAACAGCAATGCTATGTTGGGTTACTGCCTTGTGTAGGATTGACTTTTTCCATCAGTCACAGTTTTCAGTACACTGGTCCATTAAATAAACCCTTTCTATGACATTATTGAATTTGATTCAACAGAAGCAAAATCTGAAGAACAACATTGAAAATAGAACCACCGTAGAAAATTATAATTTTGCAGGAACCAATAAGAGAGCTCTACATGGGAGATGATGGCCTGAACAAGTATTTTTGGACTGGAGGAACATGAAACAAAACATCAGACTTAGAAATATTGATACAAAATGCACGTCAGTACCAAATTTTCTAGTCAATATATAACAGTAGAGCTATTCCAGCAAGCACAACCAGCCAACACAGACCAGAAGTTGGCTTCATTTCATAGTCACTTTGGGTATTTTTCTCATCTTATGAATATATGAACTGTACAGTTTTGTGAAGTGTGCAAATCTTTCCCCACAATTTTTTTTTTTTTTTTTTAAAGCGTGCTAGCTTGGCTGGCAAAACTCACAAGCATGGATCATGGCTGAGAGAGAAACAGGTGACCAAACAGTCCTGCTCTTGTAGGTACCAACTGCAGAGTGATAGTATTGACGTCAATAAGAACAGGAAACTGCTAAAGCAGAAGAACATAGAAATTAAATCCATAAGGGTAAATTCATGCAGTCTTGAACAGCAGATGAGACACAAGAAGCCAAAAATAACTACAAATATTTGGGATAAAAAAGGGAAGTATTTTCTTAACATTATCATTACCTGAGATCACCTGCCCCCCCAACCCCCCAAAAAAACCAGAAAACCCAGCAATGTGTAGAATGTTTGGAGAATGTAATGCATAATGAAGAAAGTAGTCCACTGAAACAATAAAGAGATGCTTATAGACATTCAGCCAAAAGACAAATGAGCTAAAAATATGGAAAGGACATCCAGTTTAAGAAAAGACTGAGCAAGAATGTTGAAAACCAGAAGGGAGGACAAGGGGAAAGAAGTATGAGTTGCAAGATGCTGTTAAGAGGCATTTCAGACAGCAGCATCAGTGCATGAAAATGACAGGAACTGGTTTGGAAGTAGTCCAGATAAATTTGGCAAAAAAAATAGATTTAAGAAAACAGCTATAATCAGAACGTTAAGTGAGCTTACAACCAAAATGCAGGGCATTCCTAGGGTGCCCTAAAAGGGGAAAGCTCAGGGGAAAACTATTTGAACGCTAAAGGCCAAGATAGAGAAAGAAGGTCCAAATGAGCAGGATATGTTGTAAGACTGAACTCTGCAAGGACAGAGCTGAAGAGGTCACAGGAAAACTTAAATATACCTTTCTGACTTAGTGTAAGCACAGAACTGACTTACATTAATAATTGCTCTGTAATGTGAATGATTCATGAAGTTAAAAAGTCCTTTTTAGAACACTGGAAGAAAAGTTCTGGCATTACAATGCAGTATGAGGGGTACTGAGCTGTTTCCAGGACAGAAAGTGAAGTAGCTGTTGTGTGACTGTAAGCTGGCCTCCTCTGAGACAACCCTAGTTTAAAGCACACAATGGTTGCTTATTAATAAAAGTATGTTCTTTTCTTTGCATCTAGGTAAGCCTATTCTTTTTCTATTTGAATATCATCACTGTTTCTAGACAAAATATACTAAGTCTATTAATAAAAATAGCATACTGTCTTTAAGGGAGGAGAATCATTTTCACTGTGATTTGCCTACTTCTGTTTGAATTTCTCTCTGTTATTTCAATAGTTTTAATGATATTAATCAAAAACTCTTTCTGCTGCATTGCTTGGAGGGAAATGTAGGAACAGAGAAGGAAGCAGTGAGGCCCTGAGAACAGCAGGAATAGGAACAGAGCTTACATAGCAGGTTACAAGGCCCCAGGAGTGTCTCTTCATGAATGCAGCATGGCTGGTACTAAGCAGGTTGAGAGGCTGTCAGCCTGAAGAAGGAGTGAGCCTAGGGACAGTCACTTAAGTTAAATGCAGAGAAGCCATTAGCAGGAAAGCTCTTGAGTTTCTCCTGCCAGGAGTAAAGGAAGGATGGGAACTAATTTTTTCACAGATATCCTACAATCAGGACTTGATTTCCCATAGATGTTTTACATTTAGCAGGCACTGTACCCTCAGCTTATCCAGAAATATCCTGTCCCTCCTTATTTCCCCTGCTCACTTGCATTCTTCTTTTGACCTTCACCCCAGCACAAAATGTCTGTTTTGGAGCCATTTAAGATCACAGTGCCTGAGACTTAGAGGAGAAAAAATATATTTGTTACAGTGAACTGTATTTCCCACCCCCAAACCCTAACATGAAAATATATGTGCTACATTTTGTTCCACAAATATCCTTGTAAATGTCATTAAAAGAGGATTTGAAGGGAGACAGGTTTAACAGATATCTGGCTGAGAATTTTTTTCTGAGACACATTTTCTAATCAGTTAGCCAGTACAAAAAGATAAAACTATTCATCTTCATGCACATTACAGAAAAACACATAGAACCCTATTACTGTACTACACAGTGTTGTGGGTCATCTTCCAACTTCAAATACACACCTCCGCATTTCTCGAAAATTTCCAACACAACCACAAAGCCATATGCTTGGAGATTCATAGAAATACTCAGCAGGAATTACAATATGATCCGTAATGCCTCAAGTAAGTCAAACAGACTCTGTTCATTGTGGCTAAATGCCATCTGAAAATAATTCTGTACTGAGGTAAGATTTTATGAGGATTTCCATATATTGGCATATACACCAAGGGCATACTTATAGCATAAGTTTACCCTGTGCCCCTGTCTTCTGATTACAAAATAATGAGTTTCCACAAGCAATTCTCTGATGCAGTGAGAGTGAAAACTCAGTGATCACTCATGTGAGTAATGGCTCACATGCATGAGGGTGAGGTTTACAAATTGGCTTATCTCCTCTCCATTAATTTCTGCTCTGTTAGCAAGAGCTATATGTGCAAAATATCACCAGCTTAAAATACCTTTATTGTCATCCTAAATACATTTGCAATAGTATAATTTCCTTCAGCAAATAGTCTGAAGGCTGCGTTGCATTCTAGGTATGTGCAAAAAATCTCATATTAACAGAAAATAAATAGGAATCAATAATTGCAAAGCTGGTCAAATGAAAAGGGCATGTAACTCAGAAAGCTGTTTCAAGTAATGTCCAGTAATCAGTGTTCTGGGAAAGAGCATAAGAATTAAGCAGGCTGAAAGCAGCCATTTCCTGATAAAGCATTTTAGCTCCTACCTAGACAAAATTATAGTCTATTTTGTTTGTTCAACTACAAAACCAGAAGTCCTAATTAAAAACAATAATAGGGAAATATTTTCCTTTTTAGGGTTAGTTTTTGTTTTGGTTTTGATTTGTTTTGGGTTTGTTTTGTTTTTGTTTTTTTAATAAAGCATATTATCAGAATATAAAATTAACTAATTATAAAAGTTTCACATTTTCTCTTTCTCAAGTGGAGGTAGAAATTTTCATCTTTTGAAATTCTGTTTCATTTTCAAATCATTATGGCACAAATAGACATATTGACAATGAAATGGAAAAGTGTTATTCACTGTGCTCCACTTACTGTCATCTAGCAGGGAAAATGTGTGCAACCTAGCAAAGTTCTTGAACTCAGAGTAAAAATCTCAAATTGGGCTAGAACAGGGAAAGAGGAAGAGGTAAATATGTAAATATAAAGTCTTATCAGATGAAAACATGAGAAATTTGCTAATAATTTTAATTTTGTTTCTGAAAATTTAAGTATTTTAGCTACTGTAACAAATTTGTTCGTGGAAAAAAAAAAAGAGCATAATCTTAAATATTCTACTTCCCTTTCTAGCATACTATACAGAAGATGCCAATCACCCCCAGAAAAACAAAAAGTGGACCTGGTCTTCTCAAATTGGGTCACATCTTCACCAACCTTTTTAGTCTCTGGTCTTGTCTTGGTTTGGAAAAACAGGTATCCGCCAGGGAAAGCTGGAGCAAGTTATTATAATTTTGCAATTAAGGGCTTTCAGGCAAAGATTTGGGAATAGGAATAACAGTTCTTTACTAGGAATATTAACAATACAAAGATAGTAGTAAAAAAGCCAACTAAACAAACAAATCACAAACAAGCAAACAAAACAAACAACAATCCTAGGAACTCTGACAGAGTCAGAGATACAACCTGACACCCTGTTGGTCAGGGTGTTGGAAGCAGTCCAGAGTAAATTCTCCTGGAGTGGCAGATGTGGTTCTGTTGGAGCAGAGATGATCCTGAGAGAAAAGGGTCCAGTCTTCCTCCAGGAATGCAGTGGAACCAGATACCTGTGTTCCTATGACTCAGTTTTTATCTAGGTAGGAATGGTTGGCTCCCCTCACTGGTGGAGCATCTCACAATGGGATGATGTAATGTGTCCTGTCATTGGTGAGCCTTAATGGCCCATTAGCAGAAGATATCCCCCGGAGGGAAGACAGGTGGTGAAAGAGATAAGAAACACTGCCCCACCTGGTTTTAAGTTGGCCCATTATCAGAAGGCATCTGCTCCCCTCCCCCCAGAGTTATAAGAGATAAAGAAAAACATTTCCCTAACTGCTTTCAACAAACGAAATAGAATATACATTTTTGGTTCCATAACCCAAGACAGGTCTCAATGACGCATAGGCAATAGTAAGTATACATTTATAGGAATGAAGCATCCACTATATTAAAAAAAAAAACCAACAAACCAAATGTCAGGAATCTCAGATCGCATGAAGAGGCACCATGAGTTTAGAGAGAATCAGATGGTTAGGAAAGGATTCTTTTGCCCAGGAAAGACGATCTCCAGCATCCTCCAAATGTCCTTTTCTGCCTCAACCTTTCTGTGTTTCTGAGGAAGGGACAACAATTAGGGCCTTAGGGGTATTTTAGAAGTTTAAGTTGTTTTCAGTGTGTCAAATGACTCATAGAATCAAATTTTGTTGCAGATGCCTGACTACACATCTTTTGCTTTCCTAGCTTGGGGAACTTTTCCACATTCTGCCACACTTAAGTATGCTGCGATATTAGAAAAAGAGAACTGGACTTAAACGACTAATATGGAGGTTCTAAAGAGGAATGTGAAAACATCAGTCTTTAGATAGTGACAGTGTTTTGTGGTTTAGCACCAGCCAGCAACTATACTCCATGCAACCACTTACTCACACTTCCCCTTTTCCCCACATAGTGGGGAAGAGAATCAGAAGAAAAATTAAACTTGTGGATTTAGATAAGAACAGAAGAAATATTGAAACAAGGTCAAATATAAACCACTAATTATGACATCATGATCATGATCATGATCATGACAAAGATGATGAAGATGATGATGACGAAGATGAAGATGATGATGTCCTAAACCAAGTCAGGAAAATGATGACACAATTGTTCATCACCCACTGACCAATACCCAGCCCTTCCCTGAGAAGCAATTGCTCCCTCCCAGAAAACTCTATCCAGTTTATACACTAAGCATGACCTTCTGTTGTACAGAATATCCTTTTGGCCAGTTTGGATCAGCTGTCCTGGCCACACTCCCTCCAGCTTCTTGTGCAGCTCCTCACTGGCAAAGTAGAAGACACTGGAAAGTCCTTGATTTAAAGTAAGCACTACTTAACAACAACTACGATGTTAGAGTATTATCAACCTTATCTTCATATTAAATTCCAAACATGGCAAAGCTATTAGGAAGAAGAACAATTCTATTTCAGTCAAAATCTGGACAAAGTGCTTTTAGCACTCAAGTGCCAAATCAGAAGACATGCTGGATCAGAATGAAGATCATACAGTTCATTAGCAGAAAATACCCTCTCTTCTCTACCTTTCTGATGGATTTAACTTGCCACTTTCCCACCGAGTGCTTTGCAAGGTACACTAAGTGATTCTACCAAGTAAAAAGCAAAACTCACTGGATTGCTGTAAGGCAACCACGATGCTCAGTAACAGTTCTTATATGTGACAAGTGCTCTTAGTAGTCTTATGCTGCTTTCATAATTTTTAGATATCAGGAAAGAAATTGTCAAGTTTAAATGTAAAGCTATATCAATATTTTTAGCATCTCCTAACAGATCTTTACTCAATTATAGTTCATCTTTTAGTGAAGACACTATATTTCTACTTAATTATTTCAGGTTCTGGCAGACTTACAAGCAGAGGATACTTGTTCCAAGAAAACTGTATCAGCTCTTTCAGCAGTCAATATTTCAGATGGTTCAGGTTTCACACAATTTTTCATCAACAGTTAATTACCAAAATGCTGTGAAGGACAATAAGCAATACTTAAATTTAAACAAAATATAATTCTGATTTCATGTAACGTACGCTTTACCTCTGTATTCCATTATATTTGTGAGTGAAGAATGAACAACCAGAATACATGTATTTTGAATAAAAGTCTAATTTGCTAGAAGCAAAAAGTGATGATTTTCACACTGTCATTAATGCAGAAATAACATTCACAATGAATATTGATAACATATTTTGTTTAAACATAGTTAAATACAAGTAAAAGAGAATTACCTTTTATATATCTTTAGACTGACATTTTAGAAGTGGATACAAAATTACTAATTAACTAACAGGATTCCTTTGGAAAGAGAAATATAATTGGTAAAATAAGGACATAAGCATATAAATAGAAAGGTATTGAGAAATCCCAGCTAATTTAAAGAAGCAGTTCCAGGTACATAATGAAGATGACAAAGCTGAGATAAATCTGCCTTAAAACAATCAACTTTACTTCATTTCTGTGCAAGGGAATTCAGTTCTGAGGCAAAGTAATCTCTGTAAAATAGTCCTTCATTTGTACGTTGTTGCCCTGAGGTTTCATCTCCAATCTTCTGTCTTGAGATTCCCTATTTTGGGTTACTTCACTGGTGAATACCTACCCTCAGTCACAGCTTAGAGAAATAAAAATATAAAAGAGAAAAATTACTTAAAGAAGAGACTAAATAGCAATTGATAGAGTGCAAGACTGGACACCAACAAGCTGTAAACTCAATTATTTCACAGATCTGACAATATGGAATTTTAGGAGCAGCCCAGTGATTCCCATTTCCCATTTTGCATGGAGCTAATACCTCAGATAATTCCACGAAAAGTAACTGGAGAGTGTGGTAGTGACTGTCAGGTATTTGATTCCTCACTTCATTACCCTGAATTTTCTATAAATACTACAGTTCCAATTATTCCAAGGTTTTTAAGCAGAGAAAAGAAAACTCACCAAGCTCTTCCTGATTTTTCCTTTTGAAGTCCTTCTCTTCTCTTCTCTTCTCTTCTCTTCTCTTCTCTTCTCTTCTCTTCTCTTCTCTTCTCTTCTCTTCTCTTCTCTTCTCTTCTCTTCTCTTCTCTTCTCCTCTCTTTTCCAAATAGGCAGAAAACTGGCTGAGTCCAAGGTTTATGATGCTGTACACACAGCTGAAAGCCATTTGTGAATTGTGGGATGGAGTGACAAAGGACTATTAAATACTTATGGTTTTTGTCATACGACATTCATTACCTCACAACAGGACAGTTGGCTGTAGAAATGGACATTGTAGGTTCTGCCATGACAATAACCACACTGGTTTCGGTACCCTAGCTCTTTATCAGAGCTCTTTTTTCAATGACAGTGAATGATGTGCAAATATCTCAAATTATAAAGTAAGTTTAATTACATACAGCACTTGACAGCTAACATTTTGTTTATCAAGTTCCCAGTTTTCTTTGATTTCTCAAGCAAATAGGTTACCCATTACCTAAGTGAAATGATTCAGCTGAATCCCTGATCATTCTCCAGTTTTTATATCTTACTAGTGTGGACACCTGGAAGTTAATTCTTTCACCTCAGCCAAATTGTGTGACTTTTTCCAATAGAGCTTGGCTTATTTGCAGACAAGGTCCTAAAGTGGTTGTGATTTCAAACATCCTTTTAATATATTTCTTCTTTGGAGGGAAAAAGGCAGTTGGGTTGTTGGGGGTTCTGTTTTGGGTGTTTTTGTTTATTTTGTTTTTATTGTTGGTTTGGGTGTGGTTTGGGGTTTTTGAATTTTTTTTTTCTTTCTCATCTCATAGTTTCTCTTACTGAATTTGGGAAGTTATATTGATTCTGTTCTCTTTTAATTTGGTGGGTTTTTTTGTTTTGTTGTTTGTTTATGGGTTTTTCGTGGTTTTTTCTTTTTTTTTTTTCCTTCCCACTATTACCTGCCCATGCTCAGTAAAAAGCATTATATCCCAGTGCATCAAAACACTGAAATTCATGAGTTTTGTCTGCTCATGAAATAGTGTACATCAGGAGCATTTTACAAACAAACTCATATCTTGTTTGACAGATATCTCATTCACAGATCTTGGCAGAATGTTTATGCACTTCAAGCCAGATGTAGGCATCATTTCTTCCTGCCATGTGGTCCACTGTGATATGAATCCTATAGTGTCTGTTCCCTTCTCAACATCTCTTGCTTCTGGAAAAGCCTAGAAATTACATTAACAGTAGCATCACCAAGAGCCATTAGTGTTGGTAATTTCCAAAAAGTGCTTTCTAAATAGTCTCCATCTTCCAGCACACCAGACCATCTCTCCTCCTATTCTTTAGACTTGTCAACATTATCTGCCCACCTCCCCAACAGCTCTCTACTGTCACCACAGCTAACTGGCTGTCTTGTGCATAGCCCAGCCTAGAGCAGGATGAATACACATGTAGGTGTGAAAACTAGTGACTTTTACCTGTGAGGATGATCCATCGAGGAGCTAGTTTTGGAGCCCAGACCTCATGGTTTTATACTACAACCAGAAGACTAATCTGCCAGTTTTCACCTTCACAGTAAGTGTTTATGCATTTCATAGCTGTCTATGTGACAGATGCTGTGATTTCCCTGACTCCATCTGTTTCTGCTGCTGAGTTAGACGCCCACTAGTGATAAGAGGTGTCAGCTTTCTCATCAAAGAAGTTGTCTTTATTGTAGTAGTATGCAGAAGTCAAATGGGATGAAATCATCTGAAAACTTTATTACCTTGACATACAGAGCAATTGTTCCAGTCATGTAACCACCTTTCCTGAAGGCAAAATTCAAAATTTATTCCTTTCTGCAGATCAGGGAAGTGGGTAGTAACGCATTTTTTTTCCTGCAGCCTTACTATAGGAACTGGAGCTGCCTGTAATGCCATGTCAAGGTAATTGAGTTATTCATTGCAGATCAGATTATCTGATGAATTTCAACATTTTTTGCAAAATAAATTATTCAAGGATGCATTAGATGAACAGATCTAATTTCAGGTACAAGTGTTTTATAAATTTTATTCTTTTCCTCTTTTTGAGAAGCTCACAGTCTAATAACTCTGTACTTCAAAGGTGAGAGTAAATCTATGACTCACATCTTAAACATCACGACTTAAAGTACATGACTATACATCCAAGTGAGGCAAAGGATTCCTGTACAAAAAGCAGTACATAAACCACTTAAACCTGTCTAAATCTTTGGACAGCTTAAGCCTTCTGCAGGCCTTCTGTATGCAAGACAGCATATTATTTCATAAATCATTAACATTCACATGGGATTAGATCCAGCAAAGCTCTGAGGCACCAAATCTTGCCTAATTGGCCCCTCTTCATCAGATGAAAAAAAAAAAAAAAAAAAAGGCAAGGTGTTACAACTAGTTGTGACAGAAACTATCATTTGGCTTAATAATTGTAAAAAAAAATCTCCCATACAGAAATGAATGGAAATTTTTCTGAAGGGACTAGAAGTACAAGCAAAGAAAACGAGTGTGGAAATGATCTGCATTCTCAGTTAACAGCCCATGTTAAGAGAATGCTTGCAGTTTGTTCAAGAGGTTTTAATCAGAAAAGTAAACTGTAAGCAACCTAACTAGGAATTTATTGCCAAGTTCTCTCTAAGAATCAAATCCTTCTGTTTACTAAAGAGGTTTTTAGAAGAAAAAGGGAGAATCTACTTTTCAGTGAAAAGAGGGATATCTGAAGGGTTGCAACGTGAGGAGCAAATAATTAATTAGACATAAAAATTACCTCAGAATTGTTTTCAATTTGCAATGAAGATAATTTTCAGTCATGTGGTCTTGCCCTAAAGTTGAAGTTGCGTTAATTTATCTCTTAGCTGGGGAACATCTTACAATTCAGATATTTGATATTTCAATTTCAGTTTGATTCAAATCAGACACCGATTTTTGGCAGTAAAAATGAACACATTGAATTTTTTTTTCATTCTACTTGTCCCATAGTAAAACTGTACCATAAAATTTAAATTTTCAGTATTTAAAACATTTAAGGTAATCAATATATTCTAAAATGTAAAAATTTTAAAGACCATTCATTTATTTAAAAATTTCTATCTTTATTCAAATTTTAATCAAAGTGTTGTACATATGAATTTTTATACTTTTAAAGTTTTGATTCATTTTAAAGGAAGAATGAGAGTGATTACAGAAATTAGCATTTTTGCATATGTTCATATTTTATTTCAGTCTTGAAAGCAGGTCTTCTTAATGGACTTTTTGGTTGAATGTTATTTAAGAGGAAGAAAATATAAACTATTACGAAGAGGTAAATAATGCGCATTTCAAGGGTCTTTATTTGAAAATAAGATAAAGATTATTTCTTAATGTAAAAATTATAGCTATACTTTCAATTTGAGGTACTACAAAGTTTCCATACACACAAATAAAAGGAATATTAATGTACAGATTTGGTAAACAGTGAAAGTTTATTGGGTTGTCAATGACTTTAAATGGAAAGATGGGACTAAAATATCATAAAATAATTTTAATTTTTCTATGTGGAAAAGGAATTCTGATAGATATTTATTATAAAGTCATAAATTTCTGTCTATTGTCTCTCCTCAGTTGCTTACCAGCAACATCCCAGGAGCTAGAGATACTTCATTTCCTTCAAAACTATAATTGATGGAGAAAAAAATAGACTTAAATATTAAGTGAAAGGACATTAAGCACCTAGGAGAAGGTTAAAGTGCACAAACCAAAATACAGGAAATGCCATTTGAAAGAAAAAAATAAACAAACAAAACATTTGTATTCTGCAGGTGACCACACATGAGAACAGGATATCCAGAGATGAGGTTTCGGACTTTCCATCCTTGTAGACACATAAGCTAAATTCCTTTTGGTACTCAAATAAATTTTTCACCATTTGATCCCTGTGGGTACAGGGAACAGGAGATTTGCCTAGGCAACTTTATGCTTATTTGTCTGTTGCAGCTTATGATACATTCCTTCCTGTATCATGTCTTTTCTAAGCTTCTGATAACTCCCACAGTTCTTTGGATCATGCCTAATTAAGGTCATTTGGGGCATGGAAAACATTATTTTATTTTATATACCTGAGTTACTTATTTCGGTATCACAGAAAGATATTGGGGTTTACAAATATGCAACACTGTTGACTGATGAGCAGTTAAAGAGTTATCTCCCAGAGTGTATTCTGCAGAACTATCTGGAAAATCATTCCACCTGCTGTAGGTGCAGATTATTCTTACTAAATGTAGTACCTTGTTCTCTTTCTTAATAAAAGTTTTTCTATTTTTCAAACATTTATGAAGCTTGTCTTGGTCATTTTGAATTATATCCCTGCTCTCCAAAGTACTTGTATCTTTCAGCCTGTTATCATTAAATAAATGTACTCCCAATTATTGTTAAAAACAAAGTGGTATCAGACTCAGAACAGATATTTACCCGACCAATTTTCTTGAAGTCTTTGATAGCAAACTCCACAAAACTCTTTTCTAGGACTTTTCTAGGACTAGTTTCATCTATACCATATTTAAGCTTTTTTGATTATGATTATGATGTCACCCAAAACTGTTTAAGAACCAAGAAAAACTACATACTTCACTTATGTCTCTTCCCCAAGGAATAGCTGGAAATTGTATTGATTCAACATAATTGTTCTGAACAAATCAGTGTTGGCTGTTACTTACTGTCTTAGCATCTTCTAAATGCTTACAAATAGATTCTTTGATTTTTATTCCAAAGCCTTAAATTCAGTATATACATTTCATCTTACCACCTGAGATTAGTCACTGCATCTTTTCCCAGTTTTCTGATGATTCAGTTGTCCTTCCTTCACTGAAAATAACTATTAACTAGTCTGAAATTATTTCAGCCAATTCCCTAAAAGCAAAGTCAATTAAATCTCTAGTTTATCTAGGATTTCAAAGATTTTAAATTTTTCCTATTATAAATTGAATTTTGACCCTTATGTGATTGGTGCCAATTGTAAGTCATATCCAACAGTTTAACTTAAAAGAGAGTAAAGAGTACAATTGAAAATGACACCTCTGGTATTCTCAGTGTTTTTTTCTTAGTAGCTTTCCAACCTGATGGCTAACTGATCAATTCCTCTTATGCTAATGTACTGATTCAAAGTATTTTTATCTTCCTTTAAATGTCTGTTAAACTGTAACTGCAATTTCCAAGTGAATTTCCATTTTTAGTTTAAATTTTTTTCTTCTCCTTCTAGATAAAAACTTCAGATTCTGCAGTTCTGTGATGCTCCATTAAAATCGCTCTAATGATGGAGATTTAGACCACAGCATCATATTCTCTCATCTAATGTTAGCTATTGAGAAATTCAAGCTACTCTAAGATATTTTCATATGTTATTCCTACAATAAATGATAAGAAGTAGGTTGAAATGAGGAGGTAATCTTATGACACATCCTGTCCTAAATTTGGTCTCCGAGATATGGAGGATAAATTGTCCTTTGGAAGTGCTCATCGCTGTTGTAAGTCACAAACTGTGCTCATCACACCCACTACATTGTTCTGAACTTCAGCAAATGTGATGGATCCAGATCCATCCAGTGTTTTATTTTTGTGCTAGCTATGTAACTCTCCTGAAATTATCCTATACTGTCTTAAAAATATTAGTTAACTTAGGTCATAATAACTCAGTGAAAGAAGGAAGTGAAGACTGAAGAACCCATCTGTTCTCTGTCATAAAACAATGCTGCTCAGCAATTTAGGACAAGAAATATTTTTCACCTAACTAAAGATGTAAATAGAATAAAGAATTAGGAGAAATGGTCAGAAAATGACCATAAATAAAACGAGAAAGGCCTGAAAAAACCCCCATAATTTTGATTTAAACCTGAACCACTTTCTCCTAAGGAAGATCATCTGTGATTTCCAATACAAAACTACTTCTGGGATTTTATTTTCCTGTTGATTCTACAGTTAGGCATTTCTAGCACTGTATAATCACTTGGTATGATTCCTTAAAAGAATTTTTGCTTTAATGTCTGAATTTTCTTAGTTACTTACCCCATATCACTAATAAAGTAGTTGGAAATTTATTGCTTTGGTGAACTAGTTTTCTCAGTCCATACAGGTTATACCAGCAGTATAAATATTGTTCATGCTGGAGTGATCTTTAGAGAACCTTCATGCTTCCAACATTCTTTTCCTTTTCAGAAAACAAAACAAAACAAAACAAAACAAAAACAAACAAACAACCACCAAAAAAACATAAAAATAAGACTATATGTCTGCTCCCACCATTTAATACACACTGGCAAAGAAACATGACACACAATTCCCAAAACTGGTAAACTGAAATATGTTTCAGAGTACAAAATCAATGGTGTCAAAGTGTAGGACAACATACTTGCTTCTGAGCGTTATGATGAAACTCCTAATATGAAGAACAAGCTGTAGTGGTCATAGTTGTCTTAGAATCTAAGTTAATTATTAAAATATGCTTTGTCTGTTTCAGATCAATACAACTGAAATTTGTATTGTCCTCAGGAAGATGGTGTGATCAAGGAATAGGAAAATGATCTTCACATAATCTGGACTTCACCCTCAGTTAGGAGAAAGAGACAGAATTATTTGTACTGACAGCCTGGGGCACAATTTAGTGGGGTGGGTACCTTAAAACCACTCCCAGTACTTCAGTTATTCATATGAGGATATCTACTGGAGGCTCCTCTAGCTTCCCCCAGCCCTCACCCATGTGCATGGTTTCTGCTGCTGCCACTTCAAGTAGGCTCCAGGCAGAAGCAGGGACATCGATCTCATGGTCACCAGCACTCCCTGTTTGCATTCACTTCTGTTTGCACATCAGGACAGATCACTGGTGAGTAGCCCGAGCTGCTGCATTTAAATGCACTACAGCTCATGACTCACACCTGTCCCATCTTCATATCTCTAAACTGAGATGGTGAATTGCAAATTTCCAATATGCTCTATAAGGCTTTATTGGCATTTGTAAAGTGCTTTGAGGTACTATGATTTCTAGAAAGATTTTTATGCTTGCCCTATGTGTTGTTATATCAGTGAAGTTTCTTTTATTTATGTATGGGGATATTTTCTTACTCTTCTGGCACAAAATATATAGAAAACCACGTATGAAGTATAATAACCTTTTCAAAATATAAATTATAGTGGGTGTTCAGAACATCAAATGATGGCAGAATTTAGACCTTTCAGCTCAAAGCTGATAAACATATGTACAGATTTTTAGAAGGAGGCTTCATATTTCAGAAGAAATGCTTAGATCTCAAACCCAAACAAATGGAAAACATAGTTAACTGATCTGCATGATGTAATGGTGGATCTGGAATGGTGTGTGTCTGTCCACCCACTGTTGTACAGGCACTCAAGATACTAGTCATGAAACTATTTTTATGATCATGAGCTTGGTCTTGTAACCACCCACATTTGTCTTTTAGGTTCTCATCTGTCAACGATGTAATTCACACCTTCACTTATAGCCCTGACCTGAAGCCAAGAATAATATGAAACTAAGATTTTTTTTTTAAATTTCATTACTTATCCTAAAGATTTATATGTCTCTCTATTTTTTGAGAACATGTACATGAAATTATTTCTACAACAGCATTCTTAAAAAAAAACCCACAAGATTTCGGAGAAAAGAAGTAATTACATTTAAAATATTCCTCAGGAAATAAACAGAGTTTGAGCTGCAGACTAAAAGAAAAGAGACAATTTTTATTCCTTTAAAGCATGGCTTCTACTTTGCACTGATTATGCATGGGAACTCTTCAAGAATGAAAGTAGTTCCTTCACCCTAAAGAATGTCCATCCACTTTTCAGTACATCGTAACCGTCAGGATCCCCTGTTCACTTGTCCAAATCAATTTCCTTTCCAACTGATCCATTTTTCAAGTCTCTAGAGAGCTTTTTATATTCTGTATGTTCACATGTCCTTTTCATAGTTGTTCATCTACCTTTCAAGTGGATTGAATCCATTAGCTCAGGGATAAGAAATTTTGTTAACATTTACACAAAGGTATGATTAATTAGGACCGAGTTTTCTTGGAAAGAAGGCTATTTGACAACTGCTTTTTGATTATACAGTTGAACTTATTCTAGTCTTTCTATCCTCAACACTGATACTCCCAGTTTATGATATCATAAAAAATAATTGAGATTATCCAAACTGACCTTAAGATAGGCATCTTCTATGAATTAATTTTAGAGCTAGGACAGCAGGTGGTAACTGTAGTCTAAAAAGTGCTAGTAGCCATCAAGGCTAAATCAGGCTGTTTAAAGATGATTTTCAGACCATATATAGTATTTGCAGAAACATAAATCTATATATAGCAACCTACTGCAAAATACAAGAAACCTGTTATTTGCCTATAAAAGCTCAGTAACTTCTGAATCCAGTTTAAAAAATAATAATAAAAAAGCCTTGCTTTGAAAATTCAGTCATGCAGCATCTACTAGAAAATTGAGAAGTTCATGCAGCAGTTAGTTACTCCATTGATTTATTATTCTGCCACTTCCACTGTTAAAAACTTTGTCTGCTTTCTAGTGTAAATGTACATGGTTTAAACTTTCAGCCATTGGTTAAAAGCCCTGGTAATTCATAATTATGTTAAATGTAAGAATCAGCTATGAACAAGTCCTTATATCTCAAAGGAGTTAATTCACACGTTCCAACAGAGTATCTGCCATCTTCATTTCTGCTGAGTACATGGGTAGTTTGTGTAGAACTTTACACTTATTAATTTTTCTTACTACAAAGCATTTTCAAAGGACCTCAGATTCTTTTTAGCTTCTGTGAAGGTACAGAATTGTGACTGCTACAGACTCCTTCAGGTAAGTATCTTATGGAAGAAGTTGCTTCTTGGATTAACAGTGTGCACTGTGGGTTCACAGCCTTCAGAGCAGACTGAAAGCTCCATTGTTCAGTTAAATACATGGATATCAAGGATTGTACATCTTTGGACTCCTATGCAAGGTGGGAAAGTTCTGTGGTGAACCCAAGATATTGTGATAATTTTCCACGTTGTGCAAGATGTCCTCTTGCTGCCCTTAGCTTGGGGTTGAGTGATGTTTATGAGGAACAACTCTCAACAATATTATTTGGGGAAGAAAGAGCTCAGTTGCTGTCCTACAACTGTCAGGCATGTCGTAGCTTTAAGAGCGGACAGCAATATGTCAGGGAATTAATGCATTTCTGATAGTACCTGTGCAGCCATTGAGGAGCTACATTTACTAATAGCAGCACAAGCACTTTGTCAATCACTGCACACAGACTCATCCACAAATCTTGATGGTTCCATGTCAACAACGTTCCTTCAGGAAGGACACATAAAGATTTGCTGTCACCACAAAGACACTTTTGCATGAATTACAAGCTGTATGCTTACATAGCAGTCATTCACTGTTGTCAGGTGATTTGAGAAGTCTGTCCTTTAAGTCTGACATATGAAATATGGATATAGAAGGGAATAGCCCTAGAGAGAGTGCACAAAGAACAGGAATCACATGTGGTGGGAGTCCTCTGGATGTGGGCTTGTGGTGTTGGAGTCATGCATGGGTATATTAAGGATAATGTAGTGCAGATGAAATGTGATTTGTTTGGTTCGGTGCCTCAGCAGCATGATATTGGGGGCATTTAAAAGTAAGAAGCAAGTTCAATATCCCACTGAAAAAATTAACATTTCCACCTCTTAAAGTCACACAACAGTCCACTTCAAAATGACAAGAGACTGAAATGGTATATCACATTTTACTTTTTCAAAAGCTATACCTCACCTGGCACATAATAACATTCATGTCTAAAAAACAGTGCAAGTGAGTTGTTGGTAAAACCTCATAAAAATATGTCCAAATAATACCTTAAATAGACTACTTACTCTGTAAGAGAATGCCTTAATAATATACAATTTTCTACATATACATAGTTACTGTTTTTTGATTTCCTCCCCAAGCCTATTTATTACCTCTCAGATTTCAAATACCTCACAGCTTCCCATGAAACCTTGAAGTCTCTCTTCAGCACACTGTAGCATGAATGTCTTTGGCCCTTTTTTTTCATTCATTCTGAAGTTTCTCTGTTGCTGCTACTGAGATTTCAGCTGGAAAATGTTCTTCCTTCATGGTTGCCTCCATAACAGATTCAGCCTAAGATTTAGCTCACTGAACTTTGACTAAGGTAACATCTGCTCTAACTTGATCAATACAGATCTTTCTGAAGTCCGTGGGTCATGTAATTATTCTAATTAAGATATTAAGTCAGTTTGAACCTATTGGCAATGCCTATGTCTTTCTATTGACGTGAGAGAGGCTCATGACGGGGTGAGGAGACTAAGACTACATGCATATTAGTATATAAAAAAAAGACCCAGACTGTTTTGTGGCCTGAGCCAAATCAGCAGAGCATGGTTTTGAGTCCTCCATTCAATAACATACAACCACTTGTCTGCTAAAGCAGGGGAGCTGCACCTAAACATCTATTAGAATGATATCTGGCTTAGGCTGTCCCCCAGCAGCGCACAGATATTGTCTGGGAACTGGATACACGAGCCTGAGAGCAGCTCAGCTGGTTGAAGCATGGTTCTAGTAACACCAAGGTTGTGAGTTTGATCCCTGTATGGGCCATTCATTCAAGAGTTGGACTTGATGATCCTTGTGGGTTCCTTCCAACCCAGACCCTCCTGTGGTCCTGCGAGTGCATGCTGGTGGTAAGACCCACCTTCTATCTTCTGTAGTTTCCCAGTATAAGTGGTTAAGTGCATGTATCTCACTCCTGTAAAGCTAAAAATAAATCAAATTAATATACATTGTAGTCTTGAGTGTATTCTATATTAAAAGACCAAATTGTGGTAAAGAAAACATTTTTTTAATGTGTTAAAAAAGGAATTATTGAAACATCACTAACCAATTCACCCACTGTGCTAAGGACACCACTTACAGAACATTTATCCAAAAGCTACATATCTGAGTACTGTCTATATCAGAACAGCCTCTGCTACTGTAATCGTGCCAGTTATCAAATCTGGTGCTGTAATCATGCCAGATACAAAGATTGCCACAGTAACTTTTTAACATAGTAACTAGTTTTACTGACAGGCAAGAACTAAAAATAAATTTCTATATCCTGGACAAAATTGAGAGTTCCTCTGATAGATGATTAAACAGAAGTAGACTTTTTGAATCTGAATAAGTATTCTTTTTTCAAAAATAAAATTAATTTCTAAGTTAGCTTTGCATGTGAAGCACAATTAACATATACCAGAGTTTATTTATAGACTGTAATGTAATAAATGTTTTTATCACGTGATTGTAATTTTTGTCATACATACCTTCAATTTCAATATTTTTTCATTTCCTCTTGACATGGCTATAGATCCCTTTTCTGAATAACTATTATGAAAATTATATTGTCTGATTAACAGCTGTGTAGCTTCTCAATAACCTAAGAGCTTATTCTGTAATCACTGAAATAGTCTTTCTGAGTGCAATGGGGCTATTTGCATGAATAAAGACTTGCAGCCTCAGTCCCTAAATTTGTATTTATAGTATCTTTAAGTATAATAAAATTAAATTACAAATGAGTCTCTGATTAAGTGTCCTTTCAAGTGCTATAAAATCTTACATTGAGCCAGAGCTCCCTACTGTTCCTGTGATAAATAAGTGTTCAGAAAGATAACACTGGAGGGTTTAGTAGGATGCAGATGATGAAATTACCTTTATCTGAGTTTTTGACAGAAAACAGCTTTTGAGGTTTACATATAATATTAAAGATATCCAGCAGCACCAAGCCTCACTCTATTTCCTTTTCAGACACTGCAACTAGAGCTTTGGAAATGAGGTCTGGAAAGATTTGAGGCAATCAGTTCTCCTCTGGCAGGAAATAGGGGACACCTGGCCAAGCTACAAGTCCTTCAGAAACAACTCTTGTCAGAACACCTTAATTACAAATAGTTACAGAGAAATCTGATGAGAAAACTCCAAGGAGATTCGGACACTGTTGTGAAAAGATCCCCACAGAAAAATAAAGTAGGCAGTGAAGACTATGATTCTCTGCTGGAAAGACTGATGTCAGTAGCCAACTTGTAAAAGCTCTGGTACTCTTTAGTTGTGTCTTTCCTATCAGCCTTAACCCTTCAAATATCTCTGTATTGCTTGCTCTGGAAAGAGCAAAACCCATATATGCCATTTCTGAGGCTCTGCATGTCTCTCATTTCTTTTGTCCCACTACAAAAGATTTTTCTTTTCCTTCTGACTTAGTAGAAATAAAGAGAGATGATTTTCCCAGCTACACCCCCAGCTACCACCCAGCTTTTTGCCCTGGCCCCCATGCGAAGCAGACTTTGGGGAGGAAACATGCTTCAAGACAAGAAGGAATGATATGTGTATCATTCTTCTTACCCCCTGCCTTCTCCTGCTGGCTGAATATCTGTCCCACATGCCCTGGACAGTTCCCAGCTGAGAAAACATTGGTCAGTTGTTTAAGTGGTGTTTTTGTGTGTGTGTGTGTGTGTATGCTTAACCCAAATCTGTAGAGTTCAAGATTTTAAAACCTTAAGCTATGAATCTGATTGGACCTTGTGTTCATGATCTATCATGTTTTATGTACAGAAAGTATACACAATGCATGTGTAGGAATCAAGTAGAAATCAAGCTAGAATCTTCTTCCCCTTCTGTTTGGAATCATGCTGCTTTAAGATTATAACACTAGCCTGAAATCTATAACTGAGATTTCTTGAGCATGTCCTCCTCCTCCCTCTTCACTGACCTTGCTGTCTGCAGAGTTGTTTCTCTCACAGTCTCACCCCTCTCTTAGACTGGGATTTGCTCTTCCACAGTCAGTTTTCCCCATCTTAAATTGGTTATCCCAGTGGGGCTACCACTGTATCTGAGGGCTCAGCCTTAGCTTACACCTTGTGCATCTTGGAGCCAGGTGTCATTGGCTCTGTCAGACATAAGGAAAGCCTCTGTCATCTTCTCAGAGAAGCCACTACTGTAGACCCCCCCACTACCAAAACTTTGCCAAGCAAACCACTAACACTGCTAGACAAATATGTATAACATCTTATCTCAGAAAGAACTGTGTAAATGAATATTCATTGCTTGCTGAAGAAGTCCCACTGCCTCAGAAGTTACTTTTGGGACAGAAGAGCCCTGAGATGTGAAGGGCCTGTACCTAAGGCTAGCAAGATCTAGCAATTTGTAATTTTTTAACTGGAAAACTTAAACAGGGGAGATTCAAAAAAGAATAATTTTTTGTGATTAAGTGGCTTGCACTCCCAGAATTCAAGGGAGGTAATAGCTAGAGTGAAAGCTGCTCAACATTTCACCTTAAATTTTACCTTGACTCTCACCTCACTCCATCTTGGTGGTGACATATGAGCACAAGTAGATTGAACTTGTTTGGCTGGAGCAGCTATTTCCTGCTATTATTCACCTTGCTTCTTGCTGACACGGCCACTTGCTGCTGGGAAGACTGGACCAACTTGAAGGCTATTTCTTGAACAGCTTACCACTGCCATAGTAAGGCTTAAAAAGCCAGCTCTAAAATGATGCCATCTAGGAGCTGCCTCACATGGAGCCAGCTGTCCTATCCATGGGGAATACACCCCCAGGAAAAAGGGTAAGGCACAGAGCACAAAGACAGCACAATAACCTCAATTTAATCATCCTGTGAGTCAATATCCTTGGGGTCACCCTGAACAGTCTTTGTATCTTTTGCTCTTATTACTTCATTTATACACTGAGCCACTTTCTGCATCCTGCTCTGAAACCCCTTTCACATGCAATTTCTCTGGTGTTTCCAGTTCCAGGCTGAGACCACAAAGTTTAGTCTTTGTTTGCACCTCAAGCTAGACAGCAACTTGGCCATAGAAAGAAGCATTCAATGTTTTATTCATCATTAAACACAGACATCTTTTTAACTGTTCATAGTGCAATTTTATTAAACAAAAGGCATACTATTGGCTTAGAGCCATTTCACATAAATATTTCTTGGTCAAGATCTAATAATGTAAAACATCCTGAAAAACATTAAAAGAATCATATAACAAGATTTGTATGTCACATCACATAAAACTGAGAAATTTAAGGTTGATTAATTGAAAATTATTGAACTGGATGAATTGAATGTTGTTGAGATCTATAAAAATATAACAAGAATGTATAAGCAGAAGTTCTGATGTCTATTCCAGATGTATCCTTTTAGTCTGCTTTCTTGCTGCAGTAAGGCTTATGCTACTATGCTGTCTGTCTTACAAATAACTTCTGAAGTCACTCACCAATTTCAACCAATTTAATAAAGAACTTAATTTTTCAAAGTTCATATGATAGTTGAAATCAGCATGCAGAAAAGACCCCAAAATTATTGTCTCCCCTGAGGGGAAAAGCAAATACATCTTATCCCTTCACCTCTTTTGAGAGGAATCAGACATCTGGTCATTCGGAAATTGTATATTGGCAAGAAATCATCACAAACAAAACATCAAACTACCTAGAGCAAGTATTAAAAAAAAAATACATCATGTTGGGGAGGAGGGAAATAGTGTCTGTGGCAAGAAGAAAGGATGAACTTTATGGAATAAAATTAAAATGAAATAGTTCTATACTGCTTCCATTATTTGTTGAATATCCTTTTCCTTCTAAACTTATTTTTTGCTAAATCCCATTTTTCATCTTTTTTTTTCCTTTATTTTTAAGGAGAAAGAGTTTGTGTTTAAAAAGCTACTAAAGAACAACCATCAAATAAGATGTACAAGAAGGAGCTTTTTTTTTTTTTTTGTGTGTGTGTGAATTTTGCTCTGAGTTATGGAAAGTTCTTAAAACATTAAATTGCAGTATTAGAGATGAAAAATAGACTGAGGTTCAGGGTGATATTCATGGAGATACTGAAACATGATTTTAACATGCTTCAACCTGTTGGATGAAAACATCATGTTAAAATATGAATGTCAAGAAATTTAAGAAGGAACCAACCTTTTCAGTAATGTAAGGATAAACACTGAAGGTATTACAGGTTTGGGTTACTCCCATGAATCACTAACAGCACTGTCCACCTCTTTAGTGGAAGAGATATAATTGCTTTCTAGATTCAGCAGAAAATATTGGTTATTTACCAGGTTTTTTTTTTATGCTTTTAGCAGTAGCTAACCTCCTTCACCTTCAGTCCTAGTTTTTACAGATCTTAACAGAAAGGGCAACAAAATGGGCTGAAAAGCAGGGAGTTGAAAAGTTGGCTACTGAATGAGCTGATTTTCCTAAAGGAGTGAGATCCAAGGTAAAAATAATGCTGAAAGCTGTGCTGGGAAACAGTCCCAAGTAGTTACTACATGTATCTGCACATAGAGAATATAAGAGAAATTATTAACAGCACAATGGGATATGAATTTAAAACAGATCAGCCTGCCACACAAACATTCAGTATAGACTTTTAAACTGTACCTATCACATTAAATTCAGTCAAGTCTGGGAATGATTCCAGATGCTGGAACACAATTGTCTATGTGAATAAACACTTAAATGTTCCTTGGCACTAACCTGGCTTGTGCCAACTACCACAGTCCAGACCATGCCTGGAGATGGAGCTTGTACAGACCAGCTCCTTCCCAACAAATGTCTTACATGCTATACCCTGAAGTGGAACTAGGAGAGTGTGCTACCAGAGAGGTGAGCAGCACCATGCCAGTTGGCCTCAGCATGCAAAAGTGTTCTCATGCACAAATAGTCCACTAGTACAGACACAGCATTAGTGAAAACTTTGAATAACATTGTCTGTAATAGCTACCCCATCTTGAACAGAGAGTAGCTGGTCCCTGGCAGAGGAATCATCATGAGGAATCATCCATACTAGGAACTAATGAAGAGCAAGTACTATTTCCAGGCTTGATTCTTCACCTGTGACTCTTCTTTGTGTAGGGATCTTAAATAGTGATATCACTGTCCAAAGTTTAAAGCAAACCGTGCAGTTTCTTGTATTTCAAGAGAAAAGTGGTAAACACAGATTTTTACAGTAGGTTTTTAAATAAAACCAGATTTTTTTCATTTAAATTAATGTTTACTCTTTGCTAATGAGAAGAACATCAAAAAATGAGACTCATCCAGTAAATTAGTCAGGATGAATTATTCTTCCACTCTACTATTAATGACTCAACATCAGCTTGGCAGATATTAAGTTGGGTCTCTCAGGGATCCATTCTGGCTTCAGTATCATTCAATATTTTCAATAATGACTTGGAGACTAAAGTTGAGAATATGTTAATTGCATTTGGAGATGAATACAGGGCTGAGAGTGATCAAAATATTGTGGTGGTACAAGAAAGATATAAATACCTCATCAATAAACAGTATCACAGAACTCTGGTAGCTATGACCAGGGATTATGGTTATGTATGTCCTACCAATAATAAAAAATAACTGCAACAATGATAAATTGGATATAATTCCTGAAAAGGAATACAGAATCCAATTATTAGATTAGCCAAACTGTTCATAAGAATAAACAACTAAATGCATACGTATAAATTATGAGAATCAGTAACTCTGCAGTTAGATAGAAAAGATCTAGATACTTTAGGAGATGATGAATTAAATGAGTCAACAACATGACATGTTTCAAATACCATAAATGCTATCTGGGCTGCATTATTAGGAGCGTCATGTTAAACAAGCTAGGCAATTATGCTGCACTGCTTAGCAGTACATCAGTGCACTTTAGAGTACTATTTTCAGTTCCAGTTACTCCTCAAAAAAGTGCAGAAAAAAGGGAGAATAATTGAAACACATTTTCTAAGCAACAATTTAATCAAATTTGCAAGAAATTCTCAAGTGGATGAGTTTTAAATACAGTAAAATATTCAGATTTAATAAATGTTAAATAAACTGATTATGTAAATACTACATGACTCAACTATCCTCATATATTAACCAGAAATAAACATAATGTTATAGGATTAAATGTAAGGATTAAAATAGAAACCTGATCATGGATATTTTGTAAAGCTTTGACTTCAAGTTGGCAATGCAAACAGCTGCCAGTTGAATCAAGGAAACACCAATCAGTGTAAGAAAATAGGCACATTATGTTGGGTTAATAGGAAGATTATTCTTTTGCTACATAGTTTGGGAATCCTGGGACCATAAGCCAGATATCTGTCTTTTGTGAGAAGCCACAGCCGTTCCTGGCAGAAAGGCTGGAAACAGAGGTAACCATGAATCTCATTGCTACTGGAAGTGTCCTTGGAGGAAGTGCATTAACGGGTATACTGTAAGGGCTTTTGAGCCATAGTGTGTGAAGAAAGGCTTTAGTTTACATCAACAGTGCAAAAGGTGTAATGGAGGCAGAGCAATCCAGAGAATTGCAAAAAAACCAACCAACCAACCAAACAAACAAAAAACAAACAAACCAAACAAACCAAACCAATCCAAACAAAACAAAACAAAAAAGAAAGAAAGAAGAAGAAGAAGAGAAGAAGAAGAAGTTGTTTCAGGAAACTTAATCCACCATAGTGAAGCAAATTAGTGCTTCATGTAGGATCAGTAGAAAGGGTAGGTGATAAATGGGGATAAGAGGCAGTTTGAGAGAAGTGCCTGAGTACATTAAGTTCTGTGAGAATTCCCAGAGAGGTGAGTTTTGGGAATGGGGGCTATGGGGAAGGAAAGAAACAATATAGCAGAGGGGGAGGCCAGACAGTGCTTGCTATGGAAAAATATTTTTCCATAAGGAAGCTGAGTGCAATTTTGTCAGCTGACAAAGATACTTTGAGTCAAGATGTGGGGAAGGATTCAAATGCCTGTATCTTATCTTTCTACAGGGATATGTGGCCCATTGCAACTACACATCTCCTTTTCTCACTGTACAGAACAAGGAGTTCCAGAACAAATGGTCATGTGGTCTATTGCAATGCAAAATAATTTATGTAAGCTCACTTCTTTTATCTTACATCTGGTTTGAACACTATTTCTTTGAGACTGAAAATTTTCTCATTTTTTTTAGCTGTCTAGCAATTAGTTACCTATTATTAATCAATTGTTTGGATCTCTCTCTATTCAGCAAGGGAAATTATACTCTCAGAGGCCCTTCCCTGTCTCATTCTCTTTTTTTCTTTCTGTTTTCCTCTTCCCTTTACTGCTTTTCTCTGGGTTTTGTTCCTTTCTTTGTTTGTTTTCTTTCCTTCTTTTGTTCTACCCTTCTGTATTTCTTATTAGGGATAATTTTCTGCAGACTCCATGTACTAGATCTGGATCTAGAAAAATCTGATTAATGCCATAGCTGGGTGCAGTTGCTGAGTGAGAAGTAAAAAGAAATGGGTAAGTATCTGTCAGTAGTGTGGAGCTGTCAAGGGTTCACTGATAGCTACCCAGCAGAAACTAATGACACCACTAAGCAAAAGCCATTATTGTTTTCTTTAAATGCTTAATGAATACTTCCCAAAAGCATGACATACCCCACTATACTCTCTCCTCTTTAACCAGAAAAGCCCATTCACTTTTTTTTTCTAAGGGCTTCATTATGTTTTCTCCATTGTTTTGGGGGATTTTTCCATGCTGTCCTCTGCATACAACATTCTCCCTAGACAGGAAACTTGCTATCAGAGACAATTCACCAGGTGGCACATGGGAAAATCCTGAACACATAATTACGTGTTTTAATTAGTACTAAAGGGAATTACATATATAAATACCACATACTTTTGGAAGTCTGCTCCATGCGAGGTAGGAAGGTTACTGAGCTTCTATTAGAACAAATGAACTATTCCAAGAACAAAAGGAAGGGGTGTTTTCCCTTAATGTTAACAAATTTTACCTCTTGGTTATAGTCCCTAATCCAATGTGGTAACGTAGTGATTCTATGAGGAGGAAAGGGATTCTGTTTCTTTCAAGACAAGGTTTTATTTTTGCATTTCTTAGAAAATAATGAATTACTTTTTTTAGATCCATTTTTAAAAAAACCATGGGAAATTCAATTTGCTAAGTGAATAAACATGTACATGAAAAATCTTTGTATTCCTTGTATTAGAATTTTTATGACTCTTGTTTATTGTAATCAGTAACTATCCATTGCTTAAAGTACTTAAAGGCCATGACATGGGAGAAGGAGACAAAAGCAAGTTGACAGAAATATTAGCATATTCTGAATACAATGGCAGTCTTGCATAACATAGACTAACAGATAGGAGTAATTAGTTCTACCACACCATTTGAAATCTTGTTTGCCCTATGTAGAAAAACAAAATAATAATGGAAAAAATATAATTGTAAGCAGCATGGGAGATGAATTGTAAGGAGCAGTTTTGCTCTTCAGTGATATGTGATCATTTAGTTGGAGGGAAATGTTGAAATTCCCAAAGCAAAAAGAATTCTTATACTTTTTATGCTTGCTTTTTTAAAGTTAGAGATTGAATATTGATCAGAAAAATAAGTGTATTTAATAACTGGTAGGTTCGGATGTTTAACAGAGCAATCTGAATAGAGCAAAATAATTTATGAGATTAAAGAATAAAATTTACAAATCTTCTCTAGGAGATTTATGAAAGAAAAAAAGACCTCTCATCACTGATTATACAGTGAGATAATTTAATGAGCAGCAACTGAAAGTAATTGATTTTACAAACTATCCTTTTTCTTATTTTATATATCCCATAATCTACAAAAGGAAATGCTAGGATAAATCACAAAAAGATCCAATCTACCAAGATGTAGATGCATTGTTAACCTTAATTGTAGTAGTCTCATACACAAATATTTGCTAGATCAACACTCAATTAAATATTCAAAATGATAAGAACTGAGGCCATATGATTTTCAAACACTAATTACTTTTCTATTTACAACTGTGGAATCCACAAGCAATGTTTTCTCAATTAATGTGGATAGCTCATTTCACTGGAAAAGAATTACTTGAAATTACTTTTTCTTGTTAAAAGAAACACAAAAGAATTCAGCCCTGGAATTTCACTGAACTTAATAGATAAGTGACATGCATAAATCACACCTGTCATTTTACAGATGAAAGGATTTGACAGGATGTGAATTGCAACTATAAATCTTCTATGTATGAATAGGATAGTAGACAGTCTCAGGTTCAGTTTTCTAAGTCATGATTTGTTGACAGTAATGGCCCTGATAATTAGCAGCAAGTTTTTATAATATTTAAGGAGTAAACTTCAAGGGTCACTGATTTTAAATCAAACCTTGGAGCAATTTGAGTTACCTTGTGTTGAGGAATCAGAAGGCTGTCACCTCATAAATCCCCTTGTATCCTTAACTGGCATTGACAGGGCTCTGTTGCAGCATTATATGACTTCTGATTTATTTTATATGGGAAATGAAGCACTTGCTGTGGAAGTGTTGCAATACTGGAAATTCTTAGAGGGTGGCTTTATTGTATTAATAGAGCAGTACAAATAAAGTTTAACTAGTTTATTGTTCCATACCCTGCAAAAAATGAGCCTGAAAGGGTTCTAAATGTTTCTTTATACCAAATGGTGAAGAAAAGATATTTTTATGATTACAATCTGACAGCTAGATCTGGCACATGAAAGCTACTCACCCTCATATCAGATCAGAACCAAGTCAGGCAACAAGAATTTTTTTTCCTTCAATATTCAGTATATATGAACTGCTTCCTCCTACATAATATTTTCCCAGACACCTAGGTTAATCACCCTGGCATGAGAAAAAGCCATTTCCAGAATTAAATAAATCACTATTGGAAGGTTTCTCTCTGTACACTGGCTATAAAAGGAGCCTGGATTTAACTGCATTAAAGGGTGAGAACTTCAAGCAAAAATAAGGACTGCCAGGCTTAGAGCAAAGCTAGGTCTAACTAACGTCACTGTTCCCAACAGCATATGCCAATAGGACCTATAGGTTCTATGTAGTAACTATGCTCTCTGTTGCCATCAAAAAAGGAGAATCTTGCTTAACCCTCCACTCCAGGTGTGTAGGTGGTAGAGATCCTTTCGGTGTATGGAGGAAAGGTGTCAGCAAGGCTGGAGACTGACTGGACTGTAGTCCATGGGTATGTGGGCCCCTCTTGCCTCATGTCTGACTCTTAACTGCCCTGTGAAAACAACTCCCCACACACATGTAATTCTTTTACTCTGTTTTCTTGCATTTGCACTCCATGTAGTCTAATTGATAGGTTCTGTGATTATCAAGCTGGTAAAATATGGCTGTGGAGCAGCACGCTCTACATTTTACTCTGAATTATTGAAAAACTGTCCACATGTGAATATGTTCATGGACATGGAGCAGTTCTCAGTGTCCCCATGATTCCTGCAGCAGGAGGCACGTCTAAGTGAGCATGTATGTCATGAACCCTACCTGCAGTTGCTCTTCTGCCTCCTCAAGAACCTCTTTCTGATTTGTTTGTTTGTTCGTTTGTTTGTTTTTCTCTCCATTTCTTTTTCTTTATTCTTGTGATACTTGAGGACCCCCCATGGCCTAGAATCTCATTACTTTACTGTTGGCCCTGGTCATTCCTGGAATGAGGAAAAGAAAGTTGCATGGAGATGGGGACAACTACAGACACTGTTGCCTTATCCTGTCGCATTTCCACAGCAGCAGGCAGCACCCACCTGTCCTTGGAAGATACTTTCAAGAAATGGCAAGTGCTTTTGTGGCACTCTACTTGGTGTGTCTCTGCTTGTGTGATGTTTATCTGCTCTTATGTTTGTGACCCTTACCCTCCCCCCTTTTCTGTTTATTATTTCTCCCACAATCCTGTTTGCTCCCGAGTGAGTTTTCTATCCCTATTTGTCTTCCCCAGATCAGGTTTCAGGGAAAGACATTTTAGTGAGGCATGAATCTGTCCACAAGAAAAAGAACCAAGAGGAGAACCAGCAGCTAATGGATGTTAAGGGAAGAATGTAATAATAGGATACACATATTTTTTTCTTCTGGTGCTCCTATTTTTCTTTTCTCTCCAAAGGCTTCCTCCTCCACCTGCTACCTGGATTCTAGAAGTCACCAAAGTTAGAAATTTTCAGACTTAACCTCTATAGTAGCAGGATTAAAATTTTCAGTTGCCCTCTTCTTCATTTTGACCAACCTTATACTTCAGTTCTACAACTGCATATAGCAAAAATTAATGGAATGTAACAATATTTTGTGCGAAAAACTATTTATCTTCCTTTTCTTTGCTTTATACTTGCTATTTTTAATTTCATTGGGTTGCCCCTAACTGATGCATGGTGAGACTTGATGAATAACAGTCCCAAATTTGCTTTTACTATATGGTATGCAATTCTATATGCTTCCTTTACATAATTTTCCTTAAATGCCACCCTCTGTTCCCATTATTAGTCTTCCAAATGAGGAATTAAAAAATATTTCGATTATTCCATGTGACATTGACAGCAAAAATGGAACCTTTTCTTTTTTTTTTCTTCCCCAAATGAGATAAGGTAAAGAAATATTGTGGTATTCATTTTGGAGTGTCATTATTAATTTTTTTTCAATACATGGTATTTCCTTTTTATTTTCTTCCTTTCTCTGAGTAATTACCCCCTTCTCATCCTAGGATTTTCTTGAATCATCTCAGTCACTGTTAACTCCTTGATTAATGTGAAGAGAGATGACCTTTGCATATAATCACTGCCCTATTGGTAGTAGTAGGTTATCTCTTCTATGCAATTATGATAAAATTATAAACAAAATAATTCTGTGTCACCATTATACAGTTGTTTGTCTTTCAAGGCCTTAGAAAAAATATTTTTACCTTCTTATTGCTATTTTTCCTTTCTTTGGTTCACTTCTCTGTACTCTTCTTTTATATATTATTTGTCTTTATTTACTTGTAGTGATATTTTGCTGTATTTGTTCACAACGAGTACTTGAATAAAATGTTACTTCTTAATCCTACCGATTTACCTCATTGGAGCACACACCTGAGCATTCAAATAATGATGTCATTTGTCCCTATACTGTAAGATCCTGGACTCAAACCTTGTTTGAGTCTTGTTTTATTTTTTTAAGTATTATATACAGTTTTCAGAACTGTAGGAAATAACAACCTATATATATATATATATTTAAATTACAGCATATTATAAATAGAAATAAAGACCAGCAGTATCATTAGTCCTTATCTCAATCGTTTAAGGAAAACAGCCTAAACCAAAACCACAATTTCTTTCTCCCACAAGCCTAAAATTCATGAAACAGTATTCTGCATCTCCTGAAAGAGTTTAGGAATGGTTGCTTTCCTCTGGGGTATTGCAACTTCATACCACTTTCTTCCTCTGAGCTGTGCCTAAGTGGAATAATTGAACCCATAATTTGCAGTTACACTAGCGGGAATACAATTATAAAGAGTCTCACTCCTAAAACACGTCTTTTTTTCATTTGATTTAGGCACTTAGAAGTCTAATTCCTATTGACTTTCAAATGTGATTTAGCCTCTTGTGCCAGATTTGTAAAGGTATTTAGGTTCCTAATTCCTGTAATCAATGGAAGATAGTAGCCTTTAAAAATCTGGCCCTGAGGTGCATAATTTCTATTGACTTTCCTAAGTGTCTAAGCCACTTTCAAACTTCTGAGTCACGCAGGTGTTTTTGAAAAGTCACTAAATAGTGTCTGCCAGAAAAACCTCTCCAGTCATTGGGTGAGTAGTAGTTGTAGTTACAGTGTGAATACTCTCAGCCTTTTATGGGGCAAGATGACACCGCCTGCAGTTGGAGAGATGGCACAGAAATAAGTGATTAATTGATTGGATGTAATTACTATATAAGGCACGACTCCCAGTCTTATCTCGCTCACATACCAGGATCACTATTGTCACTATTGCAGCTAATGGTATTCTTGTAAGGCAGCAACTTTTCCCTTGTCTATCCAGGTAACAGAAGTAGACTTTAAGGCATCAGTCATATTTTGATCTGATAAATTTAGCTCTTTATCAGTGGTTTATACTATGCAAAACATTAGTTATTCATCTTGCTAAATGCTCAATTAAAACACAACTTAATCTTTCTGGATAGAGATACAGACCAAATTAAAGAATATAAAAATTATTTGATAAGTAAATATATTCCATTTTGCACTCAGTGAAAGTATAACACATGAGCTTATGTGTGTCTTTTAAGAAAAGTGTGACCAGAACACTTGTTTTCCAAACTGTTGACCATATGCTAGTTTTAGATCATGTATTTCCACTGATGCCAAATGGATTTTTTGATTCACATCTGAAGATATCTGTGGCTTTTTATATGCAAATAAGGATAGGCATTGTCCATTTTTTAATATAAATTACGCCCAGATTAAGTCAATATGCTTTGAAGCCATATATGTCTTTAGGCATTGATGCACTGGTGCATCCTCCTTAGCAACATGTTGGTGAATATCTATACACAGAGATGGTGTGGATGGAAGTGGATGGTGTGGATTAGGCATTAATGCTAACAGGCTTAAACTGATTCTGTGTTAAACATTTTATAATAAATGTTGCTCTGAATATGGTAAAAAGATTTATTTCAGACACATATTTCTCTTTTCTCAAATGAATAAACTCAAGCAAACAAACAAAATCCCATGCACAAGAAAACAGCTGTGATTTTTATAATGAAATTTTGCAGGCAATTAGCCTGGAATGTAGAATAATCAGTTTAAGTAATTTAAATTGGGCAATATGTTGTAGTTTTAAAGCAACTATTGCACACACTAAGTAGTTACTTGCCATTGGGATATTTGCTCTGCACTGAGTGCTGCATGTTCATAATATGCAATCTGTACTATTATTACAACAGTGTTTCCATGTTTAAAGGAATCATTTCCTTAATGCTGCAATGTAGCAAAAGTAGTGACTGTGTTTTACATATATAAAACATAAAGATGTTGAAAAAGTGTTCAGTGAGTTTTGTAACTGCTTTGTAACTGCAGTAGGCATTGCAGATCCCCTGTAGCTATTTTAAATTGTTGTGCATACACATTCATACTACATGTGATAGTGACTCTTGAGAAAAACAGGAAAAATATAACTTCATGTTATAAAAAACATAGACATTGAATAAGACAGCAAACCCACTGTAGAAGGCCAATCTTTTTTTTTTTCCCATGGTAAAGAGATAAAGAATCAGCCTTAAATCATATTGACAGGTATGCCACATTTTCAGCACTAGACAGAGAATGCAGAATACAGAACTTATTTTATTTGGCTGCTTTCTTAGTTAACAATTCTGATTGTACTAGGGTTGCCATATGTCCAGGTTTTTCATGATATGTCCTCTTTTTCCTCCCGGAAATGGTGTCCAGGTGGAATTTGAGTATTTTGGAGATTTTTTTTTTTTTTTTTTTTTTTTTTTAAACTCCAGATGCCTGGCAGCTCAGTCTCACTTGGAGGAGCAGCAGAGACATATAGGCTACATATGGGCAGGTCAATCCATCTGATTTTATGTGCACATGCAGACCATCTGTACAGCTCAGGTGCAGCAAGCCCAGTGCTTTGTGGATATATTTCTCCTGGGAAATCCTGCAGAAAAGGAAGGTAAACCCACAAATTACTCAGACTGAAAGCATACCTCAGTTTTTACTAAGTCAGAGAACTTCAGAATGAAGGAGTCAGTCCCAAGCAATGCTCCGGACTATTGCCATACTATGGAACTCTACATCAAATGAAGCTGAAATCGTCATCTCCTGCTCTGTTGTCTCTGCAGTCCTATTGAGTCCTCTGAGTCCTTATGAAAAGATGAAGAGAGTAGTGCGGGACCAAAGAAGCTGACCTTTGTAAAGCAATGGATGGCCTTTTAAAGCCATCATGTTGTGAGGACACAGATCAGATAGCACCATATATCAGACACAGCTGAGAGCATATCCTTAACTGGTAATTCAGTGTTTAGCTGCTTCATGGTATTACAGCAAAGACTGATTACCATATATTACTATTCAAGACCATGTCAGTACTCAGTCACCACAGTGTGAAACAATTCTTTACAAAATATATCATCTTCTGCCCCAAAGAAATCCAGGTCAGGAGATCTATTTGGTTAGGAATCTATTAATCAGTGACATCCTGCCCCAAATCTAGGCAACATTAACATTTCTAACTGTAGCGGGTTAACACCAGTTATGTTCAACTTTTTTTACTCAGTGATTTAAGAATGCATGGGGTCTTCAGCTCCAAAATTAGTAACAGATGGTGAGGCGGGATTCATTCCCAGTCCTGAGGAGCACTTTGCTATACTTTCCTTGCTCCAAAAGTGATTGAGAATGCAGCCCAGAAATATAGGTGTGCAGATTGCTTGTCATGGGGAATGCCTGGTTGGTAAAGAATCCCTTAAACCAGTGCTGTGCCTGACTGTTTTCTATTATGTAAATCTAAACTCAGTGAAGTTATGGTTGAAAATTAAAGAGATAATTTTAAGAAATGTTATATACTCTAACATTTCTAACTACTGTGTCATTGCCATATATTCTCAGTGCCATCATAGCATGCTGAGACAAGCTATTAATAGATCTTTTTCTTAAGAATTACTTTGTTATGTGTTATATATGATTAGTGGGAAGTAAAACCTGGTTTGTTAGCACTTTTTAACTTTTGTAGAATTTCTCAAGAATAATTCATGGCACCATACAAGAAAATTGTTACAATCAACTAGAGTATTTTAAGGTAATCTTAAGGTATTTGAAGAAAATGTACATATAATTTTGAACTAGTATTCGTACAAAATATAATCTGATAAAAAACATGCTTTTCTACCCTATCCTTCATTCTACTATCCTGTCTCAGAAGAAACCCTTTTCTTCTTCCTCCTTCTGAATCTTAGGTAACCTCTAATCCTATAAACTTATTGTTCATTTTTATTTCTTTCTGTTATCCACAAGCTCTCAATGCCGTGCGGTTTTCCTCCCAATGACACAAACATTAACCTTGCCACTGAAAAAAAAAAACAAACTTACTTCTTTCTACTTTAGAGTTAATTGATCATTGTTTATAAAATCTTCCCTCTTTTTTTTTTCCTCTAATGTGAACTAGTTTCCAACATACCCTTGTATGTACAATAAAACTATTCTTACTACAGTTTCTAATTACTCTTTTTTGCCAGAGAGTATTTCATCTTAATCTATCAGCTGTGTTTGATATCACTGACCTCTCCTTAACTCTTGTCGCAGTTAGTTTCTGTGATACTTTCCTGGATCATCTCTTGCTCCTAACATCTGACCTTCCAGTGCATTCGTCAAAGGAGAAACCTCAGTGTGGTGGAACTACAAACTGTGTTCTAGATTACTGTCTTCTTTTTCGTTCTCTACAGGAAATTTTATCTCCAGATGCAAACTGATTTTATTCTTCCTCTGGTATGACAAATCATACACCTTCTTTGGCCAAACCTATCTTCTCCTGTAGAAATCAAAATACTGTTTCATCTCTCAAATATTCCTGAATATATCTAGCTGTCGGTTTAGATTCCATGTGGCTAAAATAGAACCATTTCTGAGCCCATCCATTCCTTTAAAGTTATACCAGTGAGCACTATTTGCCATTCCTTGGTTCTGGTCTATAGATTACAGATCTTTGAGGCACAGATTTTCACTTATGATCATAATTGCCTCATCACGGAGGTCCTGCACCACAGTACTGATAGTTGTTGCAAATAACATTTAATGTATCTGGTCTTGTTTATTCTGCTGGCAGTGGGAACAAGTTTCAGTTACAGTGAATGCATATTTTGTTCTTCACAAACAGCCCCAAACCTCACCACAGAGAGTGAATGCCTTCTTCCCTGATGGAAAGATCCCTCCATCTCTACCCAGCAGGCAAAGATCTATATACAAAGCCAAGGCTACAAAGGAACGTGCTGAAGTAACTCTCTCGAGCTAAGAAGCCCCAGGTTAAGGAACAGGTGTTTCCAAAAATTAGGAATCTGGGAATGGAAGAAGAGGTGAGCTCATTTCCATGAAGAGAGCTTGCCCCAGGCAGTCCTGTAACTCACTGTAGAAGGCTTTCTCAGGGACCTGCCATCTGTCTAAGGCTGACCTATACACTGAATAAGCCACAGAGCCATTTCTGTAGCTGTTGAGGGCTTGCTTGTAAAACCCCAAATATTTGCTGCATCTAACTGGTCTGACTTCTTCTATGTAGGAGAAATTTTAGTTTCCAGATCACTTTGAGGCCAAATAATAGAAAATTCCATCATTATTTTATGTTATCAAAGATACATACATCTATTAGGCATCTCTTGAACACATTATTATCTTGGTGTGTTTATTATATAACCTCATTTTATAGGATGGGGGATAATATAGTGACAGATAGCTTGTACAGGTAATTCAATGAAATTAAAATCAAATTTCAGAGACAAATTAGCACTTAGTTTTTTCTAGAAGAACTAATATTTTCTTCAGGGCATTTGGTAGTCTTAACATCTTAATTCTTCTAGAAGAAAGCAAGTTCTTCAGTTGGAGCTGTGTTTTTCTGTGTCTTTTTTTTTTAACTATTGCCAATTGTAAAAATAAATAACTATTCACTAGGTCACAGAATTAAAATGAAAGTCTGGGATCTGCTAGAAGAGTAGATGCCCCATTAGGGATTCATATCACCCAGCCTTGGCCCACTTCCATAAAGATATAAAGTTTTAGGTAATAATTCCCTTTACCATGAGCAGAGAAAGATTCAGAGTTCAAACTAATCCTTAGATAGGTTTTAAGACTGTTTTGCTGACCTGACATTAACTGTAGAAGGATTCTAGAAGATGGTTTAAACAAAATTATTATCATTTAGCAGTATAAATCTAAGCCACATAAAACTGCCTCTTAAATTTTAGACTGTGCCTTGATGATAGTCTCAGCACTACACAAAAACTGGAAAAGCTGTAACATGGGAGATTGGAGAAAGAGCAACTGACTGCCAATATTTACAAAATTGTGTTCCTGCTTCAATTCAAAAAGAAAATAAGTCAAAAATTTGGCCTCCATGATCTCAGAGAAGGCTTCAGGAGTAGGGTTACTACTCAGCAAGTATCCTCACTTCTGCTGTAAGGGGACTTTAATAAATAAAAGATTTTGGGGATGCTGAACCAGAATATTACAGTGTTTCTTACTCTCCATCCTTTTTTCTTTTTTAAATTTTTTTTTGCTTCACAAAAATATTAATTTGACTTAATCCAAGATCAAATATTTTCCAGTTCCCTAAGGCTTTACATTTTGTTAGAAAAATTGATCCACTAAAATACTTTTACACAGCTCTGAAAATAAGTGTGCCAAATACAACTGAAAGAGGACCAAAATCATGTTCTGTCTCAAAGTCTTTGGACTGTCCTAGTGAAAATATGGAGATACTATCTAAGATTGTATCTCTCTTCCCCTACCTTGAGCAAAAATTATTTCCCCTTAGTCTGATGCAAACCAGTAGAATTTTGGGTGGCTTGTATTTTTTTCTTACCTTTTGAACCAAATGACCTTTTAAACCATTTGACTCCCTTCTCTTGTCCAAGAGCTTGAATTATTGAACTTGAATTATTATGACTCTCCTGAGGACAGTCCTGCTGAGTAGGACTAGGGGTGCCAGTGGATGAGAGGATGGACATGACCCAGCAATCTGCATTTTTCAGCCCAGAAAGCTAATTGTGTCCTGGGGTGCATCAAAAGCAGAATGGCCAGCAGAGTGAGAGAGGGGATCCTGGCCCTCTACTCAGCTCTTGTGAGAATCCACCTGCAGTGCTGTGACCAGCTCTGGGATCCAAAATACAAGAAGGACATGGACCTGCTGGAGTGAGTCCAGAGGAAGGCCACAAAGATGATCAAGGGGCTGAAGCACCTCTCTCTCCTATCAAGGCCAAGAGAAAGAGCTGGTTTGGAGTATCTATCATGGAGAAAAGACTCCAGAGAGACCTTATAGCAGCCTTCCAGTAAGTAAAGGGGACCTACAAGCAAGCTGGAGAGTCACTTACTAAATAACATCTTTTAAATAGAGATGGGACAAGGAGGGGATCGCTTTAAACTGAAAGAGGGTAGATTTATATTAGATATCTAGATGAAATTCTTTACTGTGAGGACGATGAGACACGTGAACAGGTTTCCCATGGAAGTTGTGGTTGCCCCATCACTGGAAGTGTTCCAGGCCAGCTTGGAAGGAACTTTGAGCAAAATGGTCCAATGGAAGGTTCCCCTGTCCTTGGGAAGAGGATTGTAACTAGATAGTCATTAAGGTCCCTTCTACCTCAAACCATGATTCAGTGACTCCTTGGGCTGAAGACTTACTGCTAACAAATCTGATGGATGCACAGAAACACTGGAGAGGATAGGAGAGATGATCTGAACACAAGCCAGTTTAACAATCCTCAGGAGAAGCAGACCATCTTTGAGCCCTGCTGTGAGACTATCAGCTCAGCAATCCCAAATTTTAAATAGCTTCTAAACTGCAGGCCTCCATCCTAATATTCTCATGATCTTACCATAATCCATCACAGCTAATTATATTAACTTTCTCAATTTCATGCCATATGCTTCATTATCTCTGCAAGAGAAGTCAAGATTTCCAAAGGACAGTCTCCTCTTTGAATGTGAATATATTTTTTTTTTAAAAAATTTATTATTTTTACCCTACTTATCTTATGCATTTAGTGATGTAGTCACATTACCATCATCAGATAAGAAGAAAATTGGCTTTTTCTTTGTCTTCCTTTTGTAAAAGTCAGTTAAACAATGTTTCTCCTTTCACAGCTGAGATCCCTGCCCAATAACGCAGTTGAAGTTAAATTTAGTTGAAAGGCAGTGAGAGCTTTTGTCGGGATCTGGCTGGAAATTGCTGCTTAGTGGAAGTGCTCCTACGTTTTCCACAAACACTTTACAAGGCGAGGAGGAACTTTAAAGAGGAATGACAGCAAAAACTATTGGAAGATTAATGAGGATCCCTGCAGCCTGGTCTTTTATGGATCACCAGCTTTTCTTTCATCAGCTATATTTACTCAGCAAGTAAATCTACTGCTACAAAATATGAAAAGCTCTTCCACAAGCCTGTTTAAAGGTAAGAGACCCTAAACAAAAGAGTTAACAGCATTCTAACAACAAAGAAAGCCTTGAGGGTGGGGAGGAAGAAAAAACCCTTAGGAGAAATCTTCATCTTGCCTGTCAATTAGTTGTTTTGCTATTCACTGCATTGCAGCTCCTGAACTATCTTTTCTCATAAATGGAAAGAATGCAACACAGAGTGGTTAATCATATTACTGCATTGATCTTTTATTAAGCAATATGCTGAACCTCTTGGATTATTATTAAAACTAAAATGTGTTTATGACATACAGCATGTGTATCTAGCCTTCTGGATCAAAGTATCTCCTGGCACTGTCACATACTAATGAGGCGAGTTGAGCTCAGAAACTCCACATTCATAAGGAGAAACAAAATTTTGTGTATTATACATTTTTAATGACTTGTCTCAGTCCTGATTTTAACTTGTAATAAATTACATTTGTAACTTATTACAGCAAATGGAATTTGTAATCATACAAAATAGTCCATGGAAATAGCATTCTATTGACAGAATTTTCTCATGCATTTTGGCTATATTCTTGATGACATGGTGATGATTCACACTCTATTAAAAATTATCATCTAAAACAGGCCAGTCTTATTTCAGGCCAAAAGGTTTTCCTTGTGCTCTGCTCATCTGTGGTGGGGCTCTCCCACACGAGAAAAGCTCTGTAGTCACTGAGGAGCAAGCTCAGCAGGTAAACTAAACTGCTGCCAAAATTTTTGCAGAAAACTACTCACTTTGTCTCATTTTCACTAAGAAACTAAGCAGGAGCAGAGCACGGCTCTAAACAGGGGCCTGTCACCATCTATAGTCTATCCCACGCACAACTGCAGGCAGAGGCTCAGAGCTGGAACTGCCTGGAGTGGCCAGCACTAGCTCAGGTGGGGGACAAGGAAGCAGGAGCAGTACCTCTTTTAGGAGGGAGGAGATGCAAACAGGAGTAAACAGCAGAACATGGCCTCTTTTATTTATTTGTGTGGGTATAGCTTTTGTTTTCTTTCCTTCACATCTAAAAGCTACATTTATATTTTGTGATGTTGTCTCACTTTCTAAATCATCTTTATAGCTATTTAGCAGGTTTTCGCAGTATATTCCTCATAATAATGCTCAATATATAATTACAGTTGGTTAGGGAATTTTTTTGAAACAAAATCTCTTTATTAAAATTATTGAATAAGCAGATAAACAGTTTCTACCTAAGGTATTTCTTTGTAAAGAAAAACCTGATTTAATTTTTCTAATTTCTCTTTGAAAGAAAATAAAATTCTACCACCAAAAACCTTCAAATAGAAAAATATTTTCATTTTTCATTTGGGATTTCCTACAGGAAAACAAAAAATACAGATTTTTCAGTACAATCTACAGCTTCATTTTTATGTACAACTATCAGTCAGGTGCCTTAGGACACAGAAAATCATGCAGACTACCAGGTTCCCTACAAATATACCAACATAAGATGCAAAAGACATGTTTGTGCTTAGGTCCCATGATCTGCTACAGAGGACAGGCTATAATTTTAGCAGAAAGAAATAGTGTGAAACAACCAAACTGGCAGAATTTATGCCATAACATTTCCAGTTACATCAGCCTGGAGAAACTCACCTAAACGCTGTGGCGATTTCAACGTGCTTGTTCAAAACATACAACAGGCCAAAAGGTTTGCCAAGGCAAAACTGGAGAATCTTCTGTATTTTCCTCAGAGGCGCATCAGAGCTTCTCTCTTCACTAAACTGCCTTCAGCCTGCATGGTGCAGCACTGTACCCACAGAAGGCACATGTGTGCATATGGGAGAAGAGTGGCAAGGCACACACCATCTGCTGGTTGTGCATCAAAATCAGCTGACACCACACACCCATAAGTTGATATCATGCTTTCTGATGATCCCAAGGTATGCTATGGGGCTATTCCACTCCAGTTCTTCTCCTAACTTCAGTCCCATTCATAGCAAGAAATCCTTTGACATGCATACATGAAGGCATCCAGTTTTAGGCAGCCAGCATGAGAAATAGTACAGGTAAAGATTTAAACAAACACAACTCAGCAGCTGCTCATACAAGCAGACTAGGGACAACACAGTCAGATGTGATTCTCTGCTCAGTCTCCAGGGTCTTGCAATTTTTTCTGTATGACTATAAGAAAGAAGGAATTTCTCCATCAATATTTTGTTTGTGCTTATGCCTCTGGCCCCAAAGACTTCCTATTGCATACACCAAGCACTGGTCCAGCCCTGACTACTCACATGCTACCACTGTGTAATATACACCTTCAGTCAAGCTAGGCTAATCAAAAAAGAATAATTCAAATGCAGCATATTCAAATGAACTCTGCAGTATAAGTGCAAGCTGAAAGACCTTTTTGACAACATTTGCATGGAAGTCATTAAGCAGAGACAATGCTTAGAATGAACATTGCTCAGCAATTCCTCTTCATTTTTTGTTGATTAGGTTATTGGTTAACAGTAGCCCACAAACATTTAGGTATGTTTTGGGTAATGAATCACTGACTGCTTTTATTAAGGTTTGGATACATCAATAATTTTTAGGCCAGAATTGATGTGCATGATCCTCACAAATGTTATGGAGTTATTTCTATTGTCAGTAAGTGGTTGGCTTTTTAAGTTCAGTTTTTAAGTACAACAGAGATTCTAGTCCATAACAGACATAGATATAATGGAATAACGGGAAATAATCCTCTTTTAAGAAATACTTATATGGCTTAAAAGGTATGGAACTTTTCAAAGCAGCAATTATCTGCACAAATAACCTTAACATTTTTTACATATCACATATTTCAGTCTCAAAAATCATCAGCAATCACAAGTTAAGATATATCACAAGTTAGCATACACTTACCTATGAATATCTATTAAAATTTACTGTTAGGCCTCGTTAATTCTGGTTATACCACACCAAAATGCAGAAGAGACCAACTGCATACTGCAGAGAGGCCTGTACCACATTTTAACTTTTACAGATGTTCAGTAAGTTCATTTTTTTAAAATAAAATACCACTGTTTAAATACCTGGAAAAGAGCATATTCCTAAAAGAAAATGTCACTAAATACTTATTTGCCTGTTCTCTCGACCCACTTACCTTTATTACAATTTGCTTTGGTTTCTCCCCTTTTTGAATTTGTTTTTATATTCTTAGAAGATAACATCATATTTTAGAAAGCTTCTACTGTCCTCAGCATGGCCAACATTGTATAAAGACAAACAGCAAATGGGTAAAAAGTGACAGAACATAATTACTCTCCACCTGAATTATTAGGCAACTTATTCCTGAATAAAATAGAAAGGTTTTTTCTTCACAATAACTTACGCATCAACTGTTTAAATTAATCAAGCTATCAGCCTAGATTTTAACTGTCATAAATGCTGTTTTCTAAATAAAGTAAAACACAGGATCATGCATTTTGTTCTTCATAAATTCTGTCTTTCACACAAACAACAGGTTTGTCATTTTCAGCACAATAACCATGTCATCAATAAACTCGTCATCGTATATTGAATATCTTCCTTCCATGAACTTTGTTTTCTTTTTTCAATCTACTTATTCAAATCTCATTTCTTGGTAATTCAGCTTGAATTTTGGCTCTAGGGTACTACCTCTCCTCAGCCAGTCAAGTTTGCCATCTAAGATGAAGTGAGAGATGTGGTTAACGGAGACACTTGCTGTCTGGTTGTACACATAGATCACACATGCCAGCCTCTTGTTCAGTCGCTGCAAGGTTCACTTGTGGTAATTGGTAGGTTCATTTGTAGGTTGATTTGCCAGGTAGCAGGCTGTGGTCTTTACTGTGTGCCTGTTCCAAAACCACTATTAGGAAAACAACTTTTCAGCAGTAGTGGATAAAAAAGTACCTTATTTTTCTCTTACAAAAGAGCACATCCAGGACAGCCAGCCAAATAGTGTGTCTCTTTGGGAACATAGCCTATGCCCCCATTATAAACCAGGAATTCTTTAGATATTTGATGTGCAGGTATCAGTGTACATCTATACACTGGTCATTCAAGGCTACCAGCTCTAGAGGTAACACAGTCTTTGTCAGCTTGAAGGTCTGGCCCTTTCAGGCTGGATTCCCCCATTTGGAACTGTCAAATTTCACCTTGATTACATATTTCATCTCTGTCCATACCAATCTCTAGCTGTCTTGTCAGTTTGAATAAGCTCAAAATCTCTATCTGCACTAGTAAATAAAAAAAAAAGTGTGGAATCTTGCCAAACATCATCTATTTGTGCTGTTACAGCAGAACATGGTCAAGTCAGCTAGTACTTTCCTAAATGACTCCTGGGCATGGGCAGATGAAATTCCCCATGGGGAACCTGGAAGTGGGTACCAGACTTGGTGGCTCAAACACTTGACTGGGATACAGAAACTCTTCTACCAGGCCACCAATGTGAGTCAACATGCACAGACATGGCTTAACAAGGCAGATTTGGCCAAAGTAGGTAATAAAAACCCCACTGCCAGATGCCAGAAAACATGATTTCCTTATTATCCTCTCAATATCATACAATTGTGCCAGAGTTTGGGTTGGAAGGGACATTGAAATGTCATCTAGTCGAACTCCTTGCTATAAGCAGGAACAACTTTAACTAAACCAGGTTGTTCAAATCTTATCCAACATGGAATTGAATGTTTCTAGGAATGGGGCACTTACTACCTTTCTGGACACGTGTGTGGGTAGTCCTGTCGTCCAAGTAAGAAACAGTACAAAAGAATGACTGCATCACCTCAACATCCTTGAGTACAGAGTACTTAGAGATCTCAAAACATGGTTCTGGTCCTCTTCAAAATGCCTTTAAGGAATTCTCCCCATTTGTCTCAGAGGCTTCAAATGCCTGACAGGATATCTACCTTCCTGAATCATAATATTGAATAATCACAGCACTACTGACCTTTACACCGGTTGGACTTTCTAGCAATACTTAATTTTGCACCCTAGAGAATCAGTTCTGCAGAAATAGTAGGCTCTGCTTGAAAGTCCTATGAGATCCCAGTGGTCAAACATGTTCTGGATTAATTTGGATGAGCTGGAAAACAGGTTTCAATCCCTGATTAGTAATGAAATTGAAAGACATAACCTAAAAGGATTAGAAGACTGAGTAAAGAATTTCAGTAGTCCTATTTCAGCCCTATTACAAGCTGAACTCACACTAAAATCCTTTCAGGGACAGAAAGGAAAAAAAAAGGTAATTTCAATCCTTTATGCTATAGAATCATAGTTCTCCTGATCTATTAAGTTGTGTCCTTTTTAAAAATTATACAAACAAAGAAGTCATCAACAGAACTTCTAATTTCTGTTTCTTTTGAAGCTGACCAACTGAAAAAGGTAAAACAGATTTTCTTAAAGTTTTGTGAGGAAAGTATAATCCTATAGCAAACAGTTAACAGCAAATTTCATCCCAGTGTTAATTTCTGTAGCCCATTTATAAATCTTTGAAGTACAGGTTTGTAATGGAAATACTGACAGACCTTTAACAATAGCGCTGCTATAATGAGATTTGTCATTTATGATTAATTGAGGATAGTCTTAAAACATCTTTTCTAAAAGCATCTTCTTTCCATCGGATTCACTCCCTATAAAGCTGTATCATAAAAAATCAGTTCCCCAATTTTGTCAAGTGCCACAGACATTCTGCTTATTTACCCTTAATGATAATCCAAGCTTCTGACAAGTAATAATTTCATCTATGTCACTTGAATCAAACTGATTTTATTGCAAACGTACAAAAGCAAGGTCTAGGAATCTGCAGTGTTTTTAATAATGTATTTCTAATTGCAATATTGTTTTAAAATCTGTGGAATACAAATGGATTTAAAACAAATGTATGCCTAATTATATGATTAAATTAAGAATGAAAAAAAATGTATGGTTAGCTGAAGACTATTTAAAAAAAAATGTTTCATTCTAAATGTTTCACTCAGTGCATTAATACCACTTTGTGAATGCAGTTCGTTTACTCTAGTGTAATTGAATTTGCTTGTTAATCTGTTTCCAAAAGGTGTTCAAAAATACAGCTGCAAAAGCAAATGGAATTTTACAAAAATGAATATTTATGAAGATCCAGATTTCCTTATTCCCAAAGGAATGTTCAAATTTTACTCTAAATCTTTAAAAAGATTTTTTATCTTGCTTCTTGTGTATATTAGTAATGTGGGCTGCTTATTAATCAATGTTTAACAATGTAATTACAGCTGGTTTTAGTCTTACCAGATAACACAGATTAATAAATGACCTGCAACTAGTGAAGTGTGTAGAAAGGGTAATGAATTCCTTCCATCAGCACAATAATTTATTAGTAATAAACAAAGAGTATGATGAATTAGAAGAAATTGTAGAGTTTCTGAATATTGCACCAAAATTTCCAGATGAAAGCACTTAATCATGCAGTTTTCATTCATTTATTTCCTTTTTAGCAATTCTGTGAGCTATACTATGCTGGGATTTGCTTTTCTGAGCTGTTAAGGTGTCCATTGAAAGCCAGGTTCCAGAGTTTTATATCAGCTCACATGATTACACACCTGATTACAATCTTACCTGTCACTGAAGTTAGTGTAACTTTGATGTGAACTGACTAAATTCTTTCCATATAGCAAAACAAAATGTAGCCAAGTAAAGCTGTCTCCTCACTGATAGGAGTATGTGGAATTCCTTTGGACAACAATATGCAGTTGCAGGTAAAAAGAAGTAGTTATAGAAGCAGCCTGATTAATGTGACCTACCTGTCAGTGAAGTGGGGTTATCACACATATCTGCATGCTAGAGAGATGTAAAAGCAAAAAACATAAGCAAATGCAGTTTTAAAACAATCTTGTTATTTTAGCCTCCTTATGAACTCTTCCAGCTTTTCATCATTTGGATACAGACAGTCACCTTTTGAAATCAAAGCTACACCTTTCTGAGAATTGTATAATTCCCTATGAACAGCAAAACTGAAGGTGAGAAAAAAGGTAAGACATAGATAATACAGCATACCCGATGGCACCATCAGTAATTGCACCAAACAGCAACAAAACTATTAAGTGACTATGACAGTACCCACAGGGATAAATAACCCAGTACATCCCCTGCACAGCACAGCACAACACAGCACAGCAGCCTCCCCTTTTTGTGTCTTTACTCCACTACTCTGCTTCCCTGAGCTGCCCCTCTCTCTAGTTCAGCAGGGCAGAGGAGAAGGCAAGCTGTACACTCAACCTTCCTTCACTCCTCTTGTTCCTCCAGTGCAGTCTTGAAACAGAACCAAAACAATGAGAGCAGTCACGTAGATCTGCCATGCCCTCAGGTGAGAGAGAATGCTTCCCAAGGACAGACACAGCTCAGTGAGGATGGGCAGAAGAAAGCAGTTCAAACATCTCTTATTTGACTGTAGGTTACTGTCTCAGCTGTAAGTTAAACTTTCTCAGTAACAACTCTTAGCCTCCTAGAAAAATCAGGTGGAAAGCTAATGGGCAAAGAGGTGAAGAAAGACCTCTCCATCCCCACAAAACTATGCAAAAACTTTGTTCCTTTTAAAATCTAATATTATCCAGATACTTGATTTTTTTTTTTTTAATAATATCCAGATAAACAACTTTTGAAAGCTTTTTAAATGGTGTAACTTAACCTAAGTTAAATATCTTAGCAGGTAGAAATCTTAGCAGGTGCATAAAAAAACCAAAACTCCAGGGGCTCACGTCAGGTAAGGCTCAGGCTCACAACACTTGCTAATTAGAAGAGTGTGTGGAGGATGGTTAAGAGAGCTCAGGGCCCACTGTGCTTTGACCAACATCCAGCCCCATTACATATGTGCATCTAAACACTGCACTGACTTCTGTGAGAATTGTATAGGTGGAAAAATTGCAACAGCGTCTCTCAAAGTGACACAGTGACAGAAGCATACCCAGGGGGAACCTGAGGGCACATCAAAAGGGAATTCAGAGCAGAAATCAGTGAAGATGTACAAGCTACACCTAAAAATATGCATAGATTTCAGTAGGTTAGAATAGGCTCTAATGAATTATGTAACTGTCATGAATTCTTGCCAAAAAGCCCCAACTAGCATAATGTTGTTGCAATTATGTCAATTCACAGGAGATAAGAGACTGGCCCTCTGTAAACAGTGTTTCGTGCATGAAGCTGTATTATCTCTACATTCCATTTATCTAAGACTACTGAATTTATGAGGAAATTATGTATGTAGTCACATACATATGCATATTTGACAAATAAATGTACTGAAAAGTCTCAGTATGAGCAGATACGGTACAGTACTTGTTTTGAAAGAACAGTCTCTTAAATAATCTCCTAGTGAATCCAAATTCAGATGACGCTCTTGCCAGCTGCCAGCAGTTACTAACAGGTACAGCAGAGGCAGTGCAGACTTAAAGCTATGTTCTGATTTCAGCAGGAAGGAATGTGACAAACTAGGGTATTTTGCTGAGCCTGATTAAGCACCTAAAATCTAGCTTAATTATGCTACAGCTGGTTATATGCAAGACATTATATGGCAGGACAAAGAGGGAGGAATAGCAGTAAATCCACCCTGTTTCTGTCTCAGAGAGGAAGGCCTTTGCATAGGCATGCCACAAGAAAACCTTAAGAGCACTGACTTGCAAATCAAAGCGAGGGGCAAAGCTAAGGCCAGGTTAGGGGAAGGAAGAGTGTTTTTGGACAGGGCTCCAGACAGCAAAGGCTGAAACTGGTCCTGCAGTGCACCAGCCAGCTTCAGAAGCGTGCCATAATTCTACAGGACCTCAGAGCATTTCAGAATGTGAGGGCATTTTCAGCTTACAAAATGAGAAAGACACAAGGGTGACTTAATACTCTTTCAGCCTGTCATGTCCTTTGACTATAAATTTTAAGAGACACACAATGGCAAATTTTTGGGTGGTTTTGTTTTGGTATTTTTGTTTGTTTGTTTGTTTGTTGTGTAGCAATATTCATTGACAAGCCTGTGACCATTCTGGGGAAAAACAAACTCCCACTACCCATATGGGATGATTAGGAAGATATATTTTAACAATGAAGAAGGAAAAAGAAGTGTAGATATTTTCTCCTGAAATTCAGAAGGTAGATTTCTTCTAAAATATCCTTGGCTGATGCCCTGGGTCTGACAGACTACCTTTCTTTTTTACCTTTCTTTTTTATAATCCTAATACTGGAAGTACATTTAGGTAAGTTGAATTCTTACTGTGAGGCTTACTACAGTAATACAGCAGTTATAGAAATTTTTCTGGTAGTGTACAAATGAAATAAGTGAAAGAAATACAGAATCATATTATTTCACAGACTCATAAATCTGAAGTATTTGGTTTTAAGTTTCAATCTGCCAGATATATTAATTCATTTACTTTCCTGTAATATTATTTGAATATTTGGTTATATTTGAAAATGGAATAAAGAACAAAATTTTAAAATTAAGGGAAATAGAACATGTTAATCCATATATCACAACAGAAGATGCTGTTAATTCATATATCACAGATGACTTCAATGTTTTTAATTGTACTATTAGAAGGGGAAAAAAAAGTTTCAAATAAATTGATACACAGTAGTCTTTTTAGGCTACCCAAAGAAGACAGAGTGCAAGGTAGATACCTGTCCAAAATTGCAGTTTGGCTATGAGATAGAAAACAAAGTGTATCAGAAAATAAATGGTTAATTTAATCATAAACCCAAGGAAATTATAAGATGCTCCAAGATATGTACTATGAGTAGAAAATATATTTGTTACCTATCAGATAAGTTGTAGACAACAATGTAGGAAAAGATTATTCAGGGAAGCCAGAATTAAGAAGGGTTATCCATTGGATTAGAAACCCTAAGAACCTGGGCAATGCAATGACAGATGAATTACTGTAGACAGCTTCCATATTATTCATAAGAAGGAACACACAAAAAATGGATATGTAAGAAACTGTGGGGAGACAAAAGGAGATGCTGCTGAAGGCAGTCTCCCTCCTGATACGTGACACCTGTGTTAATCATCCTTGAGTAGAAACAGCCTTGCCCTCACAGCTATGGGCCTGATAAAGAGTGAGTTAGCTGAGTTGAAGTCAGTTGGAGTCTGCTCGCTGTGCTGTGAAGATCTAGGGAGAGGAGGTCGTGCAAGGGCCAGAAAAGGTAAGATACTGTATGTAGGACAGACAGGGTTAGGTGGCTGTGCCAGGGTCAGGAAGGAGCCAGCCAGGACAGAAGGACGGAGCTAGAGCTGTGTGGAGCTGCTCTGAGAAGATACAGAGGAAAGGTGAGGGAGACTTTTCGAATATCAAGATATGATACTTAAAGCCTTCTGATGATTCTAAAGAACACCTCGAGTGCGAGTGCAGTGTCCATGTCGACTACTACCATACATACATCAACTGCGACAAGAAACCACACCCCACTGCACCATTCAGCTTTTTTTATCACTACAGTTCAAATCACCTTCTCAAGAAAAACATGGGCAAAAGGACAAACACAGTATTTCTTGAAATTAAGGGCTTTTCACCTGATGGAGCCTGAATGAGACTTAGTGTTGAGTTAAAACTGTCACACTCATTCAGCTGGAATATCACCTAGCTCTCATCTAGATCAATGGAACCACTTACACGAGGAAAACATTATCTGAACTGAGGCCTTACAGGGGAAACAAGTAAGAGTTTGCTTGGCAAATGCATGTGAAATTATATTAATTAAAAGAACAAAACAACAACTATTCAGTGGTGTGGGGGGTGAAAGTATCCATGGTGCATGTTTTCATGGAGACAGAGATAGCTAATCTGGTTGCATGGAGGACAGAAGGGGACCAGAGGCAATATTGCAATACTATGGTTTATATTTGCCATACTTATTGATCCAGGCAGGGGTTAGCTTGCCCTTTAGGGTCTACCACAGAAAAGCCTTTATTCTTTATTATACAGCCATGTAGTTTAATTTTATAGGTGATTTGCATCATCCCTGCATATGTTTTAGAAGATTATTACTCTAGACAAACCAGAATTGACTGTATAAAGACAGTTTGTTAGGTACTCCTATTAACCTTTGTTGCACTATGGTAAATACTAAAAAAAGAATCACATCCTGAAACTGCAGTTGACAAATTCAAGCCAAAAGGAAATGCATTCTGAATAAAGCATTATTTACCCATGAAACACACTATCACATGCACTTTCATTTTTAAAGGAGATAAAATATGCAAGGTCTTGTGATTTAGTGTATCTGGCAAGCATCAAGTACCTGAGGACAAAACAAGCTTCCACAAATTAGTATGTGCATTACTTGTCAGAAATCTGGTTTCCCTGCAGTGGATAGTGAGAAATCAGTTTTGGGCAGAGGTAAATCCACAGACCAGGACAGAAATGGCAGTATATCTGCATGGAAACTTGACAGAGTATGAGAATACGTGAACGACAACAAACAGATCTGCAGAGGGTTGTACTCCTGAGAGATGCAACTCTTAAATTATTCTACTTCAAGGAACACCTTCTCCCATACACTTTGGCAGCTCTCCTGTCAGTAGTGATGCTCCACATCACTACACTTCCTGGATCTAGAGGTGAAAGCACTGGAACTCCTGCCATTGCAATCTGTAGTTTCTCTTTCAGAACTAAATAAGGGTTACTGCATCTGTTCTTTTATCCTTTTCCCTCCTACCTCCTAACACAGAAGGGAGATTGAGAGGAGAGATGCTTTCATGCTCTTTCACAGAAGGAAATTGAGAGATTGAGACTGACTGTAAAAGGAGGTAATATATGGAAACAGGAAATCTACTGAGTCTGATTTTTCACCTCAGCTGGGCTGAAAGAAGAATCTAGGACTGTCACAGATGGAAGTGATTGGAAGTCACTTGTGCTGAATAAGAACAGGAAGATACTAACCTCACTGGAGCATATTGCTAGAGTTTATCTGTGACTTACAACTAATTGACTAAAATATGAATTAGATGCCCTTATGGTCAGGCTCTTCTGTGCACTATTTTTAGTATGACAAACATCTAGGAAAATTGAAGCTTTAAATCTTACAAAGAATTGAAGTCAACAAAGAGCTTATATGTGCGGATACTTCTTGTTGCACCCAGGCACAAAGACACTCCTTTAATTCATAGACAAGAAAGGCAAATTATCTCCTTTCAGAATGTCTCCAGGTGCTGTCACAGGATGATGGCACTGGTTTGTCCTGATCAAGCTTCCCAGGGGAAGGTCCACAGCACAGTGTGATATACTGACTCTGAAGACCGATCAGCAAAGAGACAGTATGTTCTCCAAAGGCTCTTGCTTCTCAGTAAAGAAGTTTCCAAATTCAGGTTTATCAGGGGAAGCAGTCCCCAGGACCCAAATACAGCATGCTTTTGGACCCTCTACAACTCTGCTGTTGTTCCTTGAGAAAGGCAAAGGCATTTTGAGTTCACTATATAGTTAATGTGAATTTAATTTGTACTGTTCTATAGAATCTATTTAATTTCCATTAAATGGCAAGATGACACACCATCCTACCTCTATTTCTGTACAGTGTTTCTCAAAGTGTATTGAAAATTCATAGATTTGGAAAACATGATCTATGTATCTATTTAGCACAGCACAACTTTAAATCCCCCAAGAGAAAACTTGACAGTGAATTTTTATTACCATTCTGATATAAGTAAAGACTTTAAAGTGTGAAGCTTTACGGCACTATTTTTGATTTGTGTTAACTAAAATAGTTTTAAAAAAATCAAAACCAAACTGGCATTTTAACTAGAAAAATAACTTTTTATACAAGCATGCTTTTCAAACAAGCCAGTCCCAATTCTCTACAATTTCTTTATGAATCAATAATATTTATTTAATACACTGCCTCCTTTACCATAATAGAGCTACTCTGACTTATAAATCCACCAGATTATCTGAAATTGACAGTGTATGGAAAATTCATCTCTGGTCCAGATTTGGAATGTAAGTGCCATTACATCTGTAAAACTAAATGCAAAGTCTGATATAATGATTTATTATACATACATGACTTAAAAGTGAAATGGGTTCACAAAGCTACTGAACTTTATATTAAAAAGCATACAAAAAATTGACAAAAATTGCACAAAAATGTGTACTACATATTTCATAGAAAACCTTGTGCATGGATAAAAACTGCTTAGGGATTGATTAGATTAAGACCAAAAAATTTGGGGATTAGAAGATCTTCTTTTATTATCTAAACCTGATTTCTTCTTTTGCTATTGTAAAACAGAGTTCGGGGTTGTTGTGGTGTGGTTTTGTTTGTTTGTTTGTTTGTTTTTTTCAAAACCAGTTTTAAGGATTATTCTTCTGTGAACAGAATCAAGACTCAACATCATTTACAGAAACTGTGTGTGAGGCTAACCTTCATGAGCTTTTTGAAACTATTGAAATTTCACTTCAGCCCTGCACAAAGTCAGAAAGAAAGAATGGTTGAATCCTGCAAGAAGAAAATTTGTGAAAACAGGACTTTTTAACAACTTTCAAATTATGCTCATTTCCTTACACATGCTTGTGTAGTCCTAGAATTCATCCACTCTTTCTTGCGACACAATTTCAGGTTGAGTTGTGGTGAAGAGAGAATTAGTCAGTTTTAAGGAGGAGGAAATTATTTAAGTATTTCTCCAAAGTCTGGTTAGAACTTTGCAATTCACTATAGAGAAGCTCAGCTAGTATGAAGTTAATACCAGAACAGGGAAGCTTGGTAACGTTCAGAAAATCATTCTACCTACAAGTAAAAATAAAAGACAGAATCTGGCCTACAGACTTTGAGTTAGGAAAAAAAGAACAAAACAGAATAAAGAGAAAATCTTGGTATACATTGTTCTTTTCCCATTAATGATTTCTTTTGGTGGTGCCTGAATAATACCACATTGAATTGAATGAAATTACCAGTTCCTTTTTTTTCCCCACCTTTTTCTTTCTTCTTCTCTCAGACGTTTTGTTACCAAATCTGAGGATTGTAGTTCATTTAGCTTGAGTATTTTTGTTCAGTTGTATTATATCTCTTTTCTGTTTTTCTTTGCAGAAGATCTAACACAGCTGGACTAGATGCAATACAGGATGTGCATCCTACAGAATACAATAAAGCATTAGAAAACACTACAATTAAACAGAGGAAATGGAAAAATCAAATTCACTAAAAAAGATTTCAAATTCTTCATTGATTTCACAAAGGTTTAATGTGTGAGAAGCACAAAAGACCATCCCCGACACTAATAGACACTCTCAATGTATATGGAACGTTTCGGTGTGAATACACCTATGACTGTTTTAACAAAGTAGTACATATAATATGTCGTCTTTATCTTAATTTACAATTATCAGGAAGATAGGGCATTTAAAATGAGTTGATCAGGAAGAATATACACTTTCAAAAAAAATCTAGTATTTAATTTCTTTATACACTCACTCATGTACACACATATCCATTGTAAGGTTAATACATTCACACAACTTTGAGAATCCTTGTTTCTGTGTATGATCCGATGTATATATCATACACATACAATATTAGATTGTATAAAATAGTACATTATAAACGGCATAAATGCAGGTGATGATAAAAATAAGTGTCTGGCCTAACAATATATGCAGGATAGGAACACACCTCATTACCATTTAAGCCTTTCTCCTATAAATATTTCCATTTAGCAAGTTTCTACATTTTTATAAACATAGTCATTCAAAACCTCAATACAATTTGTTTAGTACATTCTTTAGGGTAAAAATTATCTCTTTGGCTTAGTGACATAGTAAAATGCTAGCATTTCATGCTAGGAAATTGTGGAGGACTAAGTAGGTTGAAGGCTTCCCACATCTTCATTAATCACTGCTACAATATATGCAACATGAAAACTAACTTCACGAATGAAAATTTGCCTAGAAGTCACAAAATCCCTGCATGTATTTAAAACAGCCTTTTAAAAAGAAGATAAGCCTACTCACTGTTCTGCACAGCTCCCCTTTCTAAGTACACATGCATGAGGATGGGAATGACAGACGACAGAGGATGAGAAAATCAAGTGTCTGTACTATGCCTACACTTATCATGGTATCCAAAGTATCAACAGAGCATTCTTAATGAAACACAGAATCTGTCATATTCTAAGCTATATTAATTACTCAGCAAGTGCAAGTAATACAGCACATTTTGGAACCTCTCTCTACACCTTTCTCGGAACAAGGAGCCCACAGAGAAAGCACTCAAAGCCCGGAGTATGCTAGCTGTTTATCGGTCAATGCTGAGGATTGTATTATTGTTATTATTGTAGTAGTAATTCTGATTTTGTCTTATCTACCTAAAGGTTCCATAAACAAACCTCCCCCCTCCTAGTTTAAATTCCCATTTATGGCATAACATTTTCTATATCAGGACCCGCATCTGCGCAAGGAGTGTTTCACATTCTCGCACAATCTTGCCACCGAATTGCAATTACACCCCTCGCAGCCTTCGCTTGCTTCCGAGACGATAGTCACTTATTCTGTTTACATCGCAGTACCCATCCTTCCAAAGGACACGACGATGCACTTTTAGCGGAGCAGTACAAAACCCGGGCCATGCCGCTCGGCGTCGGTCCCGGGAAGGTTGCGCGGGACAGAGGTGGAGAAGCAGGGCCCGAGCAGGGGGTGCGGAGCGGAGCCGGGGCCGCCGCCTCCCGCCGCGGGCGCTGCGCGGCCCCGGCCCCGGCCCCGGCGCGGCCCGGGAGAGGAGCGCTCCCACCGAGCCGCCGTGCCCCGCTCCATTCGGGGAGCGGTAAGTTTTTGTGTCCGTCACGCAGCTGTTTCACGCACTGAAGGAGCGCGGGGTGGGTTTGGAGAAAGGAAAGCAGAGGGGTAGGGGCGTTATGGATCCCCGGGAAAAGCTCTCCCGGTCCGCAGGGTGAGCAGTGATAAGAGAGATTTGGCAAGTTCCTCTCTCCCTCGGGTTTCACTTTTTTTCCCCCTCCCCCTCCTATTTAAATTGTCTCATTGTTAGAGGATTACACGCGCTTCAGGTTACACTCGGAGAGGGCAGGGGGGAAGCAGCCGCTCCTTCCCCTCCCCACATAATGCCTATATTGCCATTAACCTGTTCATATTTGGGGCAAACAGGAGACCCGGGGCGGAAAACACGAACGCAACAGAGGGAAGGGATCCCAAGTGATGTCAGCCCCGAGGAACTTGACTGTTGTGGCAGGGTTGTCTCAGGGAACCATCCCGCAGCTTCTGCCGAAGTTTCCCTTTCGGAGGCAGCAAGCCAGGTGCGCGCTCAGCCCGGCCCCGGGCGGGCACCGCGCGGGGGCAGCGCCGGGACATGCCGGCGGCGCCTCGGCTTCAGGCTGAGGCCGGACCCTGGCCGGGACCCCTCTCTCTCGCTACCCCGGCGGCTACGACACGGGGAGGCCACAAGGAGCCCTGAGGGAGGGATGCACGGAGGTGCCCTCGCTCGCAGGACGATCCGGGCGGTCACCTCCAGGCGTGCGGGACAGCGCCGGGAGCCGCCTGTGCGCAGCGCAGCGCCCCGCTCGCAGCTCGGCCCCTCCGTCCCGGCGCTGCGCTCCGCGCGCAGCCCGCGGCTCCCCGGCACCGGCGGACACCCGACACCGCCGCGCGCTCATTGGCCAGCGCCGTCGGCCCCGCCTCCCCAGCCGCGGCGACTCAGGGGGCGGCTCGGCCTGCCTGCCGCCGATAGCTGCTGTCGATTGGTCAGAAGCTGCTGTCAGTCAGGTTGAGGGACGGGCCGCCCGGTGGCCGAGACCCCGCCCCTCCTCCCTCATTGATATTATCGGCGCGCGGCGCGGGCGGCCGGGCTGCAGTCGGGGCTGGCGGGCGGCCGGCCCGGTGCGGGAGCCGGGCAGCGGCGCGGAGGCGAAGGAGGCGAAAGAGAAAGGCAGCCTGGAGGGAGGGAGCGCCGAGCCACAGACTAGCACAGCAAATTCTCCACCGTCCTCTAGCACCCACCAAGCGGCGGCAGTGGCAGTGTCTAGGAATAGAGAGCTAGAAATATAAAATCACCCCGCTCCTGCACCATGGCTTTCCAAAGTAGGCTCCCTTCTTGGATTATTTTGTGCTCCGTCTGGCTGTTCCGCTTTGCACACACGGGGGAGGCACAGGCTGCAAAAGAAGGTAAGGTGATGCGGAAAACAAAAGTTTGAGCTTATTTATTGCTTTTGCCCACGAAGTCCGTTTGGTGGCTTAGTAGGAGACCTTCCTGCCCCTGCTAACTGCTTGTCAGCCCCCCTCCCAGAAAAAAAAAAAAAGAAAAAAAAAGAAAAAAAAAGAAATTTAGTTGAGGTGGGAGGGAGGAAAAAGCATGGCTTTCACTGGGGGTTGTGCCTGCGTATATATGAGGGACCGGGACAACTGTCTTTGGTCCCAGGAATGAGGTTTGCGAGGCATTCGCACGTGATGAGGAGGAATGGGGCTGGGAGAGCCCCCGGCCCGGCTATCCGTGCAGCGGGGAGCGTCCCTCTCCCGTGCCAGCCCTGATCCTCCCGGGAAGGTGTGGGGAGGTCGGGTTACCTCGCTGCTCCCTGGGCAGGGACTAAGGGCCGAGTTTTAGGGCTCGGGACGCTTGGTGGGAAGCAAGGCACAGTGCGGGGCTTGGGCTGCGGGGCGCTCCCCGCCGCTCCCCACCGGGGCCCTGCAGCGCTCCGGCCCAGCGGGCTCGGGCACGGACCGCGGGAAGGAGCATCGGGGTGCAGTTTCGCACGTCCCAACCGTGCAGGCTGGCCATGTATTTAGAGGGTACATACGGCCTGGCGTCGTGTGCCTGCAACGTGTGTGCTCTCCCCCGGCATCGCTGGAGAGAGGTTTAGGGGTTTTACACCATCTGCGTATCACAACGGAGCTTCCCCGTTCTCATCAGTCCAATACTGGTGTCTGTGCAAGGCGCACCCCGCACATTTTTTTCCCCCGCGCACGGAGACAAATCAGGCAGTTTTGTATCAGAGAGAGATGAGGGTGTTTAAAATCAATTCACAAAGCCCATCTGGGAATCTCTTTTTTTTTCACGCTGAGAAAATCCGAAATGATTTAAAGGAGCGCCCTGCTCGCGCTTGACAGCCGAAAGCGAAGGTCCGTCTCCATCTTCGGGGAGGGGGGGGACGACGACACACACGACATGACAGGGAAGGGGGAGTCAGGACATTTTCGGTGCCTCTGCATATGTATGCGTTTGAGGTTTTCCCTCCCGCCTCAGCTGCATGCGTCAGTATTTTTCATCAAACCTCTGGCATACAATAAAATATCATTTGGAGCTTTAAAAAACGCCTCAGTTAAAATGTACTCTGCCCTTAAAAGACGAAGTCGATGGCGAGATTAGAGAGGGAAAGAAGAAGGAGCCTTTTCGTAGCAGCATTTCGAAAGTTTATTTGGAGGGGCTGTAAAGCAGAGAAACCCTCACGCGGGGAGCACTAACGCGTAGCCGTGGGATGGGGAGAGGAGAAGGGCAGGGCAGTCGGACAGGGAGGCAGGCGGGGAGGGTGCGGGCTGCCTGCCCCGCTCTGCCCTACGGATTGCTCCGTGATTGGAGCTACGCCGGTGCTTCCAGCGGTAGCCTGTCCCGGTTTTTTTCTGTGTTATACGTGTGTGGGTGGTTATATATGCATCTATACTTGTGAGTGTGCGTATATAATGTCTGTGTATTCGGAGAAAATCACCTAGCCAAAGGAGGGTCAGGAGGGGGCGAGCGGCAGACAGGGATTGATAGCGGCTACCTGCTGTAAGCGCAGAAAACTCGCGGAAGAAAGAGCGAGTTAAAAAAAAAAAAAAATACTTTGCAGCTTCGCCGCCGGCCCCGCCGGAGGTCCGGTGGAGGCAGTAGCCCCTCGTTGTTTCCTACCCCTCCCCGCTGGGTACGGAAGAGGGATGGGAGGGGTAAAAGGCTGAAAAGTTTTCCGAGTTTCTTTTCTGTAGCTCAGTAGAAGCCGCGGTGAGATGCTGGAGAGGAACGGGGCAAGGTCCGCCTGTTTCTCTAAGCGAGGAAGTGACCGCCTTACCTGCGGCCCTCTGCCAGCGGCCAGGACCCTCGGGTCCAGCGCAGACATAGGGAGCGGGCTATCCCCTCGCTCCGTGGCAGCGAGAGCTCGGGGCTCCGTTCTGGGGCCGCTGTCCCGGGCCCCAAACCTCGGTTTCCTCCCAAAACCGCGGCTGTCGGGGGTGTGGCGGGGGCGGCCGCGGGACCTGCGCTGCGGCTCGGCCGCCAAGCCCCGCTCTTGGGCGCGGCCGCCTGCGCGCAGCTCCGCGCAGCGCCCGGAGCGCGACTGCAGCTCCCCGCGGAGGCGAGAGGCCGCTGCTCCCCGCCTGCGCGGAGCCCCGCAGAGCCCATTTCCCGCGGCCGCGCCCCCGCGCTTCGCCCGCCGCCTCTCCGCCTCCTTCCGCTCTCGGTCGCGCAGCGCCCGGAGCGCGGTGCGCAGCTCCCCCGCGGAGGCACCGCGCTGGAGCCCCAGTGCGCCCCGGGCACTGGGGGAGGCTGCGGGCCCCCTGCGGCTGCCGGCGGGGTGCGCGGGGCGCGGCGCCGGCCCCCAGCAGCACTTCCCCGCGTCGCTGAACGAGCCGTGACGACCACGGGTCTCCCCGCTCTGTGAGCAGGGCAGCAGCCGCTGATTTGGAAAGCTCTTCCCCGGTAACTTTGGATGCCAGAAGGAACGCCACGATTTCTTTGCAAGGGTGTTTGCAAAGCAGGGGTGTCTGTGTTGGTTTTATTTTTGTTTGTTTCTTTGTGGGTTTTCTTTTTTTGTTGTTTGTTTTGTTTGCTTGTTATCTTTTCTTTCTCTGATGTGCTCACCCGTTGCTACGTGATGGAGAACTACTGCCAAATAAAAAGTATAATGAATTGCAGCCGTAGTGTTCTGTGCCGGTGCTGAAACGGTTAAATTTTTGGTGGTACCTTTTTTCCAGGACCATTATAAATGTTCTTGTTTAACAAGCCGACGCATACACCACCTGCCTTTCTATAGAAAGTGTTACAAAGTAAAGCCCCTTGAATCCAGCCTTAATGACATAAGCAGGTAATCTTTCTAGAGGGAGACTATCAAACTTCCTTAATGAGTAGTTCCACTTCATTACTGAAATACAGGCCTGGAAGCTACCGTTTTGTGTTCAGCTAACATTCCATGTATTACTGTATGAATTAACTTCTTAGGCATCTTTTTAGTAATTCACAGAAACTTTGTGTTAAATTCTCCTTGGAGAAAGGGCCAAAACTAGAATTAAAACTGTTTTGGTAGACCTGACAAAAGTTGCTTCAAGTTACAGCCCTAAGTCACGCATCCAAATATCTTACACAGTACAGAAATGCTGTGTATAAAATTATAAATAGCTTTATAGCTAAAAATATATGGAATGGGTTCAAATTAGGAATGCTACTAAAGAGTTGGTTTATTAGGCTGTGATTAACCACTTTTGGATGTAGGGTTACATTTAGCTGAAAATAATTGTGGTGCTGCTAGAACTGATGTCTTTCTGTATATAAATGTCACCATAACGTGAAGATTTTAGGAAGCTATTGCCATAAAGTGAATTAGTCTGATTTTGTGTATGCGAGGTGTGAGGTAATTGCAGAGTCTTTTATTTTCTGTATTCCTGGTTGTCATTTATTTGCAGAATTATTGCTTTATCACGAAAGAGAAGTATTTTTCACTTTGACAGTCAAAAAAGATCATTGCTTTTTCAATGAAATATAGACCAGTCCTCTATAAATCAGTTTGGAAATGTGTTGAAATGTTTGTGTGTCTGTGTGCTTTAAACTGGTTGTAATAACCAGCATATGGAAAATTTCCTTATGAAGAAGGAGAGGGAGGGAGCATGCATATTAATGACTGATTAATAGCACTTCAGAGGACTAAAAAAACCCCTCACTTTTTTTAAAGCAATGAAATTGTAAATATTTATATATATATGCTTATATGTGAATGGTACGTAATAATTTTTCTGTTTAAAAATAAATAGTAGTGGTTGCAGATAATTTTTTAATAATATGAAGAAGAAATATTAATCTGTACAAAAATTACATTATATCACTTTTTGTGATATAATTGGGATATTTTTGTGATACTTTATTCCTTAGTTTTAAATCCCCATTTGTTATGTTTAACAAGCTGTGGAATTTCATTTTTTTCCCTTTTTTTTAGTAATATTGCTGGACTCTAAAGCACAACAGACAGAGTTGGAATGGATTTCCTCTCCTCCCAATGGGGTAAGTACTGCAGGCAAAACTTAAGTTCCTAAAGACGAGTAGTTATTTTATCGAAGCAGTTGAAAGACTTGCTTTAAACTAGTTCCTCCTCATATTTCTCTCAGTAATCATACCAAGTGTTTATGGATTCTTCATTTTTAGAATGAAATCTCAGGTTACAGTGTACAAATGTATGAGCTAATTAAAAGCAAGTTTCTTTGGAAACTTTTGGTACCTTTATGTTTTGCAGTGTATTTCTTTGTGCTGTACAAAGCACCCTGTATATATTTATAACAGTATTTTAAATCCCTTTTTGATTTCCTTCCTTTAGAAACAACAGAACTGCTTCTGTGTGGAAACTTTCTAAAAATATGTTTTTCATTTTCTGTAGAATGGTGATCATAAATTTGTTTACGATGTTTTCTTTGTAATTGAATAGCGCAGATTGAAGTGCTCTAAAATAAAAACATTTATATTGCAGATGTGTTTGAAATGACATTCCAAACTTGAAACATCCCCAAGCCTTGAGGAGCCTGATATCTGGAGCTAGGCACGAATTATGTGGTTAAGGCCACCTCCAGCTTGCGTACAAATTAACCTCATGGCATTCTATGAAATGTATCACTGTAAAATACCTCATTATAAAAAAAATGAGATGTTTAGAAACGTCAGTGTTATTGTCTTATTTATTATATATGTAAAGTGGAGAAATGCTGCTTTCAGTCTGAATTAAAAGTGTTATAAAACCTCTTCTTCCTCAAGGCTTGAGGAAGAACATTTTCAGAAAGATAAAATGGATATATTGTCTTATCTTAACTCAGTCCTACATGGAATTAGTCTGACAAATCATAAATTATGTGGACAGTTCTTGCTCATGGAAACAGTCTTGCTGAAGCTATTGTGATGCCTTGCACAAGCAAGAACTGGGGGGATCAGTCCCTTAATCTTCAGTTCATTAAGAAATCTGGAGCCAGAAGAGCGTGAAGTGTGAGTAGGGATATAAAAGTGTAACAAATCCTTTAAATAAGAAGAATGAAAATGTGGAAGTGTCTTTCTTTAAAAGCAAGATTGCAGTATCAATACAAGCATAAACTGGAAACTAATCTAAGGACTTCAGAGGGAATGCAGTGTAGGCTCAATGTGGATGATGGCCAATAACCTCAGCATTAGCATTTTGTGCTGATTGAACCCTTTACCAGAGGTGTTTGAAAGATTAGCTTGGTGGCACTTACATTAAACTAACCTGTAGATAATGAAAGGCATGTCAACACATGTTGCACATCAGCATACTGAAAGGTGAAAGTAGAGTCAAGTTCAACAAGTAGTGAAAGGCAAGCTTCAGAGGTAGAAGTGAGTTTCAGTCATAAATTAATAGTGAATCAAAACTAATGGCTAGATTTGTATGTGTGAAAGTGTTCAGAAAAAGTTGTCTGTAAATTAACATAGAAGTACCATTTTAATAATGTAATTTTGGAAATAAATGCTTTTCTAATTTTAATTACTGAATTATTTACTATGCAATAAAGACTTCATGGGAATGAACACAGAAAAATTTGAGAGAAATTACTGCAACATCACAGTACAGAATATATCTGTCAGACACTCATGAAATGCCTCATTCAACTGCAAATGCAACATTTAATGCTGTTAAGATAACTAAGAAGTTAAAATACTATAAAGTGAAACCAATAGAACAGAGCATATTCAAACTGATTTGTATGTATAGCACCATATTTTGCAGTAGGACAAAGAAAAGCGGAGTTTACTTTCTGTGAAATTGATCACTATAAGAAGACTTCAGTGAATGGTGACCTCAGCTGCCATAGGTGAAAACATCTTGAAGTACTGATATATTTTTTTTTTTCCTTGCAGACACTCTGATTACATAATTGCATCATAAATCACATTTCCTTAATTTTTTGGCTTTGACAAAATATGGAAAAATAGCTCCTGTGCTTAATGCTAGGGATCTCAAAAAGTAGTGCTTCTTGTGTGAATTTAGTTTTTTGTATTATTTTCCTTGACTGTAACATAAGAATCTCTTTGATGTCTTAGCTAGTCTCACATAGTGGGATTTTGACTCTGAGAAAACTCATTTGTGTTGTATTATGAAGTGTAGGTTGATTTTTTTTTAATGTGTTTTGTTTGTTTCAGTTTGTTGGGTTTTTTGAGGAGGAATGGCAATTTGTTTTGGTGGAGCACTCCACATCAAAACTTGAGATATTCTGTTGTGTGATGCATGAGAGTTACTTTCGTGCCAAAGATGCAATGCATTGTCTTACTGAATATCTTCTTGCAGAATCTGGCTTGGTGTCATAAGGAAAGAATGCTTACACCAAGCATCTCAAAGAAACCCCAAAGGACATAGCATTAACTGGCAAAATTTTAGGCTTCATGCCTTTTTTGTTATCTTGATGGGATTTTTTTTTTAATGGGGAGATTTTTTTTTTTTTATTATTATTGTGGTATAGTCAAAACCCTCTCAGTCCAGGGCCCCTTTTTTAATTTTTCTGATTTTTTTCTAGTTCTTATAGAGGTTAAAAAAGTTACTCATTCAGCTCCAATAAATCTGTTATGAGGATAGACTTTCTTTTGTTCAGAGGTTAATACAGTTCCATGTGCAATCATTTCAGTTAACTCCATGAGCATTTAATAATCTATTTCAATAATTTAATACCATATGCATGTAATATATAATACTGTATATATCTCGTCTATATTAACTGTAGGTCCTTGAAATGTGCTTTGATATTTACAACTTCTGTGCATTTCAGCATCTGCAGCTGTGATATATTTTGTGGTGATAACTTCCAGCATCAATTCAGCCACATCTGTTTTTTCCTGAAACAGACAACAACATTAAAATAGTCTCATTTGCTGTCAAATAGGCTTGCAGAGTAGTGTACACTGTGTGGCTCCTGATCTGGGAAACCAGTGCCTTCCATGCTTGGTTGCCAGTGTGAGGAATGTCAGTGGATGCTCTGTCCTGCAGAGGTGCCGACTATATGAGTCCCACAAAGCACTTAAGCATGTGCTTACCATTAAGCTCATAAGTACAGTCACTGATCTTAAGCATGAGCTTAAGTGCATTATTGACACAGGGCCAGAGGGCTAAGTGCCATCCAGAGAAGTCGTGGTTGCCTGGGGTGAAGATAGCTCACCCCCCTCCTCTAATTTATTACAGCTGCAGTTTCTGCAGACACTGAAATGTTACAAGAAATTTGAGAAAAGGTGAGAGATAAGGATTGTTTTGGTTACACCTGGGCAGATCTACCTCCTTGATTTCAGTGGAAGGTCTGCCATTGCTGGAGGTGCAAGTTCCCAGGCTACCAAAGGCTGTTAAAAGCTTACCAGCTCGTTACACAGTTGGTAACCTAAAGACAGAGCATGGACAAAACTCAGGCTTTGAACTAGCGAGCTTTCAGTCATACGGGTTGTTTTTATTCTATATGTAGTCTCATGGTTCATTTGAACTCCCAACTAAATGAAGTTTGCCCCTTCTAATGTGGGTGCAGCCACTGGACAAAATGTGAGGTGAGGAGGAGCTGCTCCTTAACCTTTCAGTTTGTAAATAAAACAGAAGGTAGACTGAAAGAAAGGGAGACAACTAAAATGTTTTCTTGCTTTCAGATTTTTAATTCTGTCCGTTTTCTCTTGCCCTCTCTCTATACCACTTCGATCAGATAGGGGTGGGAATCATGTGACTCATGAGTTTCAGGACCTTATCTAATGCTTTCTATACAAGTTTCATTGGAAGCTTTACATGCACAAGTTTTATGTACTCTAGTGCTAACCAATTCCAGTTTCTAAGACTGCACTGACATTAGGTTTTTTTGGAAGAGAAGCTGCCTCCTTCCTTTGGTTGCTCACTCAAAATCATTGTGACCTTAAAGAAATATGTGTGAGCTCAGGGTGAAATCGGATCCTGGTATGCTAAACAGCCTTTTCTGAAGCTGTCCCTTTGCAATTGTGCTTGTGATATGACAAAGACTTTTAGAAGTTGTATATGGGAAGGACATGAAGGGAGAGAGAGCCTACTCCTGCATTAATATGTATTTTGTTCATTTAGGTGCTTAACAGTATTTTTAACAATAATTTACTATTAAAAAGAAGGGAGACATGAGTTGTGTAAAACTTTTTAAAATACTCAGTAGTTATGTCTGGTGATATACTTCTTGTTTATTACTAATTGTTTGTTGTCATTTTAGTGGGAAGAAATTAGTGGACTGGATGAAAACTACACTCCTATACGAACATACCAGGTATGCCAGGTGATGGAATCAAACCAAAACAACTGGCTTCGGACTAACTGGATTGCAAAAAGCAATGCACAAAGGATTTTTGTAGAACTGAAATTCACTCTGAGGGATTGTAACAGTCTTCCTGGAGTTCTGGGGACTTGTAAAGAAACTTTTAACTTGTATTATTATGAAACAGACTACGACACTGGCAGGAATATCCGAGAAAACCAATATGTAAAAATAGACACTATTGCAGCAGATGAAAGTTTTACCCAGGGTGATCTTGGGGAGAGAAAAATGAAACTTAACACAGAGGTGAGAGAAATTGGACCTTTGTCCAAAAAAGGATTCTATCTTGCGTTTCAGGACGTAGGGGCCTGCATTGCTTTGGTCTCAGTCAAAGTCTACTACAAGAAGTGCTGGTCCATCATTGAGAACTTAGCTATTTTTCCTGACACAGTGACTGGCTCAGAGTTTTCCTCTTTAGTTGAAGTGCGAGGAACTTGTGTCAGCAGTGCGGAGGAGGAGGCGGAGAACTCGCCGAAGATGCACTGTAGCGCTGAGGGAGAATGGTTAGTGCCTATTGGAAAATGCATCTGCAAAGCAGGATACCAGCAGAAAGGAGACACGTGTGAACGTAAGTAAACATACAACTTGCTGTAAATTGAGGGTCATGTTCTACCAAATTTTTCTTTTATCTTTTTTTTTTTTCTTTTTTCTTTTTTTTTTTCTTTTTTTAAAGAGAAATGCATCATTAGTCTGCTTTTAAAATTTTCAGATCCTCAGTCTGTGAAGTTTGCACTGGTTAATCTAGATCAGTCAGTCTGTCAGGTTGTGAAAATCAGTGGTTGCACAATGCACTTTTAAATTTAAAGGAAAAAAAGTTGAAGTCATAAGAAGTATAAAGATAGGTTCAGGACTAACGTTGTGAACTGATTAATGTGGTGTTTCTTGTACCTTTTGGTAAGGATGAGTAAGTCATACCTATCACAGAACATTGTATCAATAGTGTCAGGTATGAGTAAGTAAACAGTTTGTTCTTTCACATGATCTCTGACAGAATTATAAGGAAACTAAAATGGATGTAGTGAACAGATGGGGTGTGGTTAGTAATGGGAAGAATACACACAAAATCAAAAATGAGCTAGAGATCTGTGTCAAGTGTGTAAAAATTCTAAACGCAGGACAGATATTCCAAACAGAATATCAAATTTTCAGAATAAAGTATGATATCCTTTCTATAATGTCTTTATTGCAAAAAAATGACTCTATACTTTTGGCTTGCAGTTCGGTCACAAATAATTGTGATTATTTTGAAGTACTAGCAGATCAGAGACTACTGAATTGTACTTCCTGATTCAAGACTAATTCAGTTACCCACGTACTTAGAATTATACTTACCCTTAGCGTTACTGTCACTGGGGCTACAGATGTAAAACGTTTCTGCTTAGCATGAGAAAGAATGTTTTATTGTCTTTGCTTCCAGTACGAACAAGAGAATGTGCAGTTTGTTTGAAAACAGGTATTTTCATGTACATTTAATGCAATGTCTATCATTTTTATCACAAGATAACCTAACGTGTTATATATCACCATACGTTTATTACAAGATAGGCAGACATTTGTTGGTGAGAAATATTGAAAGTGAAAAAGTAGGAAAAACCCACAAATCAATGAAGAGGAGAAATGTACATAATCTCAAAATGAAGCTGGCAGCACTCACTGAGTCTGAGGTACCTCAGTCTGATGAGGACTTCAAAAACTGTAGGGGATTTGGGACATCCTAAAACAAAGTAAATGAGTCTCTTTATTAATAGTTTCTCCTCATGAAAAAACACAGTTCTGCTTTTGATGAGTTTTTGTGAGGAAATTCAGTAGAAGATGAAGTGAGTGGAGTTGATCTGGAGCTGATCTTTGTAGCTCCACACAAATCTTCCATTGTTCTGTTGGGAAGGGATGAAGTCTTAAACACTGCAGAGGGTGATCTCATTAGGAGTAATTGTAATGTGAAAAACTGCCCCGACAAAACTGTTCAGTAGACTGTATTAAAGGTCTGTTAAAAATATTAAGTGCTGTATCCTGTAGAAGTCTGTGTTGAGGTTTTAGATTTTTTTTTCTGAATGACTGATTTTTTTCCTTTTTTTAGTTAATTTGCTCTTGATTACAGACCTAGTTATCATTGATGTAATTAATATACTAATTTTATTTGACTTTCAATAAGGGAAAGAAAATATCAAAAAAAAACACCCCAGTGTATGTTAGGAAGGGGTGGGAACATGAGCTGAGCAAGCATGGCAGGGATGGATAGAGAAGCAAGTGATGTTTGGTGACTGGAATTCAAGCAACCTGTTTATTAAACAGGCTTCTTAATTTCTAACCGCGCTGATGTTGACAAAAGAATTAAATGATAACTTGTACTTGAGCCTGGTGGCGTGCTCATTTGCAAGAACACTTCCCATTTTTGGCTTGCTTCCAAAGCAATCGCTAGGAGAACACGCTACTCTGGAAGCAGTCCAAAGGATCATTTATGGTATTTTTCCTCTTTTCTTTCAGTGATCCTGTTAAGAATTTCAAAACAAACTCTGGCCCCATATTGAGGCAAGCTAATGTGTTTGAGAGGGAGAAGGTGGTAGGCAGGCACTCGTCGAGTGCGCGCCGAGTCGGCAGCTCCGAGTCAGAAGGATCTGGGTGACTGTGGCACACGCTTGTAATTGCTGACTGTGTGTCCTGTCTGGGCTGGAAGATGTTATTAAGTATGATCAACTGTGTAGTGACCGATAATACAGCTGGCACACTGATACTGCGTCTGTTTTTTGTGACAGGTATTGAGAGAAACTTATCTGAACATTGACACTAATGCAACTGGCTATCTGTTACTGTCAAGCTGTGTAACAGATCAAGTGGAAGCAAGTTGTGTGTGCTTCCTTAACCCAGAGCTTTTATAGCCCTGTCTGAGGGCTCACTTCTGCAAATGCTTTGTACCTGGCATGCTGTGTGACTTCTTTGGGACTACTCAGGGCAGAAAGTCTTGTGCTCTGTCAGGATGGGCAGAAGTCTGTGATTCTTCTCTCACACTTGCTAAAGCTCTGCTGAATTAAATTAACACAATAGGATGGTCTTTTAAAGATACAGAATAATACCTTATCTGGCTGTGTTGTAGCAAAGGTAGGATTAGATGGCCACGTTGTAGTTCCAAATATCTCTTCAGCCTGTAACTCAGCAGGGATTTTCATTTGTGTTATGCTAGCTTGATTGGCTGTCTGTGATTGAATAATGTGTTCCTTTTGCATACAGCTCCTCTCCTGTTTGTGAAATTTATTGAGTTCAGATACTAAAACAATTGAATTTTGATTTATACACGACTCTGTACTGGATGCATTTTTTTTTTTTTTTAATGAATGTAAGTAACTTGTAGTGCTGGAAAGGATAAGGAAGAAAACAGTCATGAGTGGTGAAAATAAGGTCCCCTGTGTTCCCTCTTCATTGCTTGGTCTTTCAAACCAAGTTAATTTTTCTTTCCTTTAGAATGTACACTGATTACTTATCACAATATGAATGCAGAAGAATCCTTGCAACCTCAGTGGTCTAACAAATACATATGAGAGCCAAATTTCAGAGAGCTCACAAATGAAATTTAAAGTAAAATCTTAAAGCTATGTGAAACAAACATGAGAAAACAAGGTGAGCCTCTGAACTTTCAGTTGCAGATTGTTTTACTTATGTACAAGGAGACTATTTTCTTGGTGTTGATCTTAGGTCTACTGGTGTGTAGCACTAGACTTAGGTGTGGAAATCGTACATTTTAAAGGATTATCTTGAAGGGTACCTAGCAGCAATACCAGAAAGGTACTTAGACACACTCAGTTCTTTTAGCACTATGTATTTCATCTCTTCTGGAAAAAAAACCCAAAAACACCCCATCCCAACCAAAAAATCCTCAGCCACAAAACTCAATGGACTTCTCAGTAGCTGTAGTGGACTCCCAATAGGTCTGACTTGGACTTTTCCCACAGTGGAGTTCATTTGATATGTTATGCATGTAAAGGAGTACACTGTGATCAGCAATTGATATTGGAAAGTGAAAATAATTCTATGAGAGCTTCTAGTATAATGTATTTTCCATCTGTTTCATGTTAGTTGGGGGTGGAGAGGGAGAGAATTAAATTTATTCAATCAGAACAGTAGAGTGATATTTCAGAAGGTAGGAAGCTTCTCTTAATGTTACTGAACTGAGAAATTACATAGATCACTGGGCACCAAGTCCAAAATTTCAAATTCCTAGGGAAAGCCAAGTGGGTGCATTTTACTGTTAAACATATTATAATACTGTATGCATTAACAGTTGTTTTATTGGCCTCCAAATGAGGAGGGGATTATAGCTATTTGCACATTTTGTCTTGGTGAGGTAAAGAGACAGCTACAGGCTTTTCTTTCCAGACATTGTCAAGTGCTATACATTGTGCCAAAGAGCAAGCTGCATCTGTTCCTTCTCTTTTTTTCTTCTTGGGACGAACGTTTTATCTCTTCACTTTGTGAGATATTACTTGATAACAGATCCAGAAACTGAATTTGCCTTATGTGCAGCATATTTGTGGTAAAGTATGTGTGATTGTGTGGTTGTTTGTTTGGTTGGTTTTTGTTTTTGTTCGCTTAGTGTTTTTTTTTTTTTTCTTTTGTGTGTTTTTTCTTTCGTGTGTTTGTGTGTGTTTCTTCATGTTACTCCATTTAGGAGCTGATGTGCCACATGTTTATTAATAGAGGACAATGACTTAAGATGGGAATGTGAGTAAGTTGTCATTAAAACAAGTATTACTATGCTTTCCAAAAGCCCAAGTTGCACATATTGTGAATTGGGTGTAGAGTTCAGCTCAGGGAGCGTCTCACAGAAGCTGTGGGTGACCTGCAAATTGAGTAACTTATTCTGACATTCCTGCGTTTTCAACTTGAAAATTTTTTGCTTTTTGGAGATTGGGAAAATGGTAGAAAACTTTTCAATGGCATTTATATCATCAAGTCTTTAAATGTTTCTTTTTTTGAAGAAGAAGAGTTACCTTTCTTCCTTTTGCTTCCAAAATTACTCTAGGGAAGAGAATGTAATTAGTTTCAGCTAATTGAACCTGAGCAGAGAATGAGGGTATCTCTGTGTCACTGAGTCTTGTCATTTTCTCAGAAGCCCATAGAAGTTCAACAGCAGAGCATCTATCTCCTTCTCTTTTTATTCCCTAACATATTAAATAACTTTTCTGTTCCTTTTTAAAGAAAGGTCAGTGGGATCTGATATCAGGCACCACATGCAGCTGAATATGAACTATTTGATTAAAAAAAAAAAAGTTTAAAAGGTAGGTGTCTGCAAAGGATCCTAGCAGGGTTCAGAAAAATAAACTAGATACTTTAAAGTGAAAGTAAGACCTTCTAGGTGGATGTTCAAAAATTACTGAAGGTCTTTCTGCTATGAAATGAAGAGCTTTGATTTCTGCTTCAAGCCCCCCCTTGGAATTTGGGGAAAGTTGAATGTTTTGCCTATCATTCACCTTATAGTCTTCTGACTTCCCTTCTTGTCAGGGAGGTGTCATAGAAAGATACATTTTCTTGCTATATCTTCCTTTCAAAACAGACTAGTGTTCATAAAGAGGATGATTTTTACAAAATTATAAGTCTCTCTAAGTAATTTGGATTTCTTTGACCTATTTTGTTCGTGTTCTTCAGCTGTCTGGATGTGAAAACACAGAAATAGAAAGGGAAAGGAGCTATGTCCACTGTTTATCATAACCTCTTTGAAAGTGGTTTCCAAATGAAGTAACGCAAAATGACTGGTATTCTCACAGGTCAGAGCTAGCCATTCCCTGAAATAAACTTCATAAAATCTGTTTCAAGTCTCTTCTGTGTTGTATTTTGGCCCTAAGATACAATGATATTTTGTGGTGTTGCTTTGCCTGAAGTATCTGAATTAGTTTTATAAGTATGATTATAGGCTGTCATTGTTTTGGTGATACAGCATCCTCTCCCAAATGTGACATAAAGATATGAGCAAAGTAAAATTATGAGAAGTCAAAGTGGTAAGTAACAAAGGCAGTCAAAACCATCTAGTTTTCACTGATAATGTCATCAGAGTGATCCCTAAAATGAATTAACTGCAGAACTGCTGACAGATTTAATTCTCAATAAACTAGTAGTTTTGCTCCAGAAGAGCTGAAAGAGGTGAAATTGCACATGCAAATGGGCAATCAGGTGCCCAGATCCTAGAATTGGGGTTGTTAGATAATGTAGTTTAATGTAGAGCTCTGTCCCTCTTCAGCCTCTCTTCCTCTCTGCCCTCCTGCATACCCCTCTTCCCAGCTTCTGCTGTCTTCAGGAATTAATTTTAGTTTTGCATTTTCCTTGAGGTTTAATGAATACCAATTTCTTAAACTAAATTTGCGTCATGGTTGTTGTTTGGTGGGGTTTTTTTTTTGTGGTTTTTTTTTTTTTTTTTTTTGGTTGGTTGGTTGGTTTGTTTTTGGTTTTTTGTTTTGTTTTTTTTTTTTTTTTTTTGTCAGATTCACTGCTGTGCACAGATTTTGAAATGAAAACAAAACCAGCAATCCAAGAGAATTTTAGTAATATCTCCTTTAGTTACAGGGGAAGCACTAAAACTGTTTGTTTTACGGGTCTGGGATGCCACTATTGAATTAACTACGGTTGCTCAACAGCTGGGCCATTAACTCCTTAGCCATAAAGTCTTATCTGCTGTTTGTTCTAAATGAAGCTTTAGTTGGTATTTAGAAATGGAATCTCATCCTGTCTAGTCTGTTGCCTAAAAACATACATTTTGCTTCTGAAACAAACTTTCCTGCCCAGAAATCTTCTGTTAAAGGTGCAATAGGTGTCTAATGGCTTGCTATAATTTTCTAAGTTTGCTGTGTTTCTAAGTATGAAAATGTTTTCTTATATGAAAAAGAAGCTGCTTACTTGGAAATTCTAAGAGAGTTTTTTTGTTTGTTTGTTTCAATGTGGGTTTTTTGTTTTTGTCCAGAGTTTCTGTTAACCTCTCAGAATTAGGCCACTAAAAGTAAATTTAGGTCCTCTTTCATTTCTTAGTACATATGGGAGAAGACACATACAATTCTCATTAGGAGTATCAGAAGTGTACATGCATTCTGTTAAATATGACTACTAGCTTTTTAAGAAAAGGTGAAGAAAAACCCATCCAGAAAACAAGGTTTCAGGAACTGAAAAAAGAGCATTAGTAGGTTACAGAGAAACTGAAAGTAGGGATCAATTAATGGCAGAACTGATCACAGAAAGGAGAAGAGCACGTTAGTAAGTATTTATGTAATCTACTTCATGTAGCTGTAAAACATCTATTATCTCTATGGTGAAGTGCTGTTCAAAGTTGTTCAAGAAGCAGTTCAGAGTATAAATTATTCTCTGAAAATAAGGAACCTTAAGTAAAGGACTGAATCTGAGGTTTTTATTTAAGAAGTGAGACAACCATATGGTGAGATCTATGTTTGGTACTGAAGATGAAAAAAAAAGGAAATTATGTGGGCAAAATGTTTGGTTAACTATATTAGGTTTTGAATTTTGATGCATCCCAAACTTCCTCTGTTATTGTGAAAATATTTGCTCCTCAACAACAGTTCCTATATAGTGAGCAGTATTAAATCCTTAAGAATATCTTTCTGTTTTCACTTGGGAAACTGTGGAGATAGTTTTAGTGTAGGTTTTCAGTTAATATCATGCTTATTATTACTTGAACTATAGAGTAAAAATTAATTCTTGCTTCTTGACTTCTCAGCTGGCTTGCCCTATACTATGCAAGCTCTGTCTGCAATGCTAATTTAATTATTAAAAACAATAAGCCATACATAGTTTATTGTGGATTAACAGTTTTTAACAAATAAACCATGTTCAAATTAATATCTATAAAGTCAAAATGGATCCTTTGAAGTTTTATAAAAAGTTATATAAGTTCTATACACGTGACTTAATTCTGTTGTTTTTTGCCTCTCTTAGAGGTACTATAAATACTACATTTATATGACTTAAGGCTGGAACCAAATTGGGAGTAAAACAGTTTGTAGGAGTTTCTTTCAAAGAATTAGAAAAGTATATTCAGGGAGCTTATTAAAAGCCAAGCACTTGACAGGAAAAATATGTAGATTATTTCTACTGTAATCCTTCACAAGTGTTGTGGCGTCAAAGAGAACCAAAAAAAGTGCAGGTTCACTATTTAAGGCAGCATTACCTGTCTTTAATTTCATAAAAAGAAACCTCTCTTTACAGAATGGTGTGTCTAATTTCTTCTATAGCATTGCATTATTGTGAAAACAGAATGAGTAACAAATGTATTTTGGACATTTTTATGAACACAATTCTCCTTAGTTGGAGAACCTTTTATCCCTGTGCACTTCCTAATCTTTGTGCTACTGCTGTTTGTCACAGAGAGTTCTCTTGTCCCATTTTCATATTTCAGTGAAAAATATATGTTATATGTGAAAGCGAATAGTATCCAGTTAATAGTTCAGTGCAGAAACTGTGGTAATCTCATGTTTAATTTCTTGCTCTTAGACACAGCAGCAATGTGTGCCTGGTGGCTCTGGTGAAAGTATTTTTGTATATTTTTCCATTAATGACTGCTTCCGACTTCACAGTCTCCCTAATAAACACAACACAGCAACGAAATGGAGAGTCTTTTAAGTATTTAACACTTTTTTTTCCCTCTAGTTTTCTTCATTAAGAAGAGATTTTCCATTTAGGAAAAATTATCTCTTTGAATGTACATGCTCCTTGGAAAATTTTTAATATCAAGCTAATTTATAAGTCTAATTCAGAGTAGGAAAGTCAACCAAGTATAAAAATTGCATGCAGTAAGAATTGGGCTCAAATCTTGTATTTCTTGAGTTCAGATCCTGTCAGTGCATGTACCTGTACATTTTTATTTAGCTGGGTGGCCTCACTGCTTGTCTTAAGGAGGATAAAGTTGCTCACATCTGTAACAAACATCAGGGTTTTTTTACCCAGGGTAATTCAATACTTTAACCTCATAAATTTTATGATTTGGATTAGTTACATGTGTCTCTTTGCAAGACATGGCTCTCTTGCAATAATAGTATCAAGCATTTTTCCAATAAAAGTCTAATTAGCTTCATTTGTTGATACCATCTGATATCAGTGCATACATCAAATGTGTGTGATGGGGGAAAAAAAAGGACATGAGTGAGAAAAATAATTACTGTTAATATTTTGTAGTATTTTGCAATGTATTTAGTATACATGCATGCAAAATTATTTCTTCTTGTAATTGTGAAATATACTAAGGCTTCAGAGAGGCTGGATTAAGTGTACAGTGTTACAAAAAAATCTGATACTATGTATTAACCATAAATAAACATGCTGAGAAAGTGTAAAAATGAGGTTTCTACTTTTCACTAAACAAGTTATAAGTATTTTAAGGAAGTAATGCCAAATGCAGGAAACTATATGCTGAACTGCAGGCTAAGGCAACATCTCCAGAAATTAATGGTAAGAATCCCATTAACTTAATGAGAGTAACATCATGTGTTGATGTTTTCCTAGTGAGGAAAGTGCTAAAGTTTTAGGTAAGTGTAAGCATATACATAAACTTGAGACTTGTATGTTGATGAAACATATTTAAGTGCATGCTTTATTAGAGTTTTCAGAATTGTAATATTGTGCTGCTGTAAATGTATACAGAGAAGTGAATATAAACAGGACCCTAAAATTCCACTGATGATACATCTCCCACTGGTGAGGTATATAATCTCTAGCATATTAAGTGTCTATAACTTATTACTATTCTTTCCTCACTTGTAGTGAATGTGATATATCATGCAGTGTAGATGACTGGTGTTCATTTCACAGTGGATGGAACATAGTGGATTAAACTCATATGTGGGGTCAAGTGGTATTTGGGGGTCTTCTGGCAAGTGACTAGTGTGCTGGCCTCATTAGCCATATGCAAGTGACCTGCTGTACACTGCCTTTCTTTGTCTAATGTGACTAAACTGCAAGTGTCCCCTGACAGTTGCTAGAGCTAATTTTTCTCAAGTGACCATGTATATGCTTTATTTCCAGTCTTTTAACATAGTGTATGTGTGCATATTTTCCTATAGAAGTCTAAACCCATGTGTAGGAGAGGGCAGGATGTCCATCATACACTTGTGGTGGAACATCAAAACAAAACTCAGGAATTGTATGGAGCTTGTATTAATGACCCGATACACTTGACCTGGAAAGTTACAATGGCATGGGGCCTCCCTTAGTTTCTCAGTTTACAAGCTAATGTTGATTTTTGGGTAGTAAACATAGTAATTTTTTGACTTCCTGAGTGTACCTTTTTTTTTTCCCTTTTTTTTTTTCTTTTTCTTTTCACAAAACTATTATATGGGTAGATTTTGAGGAGAAAAGAAATGATATGTTTAATGAAAATTTGTGTCCGCAGAGGGATGTAGTTGCTGTTGAGCAATTCATTAAATCACTAATACAAAGTATTCGAACCCTTGCTTAGCTACTATGAAAATTCTTAGAGAATGTTGGCAATTGGGGCATTACAAGTAAAGTTTATTGTATTCCTAAAATTGGGCAGTTTGTGTGCCAAATAGCTCAGCTCTGATAATGCTGGAACAAATTGCAGGTTCAAAAATTTGTCTGTGGGACATAGTCTGAGTGGGCAACATGTGGCTGTGATCACTGGCCATATTTACGTGATCTCACTCAACTCATGTTATCCAGGCTTAGGTCAACTATTTTTCTTGCTGAGGAGAATTTGAACTTGGATCTCTTGCTTCAAATAGGGCATGTCTCTTAGCTAACATGCAGTCACTGTTAGAAGGTTTTATTAGCTACTGCTGAAACTTGTTCTTTCCATCGTGTAGCAGTTAGAACCATTCATATGGAATGACAGTTTCCAGTCCCTTAGGTTACGACCTTTCTTTTTTATATAAACATATTTATTTATATGAATATATATAATATATAAAACACACAGACATGCATATAAAATATAAACCATTTAATCTTGACTATTTGAGTTCTAGTGTTTCCAAATGTTGACATAATTTTGTTTTGATTAATTATTTGTATTGTGTATATATGTATGCATTTATTAGATGAATGGTAGAAATGGAGAAGAAGTTCTACTGATTTTCTTTATTTTTTTGCTTTTAAGAGTGATGTGTTTGTATGTCAAAGCAAATGGAGATGTATTGATCTTTTCCCTTCTGTTGGAATGTATAGGGTTTTTGGTTTTTTTTTAGTCTTAAAACATAGCTAGAGAGAAAAATTTGTATGGAACAGATTTTTTTTTAAAGATAATATTTGGTATTTTGTTTTAATTGCTACATAAAGATAGCTTTGGGATGTGACAGGAATACTTTCAAAGAGAGGGTATTCTTACTTGATTTTATTGTCTTGGATCAGGCCCATGATATAGCCTCTTAGCTGAAATCAAGCACTGAGTCTTGGATATTTGATTTCTCATGTTTCAAAATGTCAACTTCTTTTTTCTTGATTGATTTATTTGCACAGTAAAGAAATTTAATACCTCTCCTTTTTTTATTTTCAATTTATTGAAAAGGTTTGTTCCATATCAGTAGCTCTTTAGGAGAAAAAACCCATTCATTATTTACTGAGTATATTGTAATTGTGGCATTGTTCTGTGCTGATTGTGCAAAGACACATTTTTCTGTTACACAGACAAATGGACAGCTTTCAAAGTGTGGTCAGTTTTATTGGCACTAATTAGAAAAAAAGAGTAGTGATGAAGTCCTTCCAAATGATAACTAAAGGAAATAGACATTGTTTTAACTGTTAGCAAATCCCAAGGCTCCACATTGTCACCTTATTATCTCACCTATGGACACCTCAGCTGGATTTCATCTGCAGTCTGGTGCTGGGAAGTGTGAAAGTATCATGTGTGTAAAATCATAAGCAGGGTTGAAAACTATGTCCCCCTGTGAAGATGGAATAGAATTTTCAACCTGTGATCTTTGACGCTCTCTTCTCTTTACTTAACATGTACAATTAGTTGCATATCACTTAATTTTCTGATTAAAAGGCACCATTTTTTGTCTTTATGATGTATACGCTTGTCTGTCTGCTTTTTTGTCAGTTAAAATAAGTCTCTGCTTGTCCTATTATTGAAAAAGCCACGTCAGTGGAATTGCTAGTGAATAATACTGGTAAACAAGGGAGAGAAATAACATCTTTTTGAAACAGTTTTTCTTTTCCCTGGGCAAATGTGACATAGGAGGAGACAATGACATACCTACTTTTGATCTTTTATCTTAAAGATTTTCTGTCATATTTAGAGCTACAGTCATTGTATTGTGTATTATTGCTGTAAAAAATCATGTATCCAAGAAGATAAGATTCAAAATTCCATGACAAGTAGAGATGAATGGTTTTTAGAAAATAAAGCACAGGCTGATAGCACAAATGGTGTGTAGTATCTGAGTAAGGGATTTTATTTCTCTCCTTAATACAAGGACTAAATGAAAATGCAATACCTGTTCTCACAAAACAAACCCCACTTTTATAATTCCACCATTTAAAGACATTTTGTGTGTTTAAGCAGTGACAAAGGTATTCATTGTTAATTAACATTCAGGAGGTAACTGACAGTCAGTTGCCAGTCAGAGTGGAGCTCGGAAGAATGTTGACATTGATTGATGGACATGTTCTGGGACTATGCACAAACAACCTGCTCAGGTCATCTGTATACATAGAAACATTGCAGATCAGCTCTCCATACACAAAAAGCTTGGGCTGTCCTTTCCAAAGGGAGGATATCCTTCCAGGTGTCCTAGACTCACTTGATTTGTAAGTTAAGCCTTCACTTTCCTGCACTGTGGTCACCAGTTAAAAGTTCAGTTTAGTGTGGTAAATATGGATAACATGTCACTGTTCTGTTTCTAGCTGTTTGTGATTGAGGTGCTTAAGCGTTCAGCTTGAAGCAATATTTTTGTGCTGCATTTTGGAGTGCTGTATGTACTTACCTAATGGATATATCCTAATGCAATTTTTTTCTTTAGGCAGAAGAAAATCCCCAACCCCTAATTTATATTACTTTGAAATAGTGAGATGGAAGAGGTCTTTCAATCTTGCCATTCTATGGTCTCTTCAGAAGTGAGGTTTAAATATCTGCAGTGATACCAGTTGCGTGCATCTCCTCGAGTCAATAGTGTATTTAGACTCATGAAATGAAGACACCCTTATAGTATCCTCACATCTCCTTTTAAAGGAGGATATAAGCAAGCTCTTAGTGTGTCACATACCAATTCCACTTACCCTAGGCTGAGTAGCCTGTGTGCTGTGGGGAAGGGTGTCTGAACTCCTCCTGCTTCTTGTGGTGGGCACCTGCTCGTACAACGGTGGCACTGCTTAGCTAAAGAAACAGAGTATGGTGGTTTATGGGCTGTAGAAGACTTTCAAGGAGATGACACTTTCCTGTGTAAGTAAACAGCCTGGTCATCAACATATGATAAGCACCTGCTTCACAGATACGTACTTCTCATGATTTTTCTCAATTTTAATTTTTTGAATATGCTTCCAAATATATCATGGTTGACTTGGATTTATTAACTAAGACAGAGGGCCGTTCATTAAGGTGATTGAAAAAGAGAGCATATGACTGGAGCCCTTTTCCTGTGATTATCCATGGGGGCAAAACTCCTGTGCTCTATTGCATGACTCTGTAGGTTAAAAATTGGATCTGTCTCATCTTCCTTAAAATCTCTGTAACTTTCAGCTTTGGGAGACACTGCAGTTCCACCCACTCCAGATGGGAGAAGTGTGCTGCTGGGAATCCCTTGCCAATCTCTATCCCTGATAACAGTTTCTGAACCATATTGGGGAAATCTGTTGAGAACTGTTACAATTTCATACTTGTGTGCCAGATTTCTCTTTCCCGATTTCTTCCAAGTATCTGCTACTGGGGTTCCTTAATGCTTCTTTGGGGCTGACAGGATATTCCTGCAACGAGGCAGAGCTCCCTGCTTTTACCCAGTGGAAAAGGGCACCACAAACATTTCTGCTGCAAAACTGCTTATTTTCCCTTGGGTAAAATCTTGCTTGCTTTATTCATAAAATAAAAAAAAAAACACACAACAAAAAAACCCCCCACAATAATGAGTCCCTTGGGACTGCTTGTGAAAGTAAGAAAAACAGGAATTGGCCCCATGTCATAACCATCTGTTATTAACACAAAGAGCAAGGGCCCAGTCTTGCAGTCCTTGCTAAAAGCAGTTTGTTTAATAGGAATTACTACAAATATGAAAAAATGTGTGTTTTCCTCATTGCCGTGACAATATTCCCTTCCAGTAGGGAAAAAAAAAAAGTCATCATGAATCTTGGTGTACAGTCACACAATTACATTATTTTATATTGCAGTAGGCTGTATGCAATAAACATCTCATTCCAAGAAATATATGTATTGCAGTATTTTCAAAAATCACTTCAGCTACTTTCACGGATATTTTTTTCATAGTACATCTTTTTATTTTATGGCTGAATTATGACTGGGTTTTCTTTTCTACTGTTTTTATGACTGAGGTAAACCTTTTTTTTTATTTACTTTATTTTTTATAGCAGCTAGTTTGAAAATGGTGCCATTTTTTTCCTTTCCTTCAACAGAAAATGCTTAACATTTTACTTGATGGCTCCCCTGCCCCAGACACACACACTCTCCAGTCCCCTCCCTCAATTATAACTACAAGTATTACCGGAGAACTGAAATAATTTGATCCATCTTGCCATTTCACATCATGTCAGAGAGGTAGTTTTGGTGACTCTTACTTCGCTTCACCTGTAGGATGAACTGCTAGGTTGGGTTGCATTTTTTCCCCCCAACTTTGTGACCTGCCCCATATTTTGTATTTCTAGCTTCATATTTTGAGAGAATTATTCCATACTATTTAATCGAAACCCCATATCACCATGATCAAGGATCAGCTTGATGTCTTCCTGCCCATTTGTTTTTCCATCGGTTCGTCACTAGTTCTGAGAGTTGTGCCACTCCCTGCAAGGTAACTTGAGCCATGAGTGTTAATAGGAGCATTTAATCCATGCTCCTTCACTTCTGGCTGTAAATCTGTTAGGCAGAACACGGGTTGCTATAATCCTGTTGATTGCACCTCAGCGGCAGGCCAGTCCCCTGGCAGGCTGCAGAGCCTTTAAGGGTGGCTTTGAACAATCGGTCTGGCACAGAGCACATGCAGCACAGCCCAGAATCTGGGAAAATATATAAATTATGATAGGAGGCTGCATGTTTCCATGGTGTATGCAGAAAGACAGGAATTGGAATTTGGAGCAGACAAGTGGCTTGTCAAATCCAGTACTCTTTTGCCAGCAAATGTCCAGTAGCAGATGTTTGGAAAAAAAAAATATGAAGGATCATCAGTTTTGCTTTTCTTCAACCCAAAAGCATTCTCTACAGCTCTGTTATGTCTCCTTTATATTCTTTATCCAGTTATTTTGTCATTCAAATGTTAGAATAATTATTTTCATTATGTGTAATAGATATGTTCCATATGAGCTTCAAGTGTATTTTTGTGATTTTTCTTAAGTTTGTGCACTCAGATTTAAATAGACTGGAAATTCTACAGATGTTTGCATTATTAACTATTCAAGTCTTAAATTTATACTTTGAACTTGACTGAAAAGGCCCTTGAGGATCTGGTGTAGAAGCATACAGAGTAAAAACACTAAATTGATTTCTGTGCATTTAGAGAGGTAGATTTTTAACATTTGTTTGATAGGGAAAACTAAATTCAGTATTTTTAAATTATGTGTAGGACAAATGCAGTAGATTTTTATCACAGGAACATTACAGCAACTTTTTTTTCTTTATTTATAGACACTTTGAGCTGTTGAAGGGTTAACCCCCACCCCCCAGGCAAGCAGGGTATCACTTTCCTTAAAATGCCATTGGGAAACCGAGATAAATGGTGAAGCATTTTCTGTGTTGACATGATGTTCGCCTGTCCGATTGCATCCTTCCCAACAGACAGCAGAGAAGCAATTACAAAAAAAGACATCTGTGCCAAGGTTTGGCTAGCCAGGGAGGGCAAGCTCTTGTGTTTAAGAGGTAGAGAATCCAATTGATGAAAATGTCTGGGCCTGTTAGCACCAATAAAGCTGAAGGCCACTGGGAAGCTCAGAGAGGGTCTTTTGTTGCGGAGATAGAAAAGAGGCCGAAGCTGTGACACTTGGGGAGGAATAGGGTCAGCCAGTACGATCATCCATCTTCCTCAATGGCAGCTTTCTGTCAGTTTTTAACCCTGCTCAGCAGAGGATCTAAACCCCTATTGTTGGCACCAGCCAATTCTCAGCCAAGTGTAAATGAAGTTAATATTCACTGACCTTATGCATAGCCAATGAAGGCCCTTGATGTCATCCTGAAAATAATGTTATCTGACACTTCAAAAAGCAGATGTTGGCAGGTTGTTTGTGGTTTTTCGCTGAGCCAGTACGCAAAGACGCATTGTTTAGGCACCTCGCATTTTAACTGATTTCCATAATAACCACAAATAGGCCTTTTTGACCTTAAATTGACATAGTTATGGTTTTAGTTTGCATGTCATTATATGCTGCTCACAAAGCCTGGCTAACCTGCACTAAGTGGTCAGGGAGAAGTAGCTTGGTTCACTTAGATAAGAAGTATATGGGTCAGGGAGCAAAATTTATTTATGCTGATAAAACAGTGAATAATTAAAATAGTTTAAATAGTTCAAAGCAGACATTTTTTAGAGCAAAATGAAGAACTAGCATTTTATTTTGCAACCTCTATGAAAGGAAATTTATAACAGAAGTAAAAAAAAAAAAACATACCGTTTTCAGAGGTACTGACAGCTTTTAATTTGAAAAGCCTATTGCAAGCAACTGTTAATGTCTTCCTTTGTCTCCAGGAATCTTTTGTCATGGTGAAACATGATTATTCTAATGTTTTAATTACAGAAAGTTAAATAATTCTTATAGGTTTCACTTTGCCAGAAATTTGTCTAAGACAGCAACATACTGGTGATATGTGCGTATTTGCACAGTGCATTTCATCCAGATAGATCCCCAACCCTTCTGCAGGCTTCTAGAAACAGAACGCATCCACATTCTTCTTGTGTAAAAAGCCAGTGTCAAACATATGTTGTAACTCTAGGGTGAAACATTATGGTTCTTTTTAAAGCACAGTGCTATTTCTCAGCAGCCTGTGATTCTGATTCGAGGAAAGTTATAAACATGTGCCACACATGGGAAGTGAAAAGTATTTGATTTAGTTTATTTTTCTTGTAAATTAGCTGTAATTCTTACTCGTGTGTGCTTATCTTATGTGAGATGAGCATAATAATATATGGTAATAAAGTGCAGATGCAGGATGAGTAGTCATTATTAATAAAAAATTTCAGCTGTATCAACCAGTGGACTTCGCACAACCATGTTTTTCCCCTCTGTGTACAAAAATGCAGCAGCAGGTAGCAGAAATCTAGAAAATTCTTTATTATGCCATGGTATTGGTATTAAAAATATGTTTGAATAATGATTGCAGTATAGTTAGCACCTTTCTCGCTGTGATACATTCCTGTCCTTTTGAAAAAGAACTCAAATTTTCTTTTTTTTTTTTTTTTTTTTTGTCAAAGAATGAGTTAATAGTTGAACTGAGAAAGCCTGATAATCACAGTTGCTCGGGAGGCAATTATCTGACAAGCTGGCAAAGATGAGAAATACCAGAACAGATCTGCATCTAATTGAAATCACTCAAATCTGATCTTAAGATAAACAGTCCTAGTATTTTTGGAAACTGTGTTATTGATTGTGTTCTTCCCATCAGTTATGTTTGTTTGTACCTGTTAGAAAAGTGAACATGTTTCCTGTAGTAACAGATTTTCTTAGAAACTCATCAGCTAGAGATTTCTTGCTATGTCGTTGCTCAATATTAACTCACATCAGGTGGGATTTAACAAAAAAAGAAAGAAATACATTCGCTACATTCTCGGATAAAATTTTAAGGAATTGATTGATTTTGTTTGAAGTACAGCATTGTATTTCATTACCTTCTGGTTATTTGTGTGCTGTCTGTGACATATGATGGCACAGTCATATAGCTCAGATGATTAAAAGGCTAATTTTAGTTTAGAACTGATTTTAATGGGGTGTCTGATAGGACTAATTTGTCCAGATAGATTAACTCAGATCCCCCCCTCCCTGCCTGCCCCAATCCTATATTCAGTTTATTCTACAATCATTCTGAAAATACATGAAGTTAGATGAAAATTTCTGAAATACAGAATTACAGCTGGCTGTTGAACAGTGTGGAAAGAGCAATGAGCCAGAGAGCACTGAAAGCAATGAGGCACCTTAGCGGGCCTTTAACAAGCCCTAAGTCTGCTAAGCAAGCAAATTAATTTGTTTAAGACTTTACAAAGACCCATTCCTTCTGTAAGTTATATTGAGTAATAACCAGATTGAGTCACATTTTCGTTTTACTACTCTGCTGTAAATCGGTTCATTTCTGGCTCAGTTTTTTTAGTCTGTCTCTTTGTCAGGCTTTATCCTATGAAAAGTGTAGAATGCCAAAAGAAACATCAAACTGACCTGATTCTGCCCTCTCCTCCAGCAGAAATGGATACTGAACTACAGAAGCTTATTTCCTATTTCTGGAAGGAGACTGTGAAAGAGAAATTTGCCTTTGTGAATTAACCCATGGACGGATTGATTCATTTCATCCTGTTGGTATTGAATATTGTTCTTATTTTAGTTGAAAGTTTGCAAAATGCTAGCTTTCCATGGGCAGGCCGCTGAGGAAGTGATCCAAAAATAATATAAATTGAAAGTGTTTGGTTTAATGTACTTTCCTGTTTGTTTGTGGTTTAGTTTTTTGGTGGCTTTTTGTTTGTTTGTTTTCCTTAAGCAGAACAAACCAAGAAATGCTTTGGAGTAAATGTCAGCAGAACACTCATTAGGGGATAGGGACACAGCTAGCTGTGAGGTGCAGGGGTGTGGGGAGGTGGTTGGGGTCTCTCCTGCTGATGGAAGGCACTACCAGCAGTGGGTTTGCTGGTGACCCTGGTGCTGTGTCTGGTGCTTCTGATGAAGGAAACCTGTCAGGGAGCGTGAATCCGATGTTCTTGCTTGGAACTAGGTTGGTTTTGCTCCTGATTCATCTCATCTGTAAGAGGTGAGGTCTTCAACAGCAGATTTTTTTTAGCTATTTCTCTTGTTTGGGATAGTATATAATTTTCACCTCTGGACTCTGGGCCTCTGCAGAAACAGTCTGTATGGATCTGAGTTCATTTGTATTGCATTGTTAGCGTGGCTGTGATTTTCTTTGACAGTTACATCAGCTGGGAAGAGAAGAATGGAATTAGATATGAAAAATTGCTTTGTTCTCCAGAGTTTCTAGAAAACATCATTGAAGCTGTAGCGTGAAATCTCTAGCGCATCTGCAGATGATTTGTACTAATAAAAAATAGCCAGCAAAACTCTGTTGGAGAAAATAATATTGGAGGGAAAAAAGCACAGAAAAATCAATTGTATGAGGAGATAGAATATTTAGTACTGACTCATCTTCCCTAATCAGTAGAAAAATGGATTATATGACTAATAAAGAATCACCTCAAAGAGAACAGTTAAACCATGTACCATTTTGTTGAGCAGATCAAAAATACTGCAAATAGCCTACCAATAATGAAATACATGATTTTACAACAAACAAAATTGGCCATATGGGGGGAAAAAGAGTTGAAAGGCATAAAGCACCTGCTGTCAGAAAAAAATCAGATGAATGGCATAAAGCACCTGCTGTCAGATTGATGCCTGGGAATATATCACTGGGGAGAGGGAAGGAGAGGCTAAGTCCCTTATGAGGACCTGTGGACAGGTGAGGAGATGCAATCTAAAGATTTTGGGCAGGGGCTGAGCTTGAGGAGGGCAGTGGTGTTTCTCAGCTTCTGCCCTATACTTCAGTGTGCCAGGCAGTGGAAGTGTCAAGAGGTGGATGAGCACAGATGGAATGCAGGAGCTCTCGTCGCCGTGGTCGGCATTCCATCTGATGGCTCACGTACCACCAAGTGGTACCTGAATGCTGTGCAAGTAGGCAGCGCCTCAGCCAGCCTGGGGTGTGCGGGGGAGCTGCCGTCGCTAATGCCACAGCGCCACACAGCCACCCTTGATCTGCTCCACCCGCTCTTTCCTTAGGGCTCTGCCTTTGTTTCATAAAGTCAGTAATGCAAATGGACAAGGATAAAGGTGAGGCCTGACCCTGCCGCTTTGAAATGGCTGGGAGATTGTCTTTACTTCTCATAAGCGCAAAGGTCCATTTGCTGCCTCTCTTGTTTTTTGGGTTTTTTTTAATGGTAGCAGTTTTCAAAGTGCCTTTCACACACAGAGAAAAGATAATTTTTTAATAGATGAAACATCTGCTTTAATAGATGAAATATTAATGGTAAATATTGTGGAAATACCTTTCATAAGTAATAAAAAAAAAAAGAAGGGCTCATTTGTAAGCACAGCCATATTCTTACTTAGTGGAGGAGAATAAGGAAGAATAAGGAAGAATAATTCTTCCTCTTCCCTGCTTCTCCTCTTTCTCCTCAAATGGCAGAGGGTGTGATTAAAGTTAGATTTTTGTACTACCCATGCAAAAGACCTCACTGTGTTTTATCCACATGGCAAGAGAGGAAGGAACAATATTGCTTAAAAAAAAGATAAAAAAAAAGATGCCATTTGAATTTGTGATCTAAGCCTGAGGTGGTTGGGCTCTGTGCTTTTCATTAAGCAAGGAGGAATGTCTCTTTTCTCTCTGCACCATCTCCAAGTGCCTGCAAAACTGGAAATTAAAGATGACTTGAGTAAAAGATGAATGATTCTGAAGCTGAGAATTTATTGTTTGTTTGGTTTTTTTTCAACTTCTTTGTCTTTAGACAGACACGCATAGCTCATGTAGCTGAAATTAATTGGGTCCCCACAATATCAGGAATGTCTGAAATAAAAATTATTCCTTAATCCCTCTGTATGCATCTGTTCAGTCTCTGAATGTAATTTGGTCACCTTTTCAAAATATTTTATGCAACTGGAAGGATGAGAAGCCATTTTCTTTTCCTCAAGCTAGAGTTTAGATGGTCATTCAGAAACAGTAACAGCAAAACCATGTAATTCTTGGCACTGGAATATGGAATAGATTACCAGTTGCTTTAGAATTACGAAAAGAAAAAAGTAAGAAATTAACAACTTCATATACTCAAGCATACTTAGATTAAGAAGCCCATTTTTAAACTCTCATTAAAAATAACTGCAAAGTTCTTTTTTTATGTTTCTTTGGTTTGGGATTCTTTTTCTGTTTCTTTTTTTTTTTTTTTTTTAATATTCTTTTGTTTAAGATGAACCAGTGTATCTTGCAGAACTAAACCAGGGATCTTAATTCCAATGTCAGGACTGCTTAGGAAGTGACAGCCTAATCATAATAAATTCGAGCAGCTTTTACTGCTGTAAAATCATCATGGGCAAAGTGTCTCCAAGCATGAGAGAATATTTGTTGCATAGGTGTAAAGGAAGACATAATTTAACTTGTGGAAACACTGTTACCACTGATGAGAAATGGGGAGGAGAGAAATCTCCTGGGGGCTTTGAAAGATCCAGAGTAAAATGTGGGTTTGGATTGCTGATGAATAGCTAAACCACCCTTTTTCTTGCAAACTAAGCGTATTTCCTGCAGAATTCACCAAGCAGACCATAAGCATGAATGGTTATCTCTCTCCCATGTGACCGTAGAGGCCCTTGTGGAGTGAAATCTTTGCTACAGCCTGCATGTGTAAAATACTGTCTACAGCCAGACTGCAGAGGACTTAGAGCACACGAAGTCTGGCTCTTTCACAGCCTCTCTCATGCAGCACATCAGGGAGCACAGAACTTACGTTCCAATGTCTGTGTAATTAGAGTCTCCCTATGGGTAAAATTTAGGGTAAAAGTGAGGAAATATCCTTCTGCACTGAGCAGCAGAAGGTTTCTAGTCAGGGCACACCAGTTCCTTCGTGCTGAAGAGTGCAGGATTAAACAGGAATTGTTGGTGCAGAGCAAGCATGTCAAGGGGAATCCAGGTTTTAAAGTGGTTTAAACTAAACAGGAACAAGTCTTACTCTGTTTGCATGGTTATAATCAGGAGAAACTGGCTGTGAAGACTGCAGTGGTCCTCAGCTTGCAGATCAGATGTTTAGCTATGAGTTCCTTTAACACTGAAGGCTAAATGGGGATAAACTACTGGATATGCAATCCCAGCCTGATTATTTCATAACTGTATTCCTCTGCATTTTTCTACTTTGTATGTGTTTTTTACTTCCACTGAAGTAATGCATAGTTCTCTCTGTATACACCCCTAGAAGTTTACAGCTTTGCTGCTGCCCATTTATGTTATGACATCTACATTCCTGGAATGATCAGCTCCTGCTCTGCTGAATTAACTGAAATACCCCATCATTCACTGAGTTTCTTTGCACCACTGAGAGGTAACTCTTAATCCTGTGCTAAAAATAAAGTGCAGGAATTTGGTAAAGTTACACTGGACAATAAAATAAGTTTGAATTTGTCTCATTGCGTGAAGTGCCTCTTGCTAGCTCTTGTAGTGTTGTCATGAACTTTATGACTGTTTGCTGCTGTACAGTTTCAGCTCCTGCAGAAATACATTTCAGTTTCTGTTCTTGAATTTTTAAGGGTCAGCTGTCAAGCACTTCTGATGTTTGACAAATGTTGTGTAGTTAAGGATATCAAAAGGAGATAATAAGTGATAAAGGGTAATCAAAAAAGAAAAATGGAAGTGCTCATATTTTAAAGTCTCCAATGCAAATAAGTAGAGGTGACTCTCCTGTAGTTAACCCTTCTGTATGCATATCATTAATTAGCCAGGGAATTTAAAGTTTTTTGTTGAGACATGTTTTCCAGTTATGGGTTATTTAGAGCTTATGAAAGTCCAAAATAATCCATTTGCTTCAAAGGAAGAAAGTAATGCCTTCTAGGCAGTATTATTTTAGGACTAAGGCAATGCCTTTCTATTTTTGTCACAAAGCTATCACCTATGGTGCACCTGAGGTCTGAAGGAGATCATCTCAACAGAGTTAAAAATGGTTGTTCTTTTATTAATAAAACACAGTGTATTATGTTTGTGCCTGTCTTTGCTGCTTTCACAGAGACATCTCATTTAAAGTCATTAAGAGCTCATTGGTATGCTTATTCTCACCACAGTTCATTAATAACATTCAAAGGCATTAGTATCTGGCTACTGTGCATTTGCAAAAAGTTGCAGTGCTAGGTCAACACACATCTTAATTTTCTATGATAAATGAGAAATATTTACATATTAATAGATTTAAAATATATAAAATACTTCTATTGTCAGCTTTAAACAGATTTAAACTATTTCTAGTATCAGCTTTCTGTCTTACATTTCACTTTTTTTTCATGTTCCTACAGTTCTGAGGTAGGTCTTAATTAGCGCATCATATGGATAATTTTACATTATTATTTTCAATTTGAAACAATGATTAAACATTGTTTGACCAACTTACAAAATGATGTAGTAAAAGATAATTCTCTAATGTGACCAGGAGTCTCATACTCTCCCTTGCTGCCTCAGTAAGCACAAAGAATTAATAGAATCTCACAGTACACTGGTAGAAATTCAGAACAAAACAAAACAATGTGTAAGTCATGGAGAAGCAAAATAATTTTCTGCTTATTTGTAAAATGATCTCTTTTAATTTGGCCACTGGTATAACTAATAAGTTCCTAAAAATCATAAGCTTTGTGTGGAAAATATCACTTTCTATAAAATATTCCAATTTATGCATGTTTTTCTGCCACCACAGCTTATTTGCATGAGATAGGTTCATTCATGTTTCCATGAAAACAAATGGTAATCCTCCTGCTGAATTTATTTATCAGGCATTGCATAAAAACTGGATGCCATTTTCTGTTGAGCTATTCCCACTGGATTTTCACTGGTGAAAGTTAAAAGGTGTAATTTTGGCCTTGGTGATGTGAATGGGTGTGAATCTTAGTTTAATTGGACAAGGAATTGACCCAAAGTATTCTCCTTATTATCTTATATTCATTTTCATGACAGCTATTTGTGGTGTCACAAAGCAGAGACATCATTGGTAAAACAGGCATCTAGAGGAGGTACATTTCTAAGCCTCATAGACAATGATTTATTTTAAATGACCTGCAGTAAGAGACAATAAATTGCGGAAAATCAGTGACGTTCAAAGATACTTCACACCTTGCTGTTAGAAAGAGGTGGTGTTTTTATTGAGTAGTGGTGAAAGTGAAAAGGAAGGTTAAAATTTCTTTCTGATTTTTAGCATAGTTGTAATGACTATCTACATGCACCACTTCCTATACTAAATTTTGATCTGAACAATGCACAGGACACTGAATGATACAGGATCAAGGTTTCTCTTTCTATTTTAATCCGAAAGTGTTGTCCACTGTCACAGGAGAAGTGAACTTCATCAGACGTGACTTGACTTCGCATCTGTGCAGGAGGTTATCCCTTGTAAAAGAGTAGAGTTGTGAATGGAACCTTTGTCTTCAGCTTCCTTGTAATCCTGCAGTACAGTTGAGCATGTTAGCTCAGTTGGACTAATGTGCTGATTTTCTAAAGATGAAAAAAAAATTAAGCCCTTTCCTCATTTTAGGTTCCCAGTTCTGTACTTTCTTAGATTTCACACTACCTGCTTTGGTTTTAGCAACTCTTGATTTCAGTCTGTCACCTCCCCTGGCTAAATATAAAAACTGATACACTCCTCTCCTTGAAGTAGAATATTCAAGAAATGCAGTCCCGGTGAGAATGCTGTTTTGTAGCAGCAGGGATTCTTTTTCCCTGTCATTTTCTTAATTTGGTCTCTGTTTCAAATCTTTATCAGCACCTGTCCTTTTAAGGAAACAGATTAAAATGTCTGGGGGTAAACAGAGGATTGATTTGGTGTGAATGTACAGCTTCTGTGCTTTTACAATACATGCAGTTATGAGCAGGGATACCACATGCTTTAACGTGCTTACAGACTCTTAACTGCTTTGCTTCCTTGTCTTTGTGCATGATGATTTTAGTTCTCCTTTCAATATATTAGGCATAAATTAAATGTATATTCGAAAATATTTTTTTTTTTTAGTACAAGGAACATGGCGTAAGAAATGCTGCATAATGCAGTCAGGGCTGGAGAAGAGTTATCCATTACAAAACCGTGGAGATTTGGAAGAAAATGCTAAAGATACTTGGGTTAATAAAATGATAACAATATTCTGAAATATTACAGAATATATTGCAGTAGCTCAAATATATTGATGACTGTCTGATTGGCTTAGAGATAAAAGCAGTAGACATGCATTTTCTCTGCTTGCTCTCATTTAATTTCATCATAGTGAGTCACATAGGCATCAAGATTTATATGTGTCTGATAAGTAGTCAGGATAGAGAGTGCTAATGATGGTTGTAATGCTTTCTAGAATTCTATTTCTTCTGACTTTGGTTGACATTGTGACTCTAAATACTGCAGATTCTGTAAATTAGTAAGTGGGAGACAGGGGGGGGACAAGCTGCCTCAGAATTCACACCATATTCATCAGTATTTAGTCATCCATAGGCAGATTTTTTAAATTCCCCCCTTCCCCCCATGTCTGGGCAGCAGAATGCATGGTGCTTCTCAGGGAATATTTATCATATTGGAGTGTGCATTTATTGGAAGAAGTTCAGGGAAAGTAAGTCATAAAACATGCTGAGGTCTTTTTGATTTGGTGGGTTTTTTTGTGTGGGTTTTTTTTGTATGTGTTTGTTGGGTTTTTTTTCTTTTTTGCAGGGAACTTATTTATCCTTCAATTTATAGAGATTCTTTTTCATCACTGATCAGTGCAGAATGGAAAGACTTGGCTGAGTCTTACTGGTTCACATGGGACAACCGTCTCTAGCACAGTCTGTTTCTGCTGATGGCCCTAGCAGTGACATGACAGATGCTTGGAAAGCTGCTGTCCCTGCTGCCGCTGTCGTTGACACCATTGCAAATTCTTAAAGGAAAGTTGCAAAGAGTCTTACTCTAGTTGAAAAAGAAGATCCACAGTAAAAAACAAGATAGTCTTTTACAGCCTGATCCTGTGGGGTCTCTCTTGCCATCAAGTGCTTTTGGATGGTCTTAACTGTAGGTAGTGGGTTGAAGGTCTTCACCTCTTTAAATGGCTGTGCTGTTAGTAGGAGCATTTGGAATATTGTGAGGTGTTTGCATATCTCTTACTGTCTTCATTTATATGACTTAGGTGTTTGCTGCCGATGTAGCAGTGGTCCTTAGAGGAACTACTTTTCCAGGACATGAACAAAGAGAGGAGTGACAGTATTGCAGCTAGAAAAAACATGGGAAAAGATAGCTATGGGCAATTTCCACAGCTCTTAATAAGTAGCAAGTGCAAGTATAGCAGAGAAAATCAATAAAAGCCCCTTGTCTACCTTCTTACCTCCACAGCCCTTTCCTGAAACCCGCAAGAAAAAAACATGAAGAAATAAAGCATTTATCTTCAATGTGCCTGTCTGTTAGGTACATCCTGTGGCTGACAGCAAGGCTCTTTTCCACTTTATCGTTTCATGCTTGTTTTGGTGGAGAAGAGAGTCAGTTATTCTATTTAATTCTATCAGCTGTTAGAAAGTACTCCCTACTCTACTGATATTTTCCTTTGAGCAGTTTAAATTCTTCTGAAATGGCACAGATTTTACTGAAGGCTATTGTTGCTGTTTTGTGTATTAATGCCTACATGTTTCAGCCAGACTTAAGAAGAGGAATCAGTTGACTCTGGGGTGCTCCTCTCCATGTACTTAATGGGAATATATCCCTTCTTTGCTCCTTATTTTTCATTATTTATCCAGAGAAGTTAGAGAAGTTGAGTTGGGTCTGGTAACAAAATTAAGTGCCAATGTGAGGAATGGGTCCCAAACACAAATTTTGACTTAGGACTTCGTTACTGAGCATCCTTCTACATAATTTTCTCCTCTGAAGTAGACTGTTTAACCTGAAAAACTGGACAAAAACCTATTGTAGGTAACAGAGAAGTAGGATGAAATCTCAAAATAATACCAAGTGTGGGTTCATTCTACTTCTACTTTATACTTCTGTTTAAAACAGAATAGAGGCCATAAATCCTAAATTTTCAGGCTGTACTATACCCTATCATGACTAACGAAATTTGAAACAGAGCAGGGTAACCATCTTTCTGCAGCTCTTCATATGAAATCTAGTTTAATGGCTATTACCACAGAGAGAAAGGTACAAAAATATACATTAGACTTCTAGGTATTTGAATAAAATAATTTTGAAGAAAAAACAGTATCTTGCATTTTGCTCTATTGAAACCATCTGGAACTATGGCTAAAAAAGTAAATAACTAAACTTCTCATTTTAAACACTTTTCATGATGTGACATAAGGACATCATGTTGTTGACTTGGTCACTTCAGAGTGAGGACCTATAAAGACAGACCCAATGAAAAAGTATGTTATGTTCCCTAATGAGGGAATAGGAATTCAAAACTGACAGACAGGTTTGCTGTACTCAGTGTCACGAATTCAAGTTGGAGAAGACAAGGCAATAAGATGTGTGTGTGCCTGGAAGAATAGATAACATATTGTATGATATAAAAATGACAAGCTAGAAGAGCTGAGTTACCATGATGATGAGTTACTGTGCTCATCTTCTTCTAGGCAATGTATCTGTTGCCCAGAGAAGGTGTGGATTTCCCATTCCTGGAAGTGTTCAAGACCAGGCTGGGTGGGGCCCTGAGCAACCTAGTCTAGTGTAAGGTGTCCCTGCCCATGGCAGGGGATGGGTGTTTGGAATTAGATGATTTTTAAGGTCCCTTCCAACCCAGACCATTCTGTAATTCCATTATTCTTTTAAGAATCAGGTATTTCAAGGGAATATTTTCCCAAGTTCATTGAAATGTAAAATAACTTTATTTAAAGAAATTGAGAACAAAGAAAATGACTGCAGCTTTAAAGTGTTTTTGATGCAAAAAGAAAATTAAGGAGATAATGCAGATGTATGGATTGCCAAGTGTTTTGTTATTTTATACAGAAAATTTGCCTTTTCCCACTCCATTGACATATTTAAGCATGGCTACAGCCTCAATAAAGTAAACGTAAGCCCTACACAATTAAGGTAACTCTGCAGAAAATTAGGGTCTAAAAGCAGCAGAAGTTTGCATCACCTGTTTGACCTTCATGAGAACAGCAGTGCAATCAATCTTTTGAGTTTAACAAAAGTGGTATAAAATTTGAGGAAGACATAAATTTTGCTGCATATGCAAAGAGCTGCATATAAATGGGCTATATACCTGTCAAATCTTTAGCTGAACAATATAGGCTGAGATAATACCACAAGTTAATCCCTTCCTCAAGTTTCATGTTATTGGATTTGATTTACTAGTAAAACCACATAAACCCCTCCTAATCTTGAATTCTGGCTCTGTCTGAGGTGTTGCTTTGTCCCGTTCCCTTCGGACTTTCTCATCTGAAAGAGCTGCTTGATGTGGAAACTACTCATCTACCAGTATGACTTGGCATTTGTTGCCTTTATTTGTAAAATAGTAGTTTTTTTATTTATTTTTTTATTATTTTTTGGGGGGGCTGTGTTGATTTGGGTTTTTTAAAGCTGCTCAGTGCACACGAACTCTTTTATTTGTACATAAAAATTAAGTCTGCCAACCTGTTACAAATGCAAGAAGAAAGGAGTATTTTATTTCTATATGCCAGTGGATGTAAATAAAGGTGCTATGTGCTTACGCAGTGTCAGGAATAATTTATATTAATTTTTAGGACAATGACTATACGATTGATTAGACTGTGGGCCTTGCTGCCAAAGGACGTTGTAGAAACATAATCACGGAAAAGGTCAACTATCTGTATTTCTAAACTGTACAGCAGAAACCCTTAGTTCTGCAGACCAGTTATGGCTGATGGAAAATTTTATAGCAGCTTCACTGCAAACACAAAGCAGATGCTGTAAGTGAATTCAGTTAAAAAAAAAAAAAAAAAAAAAAAAGAAAAAAAAGCAATCAGTACAGCAACTCCAGCAATACCTATTTTCACATTAAATTCCATTTCTTTTTCACAAGCTCCCATTATCAGACTTTGATGAAACAGGTTTTTTTGACTGCTAATCCACAATACGTGCTATGTTCAGGACTGAAGGAGGATGAGTGAAAATCCAGCACAAAGTATGGGCTGTTTGAAATCTCTAGTACTACTGGAAAAACATCAGTGCAGAGCACAGATTGGAGGATATATTGGCTTAAGTCCATCCAAAGGTTCTTGTTGGGAATGTTGCTGGTTGAAAACCAGTTTTTCTGCAGTGCTGATGTACATTTGGGTTTGTTCTTGCAAATACGTCCAGGAAAGTCACTCTTACATCAAATATGTTTGCACACATAGCCAAAACCTCTCACTACATTTGAAACAGATTCCAGTGAACTTTGCATTCCTTTTGCATCTTATAACTCCTTATGCTGAATGACATTTTCTTTTCACAGAGTTCCCAGTAATTATCACATGACTTAAATGCAGATTAGAGTTCCCAGCACTTACGGGCCTTATAGGACACAGAAACCAAAAGGGCACAAAAGTGCACAAAGGTGCTTTATTAATTCAACATGAGAATAATGTTGAATTAATAATGCTGGGCAAAGGGGTTGGTACACTTCATAGTGCAGGAAGTAGCATGTTTATCAGGGATTCCCAGATCCCTTGGAAAAGTCCAAAATTAATAATTGTTGTAGTTCATACATATATTGGCAAAAAGCCTAATATATAGCTTCTGCATCTGCTATTTCAGTGATGTCATAGGTTAGTTTGTTCCAAAGAAAGAGGAAAAATGAGACATGGAAAGAAAAATAGAGGGTTTTTAAAATTTCTCTTCATGACAAATGTGTACATGATAAACTCTTTAATGGTGCAACTTCCTGCAGTCACTAATAACTGAGTATGTTTACTTGTACTTTGGTTCACCCAAACTATTTGCTATTCATACCATTCATCTTGGCTGCATGATAGGCCAGTAGAGAGGGTTGTTTTGCTGAAATATGAATGATTGTGAAGCATGCATATATGTACACACATGCCCACAAATTAAAATTCTTCAAACTCATGTCCTATCTGTACTTCTGCTGTAATGCAGGAAATTGCCAGCTAGTGTTTGTATTCATATCAAATTAGTTTTCATCACCATCCACATAAATGTCATAATGGCCTAATACAGTCATAAACAACTTGACTGCATCAGTATTTTATTTTGAATTTAGAGAACTAGTTACAGTACACCAGTTCTTTACTCAAAAGCTCAAATATGCCAACCTCAGCTTGATATCTCATTCCCTGTAGGCATACATTACTCATTTCAGCTCAGTCACCAAGATTTTGTGTGACAAGCTATAAAAAGCTCTGCAATGCTATGTGTGTGGATCTAGGTGGATCCAGCTATTATTAAAGAATTTTGGACAATCCACTGTTATAATTTCTCATCACTACCCAGCCTCATAGGAGGCTAGATGAACTTTGTGCATATGAGAACAGGAGATATTTTATGAGGTTATGGCAGCTGGGTGCCATTTGAGGATTACAGGTAATTCTTATGTCTGGATACTTCATTGTGGCATGCCAGGATATGTAAGTGAGAGAAAGATTTATGTAAAGCTGTCGCCTGGAGAGCAGTTTCACTGACCATTTGCAAGAGGGTTTGTAAGCATTGTTTGTCTGGTCTTGTTTGAGGTGGGGTGTGTGTGCAATATGTAGGTTGACTGTTGTGATACAGGAGTCACAGAAGACCCATATTCTTTTGGACCATTAGCTTGAGGACCTGGCAGGATAGCCTTTGGCAACTGAGTCCTGGGTCTCCATAGACTGTAGTGAGAACTGAGCTGCACATTACATGTGTAAACACTAACTGAAATGTAGGTGTTGTAAAATCTTGGGAGAAATCACATCTCGAATGTTTAATCTGTGGCCTGTTGTCAGCTGGGCAGTAGAGATCAAGGGATTAATTTGGACAATTTCTCTAGAAATATTCATACGCTATCACATTGCTGCAGTTTCTGTTGATATTTCCCTCCCAACAGCCCTTTCTTCCTGCAGAAGCCCTCCGGGCAGACTCAGGATACCTAGGTCCCAGTCTGACTTTGTATTTAAATCTAGTGTCAGAGTTAACCAACCTTTTTCCTTTGTGTAGCTTTCCTGTCACTGTCTCAGAGGAGACCCGTTTGAGATCAGTGGGTCTGCTGGACTGGTGTGCTTGCTGGTGATAAGGAGGTGGGTTGTGTAATGGAAATGTGTCTGGCTGAGTGATTAGAAAAAGTTGGGAAGGGGTGGAACTGAGCACCCCGCATGAGGACTGCATGCCTGTTTTGTTTCCCACTGTTCAGCCCTATTCGTTGGTTTCTAGTGGACCTCCACAGCCACTCCACTCTCTGAATTTGTTCCATCTTTGCTTTTCTTATTAAATTAACTTCAATTAAAGTTTACTTTTATCTTTAATCATTCCAAAAAAAAAAACCAAACCAAACCCATTATTTAAATATTTAATGCAGAAAATTGCAAGGCTAGGGAAGAAGGAGAGCAATACTAGGGAGCCAGTATGTTTTATGGTAGCGTAGCAGAAATGTAGATGGAAATGCATTAGAGGCCAGGGAGATACCAGGGAATGCTTTTTATCAGTGACAGTATCTGCTGTCCCCTGGGCCATTGCCATGACTTTCACACCTTTGTGGGATATGTTTTATTTCTTCCTGCCAGTCCATGCTTTTGAGAATGAATGAATGATTCTTGAATGGAGCTGCCTAATTAAAAGCCCTAGATTCCACCTTAAGTGGAGAATTGAGTTTTGCCATGGGCTGAGAGGGTGCTTCCGTTGCATGGACAGTTTCTGTTGGGAGCTGCAAACATGTTAGGCAAGGATGAACTGGGCCTCCTTGCCTGGTATTGAACTTTATAAAAAATTGCTTCTTCTCCCTCCTCACTTACATAAACCAGCTTTTATTTTCTTTTACTGTTTTCTTTTTGTTTGTAACTATAACAGCTTGCTTCCTTCATTGCTTTTCTTTCAATATCTTACTCTTTTATCAAAGAATTATTTCTTTTTTGTATTCTTTTTCCACAGTTTCTTGAGCACTGAGGAACATCTATAAATTTGTCTTTATAACAAACTACGCAGAGATGTTTGAAGAATTATTTGAACAAAAAATCATTTGAGATACAAATTGTTCACAATTAGGATGCTGAGTCACCTCTACATCTATTTTAAGATATTTTAAGTAGTGATTTGTCAATCAAAGTCAACAATTAAAGCTCCTCTAAAGAAAGAATTAATGTTTTCCCCTCATGACAGTGTCACTATCAATGAGAATAGAGCAATAGGAGTGAACTGTAGAGCAAAACAGTTTGTCCTGAGGACTTGATGTTCATACTAAATAAATTTCAGGAAGGCGTTATTTGTGGTAGGTCTAGTCTGATCCAATTGTAATTGGAACACATAAGTTTCACTCTTGGAGCACATTTTTAGTTATTTTCCTCTATAAACAAACCTGTTCACTTGCTCTGAGATTATGTGATGGGAACCAAAACAGTAAGCATGGATGACTGGGAAATCCCTTCAAAAGTGCATTCTGCATCCAAACAAAGTGTGAATGTGGATGCATTAGTGTTATATTGGTGTTCTTTCTATTCCTTTTCAGTTTTCAGTTCAAAAAGTTGAAACTCAAGACACACACACAAAAAAATATTAATAATATAACTCCAAAAGTAGAAATTCAAAGTTTCCATATCCTTAAAAGTTTTGCAAATGTTTTGGAATATTGGTATACTTGAAAATATACCTGACAGCTGGGCAGATGCAATGGAGATTGTTCTTGTGTCTATACTGCAGTCTTTACTAAGAAATACCAGTGGTCTCAGTGGACCTTTGATCTTCCTTATTTGCCTTGTCTTTATTGCATGATTCAGGTCATCCATTGTCCAAGACACCTATTATTTCAGTGGGTTTGGTTCAAACCCTCAGGGCTGTAATTACTCAGCTGACTAATGCCAGTAAGTTTTTGGAAATTTGCAGAGAACTATGATTGCACAGTTCCAGAGAACCTGGGCCTTGAATGTACCTCGAGCTGTTCTCTTAGGGGTTTTAAAGGATTAAATGTAATAGCAGTGTACACTGAAACAGAAAGTGTGATAATCTTAGTTAGCTTGCTTACGTGGCAGAAGCAGCTTGGAAGTGCACAGCATTTTCCGTGAAAAAATCTTCTGTCTGGTTAGATAAATATCCTCTTGTCTTCTTTAACAAAAAATAAAGTTCATGTTTTGAGATTGCATCATGCTGGTTCCATAAAGCTTCTTTGGATATCTAGCTCCTTTGTTTTGCAGTGGTGTTTAATCTCTTGCAGTATCATACACTCTTCAGCCATGCACATTATCCCTTAATTATATACGACTAAGCCCCTCTTGACTGTAAGACATGTTGTTTGTTCAAACACACTTACAAATCCATTTTCTTATCAGTTCTTTGCGGAACATTTACACAACGGGGTACTGTTTAAATATGAAAATAAATCTTTTATAAAAAAATTGTTTGACCCACCCACCTGGCCTCCATCTGTGATTGTTCTGTCTCTGCAATCTGTTGTCTGCTTTTCCTCAGTGTGTTCTTTATCTTTTTCGATGGCTGCTATCTTTGAGTGACTTTATTGCCCCTCCCTGTTTTCTCTGTGCTTAGTAGAAAGTGACATTTTCAAATCATAAGGATCAGCCAGGCAGATTTGATACGCTCTCTGCTATAAGACACACTTCTGTTCAGAGTATGCAATTAGTAGAGACAACTTCATTTCACAGTATCACAACTCATGCTGTACTATTTGGAATTAAAGCACTGTGTGAATCCAAGGAGTTTTATCATAAAAACTGGTGCAGATAAATCTGTACGAATTAGCAGTATTTTTTCTTACCACATGCTTACTGAAACCCAGAAGTTTCTTCACATTTCGCTCCAGTTCAGTTTCATGTCAGTGAATTACTATAGTAATGCTTTTCCTTTTTTTCTTTCTTTTTTTTTTTTTTTTCATTAAAGGGGAGTGGTGTGTTTGTAATCTCTTAATAAACTGACACTCTAATCTTTAGATAAAGAGGTTAAATCCATTTTTATTTTAAAGGATTATAGTTAAATTCTTACAAAGACAGTTAAATTTCCAGTCTTTGCACTGATAAATTTTTTATTGTCTTCTGTGAACCTGGAAGGGAATAATTTCTTAAAGAAATTAGAGTGTATTTTTTGTTTCCTTTCTGGCAGCATTTCTGTTTTTTCCCCATTCCAAGCCAAGTGTAAATGTGGAGAACATTGCTTTTTTGCATTAAAGTTCCTTCAGAAGCACCACAATGGATTCAAAGGCATGAGCATATTTTTTTCTGAGTAAGTAGGACAATCAGCATTAAATGTAGAAATATCTGAGACCAGGATATGCAAGTAAAGTTATTTTTAGATTCTGTAGCACTGTTGTGCTGAAGTGGAGTAATTTCTCTCTTGTGGGTTCTTAGAAGTTGGTCTTTTGTTTGGATGGATTTGCCTGCTGTATAATGATGGCCTTGAGGAATGTGTTACAGAAACCTGTGAAAAACTTTTTCTGGAATGGGGCCTGGAATGGTAATAGTAGGTCATTGTCCAAAGGAAACAAAAATGTGTTATTAAGTTATTTTAACTTCATTTCAATTGGAAAGCTTATAGAGATGCCTGCTTCTATTCTATTTCACAAGAAAGCTCTCCAGATTTATTTCTTGCCAGCCAATTATTAAGCACGATTACAGTTAAATTAAATTAAACACCCACAGCAAGTTGACTGTCTCAAAGCTTCAGGAAGAAACAGAACAGACCTATTTCCACCACTTGCTGTACAGAGAACTTTATCCTTGAACCATGAGATCTGAGAGAGATCTGAGACTCCCCAAAAAGACCTTCATTATTTCAGGCCCAAAATTATTTCATGAAAAGATTTCAGATTATCTGGGGCTTTCCTAGGAAACTCTTCCATTTTATTTGTATCTGGAGAGCTGTAGGACAGGATTTTTGGGGTTTTTGGAGGGAATCATCTGTGTGAAGAGGGAGTCTAGCATAAAGATAGAATGATTAAGCTTAGTGCTGTTCTCTCCACAGAAGTACAAGAAGCTACTCAGGTTATATTTTTACTAACTTTATATTTTATTAATGCATTGATTAAACATTGTTGCTGAAATGAGTGTTTCTGGTCCTTTTCCATTTTCCACTCCATTTTGCAGCCTTCTGCCTCTGTGTTAGTGTCTTCACAGACAATGACTGTAGAGTAAACTGGATTGAGGAACCATTAGAACAGCACAAAAGTTAGTTTTGCAATAGTATATCACAAGGTTTTGTACATAAGGCTTTAGTGACATATGAATTATCTTGCCCATATAATAAAATTTTATGTTTTGCAGAAGTAGCTTGATGTTAGGGAGCTCTTTTGTCGGCATAGGTGTGTACATTGTATTTTGGACATCAGCATTGAGCATTTGAGCAAAACAGATTGTTTTGAGTGTTCAGGCTTTTGGAGGCAAGTGTAAGGTGAGCTTCAAGGCATCCTAGGAAGCAAAACTTGGCCTAGTATCTTCCAGCTGGATTAAGCCAACACTGTCCCACCCATACCTGTGTATGAATGGGGTCAGGCAGGCAGGTCAATGTATGGATTCTCCTGGAAGATTGCAGAGGGGCAATCAGGTCTGTAGACAGCCTGAGAAAAACCTGCCGGCAGGCATCTGCAATTCCTGGAGCAGCATAAGCCATCTGTCCCCTGCTGCCACTGGACTTGTCCACTGAGGAACAACTCTGAAGGATGAAAGGCAAGTTGCAAACCTTGACACTGCACACTTAGATCTCCTTGAGTGGTAGATGTAGCTGATGTATTTCAATTTTGGTAGACCAAAACTTACCCCTCTTTCTGCTGCCCTCTGATGGTAATTTAGAAGCAACTTTGTCAGAAAAGCTATCATCGCCTTTGCCCTTCACCAGTTCATGTTTCTTCTCCTAGAAGTTTCTCAGTGCTGATCCCAGGAAGGAAGAATAGGGGTAGCCAGGGAGTGAGAGGATTTTTCAGATATTTGTAAACTGTTTATGTAAGGTTTGGTGAAAGAACACAATGACTCTCTGATTACAAGCTCCTGACAGCCGTACTGGCAAGACTATGGATGTTCATTTGGCAAGGGAAATGAGAGCCTTTGGGGGGCTTAGTGGGCATTAGAGATGCTCATGTCAGGGGACGTGTTCACTGCTCTGTATAAAAGGTTGTCATATCATCGTTGTGTTGGAGTGGTGCTGTGTAATAAGGTTGCTATTTAGAGTGTGACCGTCACTCTTTGTTTGTTTGATTTGAGGTAATGAGGCTAAAAGACTTTAAAATAATGGAGTTTCTTAAAAAAAATAAATAAGAGAATGAAAAAACCCACAGTTCTACCTAGTACTCAGTAGTTTTGGATTCCACTGTACATTTTTACCTTTCATATCCTAGAATCAAAATTATTTAGGTTGGAAAAGACCCTTGATGATCAGCTCTAACAGGTAACCCAGCAGAGCCAAATCTACCACTTAACCACGTCCCTAAGTGCTACATGTACACATCTTTTAAATACCTCTGGAGACGACAACTCAACCACTTCCCTGGGCAGTCTATTCCAAAGCTTCCAGACCTTTCAATGAAGAAATTTTTTCTTATAGCCAAATTAAACGTCCTCTAGCACACCTTGTGGACATTTTGTCTTGTCCTGTTCATGGTTATTTAGGAGAAGAGGCTGACCCCCACCTCCTTATGATCTTTTAGGCAGTTGTAGAGAGTGATAAGGTCTTCCCTTCCCTGTTGCTTTGGGGTTTTTTGTTTGTTTGTTTGTTTGTTTTTTGGTGGTTTTGTTTTGTTTTAAGTTTTTCTGAAGGTCTACTTTAGCTTTTTGTATTTACTTTTTGTAATGGAGTCTCTCACGATTTTCACATAAACAACCTATTGTTGTTGTAACTGTCCTTTCATGTTTATATTCTTCTCATAAGGAAGAGACTGTTAATAAACTGTTGAGTTGACCAGTGTGGTTGAAGAGGAAAATTTTCTTCCTCCAATTTATAGTCACTGTTAAAATTCTATAAATGTCAAGATCTGTAAATAAACTTCCCCCTTTTTTACCTCAGACATCTCAGTGTATGAGTGTCATTTCTTTTGTGTCATACTGCGACACCTCCCTTGCTCCAGGGTAAACAACTGCAGTTCCCTCAGCTGCTTCTTAAAAGACTTGTGCTCCAGACCCTTCACCAGTTCTGTTGCTTTTCTCTGGACCTGCTTCAGCACCTCAATGTTGTTCTTGTAGTGAGGGACCCAGGATTAAACACAGTACTAGAGGTTAAAGATTTTTTTTCTTAAATCCAAAGGCCTTTACTGCATTGGAAAGTTAGGTAAGAAGACCCAGAAGACTATGGAAATCTTTCTGGCTTGAAATTCAAAGATATGTTTTCAAATAATTTTAAAATATTTTTCTAATGATTTGTCAGTGATTAGATTTTACTGTATTTTTATTTAGAAAACAAGCAAACCCAAAATACATGCCCTTTCCCTTCCCAAATTCCATTATTGTCATTACTGTTTTGATGGTTTTCATTCTCTTAACAAAATAACAGGAAACCTTACCTAAGGCACACTGGCAATACCAAAGCCCAAGAGTGCATTAGATACCTCAGAATATTAATTTGTGTATGGCCAGACAAGGTATGGCTGTAGAGAACCTGTGTGAAATCAGGGGAGTTTGGTCACAGAGTTGCCACTGTCAAAAGTCCCTGATGAACTCAGTGAGTTAAGTGGCATTATTGTGTAAGCTTCATTGTTTGAGCTATGCCCCTTGAATAAGCATTGAGGAAGCAAAAAAGTTAAAGAAAAATCTCATGAAAACAATCTATGGTATTAATTTCATCACCACTGGCTTGGGGTGATTTTTTTTCCTTTGTTTTTTTCTTTTTTCTTTTTTTTCATTTTCTTACAGCTGTTAGAGTTTAATTTTATATGAGTAAAAAAAAAAAAAAGAAGAAAAAAACCAACAAAAAATCAATACAGGAATGTGACAAATTTAGCATGATTTTTTCATATATCTGTATAGAAAAAAAGCACCACCTACATCCAAATTTGTGCAGCCAATTTCTTTTTGTTGCAGCAGTTCTCTGTTATCATCTGATGCATCCAGGGATGTGTTATTCTGCTCAGCTAAATAGTTATAAAAATTTCCTATCAGGCCATCATAACTTTCACAACATAACCTGGTTTGTAGTTTTAGATTTGCTGAATTTTTTAGTAGCTGTAGTTTTAACAGATTTTTTTTTACTAAAAATTTCAAAAAGTTTATAACTCCATTTTAATAAAAGAGGAAGGAACAATAACCAAAACCTGAAGATGAAGAAGGTGTTTTCTTCATTAATTTTTTGACTGAAATTTTTTGAGAAACTTCTGAGGAAGAGAGATAAAATTTCTACTGCTTACAATACTTCAGGTTTGGGTTTTTTTTTGTGGTGTTTTTTGTTTTGTTTTGTTTTGTTTTGTTTTGTTTTGTTTTTTTGGTGATGAAACTAGACCACATCCTGCGAAGTGTGGAGCATTTGCACCCAGACTGGCTAATGAGTTGAGCTGTCACTCAACTCTGAGCAGAAGCTACTCAAGCACCTTGCAAACCTAATCTTGAGGGAAGGGCATGGTTGAACGAAAGGGTAGAAATAGGAAAAGAATGAACAGGAAAGCCAGAATATCTCTTTAATTTTCTAACTCACCTTTCAGTTTTGAACTCTGTAACAGAGTAACAGGGTTACATACCTCTGCATTTTTAGTGCCTTTGTATCTCTCACATATTAATTTCCCCAATTTTCCTGGTGGCTTTTCACTTGTCATTTCCAAGAGAGTTAATGAGAGGCACATGCCTTATCCTTGTAAACTGAAAATTTAGAGAAACATTATGTCATAGCCTCAATGCACAACTTCTAACTCCCCAGTTAATTAATTCTCCTCAGAATATGCTAGCGTGTCTTTAATTGCCATTTAGATGTAGTCTTTTATGTACTGATTTGGAATGATTAGATTCAAAGTAATTTTGCTGTTACAGTATAGTGACATTGGGTATTCTTTGATTTGTAGGATATGTTCTTCAATCTGATTACCTTGTCCTTGTCTATAAATTAGCCAGGAAAACAGCAGAGTACTACTTGGTGCCTATGTTTCTTTGCAGCTAGATAAGTTAAAAAGACACATATGATGACATGCTTACTTTTGGGGCTTTGTTTTGTTTGGTTTTGGGTTTTTTTTTTTAAGCAGATTTGTAGAGGTGAAGCTTTCACTTCATTCAGTGTAAAAACCACAGCAAGTTACCTAGCAAGCATTCTCTTTCTGTATCTCTGTGTGACCAGCAGTATGTGAACATCTCTCAAAAGACATTAGCAGGATTTTGGAAAACAAGGGCATATTAGGCTTGGAAAATGAATATGAGGTCTGAGAGATTCCTGACAGGCAACAGCAAACATTCAGTGAATGATGGTATGCGGCCATGGGACAACCCTATTTAGATATGTCATTCACACTATAGCTTAGGCACCATTAAAAGTCCTGAGTTTACTCTGACTAAAACATACAACATAGTTCCTTAGTTGAAACGTGAATAATCTTTAGATGTTATTGCAGTTTAAAAATCAAGCTAAAGTAAACTTCTTTTTCAGTTAGGCATTTAGCATTGCATAGTAGTTAGACAAAATACTACAGTCTAAGCTTCTTATAAAACAATATATATTAGGTGCCAGAGAAGGCATAACAGATGCCATCTCTCACTATAAAAGTAATTTACAGTTTCAAACATAGCCATGACGGGAACATACACAAATTATTGGAAAAGGGGATCAGAGGTTATGAAGTCTCTTTTTGTTAGTAGATTTCTTATGTCTAATATTTCTCATTGAAATCTGCAGTTGGGAATTGTTTTATAATGGTCTGCTTTCAGTTTATCTAGACTTTTCAAATTTCAGCTAAAAAGTGCCTTTGGCCAATGTGATCTACCAGCCAAGTATCTCATAAGAGAACAGTGCCTCCTAAATGTTTTAAAAATTTTATTTTTTGACACTGTGAAAGGTTAAACCTTTTGCATTTCTAATGTCTCCCATGCCAAATTGTCATGTGTTTGTAGCAGGTTAATACAGAAGGGGGCTGACAAATCTTGCTATAATCACTACCCCATGTTGCTTTTATCCTGGTCTGCTGCTCATTTTGTTATGAAAAACCCTAATATATCAGTGACAGGAGGTCTGGATTTGTGGCTGACTGTTATAATTACTCCCACTGAGGCACTGTCAATAGGATTAAAATAAAGATTCTAGACCTGTCCATCGTAGATGAGGTCAGCAACACTAGCAGTGGGAGTACTGTTTCTGCAAGCTGTGCTTTTAGTCCTGAGTTATGGAACCATAGACATTAAAATGAAGCAAATATTTGAAAGCTCCAGTGGAGAATGACCAGCTCTTTTTTTTCTGCATTAGCTAAAATATCCATGTGTAATAAATAATCTAGCAGCATCCATCTATGTCCTGGCCATACATATATGTATGTTAATTTTCAAATGTATCTGAGCCCCAGAGAGTTTCAATTACAGAACAATCCATTTTGCATTTTATAATTAATAAAGTCTTTGCAGCTGCATAACTTCATCCAGGAAACATCTGTACGCACTCTTTGTGTATACATCATTTCTGTGAAAAGAGGGTTAGCTGAATTCTCTTTAATTTTCTCAGGCTTGGAGAAGGTAGAAAGGTAGGGAGTTGATTAAGATAATGGAAAACAAATCACAAGAATGGCAAGTTATGGCCACACAGATATAAAACAAATTCTACTCACTGCTTCTAGGAAAAAAAATACAATGTGTATGATCACTTAAAATACAGTCAACTTATTCAAGTGAAGAGAGAAAGGAACCCAGGGGAAAACCTGAGCCCTTCCAAGATGGGCAGTCAATTTGCCATGGTTTTCAGTGGGATCAGCCTGGTACCCCAAGTTCATAGGTAATACTGATGTTGTTGACATTCTGTGATTACTCCTTTGTCATCCTTTGACACTGGCTCTGGAAAAGTGTTGTTTTTTAAACATTAGTTTCATCTAAGTGTGCATAAAACTGTCACACCACTAAGGCTTACTAGGGATGGCAAACTCAGGGAGTGGTGCTCAAATCAGAGTAAATAGACAAGCTCTCACTCTGCTAGCACAGTATGTCATCTTTATTCTTATCCTCTTACACCAGACTACTTTTTATAATGGGATCAAGCAGTAATTAGTGCATTCACCTCTTTAATTATTTTCATATAAACTCAAAAGTAATTATCAAAAGCCATGTTCAATCAAGTGTCTAACATGCTGAAACAATTGTGTGGCCTTTTAAGTCTTAAGCTGATATGCCTCCTGGAAGCCTTGCACTTCAAAAAATTGAGGGTTTTTTTTAATTGTTTATTGTAGTAGCAAATCATTTTCTTGATTAATGTGTCAGTGCCCTATAACTGTTTATTCTTTCTCCTTTGCTTGTATAAAAATCAATTGTTATATGTGTCACTCACAGACCGCACCGTATTTCCATCATTGCTCCCAGTTGAAGTTCCCTAACTATCCTAGACACAAAATGAATCACAGAGTGTTTGTAGTGAAAAGGCTACATAAAAATGAAGAGTACTTAACACATCCTTGTTTTCCTTTCTTCTGTCCCACAAGTGGGACTTTAGACTGCGGTTGGTTGTCCTATACATCTGCCTTCATTCCCTTCTCCAGAGGTCCTGGGGCTTTTTTTTAATAAATATGAAAAAACCCACATTCATTATTTGATCTTTAGCAGGCCACTAAAGCATGTGATGAGCTCACAGCCGAGAAGCTGCTATTTTTCTCCGTTAGGTGCAATCAGCAGCTTATGCCACAGATGTGGCATCATAGTTCTTGTTAGTGTGTGTTAATTCCTCAGTATTTACTTTTGGCTGTGTGAAATTCCATTCTTTACAGTATCTGTGTAGCCCCTTAGGAGATACCAAACACACTGGCTAAAAGTGTTTGTGAATGCCCTGACTTCAGAGGCACATGCTAAATGTGTTTCCAAGTGGGCCCTGCGTGCTGATGCTGCAGCCATGCCCAGCCGCATGCCAGACCATGATTTAAAAGCACAGATCTTTCTCAGATTTTTCAGCTTCCCAAGGAAAAGGCTAAAATCTTCAAGGGATTTTTTTAAAGTTTAGTATTCTCCACTTTGTTTTCTTCAGCATCCACTCACAGACCCCACTGTCACAATACATCCTTCTTACGGCCGAGTGCCACTGGATGTACCAGAAGAAAGGAACTTAGTCCAAGCCCAGAAAGACTCCTTGGTAGGATCTTCTAGAGGATCTTTCATTGTATACAGCCAGAATAGTGTACTACTTTATCTAGGGCTTCCTCAGTCTCAAACCCCAACTCCAGGAAAGCTCTCTCATCTGAGAGATTTTGTTCACGTTGTCTTTGTAGCTCATGCAGGATCTCTGCCAGCTTCCCAACAAGAAAAAAATCTCTGTTTCAGGGAAGAGGTGAGATGATTTGCTCTTAGGAGCAGCCATGGCTCTTGCAGAGAAGTGAACAAGTCCAAGGGACCCTTGGGAGGGTCAGTGATGGACAGTCCCTAATGGTTTTGAGGATACTAAGTGAAGAATTGTGCCTTGGCTGAAGCAAGACTTTCTTCTGTATTTATTGTTGATTTTGTAGTATATGGGGAAAGAATTACAACCTAATTGTGTTATTTTAAGCTGGTTGAGGTCAGGCAAGTAGGTGCTATTCTGCATCTTTGTGCTGTTAGTAAAATGTAAGACTTTGGAGCAGCTGTTTGAACAAAATGGGAGCTTCATCTGGGAAGAGCTGTTCTATTAAATTAGCAGCCGTAAATGACACAACAGAGTGACAGAGTGAATGGAAGAGAATTGTATTTTGTGCTGCCTTTGTTGCCTTTCACCCCACCCCTGTGCTACCTTTTGTCATACCCCAGAAGACCTTCAGTTGCAAAACTACTGCTGGATCTCAACTTGCTTGAGGAACATGAAGTGAGTTCACATTTTAATCACATCAGCAGTGATGAGGATTAGAGCTACAACATCAGAGTACCATCTCACCAGTTATCATCTTACCATCCCTCTGCATATCTTCCATCATTGCTTGAGATCTGTGCCTTGACTTATAATTTAGACTCCCTTTATAGGGAAGAAGTGCAGCTAATGAGTACTTTCCTGTACTAATGAAATGAAATATTAAAATGGATGTGATCAAATGTCATTTGAGTTGCCTGAAGCTTTGCCATGAGATAAATGTGTGAAAGAGTAGCTGTATTTATCACCTTTAGATTTGCATGTACGGAGTTCTGAGTGTTGTTTGGCTAATGTGTTTGTTTTCACTTTTTTTTACAATTAACTTTTTTTTTTAATGTTCCTTATGGAGGTAGCAGCAGTGGGGATTTTATACCACCTGTTTCTGTAATCTTAAAAATATTACATGAAGAACTGAATTGAATCAAAATATGTAGAATTAAAATAATGTAGAACAAAACAATCTATTTAAATTACTCATAAAATAAATAAAAAAAATATCCACCATGACAATTTGGCAAGGGAAGACAAAAGGGAGGAAAAAAAAGAATCAAACCAGTATTTTGAATGATTCTTACCCATCTGTTATCTGTGTAGCTTGCAGTTCTCACACCTTCATAAGTGGTCTGTGCAACACCATATTGGTAGAGTTTTCAGCTGTAATTTTCTTTGCAAGGACAATGGTATGTGTTAAGAACAGATAAGGACCCATAGGTCCCCAGTTTTTAAACAATAGAAGTATTCTACTGCTAGCCTGTAAAAAACAATCTTTGTGAGAAATTTGATTTTATGAAGAAAGATGGGAGAATAATTTAATTGTATTCCTCCAATGAGTACCTTTAATTACAGTGTACAGCCCCGCATATCCTCCTTTCTGAAGAAATGTGAAGTTTTTAAAAATCCTATTCAAAAGTTCTGTTTTCATGCTGTTAAAAAATTCAGTTCTGGAATATTCTGCCCCTTATATCTCTGGGATTTATAAGTTAAAGGGATGGTTATTGAGTGTCGTCACAAGCCTCTTAAGTGGACAAAAAGCTAATGGAATGGTAGCATGATATGAATGCCTGAACCTGCCGCCTGTGTTATGCTGTGCGGGAGAATAATTGGCTTTCAGTCATGTAAACTAGTCACAGACGCTCGGATCCTTTGAACTCTAATAAGAAATGCACACTTACTTTAAATAGTGAGTGACTGAGCATATAAATGTCTTGATCAAGCCGTCAGGAAAAAAAAAGAAAACCAAAACAAAAAAAACCCAAACCAAACCGAGAAGGAGTTTTCTGTTTACATTTTGTTATTTCTGTCTGAAATCTTTATTTTACTCTCTGCATCTTTGCCATGTAACATTCCCTGCTGAGAAGGACAGACTGGAAACACAGTAGGGATCTTTGCCTTTTAAGTTGCTCTTTGCTTTGCAGAGGACTGCATGTTGGAAGTTCCGGTGTATTTGTCCAGTGTTTTGTTTGTTATAAGAGGAACATGACAATTTAAGAAAGGCAGGAAACTATTATTTGGTAATTTTAGCTACATTTCTATTGCAAGTACTAAAAAAGCGGTCAGAGGTTTAAATGTATGTCTTAAGGTATATGTATTCAAATCCACTCAGCTTTTGTGCACTTTGGTCAGAAAATTCTGAAACAACCTTGGATGAAGATATAAAAGGATAATTTTGAGTTGAATTTGCCACAACTATGAATTCACAGGTCATGTTTATCTAAAGTGCTTCTCCAAAATCTTTTTTTTGCCTTTTCTAAAGAGCATTTATAACAGCTACTGTGGCACAATCAAGCTCTAGCACATTTTACAAGCAGGACTAGATTTCCTTCTAATGCAAACTTGTGCCCCTTTGTCAAAATCAAAGGCTACAAGCTTTGCATGCTAATTGGCTCTGCCAAATAATTTAGCTTCCATCCGCCTTTTTTTTTTTTTTTTTTTTTTCAGCACAACAAACTCTAAATGTTATGGCAATTTTAAGCTTATTTTTCTTAAAAAAACTTAGTGTATTGATATAGTAATAGACAGCCTGAATTTCCTGCTGGTGTGATCCATTGTTGATTTACATAATTTGTCAGCTTTAATCTACTGTGGTCTTAAGTATTGCTGCATTTATTTTTTTTTTTCTGTGTTGCATAAAATAATCAGACTAATATGACTCGGGTTGCTTTAGCAACACCATAGGTCCAGTCCAAAGGCTATTAAAGTCAAAGGTACTCCTCATTGACTTAGTGAGCTTTGGATAAAGTTCATTGTTTTCATGCTCTTTCCATCACTGCAGTACCTGGCAACTGAAATAACTGTTCCAAATATCAGTGTCTTTTGATACTTTGCATTTCTGTTCTGAGAAAATATCCAAGCAAATATGAATGTAACCAAAGTAAATTCTCTCCCTCTGAATAGAGAATGACTATTTAACTAGCTTTAATATTTTGATACCCAGTACAAAGTTTCACCCACTGTCCCTTTTCTTTGCGTACAGGTGGTGGCTTAAGAAGGTTAGACTGTCTGTTAGGGATGGATCAAAAAGAAAAAAAAAGGATTTAAATAGTCTGGTTGAAAATAATTCTGCTTTATTAGAAGGTTCTGGAGGACTTTTGTGTTTTGTTTCGCGTGTGGACAGTGTTTGTAGGGTTGCTCATAACCTCAGTTTTCAGTTTTAATCTTGTCTGATCCCCACTTCCCTGTTCCTCATTCCCTACAGTTCTCATAGTTTATACATTCTTAAGCTGGCTGTCTAGGTTGCAGTGCTCTGCTTGCAGGTCTAATGGTAGGTGTGTTTTATGTGTGGTTCTGCCTTGGTTACTGTGGCAGCAGTATTTCTAAACATCAGTGCTGTAACACAACACATTTTTTAATTTCATGGGTTCAGTGGGCAAACCAAAGTAAGAAATTCTCTTATATGCATATTCCTATTGCCTACCTTTTGTCTTTTTCTTGAAAGTTTTAATAAGTTAGTTTCAGCCTGCTTGTCTCTTTCTGTGAAACTGGGCAAATCAGTTGAGCTCTTCTGCTCTCCTCTTTCTTAACGTTCCTACCAGAGTTATCTTTGCAACAAATGTTCATTCTTTCCTCAGGATCAGAGTTTCCTGGTGGGTTACAGCTTTTTTGGATTTCTGAGATCAGCAAAGAATAAATTTTGCTCCAAAACAGCTAGTTCAGATACCATAAACACTTCAGTGGCTTTCAAGCAGATCTCAAGAGTGTTTTCCTTTTGTTTAGGCCTGTTGTAGGCATCCAGATACTTCACAACATTATTGTACTCTTTTTTGGCAAAAAACAGATGCTTCTTGAATTTATGTGGAGCTCTCTTTTAAAATATTGTACTGCCAGCTGTTGAGGTACATATAGTATATATTTGAACTCATAAAAATGTCACAAAATCATTAATAGCATCATCTGAAGAAAAAGAAATTGTGAGCATATCTTGCATGAGCCAACATAACAAAATGGGCGGTTTAGATGTTACAGAAATGTGTACCTCATGTGACAGAAACAAAAAAAGATCAGGATAGAATTACATGCAAATCTAAATCTTAATTTGTTTTGGTCTGCTTTAGCTTGTGGCCGTGGTTTCTACAAATCCTCCTCACAAGATCTGCAGTGCTCCCGCTGCCCCACTCACAGCTTCTCTGACAAGGAAGGATCTTCCAGATGCGACTGTGAAGATAGCTATTATAGAGCACCTTCTGATCCACCATATGTCGCATGCACAAGTGAGTGAGTCATGAATTTAATAGTAAAGGACGTTGCTTAACCAACCAGGTGCAGCCGCTTGCAGCGAGTAGTTTTGTCTGGCTTTTCCTGTGTTAGAAAAGTACATTTGCAACGGTAAAAGAAATTGAAAAGCAGAGGGAAAAAGGGTTGACAGTGAATATGGAATCAGCATAAATATAATTTTCAAGTTTGCTTGATACAGCATTGGAAAACATTGCATGTTGCATAAGTGCATAACTCACTGTAAGAGATATAATACACCCCCCAGTTCTCTCTAAATTATTGTAGACAATGTGCATTATGTGATATAATACCAAAATTAGTAATGAAAAATGAAAAGTAACCTCTGTGGAGCTGCTCTTTGATTGAACTGTAATTGGATGTGACTTAACCTTCCAACTGCAAATAGATTGGCCTACACAGATTGGTGTTTCAAATAGTGGAAGTCTCCTAAATCCAAAACATCACAAAATATCTCTGTAAATCCTATCAGAGATGATAACAAAAGACTAGATGCAGCTTGTGCAGTAAGTTTAGAGGAGATGAACAAATTCCATATTTGGAAAACTTGTAAAAGAGAACCTTTAAGGTATATTAACCATTCCTTTTAATTACATAGAAGAGAAAGAGCTAAATCAGTTGCAGTAAATATACAGACAATTGTTAAGACGTCTTAATGGAAAATAAATAAAGCTCTTACCAAATGAGTTCAAGAAAGCTTTTATGCAGCCTGTACTAAAAATAATGAAATGTTTATGTGAAGAAAAATGCTTTAACTGTTTTCTATCTCAGTAATTAAAATGCTACCTGTGTGTCCCACTGTGGTTTTGTGTAATTACCCTGGACTTCTTTGTGTATTATGTAGGACCTCCATCTGCACCACAGAACCTAATTTTCAATATCAACCAGACTACTGTGAGTTTGGAGTGGAGTCCTCCTGCTGACAACGGGGGAAGAAGTGATGTGACCTACCGCATTCTGTGCAAGAGGTGCAGCTGGGAGCAGGGCGAGTGTGTTCCCTGTGGGAGTAACATTGGATATATGCCCCAGCAAACTGGATTAGTAGATAACTATGTCACTGTCATGGACCTGCTAGCTCATGCTAACTACACGTTTGAAGTTGAAGCTGTGAATGGGGTTTCTGACTTGAGTCGTTCCCAGAGGCTTTTTGCAGCTGTCAGTATTACCACCGGCCAAGCAGGTAAGTTTTCATCACTTATGAATCTCAACACTGTGAGACTGAGAGAAATTTGGAACATGCAAACTATAGATGCAGTAAATCAGGAGCATGTTTGGTGTGTTCTGGCTCATTAATCTTTGCACCTTGCCAGCTATTTAATTTGAACTTATACTATTTCAGGATAGCCTGTCCCGTCTCTTGGCCTCAGGATTGCTTTCAGAAAGCACTCACAAAAGACTTAAAGAAGACGCACATATAGAATAGAATAGAATAGAATAGAATTTTTTAACTTAGGAACTTGTTGTTCTTCGTTATAGTTAATTCCCTAGTATTTGAAGATAAAAAATAGATGTGATAGTTCGATGAAGACTTCCTTTTTGAATTTTTTAAATATGTATGGGAGTCTTAGGTCACTGGAAGATGTTTTGGATTTCTGATGGTGTTTTCAGTGTTAATGTTTTCCCTCAGGACAATATTTCTGATTTATCTTATATTTCCAGATATTTGATTATGAGATGCAATGAGAATGTGATGATTATTCTTTGTTTCTTCTATTTATCATAATCTGACAGGTGATATGTCAGGGGAAATAAAATCAAACCAGCATATCACCCCAGGGAAAAAAAGGGCTTTAGTTGTCTGCAGCTGAATGAAGGAAAAAAAAAACCAAAAAAAAACAAAACCTAAAGAATTCTCAGATTTAGGTTTCTGAACTGGTAAATTGCTTGTTGATAAAATTACAGGCAATAGTGTGCTGTGGTCTTTGAGAGAGGATAGTGAAGCTAACCTTTTGTAATTTGAACAATGTTAAACTGAATATTATTTGCAAGATCTGGCTTTCAAAGAAATGCCATAAAAGAAAATCTAAAGTGAGTAACTGATGTGAGGCTTCCTGTAAGAACAGTTGACTAATATTTTAAAGGATACTTCATACTTATATCTTGGAGGAAATTTCAATGACTGTGAATCATGTTTTTATTTTTTTAGTGCAGTAGAAATGATCCCCTAAAGTAATGTTTTGAACTAAGAACAAACTCACTGAACAGTGTAAACAAACAAACAGGAAAAACTGTAGTTATTTTATACTTTAAAGATAGTAATCTCAAAAAAAAAAAAAAAAAAAAAAAGAAAAGGACAAGAAATTTAGTTCAAAACCTTCCTTCTCTCCCCCCAAATTTAGGACAGTTGATATGGTCATTAAAGTCAGGCTGGACTATTTATGGGATATTTAATCCCCCTATAGTGCTTTCATGGATTCCAAATGCACAGTTTATATTATTTTGGAACCATCTCTCTGGCTGAAAGGATTGGTCTCTGTGTTCGTTCAGTTCTTGAAGTTTATGATGAGATTTTCAGCACAGAAAACTTACCCTGAAACTATTTTTACACCACAGATGATATTATTTTGGCACCTTGATTTTTCATCTTCAGAATAATTCTCCAGACATACACAGGTGGACAGCTCTCTGTAGATGACTGTAGAGAACTATCACATGAAGAAGAGGATTTAGACTTTTTCCTATTTAGCTGAATCAAATTACTTTATGTGCTTTGATGGTTCAGTGGCACAAAGGGTAAAGGAAGTAACAGTGCAATTTAATGGCTAGTATCACACCTCAGTAAGATGAAAAAGCCTTCATCAGAAGTCTGTTGTGTTTTCTCCAAGCTAACTCATTATAGTTCATTATTTTGTGTTGTCATAGTCATGGATTTATAGGGCTTTTATCAGGCCAGAAGATATAATATGGTTGTCCTGTGCTATCTTGTAAGTATCACAAACTATGTGATTTTATTAAATGATCCTCACATCAAGCCACGTGTTAGTGAAGCTATAACTTGCATATATATTAGAGACAACATCTAGAGTTTACTAAAGATTTATTCAAAAATCTTCAACCTCCTAGACAGGCTTTGTAAGACCATGAAGCAGGAGATCTGCTCTACTCTCCAGTTTATTGTGGGATTATGCACAGACCAGCGTTTCTCAGGATTTGACACAGTTTAGAGAAAGGATACAACTGAAGCTTTGCCTGTTTAGCACTTCTGAATATAAAGATTTAAAGGCTTCCAATTTGGCATCCAAAAGAAATATAAATGGGGGACAGATTTTGGGGGAAAAAAAAAGAAAAAAAGGCTTTAGGCTCTTTTTGTTGCAGTTTTCTCTGCAAAATGAAGGTAACCTTCAGTTTTCCTTACCAAGCTCTTCAAGATTTTCTGATTAGAAGTGCTACGTAAATGCAGCTTTTTTTTCCCACAGAATTACAAAATTTGTGTTAAAGAAATACAGACGTTCAGAACAAACACATTTAGCAAAAGGAAAGACCTCTTCTACATTATTTTTGCAACAGCATGTTTTGGATCTTAATACTGATTTCTTTGGTTTCTCAAGGAGGAAAATATTTTAGGTGGAACAGATTGATGACTATAATTGAACAGAAAGAGACTGGTTGCTCAAAGGAGACTGTTACGCTTCTGTGTTTCTCTTTTATTTTACCATGGAGGGAAAGAAAATGTTGGATTTATTTATAGCCAAGTAAACTAGGATCCATGCAGCTCTCATTTGTTCCTGTGTGACTGTTCTATACTTCTGGCAAAACTGACTTTTTCTATGCCTACATTGCTTTTTATGTGTTTAAATGTGTCTAACTAAACCTTCTTCACATGTTATTATGCTAACACAATAGGTGGCTATATATAATTACTGGGTTCACCAGTTGCACAGAGGATTGCAATGAGATTTTCTCTTTGTAGTTTTGGTTTAATTGAATTGCTCCTTTGTGGCCATAGTCACAAAATTCAAATCATTGTGTAATGATAACAGGAAATTATTGATAAAAGAATGGGGTTACAGAATATATTCAGCGTTTCGTCACCCACGTGTAACAAGCTTCTGATGAGACAAAGAGAGCATGCCACATAAAAGAACCAGGTGGTGGATAAAAACCTATTTATATTTGTGGAAATAACACAATAAAATAACTGCAAATGGGTAGGTGTCATTTCACATCACTTATATGTATACACGTATGACACACTGCTATTCATTCCTTGTTTTAAAAAGACTTTGTGACTAGGCTATCTGTTGTCATATGGCATATTTTTATGGTTCAGCCAAGAACCATGAAGCTTTTGGTTTTGCTTTGTTTTCTTTTTTTGACAAGATTAAGTACTCTAAGTCCCCATCTTGTTTGGTATCTTGCCTATCCAGCATCATATAAAGAATACAGGATGTCATCCCAGTAGTGCAAGCTGATCTATGAAAACCCCTGCATCCTTGTAGAATTCAGATTTGAATGTGACAATTACCTTCAGTAGTTACAATAAACAAATGTACTAAAGAGCTGCACCTGGCAAACAGCTGACAAGCACTACCTTTGCAAGCTTATTGAATGCGCTTTTACCAAAGATAAACTTGACCACTTCCCTGATAAGATTCCCTTTTCAGTTCTACTGATAGTTCCTTTTGATCCATCAAATTCCTTCCCAAATTTTAGATTTTTTTCCATACAACACTCAGAAGAATTCACTGGTGATGAATATATGTTGTATTTTGGCATTCATGCATTTTCGTTTTAAGAAATATGCTTCAATAACAATTTCACAACTTTTTTGTTGACATTTTTGCAAAGATAGTGTCTTTTAAATATATCCTTCTGCATCCTTCCCTCTAAAATTTATCTGAATGAACAATGGACTCATCTCTGGTGAAGGGTTATATACACCCAACCTACCAGCCTTGATAAAGCTTAGGATATTTTGAATGAATACCAAAATTTATCAGGGGTCGAGAAAATATAAGTGTGTGTCCTGAGCCCGTTTAAATTGTCTTCATAGTCATTGAAAGAAAAAAATCGTATCCAAGGGGACACTCATCATGCCTTAATACTCTAACTAACTAAGACAAACAGAAGTTAAAATGTAATGCCAGTAACTGCCCCTAAATGTACTCATTGCTCTTGTGCAGAGAGCACTTGCTAATGCTTGCTGCTTCTTCACAGCAAGAGAAGGGTGCCCCATAGCACTCTTAGGTCATGCTGTGCCTTCAGATGCCCTTAATGCTGGCAACTTCAAGTGGTTAAAAAACCCTGAATCAGTTCCATAATCAAGGCTTACTCTTGCAAAACATTCTTTTTTAGTAACAATTTCCTTTGTATATGTTGATTTTCTGCTATTCCATTTTTATATCTTAGATTTCAATTTTAAGACCTTTTTCTACCAGAAAAAGCAGATCCCAAATGTCACAGTAAATTAAAGAAAAAAAAAAAAAAAAAAAAAAAAAAAAAGGAAGCTGAATTTTTCAAATTTGCATTATCCCAGTGTCCTAGGGTGACACCCAGCCCTTGACAACCAGGACACCCAGCAACTTGAACTGAAAAAAAAATTACATGCTCTAAAATCATGACTATTAGCATTAGCACCATTGATTTACATGACAAGAAAAAATGGCTGAATGCATAAATCCAAATCTGTGGAATGGGTTCTGCCTTTCTTAGGTAATTCTGAAGTCTTTCTAAATGAGGGAGACACTTCACATTCTCTCATGTTACATTCTCCTTTCATTCTTTCTGCTTGTAATTTTTCTTAGTTTCTTTATGCTTTTTCCCCAGCTCTCAATTATCACTACTCATTTTTTAAAGTCTCTTCTTTCACAGCTTCTGCCCTACTGACCATCTATTTGTTTCCTGTTCCCTGTCAGTCTCACTTAAGCTTGACTTTTCTTCAGCAATGAACTGTCCCCCAGCAGAGGCAGCAATCAAGAAGATTGATGCCTGCGGCTTTCCCAGTCACTAAGACGTCAGTGTTCTAGTCCTATTCTTACCTCCCTCCTTTCCTCAGGCCATTTTGGTTTCTTCCCATACCTCCACCAAGTTGTTTTAATCTACCTTCATCTACATCTTCCATCCAATGTTCACTTCTGGTGCTATATGACAGCTTATTACAAATAGCTTCAGTGTTCAACTTAACATTTCTTCAGTGCTTTCCCATTTCAGTGGACTTCCTTTAGCTATAGGTTTCCTTGGCTATTTCCTGCTGATGACTTTACTTTTCGAGCTATGCTTCAACTCCTAACGTCCAACTGTAGATCAGTTTTCGCACCTTGATGCAGCTACATCATCAATATATATTTCTTTAAAAGCAATGCCTCATGTGAAAAGAATTCAGATTATAAAAGTAATGTTTTCTTTTTTACCAAATGTGTTCCACCTGTTGAGCTGGGGGAATTACTTTACAAATCATTTCATTAAACTGAGGTTTTTAGAAACATATATCTGATGATGACTGTATTTTGGGTTACCTTTTTGCTTATTTTTTTTTACTGGGAGCTATATGGATGTCTGTGCTTATTCTTAATAATATTTAAAATATATTTTAATATTTTAAAAGTTTTTCCTAGACCAGTAGGTAGAGAGCATAGCTGTGTAAGTGTTCTGCACTCAATGGTCATCAACTAAAAAGGGAAAAATCAGAGCAGAAACTACTTGCATATGATAGTTATTATTCTTCTACTTTTTTAGATGTCTTTTCAGTACATTAAAAGAATGGATTGGGTTATTTCTGTGGAGCTAAGACTGCCTATTGATCTGCAATCACATTACCTTGAACTAATAACACAGATTTTTTTGCAGGAGGAGATAACTGAGTTTATGCCTGAATTAAACTGATGGATTAAAACTTGATAAGAATTCCAGTCTCTGTATAGCAAATACCATCAGATCAAGGAAAGCAGTTTGTTCATTCACTGATTGTATCAGGTCATATTTAATATTGTGACATCCACAAGGTTATAGAGATACTACAGAATTGCAATGTTGGGGCATTATTATTAGATTATTAAATGTTAGATTTTTCTTCAGAAGTTTCACAAAGCAGAAACATCTGTCTAGGATATAATATTTGAGAGTTTTGATGATATTTTAAATACATACACAGAACATGTATATTTGCAAAAAATTTGAAATGACTAGCAATATGTTTTATAAGAAAATGTACCATAGAGTAGCTAATTGATATTAATTCCTTTTTTTTTTCTACTACTTAGTTCTAATTAGTTCCAATATTTTGTACTGAAAGATAAAAGAGATAAAAAGCAAGCAGATGCTAACTGTGTTGCTTAGGGTCTGATCCTGCACCGCTGAAGTCAATGGAAGCCTTGTCATTGACTTCAATAGGAGCAGGATTTGAACCTCATGCTCTATCAGAACACAAGGAACAAAAGCAATGGGCACTCTGTCATCCTGAAAGGAAATTTTAACTTCACATAATATTTTTTGGTCTGACTATGTCAGGTTTTTGCACATTAGTTTCTGACTGAATGTAATTCGGGGATTTTGTATAGTATACTAAAAATATGTTGTTGTTGTTGTTTTTCTCAAATGGATATCAGAACTCTTGCCTGTCCAGCTCTATCATAAAAGCTTTTTTGGAAGAGATATAATAATTTTTGCTAAGAAAGTAATTTTTTTCTATAAAGACTATGTGAATTTTACAATAGTTAGAAGTGAAAAGAATGGGAAGCTACACTCTAGTGTAACTATACAAAGATAAAGTAAAGCTTCAGCTTCACAGAAACAGAGCTCCAAATTAGAAATGGTCTGATTAAGCTATGTATGTTGAATGTTTGGTGGCAACCTGCTCAGAGAAGCATGACAGCCGCAGGGCTATTGACTTTCCTGTGCACTGAGCTATTGAGAAAGCAGGTTATGTCACCATGGTCTAATGTACACTACTCAAGAATAATTTCACCAGCTGCACAATAAAAAAACTATGTACTTGAGGGAGAAAATGAGCAACATAAAGTACAATTTAGCTATGGAATGGAGAGATTGCTTTACTGATGTCGTACAAAGGACCAGGAGCCCTTTTTTTTCATTTAAAAACACAGACCAGCTATCTCCTCAATATTTATGAGTTAAACCAATTGTTTTCATAAAAAAAGTGATGAAAAATTAATCCTGATTGGAAAAAGCAAGTATATGTGTTAACATCATACTGTCTATGACCAATCTCTGAAAGGTCTCTAAAATTAGAGAGCTGTACTTGTGACACCTGCTGGGTGACTTTTTAAACCCTCACAAATACGCCTAGCTTCTTCTTTCACTTCATCCATAGTTAGATTTTTTTCTTATGGCCACAAGTTCTTTTCGCAATTTATTATGCTTTTTGGGAACTTTAATACATAGTACTTTGATGACCCAGCTAATGTCAAAGACTTTCAGGATAGTTGCACTATAAACACAAGAAATCGCTTGATGTATGATCGCTTTGTGATACACATTCTAGAGCAGCTAATTAACTTATGTGTGAAGAATATACACCTCCACAGACCTTTGATTTTCACAGCAGAGCAACATCTCCAGATCTTCCTTTTACTGCTTCCTGTGAACTGAAGCATGGTAACTGGATGCAGGATATAAATAAGTGCAGGCCATCACCAGAAGGAACTCTGAACTCAGTGTTGTTTGTTTTAGACCGTTTGAAGCATTTAAGTGCCATTGTCATTAGAACAAACAAAACCCTTTAGGTGCGCAGATGCTTTTTCAATGAGAAATGAACATCATTGTTGAAAGGCTCTATTGCAAGTGTATAAGTGCTACCAAATATGAAATCCTAATTAAGGTTGAATGCAGTGAATTAAAAAAATTCTTACACTGTAACATCTCTATATAGTGAAGCATTTGATGACAGCATGGCATGGAGCCAACCTACTGTAATGACTCCTGTGGAAATCTTTAGAAGAGAGAAGGTAGCTTTTATAGGGAAATCTAAAGAAGTTTCTTCAATAAGCTAAGATGATGCCATGTAGAATTGTCCAGCAATTAAAGACAGTGTATTTCCAGTTTCCTTTTTTTATATGCATTCTCGAATTTAGAAATAGGGTCAGAGGTTGTGCTGCTTCTCTTTTGTAGCACATCATATTTTATTAGTTACTTATTTTATATTTGTTGCATGTGCCAATAAGCCTTCTTTTTTAGAAGGAAGAACAGATTTGGCTAAATGGGTCCTCAGTGGAAAAGTACAAGTCTTCCTCTTCTGGCTCATGGTCTTCTGGCTGTTTAGGGAGTATTAGTGGCCCAAGGATAAATGGTTCACCTCTGGCAGGAAAGGGTGAAGATAGATGAATTCTGTGAAGAGCTGGCTATGATCTTTCTGATCACAGTGGGATAATAAGAAAGGGAGACATCTCCCTTAATAGAGCATTGCTGACTTACCCGCTGTGACAACCCATGGGTGTCAGCAGTTTTTTCAGATACTGGAATCGTCTCACTAATTAATAGCCTGGACAATTTTTGCTAACTTTGACACTGTCCTATGTAGTTTCTTCTGCTTTGTATGTGATAGAACCAGCCCTGACTCCATAGGGCTTATTCGTAACTGAACAGTTGTGTCTGCTACTCTTTATGTGGGTATTGTTTTGTACAGTCAAGCATTTCTGTAGTCTTTCCCTGTAACAGTCAAAATATCTAATTGGTTCTATTTCTAGAGAGAACTCCCTGAGCAATTTACTGAGGAAGCCATGGTTGAAGGCTGCAAATTGACAACAATAAAAGTGTTATCCGAAGTTCAATAGTTAATGTTAAGATAGGAGATGCTGATTATCTTTTTCTTTGCTTCGTTAGTGATGAATGGAAGCAAATTTGATGCAGGCAGCAATCTGGTGGAATGATGCAGAGCTATCTATGAAAACATCTGTACTAATCCACCAATGCAGTAAATTATAGCTACAAGCAAACGACATTGATCCAAGAGGATCATTAACAGCTTTAACCAACTGATCCAAGTAATAGGGTAAATGAGAGAACATTATCAAGATCTGATTTTTACAGCTGTCAAGTACAATTGCCAAAACATGGTTACCACTTCCTCTCAACTTCAACCATGTTATGACTTAAATTTAGTGTATCCTATTGTGGTCAGACAACAAGGATCAATTAAGTGGTAAAATATGCAGGAAAAAATTGCCCAGTGCTCATGCACTCCATTTACCAGGAGGTCAGTCACAAAGGGAGAGATAATTGCTGCAAGCCAGCAAAATTAATCGGGGATGAGCCAGAAAGGATGATGTATGTTCTGTGACAAAGTACGTGACAGAGATGTACGTATAAACCTGTAGCTACTTGCCTTGTTGAGGACACAAGGACGAGAGAAGGAGACATGTGAAAAACAATTAGCATGGCTTCAGAGTGAGCAATTCTTAATTATCCATAACATGTCGACATCAGATAATTAGTGTCCCAATTTTTAACAATATTTGGTCATTAACTACAGTAGAGTAAGAAAGATCAAGAACAGAGCCATTTGTCTGAGCTAAGTGTTACATAATGGTGTCTACATGTGAACATAATACAACTAAATCATGCTCATGGTAATGACACAGAAATCTTCTTACTGTGGGACCAATATAAATGTCCTAAATTCAAGCTTATAACAAGCTGCTTTTTATGTTTCCATAAGGTAGTTTGTTTGTGTTGGCAGCCTGCAAAATAAATAAGACTTCAGTGATAGCTGTAGTTTCAAACTCTCTGACTTGCTGCTTGTCATTTATACGTTTTCATTTTCACAGCAAGTGTCATAAGTCTTATGACTCAGACCATTTTAATATTAATGCTAATTAAGAAAAGGTCATTTCTAGCTCAGTTTTCTAAGCATCCAGGAATGTGTGAGCATGCTAAATGCACACCTCTTTGGAAAATTTTCCTTCAGCTCCTTTATCCTCTGTCAACAGTTTTTGACCATTTTTAACTATGCTTGACAGAGAGGTAGAGATTTTAAGCTCTTACCTGTAGTCAATGGGCCAATAAATACCTCATTCCTTACTGAATGAGGTAAATCGTGTCAGACACATGAGAATCCACATGTGCAGAAACACAGACAACCTTAAACAAAAATATTCACAGAACCGCTCAAACTTTTCCAATGTTAATGCAGGAAATCTTAGAAGTGCAGAATGGGATGTTTCGTATCTTACTTCCATCTTGTTTCTACTATATAGGAAAAGGAGAGGGGTAGACAGATACACACACATGTACATGCACGCACACACCTACATGTAGCTCAGTCTCCTTTTAATCACTCTTCTATCCTGTTAGTGCATTTTTCAGATTTTTAAAGACAGATCTCACTTCCTCTTAAGTAAGTTTAAGATTAGGGATGAGATCCTGTCATTGTAATTCTTAGTTTTACTTTGTATGACCCCTCCTAAACTCTTACCTGCGTTTCAACGGCATTTGCAAAATTATCCATTGAATCTGGTGTTTTCTCTCCTAAGTGTGTATTTGCAGCAGCAGACCCTTCAGTTTCTGTATCTACCATTTCACGTCTGCTGATGGATCTATTTGCCATCTCTGCTTTTGACCTTTTCTGTCTATCACCTAAATGTTGCTGCTTTTTTTTTTTTTTTTTTCTTTTGAGAATCCCATTTCCTAATGTTTCATGGAGAGTTCCTTTTTTTCCATAGCACCCAAGCTCCTATCAGGCAGTAGTGGCTGAGTCAGCACAGCAGATTCAAAGCTTATAAACCCTGATAGTTATGTGGAGAAATGCCATTTATTTCGCTAAAGAGTCTATTTAAGTTCATACAGCCTCTAATCATGGCTGTGAAATGAAGAATTGGATGCTAATATTTCAGAGCCAATACAGTAATGATGTGTCTCTGTGGACCTGCTGTGGAATTATGCCAAATATTCCCTTGCGTAGCTGAGATCAAAATTTCACCCTTAGTTCTAATTTTTTGTATTGCAGCTTAACTGATAATGAAGAGGGAAAAGTGTCATTGCACTTTATATTGTGTAGAGTTAATCACATGAAGTATTTTAGGGCTAAACATTCTGCTCTTTGATGTTGGCATTAAACATTAGCATTTAAATCTTTGGTGGATATTTACATTGCTGTAGTCAGTGGAGATTGATAGGTTTCTTTAGGGAGTGATTTGGAACAGGAGCCAAGTTTAGGAACTGTGCATCGACTCGTCCTTAATTACAGAGGAAGCGTTAGATTACCTTCCCTATTTAGCCACCTAAATTAACTGGCAAAAGTTGATGACTTGAATGCCTTCTTCTTAACACCCCCCACATACACAAATGTTAATTTCTGCCACAATGTTACCATTAAATATTTACATGATTTTGTTTCTCTCCAAGAAAATACTGGGCGAGCAAGCAAATTTTAAAATATTTTATTGTCTGTGGGATTTTAAAGCTCTAAAAAATAATTTGCTTGTCTTATTAGTAATTCATGTTATGAAGACTCTTTGAAGCTGTTTACCAAGGAATTAATTAACCAAGGTGCTTAGTGAGGATATTCATATACAAGTGTGTCCTAAAAATAGGGATATTTCACTTGATTGCAGTTTATAGCTTTAATGTTAAAAATGTTTTAAAAATATAAAATACTGTTCTATGATTTGTTTTTATTGTAATGCTAGTCAAGAGTCCCCATTAGGAGGGCAGCAGGTGCCTTACAGCTTATTTTGCCTACAATAATGCAGTGATGGTCACCCATCAGTGTTACAACCTTTCGTGTAAAAAATGAATTTGATCAGGCACGCAGTGGCACAGAACAATTACAGTCAGATAACCTTCAATGAGCAATAAGTAGAGAAAGTGAACTCCTTCACCAAACCCTTGGGAGTTGTTTCTCAGTGTTTTCCCTAGCAGGTACTCCAGCCTCTCAGAATCTTGTCACTTTCACAAGGCTTTGGAGGGTGAATTCTGTATGCCGAAGAGACTACCTTTCAGACCTGTACTGAGATGTTGGTGATGATCTTTCAGGCAGACATGTTCCATCCCGTTTAAATGATAAGTTGATAGCTCAAACTCCACTGGGATACCAGCATACAGGCAGTGGGACTCTTAAAGAAACGAATGGGTGTTCCCTGTTTACAAAAGCTAAGCCTGCTCAAGAGTTCAGGATTCATCCTCTGTTCCTGGCATGTCAGGGCTCATGCTTGCAAAATTAGCTTCTTTGTCTCTCAAAGCAATGTTCCCATGTTGAGATTGCCAGATTTATGCCCAACTAGCTGAGCATGCTAACAGAGTAACAGTATGGGCAAGCATGTGTTCATACTCCATTTTCAACTCTAGCACCATTTACTTTACTAGATTAAGTTTACCAAGTCTCCTGAGGTAAATTTATAGATCGGGAGGTCTGTAAAATTTGACTTCTTGCAAAATACTGTAATGAGCTAATCTCAAAGTGATAAACCTTTCATAAAACCAGCACAGCTCCTTTTCTGGGGGAAATACCACAGCTGCCAACTGCAGTGAAGTTGGTAAACTGCTACCATGCTTCTCTTGGTCACATGGTCGTATAAATTTTTGTGAATGTAGAACACTCCTGGGAACAATCATGGCTTGTTTCATAAATTCTGTTTTGCAAAAGGGTTATGATTTCTACTGGACTCACAGTGCTTAAATTTGTGCTTCCTATTTTTAAAGTTTGCATTATGTTTCAGTACTGACTTAAATTTTCCTTTCCTACACTCAATATGAAGCCTAGGGAAGGTAAAACTATTCAGAGAATGTATAAAATAGTTTTGAAGCTATTGTTAAAACACAAAGAATTGTTGTTTCAAAATGTGGGAAGACCTCAAGTATGTTTTTGATAGAAGAAATTAGGTAAAGAATTTCTAAAAATGGTTCTCTTAACTTATTTATGCTCTTATTCAGAATCAGTGGTAAGTTTCTTTTAAAGTCTCATAGGTATCTAAGCCATTTAAAATGACTACTAAGGACAAATAGGGTGTCACAAAAGTGCTTTCCATTGAACTACCTCTGAACATTCAGTATTATTCTGTATCACGACCTAGAGAGCAAGCACGCATTAAAAAAAGAGAAGGTGGTAATTATTGAACTTTTTCATACATTGATTCTTTTAAATATATTTTAGTAATCTCAGATGTTATATCTAATATAAGGTTGTTTAGAAATTTTCTGTAAAAATGCGGGATTTGGGAAATGCTTACCCATGCAAATGCTCCATTTTCTTCAAATATGGAATTAATACTTGGAAATTTGCATAAACTAGCTGTAAAAAAAAAAGAAAAGACTTGATCCTGTGGTTTTAGGGTTTTTTTCTCTGTTGAGAAGCACATGTAGTGTAATGTTGTGCACTTAATCGGTGCATCTCAGGGGGAGCTTTGGTGTAAAAGGAGTGGATTTTGACCCATGTAGCTGTAGAAAGTGAAAGTCAGTGATCTCCATTAGACTGTATATCCCGCTGGGCAGTATCAGTTGCCCTTTTGTTATTGTAAGCTCTTTCTCTTACTTTTACTGTTTAAATAAATATATTGAAGCCAAAGAGTTAATGACAAATTCAGGAAGTCTTGACTTAACGGTGATGAAGTGAGATGCGTTTTGTGCCATTCAATGTACACAATTTATAGCCCCGTTTGATTACCGCGGCATGTCCTCTGCCTGTAAGGATTGCACCCGGGGGACCAGTCAACTTATTAATTCATCACTTGCTGCCTTTCATGGTGCAATAGCCCTTTACAGCGTACAAGCAGAGAGATCCTGGAATCTGAAGGCTGCTGGCCGACTGGTTCCACTCTAGCTGCCCCTTTGTGTGCAGGCACAATGCTGGTAACTTTTCCCTGGGCTCCTCTTTCTCAGAGGCCCTCCTTTTGTCTTACAACAGGAGTGTGGTTACAGGGACTTCCAGGGAGGAACAGCCTTCCACAAGTTAACCTGTAGCTTTTTAAACTGCCTTGTGATTTATCTGTCACCTGATCCATCAGCAATGAATAATTTTCATGGAAGGTGCACTTTAATTACCTTCCCATTTGACTAGCATTATCATGCCCTATCTAGGTAATTAATCTCACAAAGTATCCAATTTCAGTCTTTATTGCTGGCAGGCAGGCCTTCTGAATTATATGTGCTTGAATGGGCATCGGGTCTGTTGTTAAACCAAACAGGCCATGAAACAAATTTTGGGTCCTTTCTTTTTTTCTTTTTTTTTCCCCCTTAGCTTAATGGGTTCGTACAGATGTTGTGGTCTAGTTGCTTTTGTTGACATAGTTGAGATTTGTATAATGTAAAGCAGGAAAGGGCAATGGCAGAAAATAGTGGCTGATAAAAAAATAATATAAAGCACAGATCATAAAAGTCAATCAGTCTCTGAAGAAATCGTTACCAGGTTGTGAAACTAGGTACCAAAAATTATCTTTTTTTTGCTCTTGCATAATGTATAACTCTCACAGTATGAGCTCTGTATGCCAAAGAGTTACTTTGTAGAACTGGTGTGCTCACAGGATAAATTAGAGGACCCCTCTCAATATCAGATTAAGGATTTCAGATTGTGTTTAGATTTGTGTTTCATTGTTCTGTGGGTGAGATAGACCTTTAAAAAAGTAGTAGTGAAACAGAAGATTAAATAGCATGGCCATAAGTTTGTAGGTGAGGTTATTCTTTTCTCTTATGTCTGTCTCATTAAAAAATGGTGAAGAGCTAAGGTGTTTGGAAAACTGAAAAACAATTGCCTCAGTGGTTAAAAATAAATAATTGCATGGTGCAAATCTTAATTTGGTTGCCTAAAATTTAGACACACTGAGTATTTTGAAAATTCCTTTCTAATTTTTCTGAAATTGTTTTTTCCTTCTCTATTTCCTCTCAGTTTCTTTCCCATTCTCTAATAAAAAAAATAAAATTTCTTTTTTCAAAGGTTTTGACAGAAAAAAATTTCCAGTGTAGCTTAGAATTCCTTGAGAATTTTCACAAGTCCATTTCCTGGAAATAAATTTACTCACTTTATCACTGAAGCTGATGAAACAGTGTGTTAGTTAAGTTTCATGTTTTAAGTACAGAACAGAATTGATGGATTAGGGGGAAAAAAATAAAATATGAGGATTTGTGAGGGAAATTATGAAATTTTAAAATCATGGGATTTTTCATTGTTATAATTTTTAAGTTAGCCAAAGCAATCTGTATCATGCTTATAACTAAAAGCCCTTGGAAGAAGCAGTTTTTACAAAGGCACAATTGAACTTGTAACACAGTTTTTTTCATAACAGGACTTCTTAAATATTATCATTTTACTGTATGACAGATGATTTTCTTATTTCACGGAGATACTTTTTTTTTTTTTTAATCAAAAGTTTTCCATACGGGGGAAAATTGCATAATTGTGGTTTATGCTTATAATTATTTTAAGGGGAAAAAATCTGAAAATATTTAAGTGGATGTAAAGTGGAGACAACTGTGTTTAACCATGTAGCTCTCACTTCTACCACTTTGAACTTTAGAAAACAGCATGGAGATTGATACTGGAATGCAGAATCTTTCACCTTTAGGTCACCAATTCAAATTCAGAAAACCAGTGACCAAAAATTGTTACCATATGAAAGTTGTTTGTGAACTGTGTGGAATTTAAATTATGATCTCAGTTCATTTTCTTCTTCATAAACTTCATCATAAGCAAGGCTTTTGGCAGTCGCTCAAAAGAGACGGTAAGATTAAAGGAGCATGACCCAGTAAACTTTTCACTCCTGGTCATGATCCTTTCAGGTGAACATAGCGGCTGGAGAGTTTTAGGTTGCTGATGTGAATTGTGCTTATTCTTTGAATAAAGACAAAACTTTAGTTTTGGGTTTTTTTTTTTCCCTTTAAATAGCATATTTTAATTAATTTGTGTCTTCAGAGGCAGATATTGACTCAGTGTTTTAGACTACCAGTCTCATGGGTGCTCCTGCAGCTTGAATTACATTCAAACTGAAACCAGTCATTGACTATAAAGAGAAAACAATTGACTGCCTTTTCTTCTTAAGCAGCTTTACCAAATGATAAACAGAGCTCTTCAGTGTGCCAGGAAAGAACATATTTTGGTAGTTACCAAATGGCTCCTGCCATATATTCAGAGATATATTGCGAGTATAGTAGCTCTTTTCAGTCACAGGAATATAAAAAGCCTTGGAAAAAACCTTTAAAGGACCTGAATAAAGTATGGTCATTTGCAGAGCATGAAGGATCTTTTCCAGCTGCCAAGCTGCTGAGCTTTAGCTTTGCTGCTGACTTCCAAGAGATATGTAATATTTGGTGTGAAAGTATAAGTGTTCTCAAGTTGCACAGCTGGTGTTGAGACAAGATACAGGGTGCTTAATTAAGCTCTCTCATAGTATGTTGCTTTAACAGCTTTCTTCAGAATGGTGGTAGAGCAAAAACCATGCACAAAATAGCCATTTTGAAAGGTCATTTAAGGTACTGTACAACAGCTCTTGTCTGTGAAGAAGAGAATGGTCTACTGGTTCAGGCAGTGGACTGCGGCTCTTGAGATCCGTGATAAATTACATAGTCATTCCCATAGGCATCTTGTGTTACTTTGGATAAATGACTTAATCTCTCCATGACACTGTTCTTCACGAGAAGAACAAGGATAATAGAACTTCTTTGCATCAAAGAAGCATTGTGAGGAAAAATCCATTAATGACTGTGAGGCGTTTGGGTACTATTTTGCTAGTAGCTTTATAAATACGAAGATAGGTTAATGTTATCTATCTTCTGTGATTTGTTTTTTTGGGGGGTTTTATCCTTTTCTTGTTAAAATGTAAAATAGAATTAAGCCCTTGTTTTCATGTTAATCTAGAGGTGTTGGTAGTTTTTTTTTCAGTAATGGCCAAATTATTTTTGGCTGGAATTCTTCTAAATCTCCCTAAACAGAATTTTTCATTCCTCTGTATCTAAATCTTTCTACATTTTAAAGAGAGGTTTTAAACAGGACTAGTCCAATGTGTCACCAGCTTTTTGAGAAAGCTTGCATCTCCTGCAGCTCTGCTGGATGGACTGGGTATCTGCCAGTGTTGCATATGAAAGAAACAAATCTCACCAGGAATCTTGAAGCTTTCAGACAGACAGAGCAGGTAGCAGAATAAACCCTTAAGGGTATTTTAATAATACATTTGCTTATTAAAGAAGGCAAAAAGTCCCAAGATTGTGAGCTTTCTGAAATAGTTTGTTCTTTCTGGAACTTTGCTCTTAATAACTAATAATTGTGACTTTTCTTGGCAACCTGACCCTTCTGAATCTTTCTGCAGTGTTGTAGGAAAGTCTTCCTTTGAATAAAACCAGGTCTTTAATACAGCAGTTTTTAAACTGCAACACTGATGCATTCCTTCATTCCCTAATTGCACCTGGGAAGATCTGGACCTTGTTGCAGTTAATAAGCTGTTCACCCAGTACTCTAAAATAACTATATTGGTCACATTAAACTGCATTTTCATGGCTAACGTTTTTTCTCATCCCACTACTCCAAATGAGTCTCCATAATTTTATGGAGACAGCATCATTGCTCTTGTACCTTTCATGTGGAAAGATCTTGGGTTTGTTTTATATTGGAAGTGTTATAAAGCTTAAGTGTCACCTTTCTGCCACATTGCAACATCATTAAAGACCAGGAGTTTGTTCAGAGGTATGGGCATAAGTTTCTGGCTGCAGGGCAGGCAATTTTAAACCTGATTGTCTCTAAGATCACACGGAAGTCGGTGTAAAGAACAAACTAAACTTTGGGAATCAATTTTGTTTTTTTGGGTTTTTTTGAACTATAGATAAAGTCATGTATAGTCAACAAATCCAAACCACTAATATTAGGAGGTAATCACAGAGAAAATTTTAGGTACAAACACAAAGGACAATTTCCCACATCTCCAGCTGAGGGTGAGCAACGGCAGAACCATCAAGCCTTGGCCTCCTGGTTCCTCCTTCAACACATTGTCAAAGCCACCATTCTTTCTCATGCATTTGCTGTGTGAAGATGTAATTGTTTTGCCACCTTCTTGCTCCACATTGCATTTTGTTGACTCAGCCATAAGCAGAAGAAAGAAACTCAAATGCTTAGCTGAAGCTTTGGGACTTCTACCTTTTTGGGTCCTGTGATGAAAGGACTCCCACCCAGCGGTGTATTCCCCACTTCCAGCCATGCACAAACATTTTGCTTTTCTTGATGATCAGCTAAATTATGATTCTCACTAGGGGAACAGGGATCTTCTGAACCCTGTCTCTTTATTAATCTTGATTTTGAAAACTTTGGGTAAAAGACTAAAGGGGAGGTAAAGTGCATACTGCTGAAGGAAAAAAAGTCAACTTATGAACTGTTTTTAAAGCATCCTCTAGATTATTGTTGAGGTAACATTTTGCCTTTGAACTATGGACTAATAACATTTATGGTGTAGCCGGCTTTGTAGTGGTACAACCCCAAATATATTAAGGATAGATAAATCTCTTTAATGCCTTGTCTACATTTCAGGGTGTTGTAGACAGCTTAGCACTGTCCTGTCACCATGGGAATAAGGTGTCCTTGCACATATCTGTTTTAACCTCAAGTTTCACGTGTTTTTCTAGTCCTCTTTTCTTTCCCTTCTTTCTTACGTCAGTGACAGCATTGTTTAGGGAAATAACAGTGCATCACCAGTGTTTCTGGAATTTTACAGTTATGGAAATCATGCATATCACTCAGAAGGTGAAACATCACAGTCCACTTACAGGGTGAATTCCAAAGGTTTTCAGAATAACAGGTTATACCACTTGTAAATGAGGGTTTTAGCTGGCATCTCTATCAATTAATATAATTCATGTTCTTATAAAAAATTAGGATTTATATGAAATAAAGAGTTATCCTCATGGTTTTTGAGACACAGAGAGTAGAACTTAGCAGTCCACTAAATACCAGATTTTCTAAAATTTTCACTATAGTTGTGAGAAAAGTCATTATTCTTTAAAAAGAAGACAGGAATTGTGGCCTCTTTATCTTTTCCTGTGCAGCACAAAAATGTATTCAGTTTAATGGAATGCCATAATGCACTCCTAAACTGTCAGATTTCTAAATATGAGCCATACATCATGACAGTGCAGAACAATGTATTTTGTACCAAAGCAGTTCTATTAGAGAAGGTAAAAATATGTTAATCCTACCTTGATCATCAGGGACCCATATGAATTTTCATTATTCCATTAACCTTGAAATGAGTAGGTGATACAATTTTTAATTTTTTTAAAGAAAAATCTGTTCAACTACAAACAGTATTTTTCTTTGACAATATTATTAATGACTTCATAGACATCAGTAATTATTATTTGCACATACATGAAATATTAAAAAATCTTGTGTTATACATTATTATTTCTCTTTTGCCCAAGGGAAATTTCCAAAGGTTTCTTTTTTTAGTTGGAGTTCGGGTTTTTTTGGGGGGTGGGGTTTTTTTTGTGTGGGGGTTTTTTTTTGTGGTGTGGGTTTTTTTTGGGTTTTTTTTTTGGTTATTTTTTTTATTTTTTTTTCTTTCAACTTGCATTCATTTTGAGTTAGATTACTAGTATTTTATTGTATTCTCTAGTTCTCAGTTTCTGTTACCTACACATTTCACTGAAATGCAAGCCAGTGTTAGCAAATACAGCCACAGAACTGTTATACAGATTTATAGATTATTGCATTGAATTGTCTCAAGTGTAATTTCATACTAAGAACAGCTGAAAATGCAGCTCTAAAACACATTTTAACCATTCGGGAAATTAACCTTTTAGGTGATCAACACTAATTGTATTATTAAATCCATTTTGGGGGAGGGATATGAAGGGAAAAAAGAAAGTAATAATGTAAGATGATTACAAGCGTTACAGTGGGTAAAATGATTAACTTTTTTTTTTTTGTTGTTTGAGTTTATAAATTAAAATACATCCAGGCAGATTTAATACTGCAAAACATAAGAGTAGTTAGACTGTAGTAACTAGTTATGAATTAAAAGAAATCTATTCACATATCCTCATCACATGAGACATCTTGGGGAATTTGATTTGGGGTATTTTTGTTTGTTTTTGTCATGAACATACATATACCAGAAGAACTGAAGATGTATATGGCTGTGGTACAGATTTAATATAGTGTAATATCTGCAGAGATTAACTGTGATGAAAAATGAAAAGATGAGGCTTAGACTCCTATAAGAGTTGAAAGTAAATTCTTCACTTTTGTGACATTAGGTGCTGTATTGTTGTTATTGCTTTCTTGTCTTCAACTGATCTTAAAAAATAAAATAAAATAAAATAAAAACCACTTTGAAAGCAGAAGCTTGGTAATGGCTGTATGATTAATGACAATGAGCTGCAGACCAATTTTTAAAAATAGTCATGAAACCATCTATACTTTAGATTTAGTAGAAAAAAATAGATTTTTTTTTTTTTTAACAAGTCTGGAGTAATTTAGACTTTGGGATTTGACAAATTTATTTCCTTCTGAAAAGTCCAAGAGTGACCACTTGTAAAACAAACTTATTCTTCAGTGTGAGTTCGACATGGACTTCATCGACCTGACCCTCTTTTTATTGTATCTGCCCTGTGACCATCTCTGTGAGCCTGGAGAAACAGGTACTTTAACGCTACATTAAGGAGTGATAATTAGCTCAGTTTCACCGTTGAAAAAGAAACAAAGTGCTTGAAGGGGCCTGTGTGCTGAGTGCTGGGTCCTGCATTAGTACTCATGACTCCCATGGGAAGGAGGCAAGAGAACAGTTTCCTCTTACTCTCAGGTCTTGTTCCAAAGATCTCGTGTAAAGGAAGTGATGGAGTAGCATGGCTTTGAGCAGAGAGGAGAACCGGATATTTTATCAGTAGCCCCTTATTAGCAGGAGATCAAGAGGAGTATAAAATTTCACCCTCTGCTTCTGAAAAGTCAGGTGACTCAGAAGGTTTCAGGAGAAACATGCTGGAAGAAAAGCTGTTGGACCTGCTTAGCTGAAAACATAGCTCCTTTCATCTGCCTTTAATTTGGCACTGGAGTGTATGTGGGTTTGAGAGCCAGAAAACCTGTCCTGAGGTGAGTGTGCCAGTATTCATGATTTTTTTTTTTTTTTTAAGAAAAGAACAGACTAAGCCTTCTGTTAAAATAGGGTGCTGTGACTCAGAAATGCTGTTCCAGCACTATACCATAACCTGTGAAGTAAGAGAGTCAGGTTTCTTCTTTAACTGTTGAGTTTATTGCACTCCTTCCACATCTTTAGGAATATCCTTCTTTTTAGTCCACAGAGCCATATTTTTGTATAGTGCCTAATTTTCTCCTTCTGTTGCCTTTATTTCAGCTGATAAAGATTCAAGAGGAATCACAGAGAAAGTCCACACTGCCTCAGATTTCACTAGTATTCAGAAATACACTGGGATTTAATGTTGGGGAACAACCAGGAATGACATTCTAACTTAATGAAATGACTAGTACAGATGTGAAAACAAATGGTTGGATTTGTACCATGAGATATTTAGGCTGGAAATTTTAACTTTTCTAGCCATCAGACCAGTGAGATTCTGAAACAGCCTTTTGATGGAAGTAGTGGGAGACAATCTGATTTTAAGATGGAGTGTGGACATTCTTTTTGGAGGAATGACAACACATAGTTGTCTTAGGTAGCAGGTGACTGGATGCAGTGATCTCAAAGTACCCTTCCACCACCTTCTTAATTAGGAAAATATATTTTTTTATGTTCTCTGGTTTCTCAGAAACATTTCACCTGTAATTTGATGGTGGTATTTTTTTTATTGCTTGAGAGAGGCTGGACATAGAAAAGAAAAAATTTTGTTTAGATTGCACAAGTCCAGTAATTGATATGTGAACTGGAAATTATGAAATCACTATGTGTAGGGTAGAGAAACAAGGAGGACTCTGTTCACATTAAAATGGCTGGAAGGGATGTATAAACAGTTATGGCACTTTGTAATATCTGTTTTAATATTGATGTCAAGACTGATAAAGCATAGAGTAAGTGTTGTTCCATTGGATAGAGTAAATTTAGAAGGCAAGCGAAGACTTATACCCAGTTTGTTTATTTTTAAATAAATATTGCATTTGTTAATGTTTTAGAATCTGTAACTTCTGCATCATTGGTGCTAGAAATCCATTTGACTGTATTCTGAGTTCACCATTTTTTTCATCAAAACACTTATTTGCAATTTGTGGGAGGACAAATCATGTCATAATGAATAAAACAAGTACTTGGAAATACTGCTTTACATTGGTACTACAGTTAAATGAGTCCAAATTAGATTTTTTTTGCTAATATGCCATCATTGGTTCAAGCCCAGAAGGCAAATTTATGGTCCTTAATAGGTAACTGGTCTTGTAATGCATTTTAAACAAGTTTTGCCTTTGTATTGCACAAAAACTAGTTGCTCAAAGATTTTTCTGCTACAGATAAAGGTGGTGTCGTCTTATGTAGTGTCTAAGTTCAAGGAACTCTTTGGAAGATTGTGTTTATCCTGGCTTTTTCAATGTTAAATCTTCTGCTCTCATATCCTGTGCTGCTAATGACTCAGCAGCTTCCTGGAGGTGAAACAAGAAGATGCCAGTCATAATCAAGGTGTGAATATGAAGTTTGGAATTGTATTATAAGGAGGTGCTTTGCAATGGGTCATTAACTTGCTCTATGAAGTGAGACCCCTGGAGAAGGGTCTTTGAGATTACAGATTATAATGACATAATTGCCTGATTATGTAGAAATACGATCAAGGTTTTAAAATGTGCTTTCTCTGAATGCTTCAAGTGCTGGATGCCCACTGATTGATGCCCATGATTTTCTGCAGTGATTATTGTGAGGCGCTGTTTCTTTCAAAGGGTCAGGAAAGTTGTGGTGATAGGACATGAGTTCATGTTTCACCAAGTTGCTCAGTCAGGCTTCATGGACACAACAAAGCAGACATCTACCAGATTTCTTGTCTGAATTATTTTACTGCATAACAGAAATGCCACTGGACTTGTAGGCACTTGGCATCTCTGAAAATCATGACATGAGTTAGAAAAAACAAGTAATTGAAAATTAGAGGCTACTTCTAGAAATTTGGGCATTGGCATGAATTGCTTATATACATTCTTTTTTAATTATTATTATATATCATTACTTGAAGCTTAGAAAGGAAAATGGATTTTTTCATTGCTGATCATAGTTAATTTATCAAAAAAGTAGAGCTCTGAAAGGAATTGCTTTTAAAACATTGTGGACTTTGAATCCATTTTTCTTCCTTTAACAAATTGATCTGTCATTCTTGAAAGACCTGCAAAATCCACAAAGACGTAGTAGTTTTTGTACAGCTTTGAAATCATGAAATTGATTCTTTTATATGTGTGAGTGCACATATATATATGTGGTTTAATAACCTTCATTCACCTACTTACCACACTTATTTAAATTTAAAGTATCAATCTAGAAATTTTTCAGTGTACATTCTCCAGTGTTTAGTTTGCTGTGTGTTGTTGCTTTGTTAGTTAGTTGGCAATGTTGAATTACACAAGTGTTTGACTCTGTAGCTACACTTCTTAAACTGTTTCTTTTCACCTATCATACTGAGTTATAATGGGAAGTATTATTACTGGAACTGGATACCTGCAGTGTGAATCCAACTGTTCAAAGCAGTGGTAAGGATGATTCAGAAGATAGTTCTTTCTGACTCTATTATGCCAAACTCATTGTCCCTTGTGGGAAAAAAAGAATTTTGCAGTTGGATTTGTTGCTTTTCAAATGAACTAAAACCCCTGAAGTCCTGTCAAGCTGTAGCCTTGACACAATTTTCAAGAGGAGAGGCGTTAACCTCAGTGTCCTAAGCAAATTCCAGTTTGAATAATTATGTCTCACATCCATGTCACTCCCCCTGTAGCTTCAGTTGGATTAGCTATTCATTTCCTGTCCCAAATCTTTGTGTAGCATTTCCATGTGCTCTGTAAGAGGTTCCACATTTCACCCTAGAGCAAACTGTAATCGTCTTTCTTTGTCTGTCCCCACATACAGACACAGAATAATTGTGAAACTTTTTGCAGGCTCATAGAGAAGCTAGCCAAAGGCCAACTGCATTAACTAAATTAAGATAAAATTCTAGATCCAGAACAATCTGAATTTAAAGCAGGACTTGAAATGGTTTTAGTGGCATATGTAATCTGCTCCTGTCAGTGGAGACAGTACAGACATCTATTCTCATCACTTTAGACATATCTGAATCATTTAACACAGTTGATCATGAGATAGTACTTTCTTGCTTGAGAGAGGTCGCAGGATCTAAAGTAATACACTAAAATGGTTGGCATTATTCCCAGACAAACACATCCAACCAGCAGTCAAGGCAGACTGCCTTTCTGCTCTTCATTCCAGTGTCTTTCAAGAATCAGTTTTATTGCTAACTCTTTTTGGCATCTATATTCAGCTACTGTGTGAACAGGTCGGATGGTATGCTTGAGAAATATGCAGATCACATACATTTCCTTTTGTCCTTTGAGGTCTGTAATCATTCCAGTTTTACTGTAGTGGCAAAATGATTGCAAAAACCAGCACAGAAATAAACAGTTTGAAACTGAACCTAAATGAGGCAGACGGAATAGACAAGTCAGTGAGATTCCAGGCCCACTGTAGGATCTTCTGGTGAGTGTTATATATTGTTTTTTCATCAATGCATTCCATAATTTCGTAGTACTTCTGTGTTGACACTAAAGCTGCTACTGAGTGGCGTCTAGTAAATAAAACTCCATCTTCTCTATGTACATAAGAGGCTTGACCTGATCCTGCTGGATGCTGCACTGTATGTAGTTATTCTTGCATTTCTTCTTCTCCCTTGGATGATAGCAGCACAGTATACCTGAGCATAAAGCTCTTACTGGGTAGGGAAAGTTATCTAGTACAAAAGGTTGCCGCAGCTCAGACCACCAGGAACACATGAGACTGCCTTACACTGGCTTTTCAGAGAATTAGGCTTAACTGCAGTCTCCATTCTTATCTTCAAGACTCTCTGGCCTGGGCCCAGATATCTGAAAGGCTATCTGAAGTCTCAGTGCTTGATAGTTTCACTGCTGGATGTTCTTCAGTAGATTTCTTCACAGAAAATATAAGGCTTATCTGTAGGAGAGAGCATACAGCAGTACAGTCTGCATCAAAGTCTCTGAGTTAATTCCCAAGGAATCTGATGACTATCAAAATATTGCTTTATTTCTCTGTGTGATGCAAATTTCTTGGACTTGCTTCTATCTTGATAGTTGCACAGAAACAGCCATAAGCAGAACAAAAAAGCACTTTGAAGCTTAGGTGTTCAGTTACTCATTTCCCTCCTCCTTGAGAAAGGATGAGGAAGGTATATTAAATTTATATGCTTCTGTGTTTGTAAATATCCCTGACTTATATACTAGTAGAGCTCAAAGAACTCTAGTGAAAATAGGCCAAGTTATTAACAAATTACTATATAGATGGGAAATCATTGCTATGAGAACTTGATATATCTTAGGCTTTTCTTCTGAAGAAGCTGCTAGATTAGTTTTTTTCTAAGTCACATAGATAATAGTGCAGTATCTACACCGATGTTAAATACTAAAATTATGAAATAAATGTTATTAACTTTTTAAGTATTATTTCTTACTGCTAGCCAGCAGGCAGAGATGCTGGCTACTAAACAGAAAACGCAATTTATTTGTGTCCAGTGCTGGATATTGATCTTGGGTTTAAAATTCTTCATCATTTTTTTTGTTTGTTTTGTTTTACAAAAACATGTTTCTTCAATATTCTTTGACTCATGCTAGTAGTACTTCTTTTGGAGAAACTGAAGCTACAGAAGGTTATAAAGTAATTTATGTATATGTGCCTCTGCATCTAACTTCATAATACTTGGTTTATTTCCGGCACTCATGTGTCTCACGATTAGTTTTATTACTGAGATTATTTGTAATGTTTCTTCAGTCAAAAATGTGGAAGGAAAGAAAGACAGTTATTTTTCACAGTTTAATTGTATTAACTTGTTAGATACAGCAGTAAGTACTAGATTGCAATGTGTAATCTCTAGCAACAACTGTTAGGTGATTAATATAGTTGATAGATACATTTTCCACTGACACGTTTGTATTCCTGCAGATAGACAAGTCATTGCTAAGTGAAACAGAAAAAAATAAAATCTACAAACCTACAGCTTTATGCAGAGTCTGGATACCTTTCTCAAGAACATCTGTTTTGTGTTTTTTAATTTCACCAGCTGAATAAATTTTCTGGCTTTCCTGCATACTAGGCTTTAATAGTAAGAACCAACTCAGACCAACATCACGAGAAAGCTGTATCAAAAAAGCCCAGAAGTCTCTGATGTGGTGTCTAAGTTGTTAATTGCTCACCACATTTACTTAAAGCACATTCCTGAGTGACATTCTTTTTAATTAGTAGAAATTATTAGATGTAGCAGGATTTTTTTTTTTTTTCATTCCTGTAAGGAATATATGTACCAGAAAAGAAGAAGGTGTAATATCAAAACTAAAAATTAACTTTCTTGAACAGAAGGGTATTTAGTTGTAAAGGAGTACTTTGCAACTGAATGGGTCTGATGTTTCTTTAGTATGAAAATTTTTGCATTGCTGCATTCACTTCAATAAAATTACCCTCGGGATTTCAGCAAAAATTAAGAGAAGCATCATACCTTTTTATCCTTCTTGAGTTTCCACTTGGATTTCTTTGAATTTGAAACCACAGTCTATTCATTGATTATTTTGCTGGTTTCTGATTTCTTATGTTACTACAACTGTTTAAAAGCCTTATAGGGGTAGGGAGTTGTTCTGGTCATGCCTCTAAGATGACACGGTACAAACCAGCTGATGGACTGAATCAGCTGGTGTTTCGAGTTAAATAGACTTGTATCCATTATTTTCAAACTGTTGTTCCTAAAGGTGTAAGATTACCTCAGGACTCCAGCATGTGCCATTGAGGAGTCTCAGAAGGAGCAGTGTACAGGCCCTAGCAGGAATAGCAGGAAACACATACTTGAACTTCTTATGGGTAGGGTTATTCTTCTCCTCTGGCTCAGTCATTGCGCTGTACGTGTTTCACAATAGCCACTCAAGCTTTCATGGTGACAGAACTGGACTGCCCACACCTTCTGTCGGGTTCCCAGTGGAGGAGGGGAAAGTGATAAGCACTGGCTTTGTGCAGTTCAAACCTTATTCCTATTTCAGACTGGGTACATTATATTGCTTATTGCACAGTGCCAGGTGCTACTCCTGATGCCTTCTCATTACTACATGAACTTTCTAAAATGATTTTGACAGTTCAAGCAAGAGCCACGTTCACAGTGTTCCTCTGCCATTTCTTGAGGACTTTTCTTTTTTGCTTAAGAAGATCTGACTGTTGAAAGGCAAGAAGAGTTTAACAGATCGGGAGCTAGATCTCTGCCTGATACAAAGGGATATACACAGCTATGACCTGAGAGCGTACTGTACAGGTGGAAGTCAGTGCAGATTGGTAGCACATCCAGGACTTTGATAGCATGTGGTCTGCACTCATCCTAGAGATATTCATCCTCAAAAAAAAAAAAAAAAAAAAAAAGTGGGGGGGCACATCTTTTGTTTTCATGAAAGGCTCTAAAAAACTACAGCTATCATCCCAATGTACTGAAGTGGGAATTGCCACTCTGGGTTTGCAAAGCAGTGCTTTGGGAATAGGCTGACAAAGATACCAGCCTTTCCTACCTCCAGGCTGGGGCAGAGACACCAGGAGCTATTTATAGCTGCTGCTGCACAATGGTCAGGTCACAGTCACAGAGACATTTGCAAGGGCTCTGCAAAAGGCAATGTGAAGGTTTATAAACTCTGGAGTTACATTTTATTTATCTGTGCTTTTTGCACCAAGTTCGTGCCGTAGGTTTTTGTGGGTTTGAGACAGACTATAAATAGATGGTTGTTTTTTTCCTAAATATATTTATCTGAGGAAATAGAAAAGTGAAGGGCCACCTGGAGTTAAGATTTTAATATTTCAGTTGTTACAAACCAACTCCAAAAACAATATTTTTTTTCCCCGGAAGATTTGGTGTGAAAATGTTTAGTTGAGCAGATGGAGCCACAGCTGGTAGTGTACATGTTTATCGGGATAGTTGGCATTTAGCTGCATCCAAAACTGATGTCAGGCTTGGAGATGCTAAAAAGCGGGAATGACTGGAAGTAGAGAGGGTGCTGCATCAGATCATCTAGCAGCAAATTTCTTTAATTTTTATTACTTTGGCCTTGTAAAAATAAATTTAATCCAGCAGGAAGTTAAAGGTTTAAAAACAAATCTAAAAAGAAAAGTCAAAACAGGTAAACATTTGCTATTACTATGCTTTAATAAATAGCCTGAGGAGTGCAGAACATAACCCAGAACGTATTGATGTTTAAGGCCTAGTTAGCAAATAACACGCATCTGCTGATGTTTAATTACCATGTATGCTTTGCTGGCAGATTTCAGAAGCTGTATAGTTCATATTTACCAGTGTAGTCTCTTGTTTCACACATGAGAACATTCAGCTGGAAGTTTCAGAGAGGAGAGGGCATATGAATGGTAGTGAGGAACCAAGATGGAACAGATATGTGTAGACAGTAATGATTTTACAGTTGTGTCTAATGCACACAATGAGGTTTGATGTCCCGTTGTGCCAGGCACTGTGCAAAGCAGTGGGAGAGAGTCCCACTGCCAGGAAGTCTTAAAGGAAGAATATGGATTCAGAGACAAAAACCTTCATTTCAAACAAGAATTTCAGATTGAATATCCTTAGAACAAGCTTAATATGAATGAGAGACAGAAGTACACTCTTTCTATGGTCCTGGCCATGCAGCAGTCTTATGGCAGTGTGGGATATTATTCTCTTTAAGTTAATAGTATCCATATATTTATACCGGGGATTAATTTGATTTCTAGAACTAGAGTTTTTAAAGGATAAAAATTCATAATTATATTTTTCTTCACCATACTATTATTTTTCCCAGAACAATTGTTCTGCCTGTGCAAGTTTTTCCTGTATGTTGTAGATGCACCTTGGGCTGTAAAGAAAAGTGGAATGTGTTTCTTTCTTTTCCGTAACACACAACCTTTGATAACACTGGCGTGGCAGAGATCTGTTCCAGTGTCATTCCTGTACAAATGGGGTAACATGCAGGGGAGTGAGATTTATTCACACACATTACTATCCTGTAGGCAGCAAAGAATTTTCCCCTCTTTTTTGGCATGTGATATTCTGGAGCAGGCTCTTTTGTTTGTTGTCATTGCACAGGTAGCACTGAAAAGTCTCTCTCCAGGCATATAAAATGGCTGCATTATAAATGACAGTCTAAGGGGAACCAAACTGCTTTGCTAGATGACCAGTGATGCCTGTCACCTTTTTGCCGGTGGGTTGTGAATGCACAGTGTACTGAAATGTAATGGTGCCTTCAATAACTGAGTAACAGCATGTGGCATTGTGCAAACTCTGAGCAATTCTGCTCACCTTAGGGCATCCTTGGAGTTTGCTATAATACAGAAAGCCCCCCGCCTCAGCTGTCATCTCCTGGGGACCATTCCAATTTCCCTCGTAATCCAGCCTGGGAAACATGAAAAAGTGCCAGAAAGGCATCCTAATCCTGCGTTTCACTGAACTAGGCTTCCTGAAAATATGAGCTTGTACAGAGTGCAAGTGCCATGTTTCTTCCCTGTAGGAAAGTTGCATAAGAAAATTATTATGTAGCAGCATTTAAAGAAGTTTCAATCATAGAATGTGCCTGTAAATAAAAATGATGCAAACATTCAAATTGTTGATGTCCGTTTTTATATCACGGCCATGTCAGGTTTTTAAAGCTTGTGTGCATTTATGCAGTCCAATGCACTCCCCGACGGCAGGGCAGTGGATAATTATGCAAACTTAATGATGGTGAAACAATGGCATGGCAAAACGAGCCATGATGTTTTGTAAGGGAGTGGGTTTGTTACACATATTTACCTCATGCCAGCTCCACAGGACAGAAGACCCACTTTCTGTAGGAGGTGTGAGGGACATAGAAACTTCTTACAAATGGGATTATCTGCTAGCTGTGTCCACATTCTTTCGGGAACCTATGAGGCAGTAAGATTATTCTCATCTCACCTTTTATATTTCAATGCTGTCTCAGGGTTTTACTAATTGTTCTGGACCATACTGTCTCCAGAGCACTAAGATTTATTACCACTAATACAGAACTTTTGGTCAAAAAATATTTTTACACTGTCATTTATGCAGTTTAACATATTATAGATAAACCTGATAACCTGAAAGAATATGCTATGTTTTTTCTTTTTATTCTTTTTCAATTTGAGCTCTATGTTGATTTTTCAATAACGTGTAGCCCTTTTATCACCTAATCATGAAATCTATATTCCATGACATATAATTAAAATGAAAATTTAGTGGATATGTTCTTACTTTGTGCAATGAACTTTGACAAAGATGCTTTGTACACTAATGGCTGCACTCCTTTTAAAAAAGCTAATATAACTGTTCTTCCCCAGGGTACAGCAAAGAAATATAAAGCTCATCTTTTGGAGCTCCTTTTTCAGTGGAGAAAATTATAACATACATAAATACATTTTCTCTAAAATTAATATATGATTTTACAAAAATTTCATTATATTAAAACTACATTTGATCTTAATTTCTAGTGAAACCCAGAACTTAATAAATTAGTAGGGCAGGTGTGAAAAGAAGGGACTTGTCTGATCTCAGCTGCATTTCTTTATTTTCATGGCATACATAAAACTAAAATTTAGCAGGTGGACTTTGTACTAAATCCAGGTACAGTTTTTACCAACAACTGGTGGTGAATATTAAAGTATAGATAGATAAGAAAATATATATATGTGGCTTCACACCATATCTTTCTTCATACAAGTTTTTCTATAAAGTGTGCCAGAAGGATTTAGGCTTTTCAGAATGGTATTGAAATCAGAAGTGTATTCCAAAATAGTTGATAACAGAGACAATAGGAATTATCTAAATTAGAAAAGTGGTCATATTTAAGCTGTGTTCTATAAAGAGGCAGAAATATTGGATGGAGGTTCAGCTGCTATAAGCAGAGAAAGAATAAAAGTCCTTGCATAATGTTTGTTACAATTAGGAGCTGAAAATTAAAGTTTAATTTAGCAATCCATAAAGAAATTAGTATGGATATGTTCTGAGCAAGAAAGTGCTTTACATAAAGAATACTGTTGGAAGAGGTGTTGTAGCCCTAGCAAAGACACCAATTTATTTTAATTTTCATAACATATTGCGATACATTTGACTTTCCTTTGATATGGGAACATTAGTGCTACAACAGTGGGCTGTACCTGGAGAAAAACAATGGAAGTCAGTGAATTAAGTAAACCAGTTTGCTGCATAAGAGTCTTAATGTATATTTGAACATGTTGCAACTGAAACAGAAATTGCACATTAGTTTCCTGTTGCTTGACCCCTGAGACATGATTGTCTCCTTATTGTTCACTTTCTTCAAGGCAACAAGAGTTTGAGGGTCCTTCTTTTGAAAGCAGGAGATAGAATGCAACTTTAGAGTTGCTGTGTACTGCTGCCTTCACATTTTGACTCACTTACAAAGTCAAGGCTGTGTGTTTCCTTGTCTTTCAGGAAGCCAAACTCATGGATAGGTTTAGTAAATTTGATCTTTCATATTACCACTTTGTGGATTAGAGAGGGTTTTTTCATTCCTCATCTTTCTCTCTGTTTGCCAAATCAAAGCAACTTGTTTATCTCCTTTTATATATTTTGAAGAAGAAATAGGCATAGATGACTGAAAAATGAAAAGTCTTTGCTGTGTTCATTTTTCTTGTGTGTGTCAGCACACTCAGTTGTAAAGTATAACTATTTACATAAAATAAAAGCTTAATAGTTTGAGTAAGTTGGGGCAAAATTGAAGGAAGCTTCATCTTCACCCTGATTAGCATAATTTGCTTTGTTTTGATAACCAAAGATTTTTTTATAATACTAAACAGTCTTTTCATAACCTACCAATCATGGTTTGATGGATTAATTCATTTACAGATTCTAGAACCAGCTGCTCCTGTGTGTTGCTGCTGCAATTAGAAAGTCAGTCTGTAAAGATATAATGAACTTAATAAATCTCATGTTTTCAGATTTATGTTTTTATTCTCTACTAGTCATAGGAGAACCTATAGCTAACACATTTTTTCCAAAGGAGGAGTAGGAGGAGGAGGAGTAGTAGTAGTAGTAGTAGTAATAATAATAATAATAATAATAATATACTTAAATAAAAAATATGCCTTTTATAACAAAGCAAGTATTTTTCATAGTTTTCATCTTTGGGAGAAGAAAAATTGCTGGTGGGTGTAGAGAAGCAAGGATAATCTCACTGTCTCACACTGTTGCTAAATACAAATAGTAGTAATGGTCTTATCTTTCAGAAATATTTTTATTAAATACACACAGGAGGGTCAGTCAATGACCTTTTTGTTTAATGCAGTAATTACATTATATTTTCACAGAGATATGCCTTGTAGGGTTCATGACTAAGTACAGGAAAATCCCTAGGAAAGTGTGATGTGCTGATTATTTTCCAATCTTCATATCCATCACAAATAAGAGCAAGAATTGTTATCCAGTGTTGCACTGGAAATTTCTGATGGAGAGGTATCAAGTGTTGCTGAAGATATGAAAGGAAATTATCAGCAGAGTGTAGTAAAGAATCCAAAAATCTGAACTCAAGTTTTGTTCCTTAATCATTTAATCAGACTGATTACTTGATGTGAACTTTTTTTTTTTGTAATTTATAATGTAATTATCTTTTCTTATAGAATGCTCTTGAGCTACATACTTAGATGCATTCACCTAAAGTATTAAAAATTGAAGACAATCTGGTTGCTATATAGTTTATATTTTGGATAGAAACCTGGAAATGCCATTCTATTTTCTCTTCTAATTTTTTTCTCTCTCTGTTTCTCACCTGTTTTAAATAGTCTATATATTTTATCCTTCAAAAAGTGCATCAAGAGTTACGTGGCAGCCAAGACCAGTCAAAATCAGAGGAAAAAAAATACATGAAAATCCAAAGCAACATTATCCACTCTATCACTGCATTGATGTTGGAAGATGTTAGTTCTTCTCATATGGCAGATTCTCCAAGGGGAACTCTCAGGGACTGAACAGACTTTAGGAGCATCCTGGCACTTCTGCTCTTCAGCTGGCTGGCTGAGCAGAAAAAGCGAATCATAATTTGCCTGGATCCATTCCACCTCTGTGCACCATTTGAAAAGCCTGGGCTGCAGTAATGAAAAAAACACAAAGAAGACAAAAGGAGTGAGACCTAATTCACTCCTTGTGATGTACTACTCTAAACTTGTTTTCAGCAGAACTGGATCGATCACTGTGCTGTCCAGCAGCAGCCTTATAAGAACACTTCTGTTTGGGTTTTATCACATACCACAGTGGTTTGAGTCTAGAAAGGGAGAGATCAGAGTTTGCATTATACTCCTTCCTTTGCTTCCTTCCCCCTCCTATTGTCACTTCTACCTCCTACCCCTTCACAGCAGCACTTTTGGCATCAGACATCCTAGGCAAGATTTCTCTCCCACTCAGATCTCTCTCCTACCTAAAAGATTGTTTAGTGACTCCTCCCAAACATTTTAGCATAGTTAGATGTGTGCATTTTTCCTCCCCTAAGTAAGAAATTAAAGTACCTAGCTTGTTTAGCAAGAGAAAGGCAGATAGGAAATGCTCCTTAAGTTAAAAATGCATGCATCTCATTCTAGAACAATCTTCCAGCCAAAAAAGCAGCGACCCCACAGTATTTTTAATCTTCATATCCTGACCACATAATGTTGTCTACAATGTAGTTAACAGAGAATTAAATTTTGTGACGCAGATTTCTCTTTCCAGTCTTAGAAGAGTGATGATTTGTCAGGGTTTATATACTGATTCCAAGAAATTTCAGAAATTAAATAACCTTTTACCAAATAGAGGAAATATCTAGAAAGTGTGTCAGCCAAGCAGGCATATCTTCAGATTATTTTAGCCTGTTCCATTCGAGATAGAGAACTTCCCTAATCAGAATATGTAAATCAAGCTGTCTCTCAGTGGAAGTGGCATATCTTCAAGTGTTTATCCATTGTTTTCAGAAATGTCAGTATTGCCTGGATTTTAGAGAAATAGAAGAGTAAAATAAACCTATTTGAAATCATATTTTCAGCATTTCAAAGGAAATATGAATAAGCAAAGATTGATAATCATGTTATTGGTCAGGCTATGTGAACTTGATAGCAGGGAAGGTAAATTCATGCTTTCTGTCACAAAGAAGGTTAAATACTCACTCCATAGAAACTATATGGTTGCCAGGGAAGTTTCTGAAACTTCTTTTTGAACACTGATCTGAAAGATGGTTTCTTGAAGAAGTAAAAGAGAGGGTGGAGAAACTCAAAGTCCCAGGGTGTTAAAGTCTTGTAGCAGCTGCAATCAGGAGACAATACAGTTTTGGTTGTTTTGAAGCAGTATCTGGTTCAACATCTTTTGAGCAGGCATCAGAATCATTTAGGTTGGAAAAGACTTCCAAGTTCATCAAGTCCAACCTTTTTGAGTGATCTCCACCTTGTCAGGTAAACCATAGCACTAACTGACGTGTCCAGTCGTTTCCTGAACGCCTCCAAGGGTGGCACCACCCTGGGCAGCAACCCTTTCCATGAAGAAATTCTTCCTGATGTCCAACCTGAACCTACTTTAGGCACAGCTTGAGGCTGTGTCCTCTCATCCTGTCACTAGCTCTCCCCTGAGCCTGCATTCCTCCAGGCTAAACAACCCCAGCTCCCCCAGCCATTCCTCATATGACCTACTCCCTAGATCCTTTACTGACTTCATTGTCCTTTGTTGCCCTGTGTCCCAAGGGTGATTTTCATACAGATTTAAGCTCTGGATAACACCCTCAGCTTACATTTGGTATGACATAATAGAAAATACAAGTTTAAGGAATACCTCTGTAAAAGAATTCTATTTTATCTAAGCCCAGACTAAAATAAACTCAGTGTATCTGTTCTTACAAGGAGGATCTTAAATATTCCTTATTTTTTGTGGGTTTTTTTTCATATTCCCAGCATCACAGTAGTATATGTAATAGTGCTTTTGGTGCCTTCTAATATTTGTCTTCATTTAAAGTTGATTTAATCCAGAGGGAATTTTTTTTGGCCATCACAGCAAAATAACTTCATTTCAAATAACATCAGAGGGTTCCAGTCATAGTAACAACATAGTTTTTCTGATATGCAACCATCCATTCTTCATATACAAATACAGTAATTTAAGGGATGGAACAACATGATTGCCTCTTAAAAAGTTTGCATTGTATGCAACTTTTTTGAACTAATAGTGTAGAATTTTTTAACAATTTTGGGTTTGGTATAGTGTCTGGGCCTGCATAAGAAGAGAGGCTGAGTGTAAAAAAGCTTGGTGGAGGAGGACAAGGAACATGCAGTTTCATCTGCAAAGGAGTTGTATGTTTCATGGAGTGCCCCAAGGAGCTGACATATAAGTGTCACCTTCCCTATTCAGTAATGTGAAGCTTTTAAATGTGTCTGTGTCTCTTCTTTGTCCCATTTACACTTCCTGCAGTCCAGAAATTCTGTCTAGGATATTGCAGCTATGACCAATCTCTGTTTCCTGAAACTAAAGGGGGAATGATTATCAAGAGATCTTCAGCAAATTTTTATTTCATTCTTCATAATATTCTGGAGACATTGAGGAGGAGGGATGAAGAACAGTTAATTGGAAGTGAATAACCAAATATGTGTAAGTGTTTAGCTAGTTCAGCTTATGACTCATATCTTCTGTGTGCAAACAACTGAAGACTCATCTTGTGTGAGGTGACCTGGTATTTTAATAGCTGAGCTTTTTCCTTTGAAAAGCACAGAAGAAAGGATTTTAACAACTGAATTCCTTCTTGAGTATCTTTTATCGCCTTCAAGAAGGATGAGAGAATTTAAAGATCGGTCTGAATCTTTCGATTAATTCAGCCAAGCAGTTCTCAGGGGTGGTAGCCCTGTTCTCTCTAGACAGGGTCTTCTTAAATGCCACATAAAATGAATTCATAAAATGATAGCCTGCTGCTTCAGGAATGTTCCAGTGACTGTACTTACTCCCTTCTGAATCTGAATGTCACTTATGACTTCTGGTCAGGTTATTCAGCATAAAAAACCCACAAGATGATGACTGCAGAAGGCCAATTTCACATTATAAAAATTCGTAGCGTTGACTTAATAAAACTATCTGGATACAATATTCAAACTGTTGTATTAATCTTGAAATATTACTGGCAGTAACAATCATGGGGGCCTTGTTAGGGTCTCAGGACTTTGTTGCATATCTTGTTGGGGACTTCCTGTCATGTTGCTGGAATCTATTGGCTGCATCACAGCAGAGAAGTCAGCCCCTGCAGATTTGATAAGAGTTTTTAAAAAAGCTAAACCCCTCAAATATATCATTCATATTGTTCCAAAATGTTGGCTATGTCATTTTTTCTTTAAGAAAGGATGTTCTTTAGTGTTGGACCTTTGTGTACTTTCAAGCCTAATCAACAAGAAGGGTTAAATAGCAGGTAACCAGCTGTAAGTGATGTCCAGGTGTTAGAAAAACTAATTACTTGTAGGTAGAATAGCCTTGTTAAGGTTTAGGGCTTGATGTGTTCAATGATCTCAGACCTAGGGGGGAGGTTAAAAAAGCTTGGGAAGAAGAGGATGCATGCTGATAGCGGACACAAAGAATGCAGAATTTACAGGCCACAAGGACATTTGGTAGAACTCCCAAGATAAGGAAGAAACTAATAAGGCCAATTCAGCAACTCTGCTGAAATCAGCTCCAGCTGGGTAAAAGGTAATTCTGGCAGGTGGACATCATGACCACTGAGTCATGGACTACTCACCCAAGAAACCCACTGACTCAAAAGGAGAGAAAGATGGAGCATGTGGACTAATTAGCATGAAAAATGAGAGAATCGTTAAGCATTAGAAGATAGAATACTAATTAATAAAAAAACTGTGTAACTTGTAGCCAGTGAACACCAATTCCTTTGTTTACTGAAGTTATCAGTAGTAAGAAGTTTGGATAGTGGGTGTGCTTGATCTGGGGAATGCCACTGAGCAGCCAGCCTTGTGCAACTCTGAAATAAATAGTTGATGTTCCTCTTGAGTGTCTAATTTTTGGCTTGTTGCATGCTGGGTAATGAATCTGTTTTTTGTGGACAATACAAAGTGTTGTGTCTTTAAATATATTAAGACACCTTGAGAACCTGTAGAGATTTAAGTTTTCCAAATAATTTAAAAGCCAGCTGAAAAACAAGAGCATTCCACTGACTTGATATATATAATTTGAAGCATCTTGGATCTCAGACAGATAGTAGGACCTAAAATAGATTAATGCTTGTCTTATCTGGGAATCCTTGATAATATATAGGAGTCTTGTAGAATTGACTGCTTTTGTCTACAGAATAGATGTTTCCAAAAGAAGAGTAGAATGCCCAGGCTATGTAGAAAATTATGCATAGTATATAATATTTTAGGTAGGATTTATAAATGCAAAACTATTAATGAAAACTTAATATCTGTGTTTATAGGATTTCTGCTTTGGTCTAATCCATTTGCCCTAGGAATTTGTATGTGTACTTACAAAGGCTTATGCCTTCAAGGCTTCAGTCTTTTTCTGTCCAAAGCTAGAGGCTTGAAAGGGAGAGCTAAGGAAGGACAAACCATAATAAAATTCACCTTGAAGTTAATGTGCAACAGGTGTATTCATTTCTAGATGGATTCCCTCTATACTGTTCCCTCTGCCGCGTGTATGAGATTGATGAGACATGAAGCAAACTGAAAGAAGTGGACTCTGAAAGGAAGAATGCAGCAGAATGTGGAAATGCTTGGCAGAGATCTTTCCACCAAGTGCACTGGCATCCACGTGTAAACCCAGAGTAACTTAGCTTAGTATTTCCCTGAGCAAAGTTTGCCTAATGTTTATTACACATAGTTACATGGAGTTTTCAGTCCTTTGCCTGCAATGTTTGAAATTTAAAGGGCAAATATATCTACTTTTTGTTCTTCTTAAATGTGGTTACAGTATGGGAATGTAGTAGCTTAGATTTAAAGCAGGCAGTTGGCTATAGATGGGTTAATTAATTTGGACTTGGTCCCACAAAACAACCATTTTTAACAAAATAAGTAACCAAAAGTCAGAATATTCTTAAATATCATTGGCTTTACTTGTACTAAAAGTTTAAGCACAGGTTTTCAGAATTTACAGAGCTGTAGTTACTTACTAGTAGATTAAAAGTGTTTACTCTCCTACCATTTTCTTGCATCAGATTAAACAATTTCAGAGTCAGAAAATGAAATTATTTGTTTAGAATGGCATAACTTCTAAATATATGATTTATTTTCTAGCAGTGCTATCTTTCAGGAAGAAAATGAAAAGGAAAAAAATCAAAAGCAGAAAACCTTTTCTGTGGCTTTGTGACTCATTTCAGGTAAATGATTGATTCAGGGTAGCTCAGAATCTAATCTAGTATGACCCAGTTGTATCAGGGTGAATTTGACTTTAAAGTATTGCCCATTCCTGGAAGCATGAGTGAAAAAGCATTGATTCAACAAAATCAGTCTTTCCGCAAAGTAACAAGGCGTATGTAAAAAAAGAGTGGTTTGGTGTTTATTTATTTATTTGGTTGGCTTTGGGTTTTTTTTTTCCCTACACTAATCTGTGAGAGACAGTGAGTGTAAATCATCTTTCCCTTTGTGTATTAAGTCTCAATTCATTTGTTGAAATACAGAGCTAAAGCTGCTTTTTGGAGCAGCCCATACTTTAGCATATTGAAGACTTTCAGAAATTAAAGATTTTTAAAATGTAATCTCTTCCAGGAGGCAGTGAGGGAAAGCATCTTGCCAGAAGCTCATCTTATTAAAAAATGACTGAATGATTTATAAAGTAGCATTCAGACTGATTTAATTGTTGAGGCTGGAGAAAATCATATCCTGAATTTATTGCAGATTGGGCTGTATTAATCTGCAGGCCAGGATTTCACAGCTATAAGTTTGTTGATTCCACCTCTCTCTTCTTTCATCTCTCTTTCACATCCTCCGTTGCCCCTTTTCACTTCCTCTTTCTCCCCATATGTGCTTGGTTTTATTTTTTTTTTTCCTATTCAGCTTCCAAACAAATTAGATTAATTCTGATTTAGTTTGAAGGAGTAATGGAAGTCACGTTTTTCTTTCTAAAGCTTCCCACTGATGAAGGGCAGTGCTTGGACAGCTCTGTCTTTGGGTTTATTCAAAGCTCTCCCACTTGGCAGAGCCGAGTGTATGCGAGTTCAGTTCAGTCAGCCATTGAGAAATAGGTCGTATTTTCCAGGAGTAATAAAGGTTTGGTGTGGGTGGATCCTGAGATGGAGCTTTGAGTTATCATATGGCACATCACTCGTTAGTGATTAAGCCTCAAAGGCTTCAAAACAGTGACCATTTCATGGAAGATAAAGAATATATTGTATGCTTGCAACCCTTCAACTTTCTTTGTGGTTCAGTCCTGGGGTTTTGTCTCTTTTAAAAAAATACCTTTAGGAAGCTTCTCTCACACTTTGTCTATTTATGCTGTCTGAAATGAGATCCTACTTCTCCCCCCAAATCCTCTTCAATTTTCATAAGGAAATATGCTGAAATTTAAGAGCTGCAAACAGGTTTTCAACATTTTCATATGAATACAAAGAATTTTTATCCTCTTAAAAAAAAATAATAGAAGTTTTATCCTTCCCATCTGTCAAAGTGCATAAACCTGCTTTCTAGAAAGCATATCCCTGATGGCAGGCACCAGAAAACTGGTAAGAAACTATGTATATCTCTTAATAGCAATAATTTTACAGTGTTTGGTAGAGCTGACTAGCATGACATTTCATGTGCACTTACAATCCAGACGTGCCTAGAAAAATTCAATAAAGTTTAAACATCTAATGTTACTGCAGGTGTTTTAATTTTGATACCTTGGCACATACAAATTTCCTTCTCTTAGGGTCTTGCTTGCAATATTGAAAGCTCAGAGAAATCCTGATAGTTCATCATGCTTGAAGTGCTTGAGTGAGGTGAGGATGCAATAATGCATTTGTATTGTGACAAGCTCTTCAGGTTTCCCCCCACCCCGCCTCTTTTGTGCTTTACCCTAGATGTCATCCTGAGATAGGGAGTGGAGCTATCATTTAATCCCCTCTGTGTTCCCAGGCAAAGAACTGTATTTTTCTTTAAGGGTACGTATCTTCAGTAAGAGCATTAGCAGAAGAACGTGTAGCCCACTTGGCAGCCCAGGATCTGGGCTCCTCTTCCTGCCCCTCTGTTTACTTGTGGATGCAATCAGATCATTGAACTGCAGCATGCTCCAAAAGGCCCATTAAGCATTCTACAGCGTGCTCCTTTTTTCACCCATCTATGCTACAGAATCAAAACAAAATATTTATGCAGAAGTTTTGGAAGTGTAAAAATCAAAATCTTTTGCCCCAGTGTTAAAGTCTGGAAGGAGAGGAGTGAGTTGTTGATGCACAGAGAGATTTCTGAGCCACAACACTCCTGAGGATGGCTGCTGGGGAGTCTCCAGATTTCTCTTTGTTTAAAACTATGTCACCATTTGAAATCTAGCTAATGTGGAGAGAATTCATAAGCTGATTGCATGCAGCGCTTCCCTTGTTAAGGGTTAATTATTATGCGTCTTTCCTTGCACCATATGGTGGACTTTTCTTTGCTCTGAAATGCCTCTCCTTTCAACAGCTCTGCAGATTAAAAAGTAAAGCTCATTAGCTAACAAACGCTATTCCTTTTACTTCAGATTTACATGGTTTTATGTAATTTTACATACACTTGACTCATTGTCAAGTATAACTAGATACGGTTTATAAAAATTGCTGTCAATTTTTAAAATTCCTCTTTAAAGAAGTTATGGTAGTCTTTCATTTTGTTTTTCTGTACTTTCTTTATTAAGAGGAAAAGTTTTCTTTCTGTACCTCAATACTGTGTTTACAATTAGGAATGACCATGGTCATATATACTCCTCAAATGGCAAAAGTTTAAACTGTTAGTTGCTGCAGGATCAATGCCAAACATCTCCTAATAAAATTTGTTGTATGAAGTCAAAGCTTCCTTAAACATATTGACTAGCCTAAATGTGGTTACAGATAGAACCAAACTCTTAATTTTTGACTAAAATTTTTCAGACTAACAGGTTTTTTGGTTTGTCTGCTTAGTAGTTTGTGGAAGAAGAATACCACACTTTTGAAATAAAATACTCATCTTTTGTGTTAAGTGAAAAGAGAAAGGGTGGAATGTGGGAGATTTTATGACTTATTTATATAGGCATATTTATTTGAGCCACACTTGCAGCAAAATAATTGAGTTGAAATTCTGGCAAGGAAATAGCAATTATTGATTATTTTTCTTTTTTATTTTTTTTTTATTAAATTCCTCTTTGATCTGGCATAATTGTCCGTCTTTGAACATTACACATTTTGAATGCACCTTTTGTGGACTTATGCCTTATTGTGTGTTATGGAGATGCTCATAAACATTAATTTTGATGAGTTCTGGCAAATATGGGATAATGGAATGTTTTAAATTTTGCACATATGTTATCATTCTCTTTATATTTTTATATAATATTAAACTTTAGGAGCCACTGGAAACAATCATTACTGTAATACTAAGGTTTATTCCTTCACTATTGCCATTATCATGCCCTACTGATATTATTGCTGTCTGGCTATACCACTAGCATTGTTGATTATTAATGGTGGAATAAGAAAGGGTATTCTGCCAGTGCATTTTAAATATTTGGAGAAATGGAATATGCACTCTCATTGCATATTTGTGATGCACAGTTTGGGAAAACAGGGCTTTACTGAAACTAGCTTTATCCCATTTGATGCTTCATTTTTATATTTTTCCAGATATTTTTAAGCTTTTTCTGCTGATGACCTATCTTTTTTCTGATTTATTGTTCGAAGACTCTTTACTCCAAAATCTGATAAGAACTGTTACACTGAACATTATTTGTGATGTCACAAATCAACTTTATGGTTTTTCTGCAGGACTGAGCTCTGCTAACCAAGATAGAAATAGAGGTACCCTATCTTGTTTCATGCAGGTATTCCTGATAAAGAAGAAGGATGGAAGTGACTTATGTATAAGACAGGGGAAAATAGACATAATTCAGTTACTTTCCTGCTATGAATATGTCTTATTAATTCCATGGAATCACTGTACTTTTTGCCTTATTTTTGAAGTATACTTAAAATTATCTCTCATTTGCGGAGCCATATAACTGCTACCAAGCTAGCTGAAAGACAGTGTCATTATCAGGGCTGGTTTGTTGGGGGTTTTTTGGTTTTTTTTTGGTTTTTTTTTTGGCCTACTGTTTTTCATTTCTTTTGGAATAGTGTTAAAAGACTCCCATCAGACTTCAGGCTGACACATTAGTCATTAGATCCGCATATAAAAATGCATTCTCTAACCAAAAAAGCTTTTTACTCTAAGTAACAATGGCATGCTATGCCAAGGACAAGGTGAAATGCTAATGTCCTGTTTACCTCCTTCCAACGGTCTGCATGGTGGAATAGACAGAAGTCCTTACTCTGAAGGACAGCTTTATGATTCTAATTTCAGGAACTTCCTGAGTAATTAAGACATGCTCATTTATTATGCCAATTTACAATGGTTCTGTCTAGATGACAATACAGATTCCTCAAATTTCTTTCCACTATTTTAGATTAAAATCTTTATCTGCTGGTTTGACACACATTTCCCATGTCTTCTTTCCTAACTCTCTGACATGGACTTTTTTTTTTTTTTATTAGACATGACAGAAAAAACGTTGCTAGCTTTTGAACTTTAGATTAGATAATTAAGTCAAAAGTTAGTGAGAGTTTGCATTAAGTCAGAAGTCAGTGAGAGTCTGCAAATTTGGGACTTGGAAAAGTTTGTGTTCCAGAGTATTTAAAATATCACTTCTCCTAAAGACTGGTGGAATACATATTTAACTAGACTTCTGGTTAAAAAACTCACAGTAAAACCTAGAAAAATATATTTGTGCTTTTTTAAATGAATAATTATGCTAGTCATTTTTGATTGTTGTAGGGGTTTTTTTAATGAATGTTTTAATATAGAACTAATAAAGAATACAAATAATTACCAGGGAAAACTCTTTTGACAATGAGAACTGCTGAATTCAGACATTGCAGAATACTGCATCTTATTGGTGCTTTTTTGTGTAGGATGTTATTTTTGGGGGAGGGGAGGGATAAATCCAAATAACTAAATGAAACATTATTTATCTAATTAGATCTAATATCTAATTATTAATAGATATTTTTGAAGTATTTGTAAATATTTCATTCCTGTATTCTAAAGTTTTATTATTCATTACATATATTATATATGTATTATATATTACAAGTTATGTTGCATTGAGACAATACTATATATTAGAATAGGTAATCATTGTGGTATAATTATATTCTGTAGTGCTCATTTTTTAATCTTAGAATTATGAACCATGTGACTCAAATTCATGCAGCGTTTTCTTTTCAATAAATACACTAATATTTCAATGTGTAAAGTGCAACAGATAGGTGTCTTATGAACCAAACACTAAGTTACATCTAGATAGATATAAGCTATTAATATTGCTATTATATTAATACTGATACAGCTCTATTAATAACAGAAACACACAAGGAAAAAAAATCCAAACCAACCAAACAAAAAATCCTGTTGGGATGAAGAAAAATCTTAAGTATAATATCAAAACATGTGAACTTAAATTTGGCCAGAATTGTTAGGTTGAATAACAGCGAGTTTAATTTTGTTCACTGTGCACAAAACCAAATAAAAATTACATTTGTAATACATAAATAGAAATTAAATTATAGCATTCTCTGGCACTCTACTGATTTCTTTCAGCTAAAAACCTAACCTTATATCTCCATGGAAATATGTGCATTTTTAAAATTAAAAAAAATAAAATTAAGGGCACAAAAAGTATCCCTTATGCCATCATTCTGAAAATAAAATTATGGTGCCTGCTCTTTCTTCTGCCTTTGAAAGCCTCTTCTCAGGTACCCAGATCTTAAGAGCAATATTTCATGAATAAAAAGGGTTGTAATGACAGTAGTTAAGGGAAGGTATTTCATAGACATCTGTGATACAGAAGTATCAGAGCATCTCACCCATGCACTCACTCATTCCTGAGATACTCCAGCTCCTTACATTCAGTTCTTTTCCAGAGTAGTTCTCACAGGCAGTACTAGTAGTTGCAAAAATATGTCCTAAATTTTCTTTGCAATGCAGGCCGTTTAGTGACTTCTCTATAAATCGACTTTAACCTGTAAAAAGAAAGAGCAAGAATGAATACATGTGTGTAATTAATAAGTAAAAGCTGAGTGTTTAATATTCAGCATTGTGTAATGTAGTCATACAAGCAGCAAATGTTTGAATGGCATTTCTGAGACTACTTCCTCTGAGTGGCAGGAGCATTTTTGCCTTGAGCTGTGGCCAAGTCCTAGATATACATAGGGAAACCCTATTTAAAAGAGAGATACAGTGAGCTCAGGATTTTGCTTTCCTGCATTTTGTTAGCATAGGTCACTAAATTGATGTTTACACTTGAACAGATGCAGCTTTTAAAGCAGGAATTTCACTGTGAACTGACTGCCCTGAATTCTCCTCTAACCTTGCTTTAGATAGAGATGCCATCATTTCCACAATTAAGAATAAAGAAGGAAGGAAATTTTAAAAAATAGTAGTAAATGCTGTTAATTTCCATTGAAACATTGTTTTGTTAGGCTGTTTAGTGTTTTGTTATGCTGTGTTTTATCCCTTGTGCTAGCTTTGCTGACCTTTTGGGCAAGCTTTGGCCAACTGAGATTGTATTTGCACAGTATATCATCTTTTGACAAAAAAACAGTTTCTCCAGACTCCCCTGGGACAATATATCTGTGTAAATTCAGTCACATACACTTTCTAGATAAGGACGCAGGCCTAATTTTAATCTCTATCAAGTTTAGCACCTACGCAGAAGACTTTTTAATGATAAAGTTGGGTTTGGGTTTTTTTAAGACTCTCATGAATCCAACAGCAAGACATAGGGATGTTAAATCAGAAGGTGACTTTGCTCCAAGTATTGGAGATTTTATTTTTAACTTTGGTGTGCCACTTAAAGCTGCATGATGATGAACCTGGGGTTTCTGGTCTGAGGTCACCCTTAGAGCATGAGGCATCCAGACACCTTCCAGTCACTGCACCAGATGCTGATGCTTAAGGTACTATAGTTCCCCAGCTTCATTTTAGATGAAAATTTCTAACACCTAGGGCAGCTGTATCTCTGTTGGTAGTGAAATTCCTCATTTTCTGTACTTTTTAATCAACATGCTTTCAAAGTGTTACTTCCCCGATGTATTAGTAAATGCTAATAAACAATACATGTTTTAAGTGAAATAAGAGAACCTATTAATAATATATAAATACTTGCTATGGTAGTACCTGGTTGCTATAAAAACCTGTCTTGCCAAACTCAGGATTGCCTTTGCATGGGCATTCTACCTTTTTTTTTTTTTTTTTTTTTTGTCAGAGGAACATAATGTAGTGATTTATTTAATTATCGGCATCACTTTGGTGGATTTGGTTGGTTTGTTTGTTTTTATTTTATGATTATTTTTGGTTGGTTTGGGCATGATAATTATCCCAGCTACACAAATTCAGTGTGCTGTTTCTCACAAGTAAAAGACTATCAAAATGAAAAATTACAGTGTTTTCCCAAGAATATCTCTGTGTAATCAGAAATCTGTATTTAGCAAAGGAAGAACAGTATTTTTTCAGGATGTAGAGATTCATTAATTGGCAAAAATCAATGCCCCGGCAATATAAAAGTCCAACAGCATTTATAAATATGCAGGCAGTGCCTCAATAAAGATAATTAGAAGGTCATCAGTTTAACACTTTTTTTTTTTTGTTTATTTTATGTCATTAATGCACAAGTCATTTGTAATATTGATTGTTTCTGGTGAGCAGACTTAACTTGTGAGCAGTGAAAACAAAGCAGGTGTATTAGCTTCTATTCACAGCTGATGCTCTAATGATTCAGGTAGACAAGAAAATGCATAAACCAACCAAACAAAAGAAGTGCCAGGTGATACATCTTGACTGAAAGACCATAGTGCAGCCTTCATTGTGCAGAGAGTTTAAGAGCCGTATCCTGATGTAAATAGGTGAGGTCATTGTTTACCTCAAAGCTGTAAAAAATGCAAGTAGTAAAATGAACTTAGAAAGTTGAAAAGAAAGACGGAAATACTGAGTTAGTACATAAAAGTATATGTCAAAGAAAGAAGTAGTTTTCTAAAGTGCATTAAATAAACCATTTTTAAGACAGCAATTTCAAAATAGCTACCTTGGAAAAGCAAATCTTTTGAGAATTTGCAAAAAGACATGTTAATTTTATTTAGAAGAAAACTGTGTTTGAATACCATGACATAAGAGTCAGGAAGAAAAAAGACAAAAATTAATTTCATTGAGAGTGCTTCTTTATTCTGCTCACATAATTTTTTTAATATTATTATTATTTTATCTGTGATCTAACACAAGGCTGGATGATTCCTGTGATGCAAAGATATAATTTGTTTTTACAGCCCTTAGCAGCATTTTACTCTTGGGGCCTCTTTCTCAAGTGATACGTGCTGCATCACATCCCTTACAGTCCTTTGGGGGATGCAGGCTAGTAGTATGGATGCTTTCTACTGACTAGATTTAGATCATGGTTCCAAAATGAAGAGGGGTGGAAAGAGGTACCTGTTTATCATTTTGAAGAGAATTTACCATTTTCAATTAAAAGGATGGAAGATAATTGTAGGATGTACAAAAGAGCCCAATTTTGAAAATCTCTGTTCAAACATAATTGTCTCTTAAACAAACCACTCAACGCTAGTACATCCCTGATTTACATATGTAACTTTTAATCCTCCTCTTCATATGCCATGGGCAAACAACACAGCAAACATCACAGTCTGCTGTATTGAGATTTTTGTTTTAAGTAAAAGTTTAAGTTATGTAAGTTCCAGTTAAATTTACAGTTAAGCGAAGGTTTTCTGTAGCAATATTAGAGAAAACCTAGAAATATAACTTCCGGTGGTTGCTCTAAACCGTATGTAAATTTGGGTCACCTCTCTTACCCATCCTTTTGATGACTGGATATAGCCTTCCTTACAGTATCTCTATTTTGCTATACTTAAGAAGCTTGTCTCTTTATTTCTCTTTGGTTCTTCTATAATAGAGACACTTAAAGTCATCATTAGGCTCTACCATTTTGTTATTTAAGCATCACAACTTCATTTGAAAACTTTGAGTGCGTTTAAGTAGAAATTCTATCGAGAAAAGAAGCTCAATTCAGTTTTATCAGACATATATAAGAAGGAAATAGTAGCATAATAGATATATAGGAGGAAGGTTGACCTTTCTTCTCTTTGCTTTATTCTGTGAGGAGAAACAGTTTTGCCTATATCAGCTTCTATTCAGAGAAGCATGTGGCTCTGTCCAGGAAAATCTGATACAGGCTAGGGTACATTTCTGGATTGTCTTCCTACATCCTGATTCCTGGCAAAGGGACTTTGCTGTGGAAACAAAGGAAATAAGGGAGATTTACTTTCAGTCCCAGAATGACTGGGGCACAGGGTGCTGTTTAAGCAAAACCAGCATTCCAGCAAAACTGTCACTATCCGGATAGCCGCTGACAATCTGGAAATCTGTATCTTGAGGAAATGGCAACAGTGTCGATCCACCTTTTACTCTGCTGATGAATAGCCTAATTAAGAGTGTAGTGTGTTCCATTTGTTATAACCTGAGTTTTACAGTGCCATGTTATAAAGTGCTAGTGGTTAGACTCTTCCTCATTTCGCCGTAAAAATAATACCACTGGATTTTTAAAAAAACATGAAGTGCTCCTGTCATCCTTTTATATTTATCTGTATTTTCTGCCTTTGAGCTTTGTTCTTTTAGGTGTACCATTAAAAATTAGTCACCAGTTAATGTGCTGAAGGCTTTGGGTACCTAGATGATTCTTTGGAAAGAACTAAAGAACACCTGCAATGTCTTAAGGTAATAACTGTCAAACTGTCAGAGACAAAAGTAACAAGCAAAAATATTTGCAACAAAAGAAAAGAGAAGACAGCCGTTGGAAAGGGAAGCAAACTATATTTATAAAGCTGGTTGTAAAAGCAGCTAATGCTAAACATGTGATGTTTATGCCAATAGAATGAGTCAGATGTGCTTCAAGTGAAATACTGTATTTTGAGCTGCCTAATGTCACCAGCGCCTGCAGGGACAGTTTGCTAACTCCATGAACACACAGCCAGCGCTTCAAAGTAATTTTCATTCTGTAACAATGGAGCTTTAAAGGCATCCTCCCTTATTGATCTTGTTTTTGCATGATTCAACTTGTTAAGAGCAAGATAAAGCTCCTTTGATAAACATTGATATTCTATAGGTAGGGAGAATTTCTTTTGTCTAATGTTTTTATTGTCATTGTTTGTATCTATTCAGACAGCTTAACCTTCTGTAAGCCTCTGGTAAGTCATTAAAATGGCTTTCTCCCACAACAGTTAAGCTTCCTTTAAACTCTAGCCAGCTGCTTGCATTCCTGACCTTCTGGAATTCTGAGCCAGTACTTGAGACCAGTCATGGCACCTCACCTACTGTTACACAGTCTGGACTGGGCCAAAATTTTTCCAGATTTTACTTTCTTCATGTAAAATTTATTGAAAGAGATGCAGGCAACTGATTTTTTCAGAAAGAATGCACTGATAAAAAAACCCACATCCTTTCCCTTTCCATTTCCCTTTCCTTTCTTGGGACTATATTCCTCTCTTCCTTCTTGAACCATATGCACTCACCTACAGACTAGTATGAAAACTAAGAGAAAGGATCAAATGGGATAATTTCATAATAATCTAATCCATCTTCAAACGTGTTGCAGATTTGGAATTTCTTTACTGCTTTGTTTTTTTGGGGGGAGCAGGGGGGAGGAGTTGGGTGGTTTGAGACCTATCTTGATATTAAATATATATATTAAGAATGCAAATATAAAAATGCATTCTAAGTATTTTAAAAATCAAATTGATGATCTCTGTTATTCTTTTAAATTCTTTGGCAAGCAGGTCAGCAGAGTTGAAAAGTGGAGAAATACATATTTAACACTAGAGTATGTAATCTAAGTGGCCTGGCTGCACAGTAAAGTGTAGAGTTCAAGCAGAATTTGGGGTGATCCTGTAACTTCAGGCCATGCTGAGTCACTTAAGACACATGTATATGGCTGTTGTGCTCTAGGTCAGCTGGCCAGCTGTTCACAGGTTGAACCTCACCAATCTGCGTTAGTCACAATCCTAATTTATCATGGGTTTTTTACGTATTTTTTAAAAACATGCTTCTTAGAGTACGATCTTGTGGAAATTACTTGCAAAAACTCAAAAGTCTGTTTGTATCTAGGGGGTGAGAGTGGTTTCTAGGAGCTCTGGAGAAAAGTTAATGACTGCAGCAGAAAGGTGGGTAGGTGGTAGACTCCGTCTGCCAAACTTGGCTGTGTGTTGCATATTGACACAAATTTTAAACTCTGAGTAAGCCAGACTCTTTACAGGATATGCCTCATTTACCTCTTGAAGAGTGGCAGATGTTTCCACCATCCCTCAGAGCGGAGTCCAGCCCCCCTAGCTGGGTGCCTGAGCTGTACCAGAGAGGATGCTTCTCTGTAGGTCTTTTAGGGCAGCTCCTTTCCTTGATTAGATTTCTTCTTGGGAAAGTTTTTCGGCATTTACTAAATAGACTCAGAGGTTTAAATTAGGAAGGCTAGTTCCAAGCTGTGGGTAATAAATTGAGACAAATACCAGAAATTAGCATCTCTGTATTTCTATCAGAGAAAACAAACATTAGATGAATGATTTAAAATTTAATAATGATAATGAAATTATAAAAAACCACAAACCTTATGAAAGATGTAGAATGAGAAAACAGTCCTGACAGTCAAGTGATGTAGGTTCCATCTTAGGACACACCTGTGGAAACAATCTAGCTTAAAGGCACACTTAAGACTGACTTACCTGAGATCTGAATGACCAGCGGGATCTCCTTCTCCACTAACTCAAATTACCTTAATGACCCTGGACTTGTATTTTAATATGTCTGGTGGAAAATTAGATGGGATCAATCCAGGCAGGTATGGCACACTGGGGTATGAAATTTGAGTCCAGATAAGGAGAATTATGTTTAATGGTGAATTGTACATTACCTTAAAGACTGTAATGTATGCAGTAATATTTCTTTTAAAAAAAGATAAGCCATTTGTGTGTTCCACTTTTAAAATAAGTTTACAGTTGTGTCCTTTTGAAGATAGTTATTCTATTTAATCTGCACACATACTGCATGTATAAAGATCTGATTGGTTCCTGTGGATACAAGTGTTATTAAAAAAGTTCCATGACACTCTATATTATCTGACTGTGTATTTCATGAACCATTATTTTGTATTAGTGAAATGACAAGGTTAAAAAAAGAAAAAGCTTTCAAGTAGAGATTTAAAATAAAACTTGGGATATCATTGCCAGCTTTTTTTTTTATGACTAATTCAACCACTGTTGACCAGACAGAAAAAAGGAGGAATTTTTTTTTGCTGTTTTTATTATGCCTGAGCATGTGTGCAGTACAGCTTTGACTAGCTAAGTAATCTGTAAATTAAGACTCTACTATTTCACCTTTTCTAGCAGTGCTCACATAAAGATCTTCAAAACCTCATTGCTAGGTAATGAGTAGATTGACTACTTTTGTCATTGAATGATCAGAAGAGGAGTTTCTAAGTGGTTTAGCACAGCTATTTTTTAAGTCAGGGTTTTTACTTGCATATATAAGGGAGAGTAATGAACATTCAGTATATTTATTACTGTGGGAGATTCCAGTACCAATAATTTATTTTTTTCATTTCCTACAGTAAGCAGTGCTGAAACCATACTCATTAAGGAAACCAGCCATAGACGTTTATGATTCTGATGTATATCCATCTTAATATGTATATTATAATGCATTCATGAGTATAAATAATTACAATGGAGCTTTTTCAAATGAATGAGATATTAGACTGTTGTTCAGAGGATGTAGTCTTGTTTCTGTTTACATATTTTGCAACCTTGCACATTCTGTTATTTAATACACTGTTGGTCTAAGTTATGTTGTATTGTTTGATCTAAATATGACCCATATTGTACACTGTTCTCACTTTCAGTTGATGTGCTAGTCATGGGCCTTGGAATCACTAAATTTGAGTCTCTTGCTGTTGGTTGGCAACTTGTGTGCTCTATATGTATTACAATATATACGCTATATGTAGCACAGTATATATGCTACACATAGGTAGCAATAATTTCTACTGAAGACCTGGAGGCTCTCATAGGAAAACGATCTGCACAGTCTGTGTAGGAAAACAGTCCTTTTCGTGAAAACACAGGCTTGTGCTGTTGTTAAGACTCAAGTTTAATTGCTTTTGTCACATTCCAGTTTTAGGGCCTTTTTGCTGTCTCCTTTACAATCTGGAAGGACTTGTTAGAGATGTAGACACCGTTCTCCATACTTTCATGTAGCAGAACAGCTTATGTTGGGTGCCGTCTGAAAGACAGACCAAACCTTCTCTCTCCCAATACCCGAACTGTGGGTGAGGGGATGGAGAATCAGATCTAAAGTTTATTATTTAAGATAAATAGAACTATAATAAACTATTCAAGATGCTTAATGCAATTTTGCTTATTTTTCCAATATATTGAGTAAATGTGCAATAAAACATAACCAGCTTTGTTCGGTTGGGTTTTTTTTTAAGTTTAACCTTTCTGACGTATTGTTGCCTGGTTTTGTGTTACTGCAAAGAGCTCCATTTTCATCTCCTTCATCCTGGATATTGATTGAAGTTCAACATGCAGGATGAAAGGAGTCAATGAAGTCACTACTTATTCACACCATTAAAAATTGAAATGGAATCTAACACAGAAGCTGTTCTGGTCTTGTGGTTTAGTGGGTTGGGGGTTTTTTTTGCCTTATAAAATATTGGTTCAGACTTCAATACTTCATAGGAATATTTTCATCATTAAATTGATTCTCTGCAGTTGTGAAGCTGCAGTTATATAAGTAGTCACAGTATTTAAATAGCAGTTTGCTAAACTACCTCTAGGCTCACCAGGAATTAGACTTACACTATTGTATGTAGAAACCTGGATCCTACAAGATTTGCATGAGAGGTAAGTCAGAGCAAACTCCGGGCTAATTACTTTCAAGAGCTTTAAGGATAATGGAATACCTCCTTAAATGCAAGAGAAAATTTAGGAAGAAGGAAGAAATTGTAGATAGTGTGTGAGAAAGATGGGGTCTACCTCACCTAAAAAGTACATAAATGTTATGTGTCGGTTTTATTTGCTTTACTAGGTTATCTGTTTCTTCTAAAATCAGTGCCTAAATTCACCATGTAGTCAGTCGAGAAAGTTTTTCAGAGGTCTTAAAGTGATGTTTAAAACTTACAGGTCTCAGTTTAAACAGGCAGTTTCTCTTTTTGGATCTTTCCAGTGCACTTACCTCTCTGTCACAGGGAGCAAACCTGTTTGGGTGAACTTAAGCACTTAATTTATGTGTGCTGTAGTCACCCAAAGGGGAAGTACACTCAGGTGTACAGTTAGATTGTTGTTATCTCATCTAGAATTACTTCTGAAATAAAAAAAAAAAGTAAAGAGCAATCTCTGTGAAATTGGCAAAGTTATTGTAATCTTTTGTTAAAAAATATATTAAAAATTGTAGCCAATTAATGATGTAGCTATGTTGCATAATCAGTTGTGGTAATTACATTTTTAATTACTTTACCCTAAGGACCTGATTCTGATCTTGTTTCTGTTGGTATAAAGCAAGGATAACTTAGATAAAATCAATACAGCTAAACTGAAATATAATTGATGAGAGGTCAAAATTGAGCCCTAAATTGTATGCTAAAAGTAGAACTAATCAGAAAGCTAAATGGGTTTATAATTTGTGCAATTGACATTTTCATAATCTAAATCTCTAAGAAGTTAACCTTTGGGTACAGAACTTAGCTTTCTTTTGGAGTATCACAGTATTCAGCGAAGTGGAGCCACTAGAAAGCCTGTTAAAAAAAAAAAAGAAGAATAACATGATGATCCTGTACAAATTTTAAAACCATGTAGTAAATTCTTTCATTAAATGATTGATGTCTTTCCAGCTTAATACATTTCTGCGTCAGACAAATCTTTGAGCAAAGTTTTCTGATGAGAAGAACCTGGAGAATCATTAAACCGTAGCATGTTCTCAAATAACAAAAAAGCCCCCTAAAATTCCCATAAATCCAAAGTTACTTGAAACAGTACTGAGTTTTAGGAAGTAATGTCTACTCAGAGGGAAGAATATTTAAGATCTTTTTGAAAATATATACAGTTTACTCTTTGTGTAATAGATGGTAGGGATAATTTTTAAAAATAATCTTGCTTTTTATCATATGTAGTTGCATAAGCCCTATAAATGTATTACAGATTTTAATATTTTGTGTGTAAAAAAAGAAAATAAAAAAATTAAAAACATTTTGATTCAAAATTTGTTAGCATTATTTTTAAGTAAATATGTTCATTGTATCGAAAGTAGTTTTTTTCTGTTGAAAATGTGTGAGATGTTAATTTTTATTTTGTATTCAAATCAGTCAAATAGCTTTACTTTGCAAAACACATCCCCCCAAAGGTAAGGGGTTTTCCTTCTGCTTTTGCACAAGAGTATTTTTCAAACAGCTCGTGCAAACATCCAAAGTTATTTCATTTGGGACAATCAACGTTGTATCAAATGGATTTTTTCTCAGCTGACAGAATGTACGTAAATTTTTGTACCTCAGGAGAAATTTTGAGTATTGTGTTTATTTCAGTGGCAGTTCTCCACAGTGGTGACCTCGCTCTGGCCAGTGAAACTGCTTCCTCCACAAGTCCTGACACTGGGAATCATGAGCTGTCTGCTGTGCCTGACCTTCTCCTCACGGACATGACTTTCCCTCCTGTGCATAGTCAATAACTTCAGCCTTACTGCTTCTGATATTTATCACTGTAGCTGAGATTCCCAGATGGATATTTATCCATCTTCTTAAATTCTAGAGATTTATTGCTCTTTGGGAGAAAAACAGCTTATAACATGAGATAAAATGCAAACTGTTTGTGCACGGAGTTCTTCCTGTATTCCCTTTGAATAATACCCATGCTGCTTTTAGAAATATGCCCATTGTTAGCAGGGCCATTATGATGCATTTCACAGGAATTTGGAAGGCTGAAACAGGCGTTGTTACACATTTGAGGAATGGTAGTAGAGCAATATTTTTCCCCACAGAACAATTATATCTTTGGAAGCATCAGTTTGATCAAACCTCTGGCACATAATTATTGTTTTGTGCTGACATCTTTATAGAATATTTATATGCTTTTCTGTTAATATTTGATCAACTGTTTTTAATTTTTTTGGTATGGCACTTTGTTTCAAATTTTGGTTGTCTGTGTCTGAAACAAAATGCTTTGTTATGGGGCTGGAATTCACTCAATAGTGTCTTGGAAATCTTACAATAAATAAACATAATCTAAGTACTCCATAGGCCTCCAAAGGCACTTCTGTAAATCACCTCATACACTTCTCTAAAAGTAAAAATTTCTTTTGCTGAAGTCAAACTAGAGTGGAAAACTCAGCTATACAGTAGCAATAAGAATGTATTAAGGGGGTTTTGTTGTTACTTTTTCCCCATCCTTGAAGCTGACATCTATTTGTGACTGAATAGATGACAGCATGAAATTCAATTACAGCAAACAGTCTCAGTCATTACACCTGTCTGTTTCCAGAGAAAAGTATTTGTAAATTGTTTTTTACCCTTCTGTTCCCTAAAACCTATGTCTGTAATTGACACTTGCCAGCAGAGATGACTGGAGACAGAAGGAGAACATTATGTGTCTGAGTATCCCACCAGGGAAAAGAGTATCCTCATCTTTTGAGAGTTTGGTGGTGTTTTGTTTTCTTTAATGAAGAATAATATCTGTGTGCCAAGGATTTACAGCAAGGCTGGCGGCAGATGTTTCTCCAGAAAAAAAAAAAAAAATAGAAAAAGTTATGAAAGATGAATCACAAAATAACATAGGACAAAAGAAAAAGCTAATTAACATAGAAATATTTCTTCTGCAAAAGAAAACAAATGTTTCAGGAGAACAAAAGCCCCTCTCTGTTATTTGTAAGGCTGGTTTGTTACTCTTAACACATTTGTAAGAATCAGGTTTGTGCCTGACATGTCAAAACTTATTCACAAAACAAGAGTTGTGGATATCTTGGGAGACAACGTTGTCACTTGTTACGCAACTCAGCATCCGTTCAGCACTGATTGATGCCCAAGTTGCCAGTTTTCAAAGAAATGAGATGCAGACATAACAGTAATATTTGTACCAAATGTCAGGCAGAAGAAACAGGGGAGTTCATAGAACGAGTCTAGATGTAGACTGTGACCATAAAAAAAAAAATCAAAACATGATAGACAAGCTGTCAGACCGATCTTTCTAAACTGTTTCATTCTTTCTGGTAGATTCTTTTTCTTTCTTTCTATTGGTTTCCCTCCCCAGAATTTTGCCAAAGTAGACAACATACAGAACTGATCCAGCTCAAAACTGAGTTTTGAGTTTGATGAAGGAATTACCAAACCATTGTGTATTTTAAATGCATCAGATATTTAAAAGGTATGGACAATTAGTAAATCACTACATATTTGGTAATAATGCTGTTTGACCATAAGCTTTCTTAGAAATTTCCTAGGGATATTAAGGGACATCAGAATGTATTTGTTGGGTTTTTTTCCTCATGGGTCCCTTCCAATTCAGCGTATTTTATCATTCTATTTTTTAATTGATATCCGACAATATAGTGTTTGGGCAACTACAGCTTCTGTTCGTCTCTGTAGATCAGCAAGTACTTTGAGAGTTTCTCAGCCATAAAAGTAATGGCAAAACATGCGATGGAGTAATGCAGTCAAGTATTACTTGACTACCTTGCCTGCTCCCATGTACTCATGACATCCCCAAGTGGCTCAGAGCAACTGTGTGTGCCTCTGTTGATGGCTTACCCAGCACTGAAAGCACACTGTGTTATATTTATGAGCTGGAAAGTAAAGTGTGTCAGCGAGGAAGTTAAAATGGTTTCTCTGTAGGATATTGTTAGTGTAAAATATCTGATTTATTTGGGTCTTTTTTTTGAATGTTGCAGCTTGTAAACACAGTGGGGAATTTCTCTGCCATTGATCCAAAGCAATGGGTACTAATGGCATAATACAGTGGTACTCAATAACCTTTTATCATGGGCTGCTTTGTCATGTGGAGGCTTAACTGAGGGGAGAGAAATACACCGTAATGAAACAGAAAATCTTGTGAATTTCTATCGATACATTTAATAATTTTCAGTTTAAGTGTTATCATGATCTTTTCTGTTATCTTTTTTGCATGAAATATGATACAGAATAACATGACAATTATTGCACGTGTTAGTGTAAACATAAAGTGAAATATAAGCATTTTTTTCCCAAGCACTTCAAGGACTACCTGTGGCAGTTTTCTCTCATGGATTTAGTAGCCCTCAAGTGAGTGTTTCATTACAGTGCTGTGAAATTTTTAATAATTTGAATAATTAATATAATAAACACTTTCTTTTTTTCTCTTTCTCACAGAAAAGCTTTTGTATCTTTCTAAGAAACAAAATATATAAGTAATAATAGTAATATAAGTAATAAAAATATAACAAATATATAATATATAATATATATTATTTTTATTTATTTATTTATATATATATATATATATATATAAATAGCTATACAGTAAAGTGTTAAAATTTTCCCAGTACCAGCAAACCTGGTCAAGGCTCTTTTTACATCAGACAGCTCCTTAGAAGTAAGCAAGGGCATGTGTCCTGAAGCAAGGGAGGGCATGTATCCTGAGGTATCCTGTTTCAAACCAGCACAAAAAGCAGTGTGGTGCCACATGCTGACCCCCAGATCCCTGACAGCAGCAGCTGCAATTCTTCAAGGTGTATAATCTGTTTGCCTTCCACTCTTATTTAGTAATTTTGGCAATTCTGATGCCTCTTTCCCTTGAGAGCAAACCAGAACATGGTTGGAGGCCAGGTTATGACTTCACTTACTCTCTTTCTCTCGGGAGCAAATCAGTGCAAAAGCTGGTGCAGAAAGGTGCCCTTGGGGTAATCTGGGTGCAGGACTGTAATGGAGCATGGGGAATTTTGTATTCTCTCTCTGAACAGCCTTTTAAGAGCTAACCACAGTATAACTTTCTGCTTCTGTTTTGGTATGCATATATGTATCATATATATATATATATATACACACACACAGGTTCATGTTACATTTCTTATTGGCAAAATGCCAGAGTACACTCTCACTTAAAATAGATGTAGAGGCCAAACAACTCTATTATCCAAAGATTTCTGCTGAAAAAGGATGCAGCAAAGACATGTTAAAAAGAAATAACAGAGTCGGTTATAACCACTGGGATACCAATATCCCTGTTTTTCTGTGTTTTGCATCTCTTAGCAATGTCTCCTTCAGGCTCAATACTCAAAACACCCCTCAACTGCTGTAGAACACTGTTGCAGAAAAATGGTTTATGTCACGTAAAACTTAGATTGGGCCCTAAGACACAGTTTTAAAGGGATATGAAATTGATCTCATTGCTGCTGTAGGAAAAGTTGGTGGTTTTGAATGATTCTTGCATATCTTCACAGTATGAATATAAAAGATGCCAAAAGCCAAGTTTTTGTCCTTTAGGAAGTGGTGTAAGGGTGCTATCAAAGTGCCAGTGTTATTGTTCAACTTTAACAAGTACAAGAGGAAGCTCAGATTGACTTCAGCACATTATTGCTGTTGTAAGATAAGGAAATTAAAAATAAGGTTAAGGAAGTCTGATAGCCCATTCATTCTTTAGAATTTGTATGACAAGTCATGAAACTAGAGTTCCAAGCGTAGATTTGGTAGCATTTAACCTTAATATAGGGTTTTGTCCTGCACAGGGAGCATGTACAATTTCATTTATGAAATTTTCTGTATAAAATGTGGCTGCAGGATTGTAAACCCTTATTTCTAAGAATTCTAAGTATTTTGTTTCATATATGTGAACTACTAAATACACAGGGTGCTGCTTCTAGAGGCAGTTTTTAAAAGTATCAAATTAAAAGTCTCCATGACTGATGCTGTTGATGGAATTGAGGCACATTCAATATTCAGGACTTTAGGAAATCAGTGAGAAATTGATAGGTATGTTACTTTTGCTCACCTATCTTTTTTCAGTAAAAAGATGTTTGGAGCTTATTTTGTGCTAGCAATTGGTACATTATGCCTAATTCCTCTTATATGTTAAAGTCCAGATTCACATTTTTTAATTTTTCAGTTTTTATTTGGTGTTTGTTTGTTTGTTTGCTTGGCATTTTTGTTTGATTAGTTTGGGGTTTTGTTTGTTTGGGAATTTTTTGTTGTGTTTTAGGGTTTTTTTGTTTGGTTTTGTTTGTTAGTTTGTTTTTGTTGTTTTTTTTGGTGTCATGTTCTGATATACCTTTCTTTGCCCTCTGGAAAGCACAGTATGGATCGAGGAAAAAGTTAGTTTTGAGAACTGGAGAATAGCTAAGGAAAGAGATTAAATGCAGGAGCAGTATTATATTATAAAATTTTCAAATTACTCTGGACTAAAAGTAGTGCTTTCCAAAACAATTGCTACAGTTTTCTATACCTTACTATTTGCACATATTAATAATGTACCATATGCTTGGCTTAGCAGTATGGATGGAACACATCAGTCTACCAGATGCAATATTCTTTCTGGAACAGAATATATCCTTGGATTATCCTGCTCTTTTTGTCACCTCAGTTTTAACTTTTTCTATAACTTGATCTGAAAATGATGACCAGCTTGAAATCTATATAACTTGAAGGCTTTATCAGTAAAACCCAGCACAGTTATATTTCTCAGTGGCTGTGATGTTGAAATCTGGGGAAAATCAATTTTTTCTTTTGCTGAATGGTATATTTGAAGCATTTAAAAAAGGTGAATGAGTATGCTGAGGGCCTGTCATTCTCAAAGTACTTTCTTATGCTGCGTGTGTAGGTACATCTGCCTGTTAGCCCTGAGAGGCTGTGTGTGTTTGATGCATTGGATGTTGTGTCAGCAGGAAGGAGAAAAAGAAGAGATGAGGTATATCAGAAAGAAAGTTGATAGCAAATGGTGTTTTGAACAGCCTGTATCCTCCCGTGTAATATATTATGGAAATAATGATTCTGTCAAGTGATGCTCCTTTGTAACCTGAAGTGATACAGTAGGGATTATGCATGCTAAAGTCATTCAGGACTGGGTATATAGTTGTCTAGAAATGCTTAAGAAGTGTCTTTGCCATGAAAGACTTAGAGGTGCAGTGGCAAGATGTAGATTACTAGAAGAAAAACACCCTGAAGTAGTTTATTATTATTGTTATTATCATTATTCTTTTAGCTAGAAGTGGGAACAAATACGTTATTTTTAATCCTTTCTTAATAGAGTTATATCTTTTTTTTTTTTTTTTTTGGTAATTTAATTCCCTAATTTTATGTTGTATATAAGGATGAATTGTACTCTTTAACTAATTTTCAATCTTGCTCAAGTATAGTTGTTTCAAAGCCATAAAAAGTTGCTAATTAATTAGCATAGATAGGCAATGAGAAGTTGGCTAAAGGTTTAAAAGGAGGTATCAGGAAGTCATAACAAATAAAACATGAATGTAAAACCATCTGTAAGAAAGCCACAGAGAGAATACAGAGAAAATTATTATACTAGAATAAAGAACAAAATGCTTCTGACCTGTACACTCTCATTAAGCAGAGATCAAGAAATACAGCAAAAAGGCAGGATAAAATAACCTGCCCTCTCACGTCAATGGATTGGCTTATGGGGCTGCTCTAGAGATTTCTGTGCAATGAAAACAAACTGGTGTTCCTTGCCAGAGCAGGATACTCGGGCTTCAGTCAATTTAATGATTCCCTTCTTGCCCTGAAAAACATGGGGACTCAATATAAGGTTAGGTAGTAGCATGCTGCATTTTAGAATCACATGTGGTATGGGAATTATCTGCAACGTAATTGTCTTTGGAGCTGCCAACATATGCAAGGTTGGACTGTAGGTCTGGACTTTCTCTTCTCTTCTGGCTCATGTGGTTCTTCTAGCAATGAAAGAATAACTTTTTTCATTTTGAGTGCAAAAAACCCAAACAAAAATTACCAAAAACCCCACACACAAACCCCAAACCAAACCAATTTGAGTGCTGTCTTGCAATGCTGATAAATCACTGGGATTTTAGTTCGAATGGAAATTCTTTAAGAATGGACTATTCCTGGTTTTGATGTACTTTGTACAGGTGTTAAGTAGGAATGTCGCACAGTATATTTCATTTCCTCGATAAAAATCTTCCCCCTCTCTCAGTCCCTCCTCCTTCACATTCCTGTTCTTCCCCACATACACAGAGTTAACTAATATTGAGTTTATTTTGCTCCACTGCTTTAAGAAAAATGAATGCTGTGGCCAACGGAATGAAAAAATTTGATAAGCAAAAACAAAAAGCAAGAAACATGGAGAACAAATTCCAGTGACCTAGGTAATATAAAGTTGTTCAATGAAAAGTACCAACATCACCAATTTCAGACATCTAAAAATGTAAGTTAGCAATTTGAGAAACATTTATCTGGATGAGATAGAAAATTATACATGAAACATAATGACCTCTCTGAAATTCATTCAGGATGCAGGGGTACTTACTTAGGCAAAGAGGACAACTAGTTAATAATGTCAAAGAAAACTAGACAGTAAATTAATTTGCTGCATTCTGGAGTCCCAGCTATGAAAAAGAATATATTTCACTAATTAAAGATTGAAAATACTCTAAGCTTTTAGAAAGAGAATGCAAGGAGAATGAAACCAATCCTTTGTGCAGCATCCCCCAGGGTGTTTGTCTGATACAAGTTTATGATTTTATCAGTTTAGGCAGTCTAGAGTAAGAGATGTTCAACTTTGATTATATTGATTATATACAGCAAAATAGTTCATAATGAAAATTATCATGCATGGCTTCAGTCCCTAATTTTCATGTATTCTTGGAGTCTCCAATGAAGTGTAAACAAATTCTAAAAACCTACATGAGCATACATGTTATAATTAAAAAAAAAAAACAAACAAAAAACTAGAAACTTCAAAATTGCAATAATAAGTTAACAATCCAATTTAATCTTTCAGAGGATTATTTTCTTGATTGTGCTGTAGGTATTTTAATTGCATCATTATGTCTTTATACTTAATGATACAGGAATGTGCATTCTAGATGTTTTATGTTATTTTAAAAAATTAGAGAAGGTGAAGATCACCTTGTTGCTTCGTATAAGAATTGTGTTTTATCTGAAGACTACATCATTTTACACAGTCAAAGCTTTATACATGGTTCTGAAAAAGGTGGGGTTTTTTACCTGAAAGATTTAAATGTTTCAAGTTTTTAAACAAAAAATTCAATAAATAATTAGTATTAGATTCTGTGTTAGAAAAAGCTATAAATTCATCTCTGATTTAATACCATTAGATTATCTCTAGTGTATTATTTCTAATAAATTTATCTCAGACACCTTTCCTGCTTCTGAATCTGCCCAAAGACCAAGTCCTTATCCGAGGGTCAGGTCCTTACTTTTTTATCTTTTTGAATGAGCAAAATTGATTTCCATTAAACTGAATGAGAACAAGATCAGGTTCTGCATGGTCCCAATACCACAGCTGTTTTTCAAAGTGCTATAATTTTACAGGACTTTTGTTCTAATTTCACTGTGTATGTTTGAGGAAGACTGTGATGCTTGGCCTCCTTTGATGTTGCACATCAGCAAAATATCTGCTGTCTTTCTCTTTAAAAATTAGTTGAGAAAGCAAGTTGTTTTTTCAGTCTCTCACAGTTTATTATGTTCTCTCTTAAACATTTTTATATGAGCCAGTGTCTCTATAATGCTTTTATATTGGGTTTTGGGGATTTTTTTTAATTTTAAAAGGTCCTTGTTTGTGGGAGGTATTAATTAGGAAACAATGTGTGTACATGTGCGTGCACGAAGTGCACATTTATTTAGATCTCTGTAGAGTGAGGTGGAGGAAGACGGTGTCCCCTTTGTTCCATAAGAGCTACTCCTTAAATTGTCTTGCACTTTCAAAAATGCTGAGAACAAATATGGAAACTTAGCTCTAAAAAGAAAATGTTCTGGAAAGGTTTGAGCTAATGAAAAAGAGTGGGCATAGTCCCTTACCAAAGTTGTTTTCATCACGGTCATGTCATAGTCAGATAATGTGAGAGATTATTTCTAAGCAGAACTGAAATTAGTCATATCAAATCAACCTGAAATGTGATTTTGTCTCTAAAAGATTATTTCTCTTTTTATATGCATTCCAGAAACATGCAATAAATATTTAGACTCTTAATTTACTACACATCAATCTAAAAATTTGATTTGCTATCATCATCAGAATTAATTTGCTTAATTGTATTGCCTATCCCATCAATCTCAGTTTTGCACTAACTCGAACAGTGACACCTCTTGCTGTTTGCACTTTAGTTCGATTTCTGTTCTAAGTTTATGAACAGTAATAGGGATCTGCTAGAATATTCATTAGCTTTGAATTGTGAGCTATGAAAAGGTGCTTTCTTTCACCTTAATGAAAGTGGCTCAGCATGGGGTGGATCAGTAATGACATTTGGTTTTAGGCATCCAACAAATTTGCTTTTTATTTATTGACACATCTTGTCCAAACAGCTCCCTCGCAAGTTAGTGGCGTAATGAAAGAAAGAGTGCTACAGAGGAGCGTGGAGCTTTCCTGGCAGGAACCAGAACATCCCAATGGAGTCATTACTGAATATGAAATCAAGTATTATGAGAAAGTAAGTGCTAAGATTATCTGTAATGTGCAACAATGTGTTGTTTGCTTTATGTTGGCTTGCATTGTGGAACAGTGTTAAAGTCATCAGCTATCAACTATCCCATCTCTCCAAAGTCAGTGTTTTTGCTTGTTTTTAATAAATAGCTAAATCCTGCAATTATTATTGCTATCTATGTCTCATGTATTGTAATCTGACATACTAAAAACGTACACTTGAAATCTGCCTTTCTTTCCTTTTTTTTTTAATTGTTAAGTTGTACTGGGATATTTTTACCATTATATTGCTGTTTTCACATCTATTCTACATTGTGTTTGAAGCTTGTTTCATTTCCTTCTGTATCAACTTAATTTTAGTCTTGAAATGATGTATCAAGTACAACTCCTGACTGCATTTTGTATTTCCTTATGAGTTGGGCAGCTTCTACTTGACGTCTGAAAATTTTCAGAACACTTCCTAGACTTTTAGGAAATAAATATTCCTTATTTCTCCTTTTAAAAAGGACTAGGACTGTGAAATTTATTTTTCACTTGCTCTCTCAACACAATAATGAATTGAAGTCTGCTCTTCAATAGTAGATGAAGTGATCTCTGTTTCTGGTAGAGTGAAATTGCAATCTTACTGATGTCAGTCGGAGTTTTGCCATTCATTTCAGCATGTCTAGGGCTTCATTCATGATAACTTTGAAGTACTGCAGAATAAAAAAATTCTGACAACCGTAAACTGGATGAAAGCAGAGTGAAGGCAGGTTGTGCAGTTCTGTGTTTGTCATGGGACCCAGACTAAGTTTGTCTCCTCCAGATTCCCTGGGAAATTGACTGCATAATGTAACATACTCCTAATTTTTATAAAACATTCTGTGAAAAAAAAAATAATAAAGAGGCTCCTTTGTGGTCACTCATGAAGACATTTCTGCAGGCAAGGTAACACTACCCCGATATGAAAAAGAGCATGTCAGCTTACTAGGTAACAGAAAATTAGGTAAATTCAGCCCAGATTGGATATAATGTCAAGAATCATGTTTCATTTTCAGTGCTGAATTATACAGACATACTTATCAAAAGATCTTTATATGGTTTGGGAAAGGAATAAAATTTTTATTTGTTGATGATAACTTCCAGTTTAAGTTGTTCACTCTAACAATTCATATAACAAAATCTAACAGATAGCTAAATAATTCTTTTGAAGAAATTTTAATAATTTTAGGAGATAACTATTTTTCCTCCAGCGTGTGTGTGTGTACATACATGCAAATAAAGTCCAAGTATTTTTAAAACTTTACATATTTTGCAAGGGAAAAACTGTCCTCTGAACCAAAACAAAATAAAAAAAGAGAACCAAAAACCCCGGATTTTTTTAATGTGCAGAGCAGTTTCTAATCTGTTCAAATAAAATAAATAATTTAAATGGGTAGTGTAAAATGACAGAAAAATGACCAAGATACCCAAATTTTTATATAATGATAGCTTTTAGAATGTTGCTTTTATTATTTTCTCTGTTACTCATTTTAAATAACCAAATTTCATTGCCAGTTTTTTGTTTGCAAAGAGAAAAACTGATGTTAAACTTTGGGTGTTTTTTGGTTTTGTGGGGGTTTTTTTGGTTTTTGTTTGTTTGGTTGGTTTTTTGGGTTTTGTTTGTTTGTTTGTTTTTTAATGGAAAGACATCTTCCAGTATACTTAGTACAGTGAAATTAATAAAGGAGAATAAAAAGCTCATTCTAACAGTCACAGATAAACTTGACTGTATAACTTCAACTGAGGCAATTTTTGCACAAATACTGAAATGGTTGTTTTCCTTCCAAAAAATGCATTTCAGCTTTAAAATTACTTCATAATCTTCTTGCTCAGAACAAGAGAGGCTGTTTAAGTTTTGTTCCACTAGTTTAAAAGAAAAAAAATAAGGATTTAAACTTTCAGCTCCTTTTAGAGCCAAATTAAATCAAACATTTTTGTTGTTCTGAAATACTCCGATAAGTGTTTTTTTCACCTCTCACTTCTGTCTCGGGCTGGAATGGAAACTGCCTGAAATCTCCAAAGTAAGCCTGTCCTGTGAGATTTCTAGTGCAGGTTATTTTTATTTTTTTCTTATTTATTTAGTTTTGAATACAAGGACTCTTGGCAATTCAAATAAGCCTCGTTTATGCATCAAAACCCAAACTGAAATTCCACTGTGGCTTACAGTCCTAAACCTGACTGTTCATGGTTTTCTTACACTTGTTTCTCATGTCTCAGGCATTCCTGTTCTTTCTCATATACCAACATATACATTCTGCCATGGTCCTCACTTACAGATGATTTAAATTCTTTTGGAGACGATGTGGAAAATTGTTGCTAGCCAAGACTGTGGGCTTACTCAAGTAACAGACTGGGCAAGAACCAGGAGAAGCCCTTACTGAATCTGAGAAAAGAAATCATGTATGTTCTGCATGGCCTTGTATTTCAGCAAAAGCCTTTGTTGCTTTACTGACTGTGACAGGGAAGGCTCTCCATCACTTTTAGCTAGTGAAGTATTATTGAAATGAGTTACAGATTTATTCCTTCCCCCTGTATCCGTCTCATTAGCACTGCTGCGTATGGCTCATGCTTCTCTGGTCATGTGGTGCATTCAGATGGTTGGTTAATTCATCTCTTCTGCCCTTCAAATCAGGGTTGCATCTGCCACCAAAAATCAACAGGGCTTCACATATCTATGCTGAAACATAATCTGTGTCAGTAAATGTGATGAATAAGTAGAGCTTTTTGAATACTCTAATGATCTGTGATACAGCTTTTGTACTATTTGAAAGTGAGTTATTACTCATAGGGTTTGTAATCTTTCAGCTTCAAATTTGTGGAGTGTCATACTGAGCTTCTTTCCCTGGGTTCCTCTTTATGCCTTAGAGTCTAAAACTGAGAAAAGACTAAAAGCCAGAGATAAAAATCTGAAGTGAAAACTGAGTTAAGGACCTCAGAAATTATGCAAAATCCAGCCAATTATACATTGGTGATATTGTATTTTTTAGAGGTGATGGAAGGTACAATGTCAAAGTAATGATGTCAGTCAGAGTTTTTGCATTCATTTCACAATGTCTGGGACTTAATTCATGATAACTTTGAAGTACTCAAGAAATAAAAGAAATCTGACAGCTATGAACTGAATTAATGCAGAATGAGGGCAGGTTGTGCAGCTTGTTTGTCATGTTCTGACCAGGAAAGAAAAATTTCCCTGTCCTTGAACTGTTCAGACCTCTCGGATTCCCCTGGAAAGCTGTGGTTATTTCTCATCAAAATTTCACAAAATTTAATCAGAGCCAAAAAAGCAATCGTTTTTTGTTGGGATGTTTTCTGAGTAATAACATGAGCATCCCATTTGAATTTTATGTTACACTTAGAGCTCTTCATTGCATTGACAATGTTTTGTAATACTCCATAGAGTATGCTTTATTTTTGTTGTTGGGGAAAAAGAGCATTCAGCAAATTGAAATAAACTACCCAGGCTGGCTGTCAGCTGTTGTTGTGCAATCATGATAAAATCAGATCTGTAAATGTCATTTAATCTTTTGTCTCATTGTTTCCAGGATCAAAGGGAGAGGACCTATTCAACAGTGAAAACCAAGTCCACTTCAGCTTCTATTAATAACCTAAAGCCAGGAACAGTGTATGTTTTCCAGATTCGTGCTTTTACTGCTGCTGGTTATGGAAATTACAGCCCCAGACTGGATGTTGCCACACTGGAAGAAGCCACAGGTAAGGAATTAGGTTTACAGGAAATTAACCCTTTCTGTAGAGGTAGTAAGTAAAGCAAGAAAGGAAAGAGTCATAAGCAATAGAATTACAATTAGAAAGAATTTAGTTCTACAAGAAGGGGGATTTTTGTCATTGTCTTTTGAATGATACGCTTCCATAATTTTTTTTTTACCATAGAAGTGAAAATTAGTTCTATAATTGGATGGAGGAGACTTTTTACATACTAGGTTTTCCTCCTTTGTTGTCCTTCTACACAAAGACTTTTTTTTTACTTTTTATTATTAAATACACGCTTATTTTTCCCCACAAAAAAAAGTGAGTAGTGGTGAACTGAATAACTCAATTAGATTCTTCTGTAACTGGGAAGAGAAGGAAGGAGGAGATTTCAACCTGCAGAGACTTCTCCAGGGTATTTTTTTCCATTTGTATTTCAGAAACAAACAAACAACCACCAACCAAAAAAACCAACCCCACGCTTTGCAGCTTTGTTTATGTGAATGCTGCAAGTCGTTCTTTAGTGTATTTTGAATTCATTGGTAATTTAGTTTAGGAAAGAAATGGGAATCTCAAAGATACTAAGTCCCTTTCAGGCTCATATAATAAGTTGTAAGCTGTGTAACAAAAAAGCTTCTTCCATCGACGAGACCTGGTAGCCCTGAGCCCCTTCACAGGAACTGTGTCCCTGGCAGTTCCACCACCCTCTTGCAGACCTAAATTTGGTTACCCAGGTTTAGAGCATTTGCATCACGTTGACCTTGACATCAGGTCAGCCAGATTTGGAGCTGGGAATATAGCAGTGCACAGCCTATGAGTTCAAAGGATATGGATATGGATATCCATATGGATATGGATGCCCTACCCTTTATGTACCCTGTGCAGCAGTCTATCTACGACTGTGTGCAGACACACATTATTGCATCCTGTTAATTGTCACCTGAACAACTTCTGGTTATTTTTAATATACGGTAGTTAGGTCTTGATTCCACCTTAGTTCCACACAGAATATAAAAACTATAAATCATGAATAATACCACATATCTAGTAGACATAATTGAAACAGTAATTATCATAATAGCAGTAGTAAGCTGTTATTACTAATATTATTAGCTCTGTGTCTAATAGCTTGTTTCCCATCTGTAGAAAGAGTCAGTAGCAGAATCCCCATTTTGCAGAATGGGAACCTGAGGTACAGCCAGAAGTAATTTCTTATTTTGAATAGTTTTCTTGAAAACAAATTAGAAGTCTGTCATAATAAGTTTCTGCTAATGAGATAATTTATTGTCCATAGTGGTTTAAAATTAGTATATCAAAATATTTTCCCAACATTTCCTTAATTATCTGAGTATTTTTTACATACTGAGTGCAAGCAGGCTGGTAGCTGCTAAGATTAGCAAAGATGAATCCAAAGATAAACAGTTTTGACTGGAGTTTGGTCAACATATGGGAGATTAGGAAATCCTATAATAAATGCATCACTGACCACTCTCCTGTACTCCTTTTCTGACTCAGATGATGAAGAAATCCATATAAACCACAAAGATTATTGGCCAGCATGCACAGCAGGTTGTTGTTTTTGGGTTTGTTTTTTTTTGTCACAGGCCAGCTAAATGCTTTGAGATGCCATGAAAAATGTCCTGTGTTTTCATTAAAGAAAATTCTAGAAGTAGCATGTTTTCCATTATCTTGAGACAATATTATAAAATGTAATTCCCACCAAGGATAAGCGTCCAAAATTTCCCATATATGGTTTTCAGAAATAATGAAAATCTTGGTAAAGATAGAAAATTCCATTAAACTCTTCTAAAATGGTTTTATATGAAAGTATTTGTTTCTTGTATTTTATTTATAGTTTTATTAGAACTTACAGACTCATCAAATTTGTCTATTAGCATTTTAAAGGAACATCTTTATTGCATTGTTTTTGGAAAAAAAACAATTGTTTTGTTTTGTTCACTTGCATGGTACTTCCCTTTAGACCTCAAGGGAAGTACTATGCAAGTGAACACTAAACTATGTTGTGCTACAGTTTAGAGGCTTTGGCTTCTCATTATTCCAGTGGATTTCTGAATGCAGCTTTTTAAAGTATCAAAGCATTTTAAGAAAAAAAAAACACACATATATATTTATGTAAGAATATATGTAATGACCACCACATTCAGTTAGTCATGTTGCCTAGCTGGATTTGTCCTGGTTGGCACTGTTTGGTTGGTGCTGTTAATTAAGTAGATTTTTGAATCATGGGCTGTTTACTGAATTGTGGTAAAAACTGTATAGCCACTTTTATATATTTGAGGACCTATATCCACTGTATTAATATTATCTAATAAAATATACACATATTATAACTGTATTGGATCATATCATACATGTTGGGTATTGCATAGATATTTATGGAAAAGTTTCAAAATTATGAAGTAAACATGCTTTATAAAGGCAGACTATTTCTGTTCTACACTGTGTTTGCCACAGATAAATCAATGACTCTACTCATATTTTTTTGTTGGCTGATTATTTTTCCAGAGAAGTCCCTCTGGAAAAACACACAAATGCATAAAATATCACTTAAGTGTCAATTCTATCTCTTAGTTCACTGAAGTATTTAAAAGTCAAGTTAAGTGAATTGTAGCCAGTGGACCTAAAGATGATCCTCTGCTTTTTGTAATGGAAACAGATTTTTTCACTTACAGAATCACAGAATCAGTTAGGTTGGAAAAGACCTCTGAGGTCATTGAGTTCAATCTTTGACTTCTTTACAGCTCTCACTTTTAAAGTAGAAGCACTTGACAAAACCTGGCATGAAATCTTTGCTTTTTCCTTTTTCCATGAATCAGAGTAAATCAAACAAGATTGAAGCATTATGCATATGTAAAATTGATCTCTAAGGTCTGAAATACCAATACTACAAACCTTCATAGAAGGCATAAAGCATAATACTTGAGAAAGTAGTATTTGGCATACATGGATCCAGTTATCATTGAAGCTTTCATGGTGAACTTCGCCAAGAATTCTTTTCCAGAAATCGTGCAGTCTTGAAGTTGCTTGTATGAGAAAAGGTTGTTGAAGCAGCAGCACAGCATTTTCAACTAATATCCTTTTTTGAGTCCTCCAGGATGTTCAGATATGCATTCCCCATCCTACAACCATGTATTTAAAAGTTAGTTTAAATATAACTCCTTTAAATTAGGCATTGTACATCAGATGTGCACATCTCATAGCTCAGATCAGGTGTCAGCTGCAGCTGAATGCCCAAGTACCAGCTTCCTGTGTCACCCTCTGAGTCTTAGCACAGTTTAATCAGAGGTAAGGACTTTCCTGTCCTGGTGCTGATTCCCTGTCATCACTGTTGTGGCATTGCCAGAGACAGGCAGCCATGCATGCACCCCCTGAAAAGACCTTCTGCATCCCAAAATCATTCCTCTAAGAACATTCTAGCATCTTTGTTTCTGCCAAGCCACAGGGATCATTCCAGAAGTAGTGTTCTGATTCACTCTTACACCAGCAGGCTGAGTTCATCACACAGGAGGAAGCAGCAGAGTACCTGAACACAGGCAGATGTCTAACACTACTGTCACTGAATTTATACCAGACCATGCTCACAATTTGCCCTTTCCCCTCTTTTTTAAAAGATATAAAAATAAATCATGCATTGCGTCCCACCTGTCTTACCAGTTGGCTGGTGTACCTTGTCCCCAGCATTCTCCAGAGCCCAAAAAACAGCGCCTGCTTGCTTCCAGAATGTGCCAGTACCCAAAATCTGTGAGGCACTTACATAGAGCAACCCACTCACATATGTCAGCCTCTATGCACTTATCTTGGCTACTGGACTAGGTGACAGGCTGAGCTGGGGATTTTTCCAAACTTTTTTGGATGGATGCAGCTTCACACCCTGGCTATTATGACAGTATGCTGCCTCTTCTTCACTTCCAAGTGAGATTTGCAGTGAAGTTCAAAGAGAGATGGGAACAGCTTAAGGAAATGCTGTTTTTACAGAAATATGACATTCCTTGGGATTGTCTGTTTTGATGGCCTAGATAAGTTGCAGCAACTGAGTTGTATGACTTATGCCCCTGTGCTCTTGCACAATATAGTCACTAATGATTTCCTAAAAGGTGCACGAGGGGAGTAAAGACAAGTCTACAGTAGCATCCTACTGACCTGTGTATCTCAGAAAGTTATAGTTACTTAAAGATAAACATTCTTTTTTAGTTAGACTTACAGGAATAGTGTGCATTTCCTCATATGCTTCAGAGAGAATACAGAAAAATTACAAGTTTCTTCAGGAAATAAAATTAGAGGGGTGTGTGTATGCATGTGTGTGTAATTTCCCTCCAGTTTAGACTATTCTAAATCTGTGTAGTATAACAAGGAGTTTGTTATTTTGGGGAGAAACAGTTGGTACAGGTCAGTGTCAGTGACAAAATAAATCATGTTGATTGGCTCATTTCTCCCAAGAAAACTCTAGGTTATTTGTTTCTATGGGAACCTCTGAAGTCTGTAACAGGAACCCAATTCTGTGGAGTTCATAAATCCTGGTGTAGACATTCCTGTTCGGTTACCAGTACCAGCAGTAAACCATATTATCATGCCATTGCTTTCGTTAATCAGCTATCAGTTTGCTTTCCTTTTTTTCCTTCTCTTTCATCTGTTGGCTGCATTTCAGTCATGGGACAGTTTACATGACCCCAGTCCTGCTGGAGACAGATGGGGTTCACCTGTCTAAAAAGAGAAAAAGGATTCTAACCCATGAGTTTGCAGGGCTGATTGACAGAGCTCTAAACTAGGCTTGGAAGGGGAAGGGGGTAAGACCGGGCTCACTTGAGGTGAATCTAGGGGTGGTGTGCAAATTTGGGGGTGAAATCAGCCCAACTGAAGTGCATCTACACCAATACACACAGTATGGGTAGCAAACAGGAGATGGAAGGAAATATTATAGGCACAGAAGCAGGCCGTCACTGTATGCTGAAAGGTGAGCCAGTGGAGAAGAAAACTGGCGTGGCTGAATAGGGAGCTTTCACTGGAACTCAGGGGGAAAAAAAGTTTATGACCTTTGGAAGAAAGGGGCAGGCAACTCAGAAAACATGTAAGGATGTTATTTGGTCATGTGGAGAGAAAACTAGGAAGGTGAAAGCTCAGCTAGAACTCAATTTGGCCACTGTTGTGAAAGATAATAACTGTTTTTATAAATGAATTAACAACAAAAAGAGGGTCAAGGAAAATATACATCCTTTTCTTCATGTGGAAGAGTGTAACCAAGGATGAGGAAAAGGCTGAGGTCCCAGACAACTGGAGATTGCCCAATGTGACACCCATCTACGAGAAGGGTTGGAAGGAGGGTCTGGAGAACTACAGGCTGAGGTCAGCCTGACCTGGTGCCAGGGAGGGTCAAGGATCATCTTAATAATGATCACACAGCACATACAGGAGGACAGATGGGTCAGGTACAGCCAGTTTGGGCTTAGGAAAGGCAAGTCTTGCTTATCAAGCTGATCTTCCTTTATTACCAAATTACCTGCTTGGGGATATAGTCTACCTTGGACTACTATGGACTTCAGTAAAGCCTTCAATGCTGACTCCCACGGCATTCTCCTGGAGACACTGGCAGCCCATGGCTTAGACAGGTGCACTCCTTGCTAGCTAAAAGATGGATGGATGACCAGGCCCAGAGGGTGGTAGTGAATGGTGCTGTATCCAGCTGGTGGATGGCGACTAGTGGGGCTCCCCCAAACTCAGTAATGGGGCTAGTCCTGTTTAATATTATAATTGATCATTTGGACTCCCTCAGTAAGCTCTCAGATGACACCAAGTTGGACCGGAGTATTGATCTGCTGGAGGATAGGAAAGTTCTGTAGAGGGACCTGGACAGTCTGAATTGATGGGCCAAAGACAGCTGTGTGAGGTTTGTAAGGCAGAGTGTTGAAACCTGCACTTGAGTCATGACAACCTCATGAAACACTACAGGCCAGGGGAAGAGTAGTGGAAAGTGGCCCAGGAAAAAGGACATGGGGATGCTGATCAGCTGCTGGCTGAACATGAACCAGTGTGCACAGGTGGTCAAGAAGGCCAGTGGCATGCAGCTTGTTTCAGGAATACTGTGACCAATGGGATTAGGACAGTGATCATCCCTCTGTATTTGGCACTGGTGAGGCCACATCATGAGTCCTATATCCACTTCTGAGCCCCTCACTTTGAAAAGGATATTGAGCTGCTGGAGCATGTCCAGAGAAGGGCAACAGAACTTGCAGCAGCACAGGTCTGGCGAGGAGAAGCTCAGGGAGTAGCTGCTCTCTAAAAGTACCTGAACGGAGCTTGTTGTAAGGTGGGGGTCAGTCTCTTCTCCCAGGCAACTAGCGGCAAGACAAGAAAATAGAGCCCCTTGATGCACCAGGGAATATCAGGAAGAATTTTGTCACTGAACAGGTGGTTAGGTGTTGGAATGGGCCAGCCAGGGAGGTGTTCCAAGTGCCACTGAATTTACTGCTGTGGTTTAGTGGTGGTGGTGTTTGGTCAAAGGTTGGACTTTGATGATCTTGGAAGTCTTTTACAACCTAAATGATTCTACGATTTTGTGATTCTGTGATTCCAGCTGACTCTCACTTACTCAGTCCCTCATGTCTCATCCTCTGTTCAGATCCTCTCTGTTACAAACCAGTGTGTCTCCATAGAGTTCCAGATAGTTGTGCTTATTTAATGTGTCTCTGAGTACATGCCACCCTTATTAGATGTCAAGCAAGCAGTGTTTTTAACAAGCCTCAAGGTTTCTCAGGCTAAGTATTTACATCCTCAGTTTACATTAATGTGACATGTATACATTTGCATATATTAATAGAATTGGCATATCTGAATAAAAAGAGCAATAATGTGAGGATATTTTAGCATGTAAATTCTCTGAAGCATGGAGAATTCCATTTTGTATTAATGTGGAAGCACCTTTTTGTTGCTAACAGAAACAAATGGTAAGTAATAATAGCCATTTACAATGATTAATAGCAGTAAGAGATTGAAATACGCTACCTAGGAAATCTGTGTTAATAGTGTTTCAGCTCAGACATTTTTCTTAAAGACATTATTTCCTTGGAAACCCTCAAAGTCATATCAATGAGTTTTAGAGGGGAGGCTAGGAGCAGAGTTAGGGATTACCTTCCTATTGTCCCATCTTACAGGGATATCCAGGACTCCCCTTTTAGGAGGGAGTCAGAACAGGTGCACCAAAGCAGTAGCAGGGAGTAGAAGTGACTGATGCTAGTGGTGCTGGCTTTCAGCTAATTGCTGTATCACTTTGGCTAAGGAAATTCCAGCTTGGCTTTTTTTTTTATTGAATGTAGACAATCATTAGCCCATACAACATTTAGTTGAATTTCCAATAGAGGCCCTTCTTTAGACTAACTTTATCATTGCAATTGTTTCAGACAAAGGTAGTCTGCAATGGTAGACTACAACTCATGATGATCAACTTAAATTTTTGAAGTCCCTTAGCAGGGATTAATTTTTAACTAATCTCAGCTCTGTGCTCTGTTTGTAGCCACAGCTGTTTCCAGTGAACAGAATCCTGTTATTATCATAGCTGTGGTTGCTGTGGCAGGAACTATCATCCTGGTCTTCATGGTGTTTGGATTCATCATCGGACGAAGGTATTGCATCTTTGATGGTCATAAGCACATCTGACACCACTCTTGTGAACTCTTGAGACATAGTTGAACCTGGGATAGTGATTTGTAAAACCGAAACAGAAATAATTTTTAGTAAGGACAGTATTCATTTAAATCCCATTATGAATTATATGGTTTGTCCTCTTACTTTGGCAAGATACTTGTATTGAGATGTTCTTTTTGTCCTACCTAAATGTGCTGTAAAAGGAGCCCCTAGCAGGTTCTTTACCTGCACTCCTCAAAGTCTCTCTTTCTGTTCAGTTTTCTCACATGGAGAAGTCTGACATTTTATCTGATCAGCCTTTAAATGACTTTACATTCAAGAAAAAGAGACACAGCAGTAAGTTTAAGAATAACCTCATGTAAAACAGTGTTCTACTTTCAAGTTCTTTAATCCTCTGTTTTATCTGTAGAAGCCTTTCACAAGAACTAGAATTTTTTTCTCCAGGACCTGTCCCGACTGGTATTTGATACAAAAGCCTTTTGATTGCAACTGTTCATGATTTATTTAAAACTCTGCTGTCAATAGAATTATAGGTGAAAGTTTCAAAGGGCCTACAGCAGTTAGGTGCTCAGTGCCTGAAAATCCCAGCCTGCAGAACTGATTTTGTCAGGACTTTAGATGTGAGAAGTAAATCATTATTTACTAGTGAAATTGGTGTTTTCCTTTCTTTTCAGGCATTGTGGCTATAGCAAAGCAGATCAAGAAGGGGATGAAGAACTTTACTTTCATTGTAAGTGTTTTGCTTTTTTTTCCCCCCTTTCAAAAATTCCCAACTGCAATAGTGTAGACAATACTAAACCTAGGCTCCATGAAAGATAATGCCATAGGAAATTCAAAAATGCTGTGTAAATAGCAAGTGGGAAGTTAAACACTGTAAAAATGTGACCTACACAAAAGGAATGCAGATTAAAGTCACCATTGTTCACACAGATGGTTTTATTTCTATACATGTCTACAATATACTGTTGTTTTCATTTTGCATTTTTTGTTTTCTTTTGGTTGCTTTGAATACATGCTTCATGTTGTCCTAATGGTCCCTCTGAGGTGCAGTATTCAAGAGGCCTTTGCCTAAGTGACTTTTTGATCTTTACCTCAGGCAAACTTCAGATTAAGAAAGTGTGAGTCACTGCATCACCCTAAAATGAAGCTGTTCCGCTCGAAAGCTGTGTTCTGCTACTGTGAATATACAGTAGCACCATCGATATTTACAAAACATAATGTCCTTAAAAATAGAATATTTAATATGAAAAGAAAGGTCAGCCACTTCATTACTGTTGTGTGATCTAGAATCACTTGCCTAGCTAAGAATAGTACCTAAAGCCTCTCTTGTTAAAATCACATCTACCTTTTCAACTTAAACTAGAACCCTGGGAAAACTCAATAAAACACATCTTTGTTGGGTTAATGACAACTGAAAACGTAAGGGGAGAGAAATATTTTAATCTGTTTTAGAATTAGTCATTAACTCAGGAATTGTGTTAAACTAAGTTGCAAAATTATTTTGAGCAACCATAATTGAGAAAAATCGTGGACTTGAACTGAACATAAGTTCTGATGCAGAACAAGGCCAGTCTTTACAGTCTTCGCTCATACCTGGTCACTCTCATATTAGTACATGCTATTTAGTCATGCTGTGCTGTGTTTCGCCCTTGCTGACTGCCAATAATTGCAGTTGCATCTTAAATCCATCAGATTATTAAGTTTTATGAAAGCAATAGGGCTTGTTTTAGATATGTTAAAATCATGAGCTATTATCTAAAAGCAGTGTCACATGAAAAATGAAGTAGCAACTAGTCCTAAATTTTAAGCATTTTCTCAATGCATTCCTCTTTAAATGAATAGTTCTAGCCAAAGCTCCACTCAAAATCAGATCAAGGTTGTGTTTACCTTTCTTCCCTGGAAAAATCAGCTGGAAATCAACCACATTTCCCAAGTTTGGGTTTGTGGCTATCTAAATTGTTTAAATGCAGTGAGTATCAAACTAAATAGTGACATCATTGCAGCTTTAGTCAATCAATTCTTAAACTGTGTCAGAAAGACGGAAAATAATAATGAGATAAGAATTATGTATCATGCACTTTGTAGTGCAGCTGATTCTAAAGAATTTGTCAAAAATTTTATTTTACTTAAAAATGCTGCTCTTCTGGGAGTGGTGGATTTGAAATTTGCCTCTCATAATGCATTATAAGCTTTTCACATCTCCAGAAGAGCTACTACTTTTATTTTTAAAATCCCCAGTATATCCTTGAAGAAAAAAATCAACTATGTATTCTTGTATGTGAGTATATAAACAAAAGGGATACACTAACTAAATAATTTCTTGTCTCCATTATTGATGACATTTTTTTAATTTCAGTAAAGGTGTAAATCAATTAATTTGAAAGCTGTTACTTAATAATTAATAGTGGATCCAGAAATGGTGAGATTTTATAAGTGTGCATTTCCCTCATTTTATCTTCAAGAATCTGGTTATCTAGAAAATTAGCCTGATTATTGAGCATACACATTCTTTCTTAAATTGTGGCACCAGATAAAAGACACTTTTTTCCAGACTAGTTTTCCTTCATCTGTTGATTGTAGGTGTAGCATTTAATTTCATTTGATAGCCATGTACAGTGTGAGATGGGACCCAATGCTTTAGTCACCAGCCTGGTCACAGAGCTGTGAACACCAGTTTGGTGGCCTCTTGCTCTGTAATAGCTGGACAACATTCTTCTGTGCTGAGGTACCAGACTGCATTTTCAAAAATGTAACTTAGAGCAAGCACTTACATAGAACAAAAACTTACAAGCAAACATTTTTTAAAGCAGAATTTAAAGCAGTGCACCTAATGGACCATCATATATTTCATTTCAGTTCCCTTCATCTCTCTTAGATCTCAAGTGTTACACTTTAAGATACAAGTACAATGGAGGAGTTTAGTCAAGCAATTCAGATTTATATTTGGTTTCCTCCTCCCTTTTTCATCTAACAATGTCTGCAAATGCAGGCCAGCATTATTTTATGTTGCTATGCCAGGATAGCCTTGGCCTGTCAAAATGTTTTATGACAGCTTGAACAAAGAACCATCAGAGGCCCACTTGAGATTCGCAAGGTTACTTCCAGTCCAGGCCCTTTATCACAAACACAAGAGGATGTCTCCTTCTCCATCTCCTTGCCTTGAAGCACTGCTACCAGAGGTCAACCTACTGCTTAATTCTCATTTTGTCCAGTCTCTCTTGGTTTTAAGAAATAAATATTTATAATTAAAAATAAAAAAAACTGCGTACAAATTTCCAATACAGCTAAAAGAACATCCATTTGAATGCATTATGTGACAGATAACAACATCTGGGCAACACTTCAAATAATTTCCCTGATTGTAAATTCATTATATTACTGAAACAATTTCTCTAGGTTTGTTGTTTCTTTTCTTATGGTTTGTGGATTTAGGTCATTAATACCATCTAAAACACAGATGAAACATAAAACATACACCTGATAACTAACCTGGTTTTCAACATATTTTCAAATTTAATATATTTTATATTAAATTAAAAGAATACAAAGCAATTGAAAATTATTTATGTTTTGTATTGACTTTTGATCCTGTTTTTGTATATGAGTGTATGAATTAACAGAGGAACATTTTTGCATTTTCATATTGAGTTTTAATTGACTGATTTAATGAAAGCTCAAGAGTATAATCCTAGTGAGCAAATTTATTTCATAAAAATTTCTTGATTAATAGATTTCCAGGGTTCTTTACTATCACTAGGAGTTTGTACTTTGAACAGAATAGCAAAAAATAATTTGCCTGAATCATCAGCAAACTAAGGGAAAAAACCTGCATGCTGTCCAGAGCACTATGCTGCCTGAGCTGCACTAAGCGTGGAGAAAGAATGGGCAAAAAACAAGTTGCTGCGTATTATTCACTTAGGTCCTTGAGAGGGGAGATAATTGTGCCACAGAGGCCACTTTCCCTTCCTGTGCCTTTGCAAGTTGGCTACTGGTGTTTCTCATGTTCATATTACAGTGCAAGAAATACACCTAAGGATGTAATTTCTGAGTGCTGTGAATAGTTTGACTATTGCCACAGTCTACAAACAATATTATATTCAGTAGATTAAGCAAATTCGGAGGGGTAAGGAGCTTTTCAAATCCCTCTGGAGGAAAGAAATAACATAAAGAAATGCTGTTTACACATCCTGGGTGAAGAGGAAAAGATGTCCTTACACGGAAGAGAAACTTTCACCTCCTCTGCTGGTGTTATACTCTTTCCCTTCTTTGTTTTTACTCTCACTCGACCCTTGCATTTTTTTCCATTTAGCACTATTTAATATTTATTATTTCTTTCAGTTCAACAGGAGATGCAGATGCTAATGTTAGTCATCTTTTAGAGATGGGATTGTGTATACTTGTGTCAGCATGCTTGCAGTTGATGCCTAAAACTGAGGTTGCCTCTCAGAGCAGCTCTGGCTCAGGCAGCATGGAAACAGGTTCACTCTTCCAAGGAGCACTCTGCATAATGAAATTCCTGGGCTGACTGCACAATAAGTGCTTTTGCTTCATCACAGTCATGCTTTCTTACATCATTACAGTTAAATTTCCAGGCACCAAAACCTACATTGACCCTGAAACCTACGAGGACCCAAATAGAGCTGTCCATCAATTCGCCAAGGAGCTAGATGCCTCTTGTATTAAAATTGAGCGTGTGATTGGCGCAGGTAAGGCTGCCGTGGCTTCCTGATTCAACTGTTCCATTTAGCTGGGATCGAAACTCATACATCATAATGACAGGCAAATAATTATACCTCAGGTACAGAAGAACTTTTTGCATTTGCCAGAGTGGTTAAGAGCAATGAAGCTGCACTCGCTTCCAAAATGTAAAAACAAACAGGGGGAAAAGCCCAACAACTGAAAAAAAACCCAAATAAATGAGTAAATTAAAAGTCTTGCTTGACATTGAAAGCTTATGTGTTTTTAATTAAGTATCTGCTGTTAAAATTGGAACTGGGGGGAATGGGCCAGATATGCTGCCTGTTATTTACTGTCACAGTAAAAGCGTTAGGCATTTGTGCAAGTTGTGCTCGCTTGCCTTTTTGCAAGGGGGCTTTTTGACCTCTGCAGCTTTGTTCATGTGAGTAAGGAAAACTGGCTGCAGCACAAAATCTTAAATAGAGAGTAGGAGGGTCTTGTTTCTGTATAACAAAACCTTCCCTGAGGCTGTTTTTTCTTCTACCATTTTTCTTTTTGATATTTTATGAATACAAAAAGTTATTGTTTAACTTCTTATGACTGATTGTAATTACACCAGCACTACATTGCTTTTTTTTTTTCTCTTGAACTGTCTACCACCTACTTAAGCCATGGTGTTCGTGCTCTAAAAAGGCAGTTTCATTTGTTTGCATTAATAAGATACGTGACATTTTTATTGCACTACTCCATGTAGTGAAATTAAGTTTCCATGAGTAAGAAAAATATCAAATGCTTCAGATTCCTGGAGGAAATGTTCTTTTGCTTTTCTGTTGTTTTATATAAGTATTAGTAGAATACTTTTAAAATCACCCTGTAGTTCGGTACTGTAAATTACATGTTGTGGTATTATTTAAAAAACAGAAGAAGAAATATCTCTAGAATAAGTTGTTTTACCTGTAAAAAACTCTTTACACTTAGAATTCACAACGCCTTTTTAAAGTAACCTCCATCATGTTGAATCATGTCTTAATCAAGGAGTAATGCCATTGAAATTAACCACACTGCTGAGCAAATTATTCCTTCGATGAGTAAGAACATTAGAATCCAGCCCTTGCTAACTAGTAATTTTTGTGATGCCAGAATGGCAGCATCTCTTTTAATAAATACGCAATATGCAAGATTAGCATAGAAAAAATTGCTGAGCTTTATATTTTGCTTTGAGTAAAAAAGCTACCAGCATAGCAACAGTTCAGAGCACAAAGATATATTCAGTTGGATTTTGCTAATGCCTTCTGAGAAAAATGCTGAAAACACTTGAGCTGCAGAGTACACAGTTTAAAATGCATTTTCACTGTTATGACAAATTCCAGAATGTTAATTTTCTTGACTGCAGATGAATTTATTCTTGATTTTAATGAGTATAATTGATAGTAAAAACAACTAAAGTGTGTCAGTAGTCAATCTGAAGTTAATTAGGAGTGCAGTGGTGAAAGCATATTGTGTATCGTGTTTAGCTATGACTTTAACCTGTTGATGTAAATAGCAAACAGGAGTGAAATGAAATGCAGTCCAGGAACAACAGAAGCAAACAGACCCAAAGCAGCAGCTGAAACTCATACATCAAAGAAGAATATGGAATTTCTGCTAGTGACAGCACCAGAAAAGCCACTTAGCAATCTCAATATGCATCAGCAATGCTGGCCACATCAACTATTGAGTAGTGCCATGTCCCTCAGACACAAACAGGGTGCAAGTATGCTTGTGCTCAATTTGCATGAGGGGTATGTGCTTTCCTTGCCAACATTTTCATTACCATCCTGCTGTGGCCACCTGTCAGATAGAAAATATGGTGTCCACTATGTTAAGTTGTTCATACCACACATCCTTTGTTTTAGCCTCTGCTTTGTTGACATGCTGAGCTTAGTGGCTGTGCGGCTGTGCAGTATTCCCTCTCTTGTTGTCATTTTTTTCTGGTTTATTTTTGGGAATCATTTCAGCTGAATATACTATTTTCTTGGGAATAAAAGTAGTTCATTGGCTAGCATCCTGGCCTGAAATGCATAACATGCAAGCTGAAGTTTCTGGTTTGCCCAAGTGTGTGTGATCTGGCTTTGGAAATCAATCAAAATCAGATCACAGAGAGCTGGAAGGGAGTTAAGCCTTAGTGTCTCCTATGCCAAGTATCCTAATTACCTGGCTCTGAAATGTTACAGACACACAGACACACTCCTATACTCATGACTTGTTTTCGGCATGGAATGAAACAATTTTGGAAGGTACTGCTAGAGAAAATTGTAGTCCTTTAGGAAGTTCTTGCGGCTAGGAGCTGTGAGTGAGGTGAGTGGTGAATTCGTTAACAGTCATCCATGTTGCTAATGAAGTGCAGGAGGGAGATGAAGGCACCAAGCTTAGGGGCATGAGCAGCTAGTTTTTGTGTATGTAGCAGCTATACCTCGTGGCATTCTTAGCTCGGTGCCCAAAGATGGTTGAGGACAGTATGCAGGCAGGAGCACTTGTGTGCTCAGTTAGCTTAGGTACAGCATGGTATTAACAGACGTATATGGAGTTGATTTGACCTAGCCTTGGCTCAACAGCATAGAGTGTGAGGGGCAGGAATTGGGTTCTATATGCAGTCATCTTCTATAAGGTTCATGAAAAGATCCATACAGAATGGAGTTTTGCTCAAACAAGTCAGTTAAAAATGGTTAAAGGCATGGTCATAAAGTTCTACCCTTCTGGATGAACCGTGAAGCCAAGATCCAGGTACTCCTTGTTCCTTTGCCAAAGCTTGATTTGGGGCTGATAGGAGAACAGTAGTGTTCAAATGCTGACAGTGTCATAAACGAGACTTTTTACAGCCCATCCATTAAAACGCCCCAACATCTATCTCTTCAGGCATTCAGCCCAACTTCTGAGCATACTTCTCTCCACTGACAGCCAGACACCTTGCCAGTGTGCATGTCCACTTAAGTCCTGATCTCACAAGGTTTTTCCCAAAAGGATTCTCTAATCAAACTCTCTGTGTAGGTCTTGTCTAGTTCAGTCATTTTTTTTCAGCAGTCATCCTAAAATATGTCTTAGATGTAGGTGTGTCGGCATACTGGTGTGTACCTAACAGCCTAATGTTAAGACACTCCACAGGTAAGCAGAAGATAAATTTCTGACTATTTGGTTTGGATGAGGGACTCAGAACCATATCTCTCAAACTCCAGATGAATTTGTGAACTACCAGGTTGCTAAATATTTTTGTGGTTAATCTTTCTTTTTAAAGACATGTTGCCTTTTATTCAGTAATATATGTTACTACCCTCTTCTTATATATATACTAGGAGATTTTTCTTCCTGTCTGCAGAATTGGAGATCTCACTTTTGCTCTCTGCTGACACAGCTGTGAGGCAAGGGACAATACTTAAATCTTTCATAATCTCATTAATAGTGAGGTAGATATATTGCCATTCAGCTCCACATCTCACATGCTTCCATCCTCTTTCCTGTCTGATGGAATCCAATTACTTCTCTTCCAGATTTGGTTCTTGGGACTTTTTTTTTATATTCTTGCTGGTTGTTTGGTCTTTTTTATCACAGGCTTCTTCAAGTTCCAATTGTCTGTTAGTTTAGAACCTTTTACAAACTTGCAGCATTTGCTTGTGTTTGTTTAATGTAACAAAATTGTTATAAGTCACACCTTTAATTTCATAATCTGTAAAGTAAATTATCCTGCTTCAAGGTAATAATGTAGTGCTTCATTTAACACCATAAGGATGCTAAATTAAAAGCAGCTCTGTAAGAGCTGCCTTTTAGAAGAAAAAAGCCCATTTCAACTAAAGATAGGAATGAAACCATGTAGGGCAGAATGACATTTTTACTTAGGAATGGTATTACTATTTCAATAGTAGTGTTTTCTTATGAAAGGCACTTCATTTTTTATTTTCTGTTTTTGAAAAAATGCAAGAAATTACTAACAAGTCTTTTAAAATATTCAAATAACAGTCCTGTCAGTTGGCTTAACTGAAGTGTTTATTCCATAAGGGTCAGCAATTCATTTAAGGCACATGCCAAAGTAATCCATTTCAAATATGAACACATTAAATTTAAACACACTCTTAGGTTGTTATTTGAATCAAGAACTAAAAAAAAAAAAAAAAAAAAAAAAAAAAAAAAAAAAAAAAACCAAAAAACTGGTATTCAGAGTAATTCAGCGCTGATCTCCTTCATTTTAGGAGAGTTTGGTGAAGTGTGCAGTGGGCGTTTAAAGCTTCCTGGCAAAAGAGACGTTGCAGTAGCCATAAAAACTCTGAAAGTTGGCTACACTGAGAAGCAGAGGAGAGATTTCCTGTGTGAAGCAAGCATCATGGGACAGTTTGACCATCCCAACGTGGTTCACCTAGAAGGAGTTGTTACCAGAGGTAAGCAGCAGCAGCTCAGTCTGTCAGTCAAATGACAACAGGACAGCAGAAATTACTCTGCCTTATTCATGGTCAAAGATTCAAATTATAAACAGACTGCACACTCCTAATGGATTTTCTCCTGATGCGTAACTAACTAAAACAATACTTACTTTATGCTACAACCTGAGGAAAAAAATTTAGATGAACGCATGATTAAAAGATGGAGTGCTTTGAAACATATTATTTTTCTAGTTTCATTTAGCCTCAAAGACCATGCAGAGAGATAAGGTTTCTCATGTCCTTTCATATTATCTGAAGTGTCATTATTCCAGAGTCCTGTTCACACAGCAGGAGTTAGGAGAACACACTGACTTTTTGATTTGTATGGTTCAATTTTATGAATCATGACCAGTTTCCATGCAGATATTTAAGAAATTAGAGCTCTGTAACAGTGCTGGAGGGCTCAGAAATGTTCAGTGTCTGAATGATTCAGTCCTTCAAAGGAATAGTGTGCGTTTTATCAAAAAAAGGCACTCCATTTGTTTTACAGTTCTCAAATATCTGTCTTTTTTTCTTTCAGGAAAACCAGTCATGATTGTAATAGAATACATGGAGAATGGGGCCTTAGATGCATTTCTTAGGGTGAGTACCAAAATGAAAACATATATAAACATATTCAAAGTGACATATATATTGCCAATTTTAAAAATATGTCTTATACCTGTGGGCATATATATGTATACATGCATATATAACTAAATATAATCCGATATTAATTATAATTATATTTATTATATTTTATTAAATATAATTAAAATAGTTTTCAAGTAGAAATGGAGTTTTGACAAATACTAGCATGTTCTCTGTGTTACTTCAGCAAAACCAGAGCAGAAAATAGAGGATCAGACAGGATCATGTGGGGACATTTTAGGAATTTATGTGATTTACTGTGGCATAGACATGGTGGGTTTTATTATAGCCACCAGTTGAAATTAAAACCACTGATACCTGAAGCCAAATCTTCTGCCTTTTGGGAGCAGAATTTTACTATGTCAGCATGGTGGAAACCAGCATAAAAGAATCCCTAAATGAATTATGATTCTGTTTAAGAGATAAACAAAAAAAAAAAAAAGCAAATTCAGAACTATTTAGTGTTTTTTAAGTGTGTTCTGAACTCATCAGTTCTGACTCCTTACCAGGTATGTATGTCAGTGTGAAATGATATGTAAACACTCTTACAGAGAACAGATTTATTTTTTTAATAAACTCCAAGCTGTAAATGAAAGTTATTCATAGCTAGGGTTACAAAAAGGAGACCTTATTTTCTTGATATAAATAATTACTCTGGGAGATGGAGAGCGTACAAGCAAGTTCTAAGATTGTTAGGAAATCTTCAGTAGATAGTCTCTCTCAGAAGTGACTTGCCATGAGTTAGCGAGAAATACACAGCGGTTAGCAAGTTTTGTTACTATCAGTACTTTATTACTCACACATTGCTAAACTGTATGCTTTGTCTCTGAAGAAAGTGTGTGTGAAGTGAGTTTCTTTGCCACAGGAGGAGTAAAGAAGCAGAAAGCTGAAGTCATAAAACTAATTCTTATTTCTCCTCTCAGCTATACTAACAAGAATTGCTGCTCCTTTCTTCCCTCCAGAAACATGATGGGCAATTTACTGTCATTCAGCTAGTGGGAATGTTGAGAGGAATTGCTGCTGGAATGAGATATTTGGCCGATATGGGATATGTACACAGGGATCTTGCAGCACGCAATATTCTTGTCAACAGCAACCTTGTTTGTAAAGTATCAGACTTTGGCCTTTCCAGAGTTATAGAAGATGATCCAGAGGCTGTCTACACTACAACCGTAAGATAAATCAATGGGTTTTAATAGTTTTGAGATATGGTTATTTAGAAGAAGTGTATCTTCTGGAGAATACAGATAAGAGAAATACATTAATTGATGGGGGTGTTTTAAGCAGTCAAAAGGAAGAATCTCTGCAGAAATCTGTCTCTAATTAGGAGGTAATATTTTTGTAAGAACGTACATTTTTAGTCAACAGAATCCTAAAAATTTTGTACGGTATCTTCATTATTCCATTCCTCATAATTTTCTGATTGAACAAATAAGGAAGTTCTACCCACAAAAATTTTAAACATCTCATTTACTATGAGCCAATTAAAATATTTGTAGGCTAATACTGTTTTTCAGGCTAGATTTTATCTCACCAAAGGGTTGACTAGCTTGAGGCTAGTCTGTGACAAAGCTCAACTCCTATATTTTCACTTGCTTTTGGGTGGGACACTTTTCTTAAATATGCATTCATCAGGCACACTGTGCTCTTTATTCTTTTGTTAAGCCAGCTCCACTTTCCCACCCATGGGGCCTCCCTGTACCTATTTTCCCATGCTGAGGGAAGGAGGGGCCCCTGGAATCTGCTCCAACAGGCACAGGGATCCAGGAAACCAGACCAGTATTCACGGCTGCCATTCCTGCTGTTGGGCTCTAAGTGGGATCCTGGTTTAAAAATGTCAGGCCAAGATTTCAGAGGAGACATATGACAAGTCAATGGGATTTATATGCACAGGTTGGGATTCCCCTCACTTAGTTTCAGCCAGCCAGGAGTTAAATGGCTAATGGAAATCAGACATCTAAGCAGCCCTTTAAAATCAGTGGAGGGATAAGCACTTGCAGAGAAATTCATCCAACATAGCTTATACAGGTATCTAAGTATCTACATTCCAAGTGCTAAACTTCCTTAGACACCTTTTAAAATTCTGCAATTGGTCAACCATAGCAGATCATCTAAGTCCTGCTCCTAATGTTGATGGAAATAATTACAAATGCATTCTATGGAAGATGATATGAAAATTCTGTGTGTGAAAAAGAGAACTTCCTTCCTTTTTTTTTTATTTTTTTCATAGGGTGGAAAGATCCCAGTGAGATGGACAGCTCCAGAGGCCATTCAGTACCGCAAATTTACATCAGCCAGTGATGTGTGGAGTTACGGAATAGTTATGTGGGAAGTAATGTCTTACGGAGAACGGCCTTACTGGGACATGTCAAATCAAGATGTAGGTTTGCCTGTTTGTGAATGTGCATATGTGTCAGTGAAACAAAAAGTACATACTGTACTTTAATAGTGTACTTTAATAAGACTTATCACATTACTGTGTGGTTGTCACAAAATGAAAAAGTTACGGAGCTTTCACTTTTTACTGAAAATCAAAATCATTTTTTTTGCCACATGGATATTGCAGGTTTCTGTCCTAAGTATCAATTAAAACTGGAACAATTTTATCAAAAATAGTAATATGGACTCTTCACTTTACTATGCTTAAGCATGGAAAGAATTAATTTTTTTTCCAATAAAAAGTAATTCTGAGGTTTCTGACCTCAGAGCAATGATTAATCATTTGAAAAAAGTTGTTAAAAGTCTGAGTGGCAGTTAATGACCTACTTTGGCTTTTTCAAGTTAATTATGCTGATTTAACAGTACTCTTGTTTGCATAAAATATGATCCAGAGCAACAGGTCAGCAGTAATAGAGCAGATGGGTGTTAATCTTGACTTCTGACAGGAGTATCTATTAATAAAGAAATTACACAGGAAAAAGCCATACAGGTGTGAAAGATGTCAGAAAGAGTCTCATTTAAAGTTCTTCAGGTGGGGGCTTGAGTGGGTTTTTTAATTGTTATTTTAATTTTTGATTGAATGATCAACATCAAAGTTGACAAAAAAAAGATAAAAGTGTAGATGATGAGTCAGTTTGGCACAGTGCAAAGTTGTTAATATTTGACAGGTCTCAGTGTCAAAGATTTCATGGACTGTCAAAATATGGGCAAACAAGTCCTTGGGGCAGAGAAAGAGAAATATTTACATTCCCCAGACACCCAGTAGAGTTTCATTTCTTTTGACACCTTCCTTCTGTACTAGATTCAAACATAAAAGAACTCTGACAGGAATATAAGATGCCTCAAAGGCAAACCTTACCTATCTTTCAGGGAACAATAAGGAAAAACTTTTAAACAGAGGAGAAATTTTGATATCTGTATGCTTCTTACTAGATTTTGAAAAGTATTCCTTCTATTGAACACTGTATGTAAAGCACGAGTGAGCCTCTTTCAAAAATAGCTAATTGTTACTTCTTACAGTTTTATCCCTTTTTAGCATCTTTCGTGATAATCTTCAATAGCATATAGTTAAAAGATGCATCAATTTCTTGGTAAAATAATTCCAAATATTCTTGTATGTCGTGATTTTCAGGTACATTCTCCCATACCATACCACATCCTGCCAATCCCATAGATAATCTATAATGCACAAAATCTAGAATCAGCTAGTAAATTGTCATTTATTCTCCTTCAAAGTCACGAGTTGGAGTATTTAATGGTAATGAAAAAATCTAAATGTGCTCTTCTAATTTTGCAGTTTATGTATTTTAAGTGTATCATTTTTCCTAAAAGTGGATGTGGGTGTAGTCATATAGCAGACCAGATCTCCTAAATAATAGGTCTCCCTGACTTTGGATCTTTAGATAGCATTTCTTTAATTTACCCTTCCTCCTTTAACTCATTGCTTTAGACTGATGGAGGATATATATTTGCATTGTGAACTCTTTTCAAGCAAACCCCTCCTTTTAGCAATGACCTGGAGCTAGGGTGCACCAAAGGAGCACTCACTCATCCTACAAACTCTCTGCAGAGGCACAGCAGGCTGAGCACAGATGATAGACAGAGTTGTCCCAACTTCCCTGAGCTGTGGGCTCTCCTCAGTTTGATCCTTGCTAGTAACAGTAGCTCTCAAACCCCCATTCCCCTATTAGACTGCTGATGTTCTTGTTCTCATTTTGTTTCTGACCCCAGTGCAGATTAGTTTTTCAAAAAGGGGCAAGAATATACTTCTAGACTTCTTACTATTATTATAATCATTAATTTGTATTATTATTATATGACCATAGTCAGAGTTCCAACATTATATTGCGCAGTTACCCATATTTAATACTTCCTTGTTGGCATCCAGTATATAAAGTAAACAGACCCAGTCCTTTTCTATCCTGCTTTATATCTTCAGATAGCCTGGTTATGATGAAAGCATAGTCTTAACAGTATTCCCTTTTACTCTATTTTGCAGCAAAAGCAGAATTTCAAAAACAAATTGTGGGAAGTGTAGATAATATAAATCAATTCTATTAGTAAGAACTCCAGCTGTTTTCTCTTTGTAGATTTGCCTATTAAAAAAAAATCTTGCATCAATTTCCTTTTCTTTGAGTACTGATGTTTTGAATCCCACCCCTTCCTTTCTTAGCAGAGTAGACACTTGTCATACTTTACTTATCAATATTTTAGAATATTGTTTCAATATTTTGGATATTCACAGCAATTCCATCCATCTCTAGCTGATTCATTATTTTATATTTCCATTTCCTTCTTGCTCAGAATACACATCAGAGAAACTAATTCTCATGTATCACCAAAACCTTTCAAAACCAGTATCACCATCTTGATTCACAGTTCTCTTCAGGTTTCACTGCAGTTCATAGTGAATGGGGAAAACTCCTGTTCTGATCACTTCATTCATGTTTTCATTCTCCCTTACATTCTTGTATATAGTCTTATGTAGATAGTTTGCCAGTTCTGAGGGTTTTAGGTATTTTGGTGGTTGCACTGTTGTTTCTGGCACCTACTTTTTCATTTCTCATTGGTGATCTCTGTCTTCTGACCTCTTAAGCAACTACTTCTTTTGTGGTAAATCACACGTAGAGTGCTCAAAGTGTTTAATACCTTTTGCCACTTAGAGGGTCAGAAATTTCTGCATTACTTTTCACAGCACAGCAATTGTCCTGTACACACTGTAGATTATTTTTCACTTTCATTTCACTACTTCTTCTAAGTTTAAGGAGCTGTCCTTTTCTTTTTCCTCTTAATATAGCTCTAAAGGATCTTACATTTTACTTTTTATGTTTTCTTTACTATATAGCTCTGTTCTTCCAATTTTCCTCTTCTTCTGCAGAAAACCTCTCCCCACACCCTCTCCGACAGACAACTTCAACGTTTGTAAAAGGTCACTGCACTCATTCTTCAAGGTGTGGTTGTTTCTGCAGGAATTGAATATTTCTCAGTCATTTTTGAGCTGTAGGACAGTACTGTCATTCTAAATGTTCAGAGAGAAAGCTGAGGCCTAGGGAGATGAGGCAACTTCCCTGAGGTCAGAAGGACATTCTGTGACACAAAACTGCAGTCAGTGCCCTACCACTGGGCTATGCCTTCTCTTTTCACAATATTTCTTTTATGCAAAAGGTTTTGATACAAAACCTGGCTGGATTTCAGCCAGCTTTTTGAAGGTCGTTCTGTATTGTCTGCAGTTCTGTCTACTTTGCAGTTGACTATTTTTACATTTTCTCACACAACCTACAGAATATTTTCTTTCTGAGATTTTTTTTTACTAAAACCTGGGTATTCACCAACTTTGTTTATCATACCAGATCTACTTCCCAGAACTATATCTAGAACAGCTTCTGATCTATACAAAATGAGGGAGAAAACAGTCCTACGCACTCCCCTTCAGAAGCAAGCACCCTTCCTTAGCAATTCTAATGCTGCTGTGTCAGTCAATGTCAGTATACTTGAAATCCCCCATGAACAGTGTTTTAGCCCTTTTTCACTAGCTTTTCTTATCTGCCTTGCTTCCTGATGTGCTTTTTTTATTCTGCCCTCAAGGTTTACAGCAGTTTGCTGTGATTTTACTTTATCCATTTTTATTTTTTACTTAAATCCAAATGGACTTGGCTATGGAAGTCAACGGGTGGGTGTAATTCTTGGTTCAGACATTTATGCTGTCTTTTGATCATGCCCTCATCTAGCAGCATCTCTTATTAAATCTAACTTTCTGTGATATATTAAAATAGCATTTACCCAGGTCTTTCTCTCACATGGCACAGTTCTGCTGTTTTATCATTAATATAACATGGCTAGACATAGAATACAACTTTTTTCCCCTAACAGTTTCTATCTGCTAAACATTTTTCTTGGATTCTTTTATAATACCTTCAGGCTTCTTGTATTTTATATGTGCATGCACAGATATCCATCCATTTAAAAGTCAGTTGCTTCTACCACACACTTCTTTCATAAAAACCTTGGGGCTAGTAATAATGCTTTCTGAAATAACTCCATTTATCAATCTATCTGTTGCTCCCTTGGTGAATTTAATTGTTCCCTGCCACTGACTTGTCTAGGTAATATAGCTGTGTTCTGCAGATATAGAACAATATGCTTAATAAGCCCAAAGATAAAGCTGGGGAAGTTATTTGAAAACCTGAAGGCCAGTGTCAAAACAACAGATTCATATTTTTGCAACACCAATGGCAAATTTTAGTTTATTGATTATTTTATTTTTTCTTATGTTATTTTTATTTTTTTCTTAGATATTTGAACTGGGTAGCAATACCTATCCTTTAAATTCCTTTTGATAAAAAATGATTAACTATGTTGGCTACTAGGTTATAAAAGCAATCGAAGAAGGCTATCGTTTGCCAGCACCCATGGATTGCCCAGCAGGACTGCACCAGCTGATGCTGGATTGTTGGCAGAAGGAACGTGGTGAAAGGCCAAAGTTTGAGCAGATAGTTGGCATTCTGGACAAAATGATTAGAAATCCAAACAGCTTGAAAACCCCACTGGGAACCTGTAGCAGGTAAGAAAAGCTTTAGTGTGTGTTCTTATGACGGTGCACATGGCTGGGCTCTGGATGTTCTGCTTGGTGGCTGGTTCCAGTTCACACTTACTTCATCTGTCTTTCAGTTCCTCCTTCTTTCTGTTCCCTGTTCTTCTCTTCCCTCATTTGCCCTTCTTTTTTACCATGCTAAACAAAGCCAAAAAAAAGGACTTTCTTGGAAAAATAAAGCAACCAAAATAAAGTAAATATTGTGGAACTAACACATTTCTCAGTAAATTACTGCCTGCTCATCACTCTTTCTGCACTCTCACCACTGGTCTATGTTTTCCTTGTTTCTTAAAATCATAAAGTCTGGAGGGCAAGGATCATTGTCTATTGTAGTTTTATATGATGCATCCCTTGCCCTAGGAGTTGCTACAGTAGAAATAGTAATTAACAATACTCATGCTTGGCCAATGTACCTTGACATGCTACACTCAAGATTTTTTATCTTTCATTTTCTGGCTTTAACTCCTTTCAGTGATTGCATCTCATTGTATTTCATGATGTAGTTTTTAATGGCTTCTTCATAAATTTCAGGTGAATTATTTAATCACGGTAATATTTAGATCTCCTAGCTAGACCACTGTACTAGGGAATCAACTGGCCTATATTCTGCTCCTGATTCTTCTACTGGCTGATTTGCTGTGTGACCTTAAGACTTTGTGTCTCTGCTCTTCCCTTGTCTTTGTTTTGTCCCATCCAATTGAAAAATGGGAATAGCTACTACTATATTTTCTAAGATGCATAAAAGAATAGCATCTTTATTTTACTCAGCAACATAGAGACAGCTGCTGTCATGCTAGGTAATAAGGTCGATTTTCTGTTGGTAACAGTAGTCCATTAGGCTGATTTTGCTCACTCTGACCTTTCATCTTTTATGTCAATAAGCTTAGGAAGTACATATTGTGAGCTACAGAGAAGTCAAGAGCTATTCACAGAATAATCTAAACTGTGTATAAAGGCCTATAACTTTCTACTCTCGACATTTTTAATACCCAAAACTTATTTGACTCTCACCTTGCTAAATACTCCCTGATGTTTTACTCTCTTTGGAAACAACTTACTTTCCTTTTTCCTTCTCCATAGACCAATTAGCCCTCTTCTGGACCAGAACACTCCCGATTTTACCACTTTCTGCTCCGTAGGCGAATGGTTACAAGCTATTAAGATGGAAAGATATAAGGATAATTTCACAGCAGCAGGCTACAACTCTCTTGAATCAGTTGCCAGGATGACTATTGAGTAAGTTAGTACTGGGCATGTTTAAATTGCATTTAGGGAATTTCTAGGTACAATAATACACAATGTTCAACTCCAAAACTTTACCCTGAGTACAAACAAGGTACTTGGGATCAAACCAGCCATTTTAGCAGTTGATGATGTTGTATTACAGCATCTCATGAAAGGGCAAATACCCCACTATCTCCGTGTGGCATCACTTTTTTCCCTGTTCTTCAGACCGATTGAAATAACACCAAGGGACTAGAATTAGAGGGAGAACGTGGCCCCTTCCAAAGTATATATGTATAGGAAAATAACTGCTTTGCCTCCACCACCTAATTGGTACCTTTTTTTCCGATGTGTTCTGGGAAGATGTGGAATTTTCTTCTAATTGGCTGTATCCTGCAAAACGGGGCTTTGCATCAGGATAAGTCTGTAGAAGCAAAACAATTTTCTGAAGGCAAACATGGCCTGTATCAGTACTGTCATCTTAAAACAGGTCTTCTTGGCACCCTGCAAGCAACTTTCTTGTCCTGATGGTTGCCAAACATGTGTAATTCGTCTTAGAGAGTGGTGGGTTTCTAATCAAGTTTCTAACCCAATATTCTCAAGATTTCAACCCTATTCTTATCTGCCTGGTGTCACTAGGGGTCTCAGCCTATAGCTTGGGAACTGTCATCAGAGTCCACAAGCTTTTAGCATTAGTAGGGGCAGAGTTGAAACTGCTGCTCCTCACTCATTTGCATGATGGGTATGTGTCAATATGCAAAGGCATCTAGGCATCTCTTTAGGAAACAGACCATGATCCCCCAAAGTCTTGTATTTATACATAACTTTGTCCTGAAAACCACCCGAAGTATTTTACAAGAGAAGTGTCTTTGTCTTCGGGCGTCCTTAAAAGCTACACTAAAAGATTATCTTAACATAAAACACACTGACCTCCTTCTCAGATGGGGAGGCCCACGCAGTGTAATTGCATGACACTTGTCACGTAATTGCACTCGCCTCTGAGAGGCTGAACAGTGCCTGTATGAACTTCCCAGTGCTGAGCTGAGGTTACGGCATAGCTTCAATGTCAGAACCCCATAGTCCAAACCACTGCGTAGCTTTGACTCACAGTTGAATACCATACAATAGCAGTCTAAGTTGAAAAATTAACAATGTACGCATTTATCTTCCCCAGGGATGTGATGAGTTTAGGGATCACGTTGGTTGGTCATCAAAAGAAAATCATGAGCAGCATTCAGACTATGAGAGCACAAATGCTACATTTACACGGCACTGGCATCCAAGTGTGATAGACATTTCTCCCTTATGAGGGAGGTGACAGACTGAGAGAACAGCACTGGCCTTCAGTATATATGAAGTGCTGCTAGAAGACACTTGATTTCCTGGGTCCTTCCTGCAGTGAATAGAAGAGCTACAAGAAGCACCTACAGACTTGAACTCCTAAGTGCCACCAGAATTTATGAAAAGGGAATTAGGATCCACCAGTGGTGGCAAGGAAAACAGCAGTGACAATAAACAAAGTACTACCTGAATAAACATACAAACACCTTGAGCTCTCTAACCTCCTTTTTATCTAATAGACTTTTTAAATGTACATAAAATTTAAAAAAGAATATATTTGTCAGATAAAATCATGATATTATTGTTGAATTCAACAAAATATTTTCCTTAAATCTGTGATTTCTGAATCTTTTTTTAATCATTTGTGTTTATTCTTCATAAAGACTTTCTTTTAGTATGATGTTTATATCTTTGGACCTTTTTAGTGCTAATTCAATGACACATTACTACACTGGGTACCTCTGAAGGATTATTTGAGTTCCTAGAGATTTAAGAAGCATGACCAAGCAATGTATATCTATCCGAACTTTGGTATCCCTTTGTGCCATTTCCTTTTGTTAAATCAACACCGTATTGACATGGCTAGCTAATTGGCAGGGAGTCAGGAAAATGCAAGTTGCCAAGAGCTCTGATATTTTTTAAAGAATTTTTTAAGGTTATACATATGCTATCTTTTAAAAGAAAATAAAAGAGAAAAAAAAATGTAAAGAAAAAGAAAAGCAATAATGACCCCTAAGTAGTTCTAGGCACTTTTAGCAAATTGTTTGCAAGATGATTTTAATGGACTAGAATTAAACTGAGATATATTCTAAGATGTAGATCTACAGCTGTAAACCTGCTGAGACACAGCATTGAATGGACAAGTACATGATTGTAGCAGTGTCTCAGAGTACGGGTGCAGTCCTCCAGTGTTACCTAAACCATTTAATCTGAGCACATCACATTTTTTTTCAGTACTCTGCATTAGCAAATCTAAGAGAAATAGCTGGTGTATATTTTCTATGAGTTTAAGCCGTATGCAGTCCAGCTGTCAGAATGAGGACATAGCTTTTATATGAGAACTGTAGAGCATGAGACAAGGGGCAGTTCAAAATTTTCAATTTTTTTACAAGCTTTTGCTGCTCTGAACGAACATGCGTGTGCGTGGTCACACTGACACTGACAGTCATTCGTCAGGAACAGAGATGCAAAGGTATTTGCTCAATGGAATATCTTTTTACACCATGTGTTTATATATAAACTTTTTTTGATTAAAATATTTAATTACCATAAGCAATAATGAACAGAGTCTTTACAGATATTGCAAGAATGTACATGAACCAGAGAGAAACGCTTTAAAAAAAAAATCTGAAAATTGTGAACTACCCCAGCAATGAAATGCTGTACTTCCAAAGAGAATTGGGCTGCTTCTATTGATTTTGATAGAGAAAGATCCCAGGGATCAGTCATAAATTGGTCTGGTTTGATAATGTGGGCACCCACACAAAAAAAATAAAAACAAAAGAAAAACCTTGTAAATGTTCCTTTGTAAAACTTGTAAATTTTATTTATACTGTCTTGTTTTGTACACACATTTATGTGTAGTGAGCTCTGAATACATTGAAAATGCACTATATTTTTCTATTTTACTTGCAGAGCATCACAAACAAACATGTATATTCAGTGCTACATAATGTGTTTTCCCACATTTAGGACCAAAGATAGTTATCAAAAACTTAAATGCATCATTTTCCCCTCTCCTTTTTTCTCCCCCTTTTTAGATCACTGTACAGTGTTATATTTGTCATTTTATTTATTTGTTTCACTAGAAAAATCAGTCTGGTTATACTAATTTTTTGTCCCCACCCACCTTTGTTGAAGAAAATCTGTAAAAAGCTTTTAACTAGCATAATCCCGATACATAGACACTTCCATTTGTAATCTTTGTAATAGACTGTAAATATATTTTTGGAACTATAATGCAATGTGCATAAGGGTTATTTTTCAGTGTCCATATATGATTGTTTATACAATTCACAGCACTTTACAGTCATGCTGAGAAGCCTAATTTATTGCCTGGATTTAGGCAGAGTAAGAAAAAAAGGTGACTATTTCTTATTTCATATTAGATTGTCATTCAGTAGTAACGGAGTTATTTTCACGTATGCAGCTCAAGATTTTTTTTTAATATTAAAATTAATTTTCTAAAAAATCTGTAGGAGTAAGACGCAGATAGACTGCATGCCCAATGCTGGAATGCAAGCACTCGGCCAAGGCACTTCAAGTAGCCATTAGAACACAATAAATACACAATTAATAAACATCCATTTTGTGTTATAACAAATGCTAGGTGCCTCACCACTGGGGTGAGCATCTGTGGGCAGCTGGGCAGGGTGCCTGTCAGTCTTTAGGCACCCAGCTAAGAATTTAGGAGCCTTTCAGTTCAGACACCTGCTTCCTTGTAAATCTCGGCTACTGTTTCTAAGGGCTTGGTCATCAAAGGTGCAATGCAGCAATGCTGGTATTGCTGAGAACCTACAAACCCTAAATGCAAAAGAATTGAGGCCAGGCTTCACCTTTAGGACTTGTTCAATATTCTGAAGCACAGAGGCCTCTAAGCATGTGTGGTGACTTGGGCTCACGCATGTACAGGTGAGGGCCCTAATGGTATTTCTTCCTTAATTTTCCTGGTTTGGTTTAAGCCATCTTCTTTGAATAGTAAATATATTTTAGCATTCATCTATATACCTTGACTGCCTTAATGTTGCCACAGATTTTTACACGTTTAAAAGTGGTAGAGTAGACCCAGAAAGCACAATCGCGATCAACTGCAATCAATCAGATAACTTATCTACGTGTTCAGATCATTACTGCAGTTTAGAGCACATGCATGTAAATGGATTTGTAACTGGTAGAGCAACAAAATATTGACATTGGTTGCAATTCCCCAGGTTTCAGAAAACACGGTCCAGGGTAAGAAAAATAAAGTGCCAGAGAAACTTGATGTTCATGGGAGGAACTGAAGAAGAAGTTGGGTCACAGGGAGAATGAAAGGCTAAATGATGAAAGAGAAATCCAGTTCTGGCTTGATTTCAAAGAATTTGGACATTGTGCATTGCTAATGACAGATTATCAGGCTGTCAGTGAGACTGATCTTTCCTGACTTTATCCATTTGCAAGCATCTAGAAGAGAGATGCCTAAAAAAAAAAGCAGGATGAATCTCCCTCTGGGAATGCTTATCTCCGTTAGATGTAGAGGGAAGCCAGATGATTAGCTTAAATTAGGCGTCTAATATCTGTATAGCTAAAGTTAGGTAAAGTGATTCCTACCCTATCTGTCATTGGCTGCTACAGTTTTCCTTGTAAGCCGAGTGTCCTAGAAAGGCAGCTCCTCCACCACTGGTATATCCCAGAATGTATTTAAACTGGGCTTTATCACAGAGAGGTGTGATTTTTTATTATTATTACTCAGAGACTTGTAACAGGCCATCTAAATGCTTTTTGTATGTGGATATCAATTATTGAGAATTTTTGTGATTGTTCTGAGGAAGACCTGCCTAGTAAATTACAGTTATTTAATATTTTAAATAATCAGAAATATTTGCTGACATACTGCTTTAGTCCAGAGGTTATGTGATCAGATATGATAGCTGCTGTTTGCAAAACCATGTTTGTCTAAAGCCTCGTCATGTAAAATCTCCAGGAGGCAAAGATGCTTAAATGTATCTCAAATTGAATGTTGCCCTTAATATCTCAATAATTGAGCTCTGTCTGTATTATTTTCAATTTAAAATGAGGGTTTTTTTATATTTGTTTAAGCTTGAACTATCTGGCATCCACTGAGGGAGTTTGAAAAAATGATTTTAAATTAAATTTGCTTTTCTCCACTAATAGTAATATACGATGAATAGTTTCCACTGTTTTGAATGTTACAAAAACTATTGCTTTAATGTGGGGGATGAAGGGGTTTATTTTTTGTTTTGTTGTTGGTATTTTTTTACATTTATTGGTTAGTAGTTGAAATAAAAAAGAAAATGATAATTTGTCCTTAACTTTCTAAGTAATTCATATATAGAAATTTTGAGAATGATTTAAATTCCGTGACTTTTGGGTTACTGCTAAAGGGTTATCATGTCACTGCAGCCATAATGCCAGGCAATACAGAGACACCCTGCTACAAGGGCAGGGTTCAGCCAGCATTCTGTTGCCCAGTAATGGCATGAAGCAGTCCACTGTCTGTGTGAAAGGAGTGAAGGGCAACTCAGCCAAAAAATGGTCATTTCACCTTTTAAAAGTGTGTTTGTGACATTCCAGAGCTAAACATCCTTAATTCATTGCCTCCCTGCATGTGGTTTAAAACTTATGTGCTCATGATACACTTTTGGTCTTTGGTGGGTTTTGTTGTTGGTTGGTCTGTTTCTCTCACTAGTTTTATTTTAAACGAGTGACATTTGAGGTTCTCATGGAAGAGAACAGATCTCATACAGAATGACAAGTGCTGTTTTAGAAAAGTACAATACAAATTCTTACCCAAGAGCCATTCTGGCAACAAGTGCTTCAGGGGTATTCAGAGTTGGTGCTGTAATTTGCTGAGCAACTATTACAACAGGTTTTCTCCATCTTCAGGACCTATTTGGATTGTACATCTGATCAATTAACTGATAAATGGAAACAGGTGAATTTTTTTCCCCACTAACTTGCAATGGGCCTGCATATGGCATATTTGAGATTTGCAGGACTATTCAAAAGTTTTAATCTAAAAAAAAAGTAAAACAAGAAATCTTGGGCTGCAGGCTATATTTTTTCTCGTATTCCCTTAAAGGTTTCAAATGTAGCCAACAATTACTTTTAAACAGAGATATTTATTGTTTGCATAGTGCAGCCTTCTATTTACTTGGAAATAGGCAGTTCTGCAATTAAAGTTCCTGCAAAAATGGATTGGGGAGGGAATACAACAGTTTTGGAAAAAAAAAAAAAGAAAAAGAAAAACCTCATACAACAAATGGCTTGTAAAACCCAAAGTATAACAGGGCTCCCCATTTTTGTAACATATTGCATATAGGGATTTGAAAAATATAAAGGATTAAACCATAGGCATAAAATCTGCAATATCCTGATGAAAGAGTAGTGGCAGAATGTGAGCTACTCTTGCAAGAGTTTTTCCTCTGGATTTTTTTTTTTTCAGACTTTTAAGTTAAAATAATCGACACATGCATTTAGAGCCAAATCTGTTGGGACAGGCTAAGGGATAAAATTTGCGTGTCTGTAATATCCATGAAATTCTCAGAGCACTTTCAGGGTGGGTAAGGGTTAGGCAGATTGAAAGTGAAAGGTGTGGTGTCTATACCCTGTAGGTGACATTCAACAAGATTATGAAAGGTTAGAAATTATGGATGAAAACCCTTGCTTTGGTAGGTGGCAAGAAGTCAGAACATGGGAGAGAGTGGAAAGAGAGCCGCAAAGTCATTCACAGTGTCTTAAGTTGTAGGGTTCCACAGAACATTGCTGGCATGGGAGTTAAGGAGTGTGAAGATACTTTAGGAGGAGTGTGAAGATACTTTAAGAGATGCTGTTAATATAATATACCTAATAATGTAATCTGGAGTGGTTTCAGTACTCTTGAGTTTTCCTCCGGCCAGATTGAAATTTGTCAGAGAGACTAAATTGAGACAGATGGGAAAGCAACTGGTAATACACAACTCATTCAAGCAGACTTGAAATTGAGACATGAAAGGAGAATTTTGCAATAAAAGCCTGAAAATAAGATGTGAACTATGATGTTATTTACTCTCAGATGATTTTAGAGTAGTTCTCTTTAAGTCTCATATAATGATAGCAGATTTTGGCACTTACACCATACAAATTGGGTGAAATTAATGTCTAATTAGAGTGACCAAAAAAGAACCACGAGTTAAAAAATAACTGATGTCTTGATAGACTATGAAAAAAGATGTGATATAGCCAGGCGAAACTTGTGTAGCCAGCCAAATGAATCTTGGACAAAACAAGACATAATGCCTGATGCCAGAAGAGCTAAATCGGGAATATAAAATCTATTCATCCATGGACCAAGGCTTCTACATTTAATTGAACCAAATAACCAATTGTAGAACTGTGCTGCTAATAATAATTAATAATTAAAAACTACAACTTAGAGGTCATCTGATGAATCATAACATTGCTAGCTCTGAAAAACACACACAGTGCTTTGAGCCATTGCTATACCCAAAGACTTACATGTGCTACTGGTATTAAGAGCACTATGACTCTGTCATGTCATTTATAAACTGGAGACATTATAGCCCCAAGTCCATAACTAAAGCCTTCCTCTTTTGTGCCAAAAAAAAAAAAACCCAGAAGGAATGATGAGAGTATGTAGGATCAATCAAGTGCAATAGAAATTATCTTGTGATTATATTGCCCAGAGATGTAGAGTCTCCCTCACTGGAGATATTCAAGAACCATCTGGACACAATCCTGTACCTTGTGCTCTAGGATGACCCTGCTTGAACAGTGAGGTTGGACCCAACCTGACCCATTCTGTGATTCTGTCATTAGAATTATGAAGAAAACCATGAATTTACATTGAGGAACAAACTTCCTGATCCAAAGATACTGTCTCGTTGAGAAAAAAATGATCTATTGTTTTTACTTGAACATTCAAACCTGGCTTGCAAGAGGCTAGACTGAAAAACAGATAGATAGATAGATAGATAGATAGATAGATAGATAGATAGATAGAATATATCCACATTGATTCCTCCCATTTCATGTCTGTAGAAACATTACTCAGGCAATTTCTTGACTGTTGTTCAACCTGTGTTACTATGCCAACTTACACTGGCTTCCTGAAGGGCTGCATGTCCATTTTTAACATGTCTGCTGTAAAACATTTTAATTTCCTTTTCTCAGGGACAAACAGCCTATGCTAAGAATACATGTGTAGCTTAACAGCAAGAAGGTGCAGGAATCTCAGATTTGTTCTCTCCAGCATGTTCTTTTCAGTCATAGTCATAAATTAAATGTGTTATTCCCCTGATGTTTCACATAGTACATTGCATGAGAAATCTGATTTGCCTGGGAAAAAACTTAGTAAAATCACCCAGATAACTCCTGAAGGCCACTTAGAAATGGCTTTTTTTTTTTTTTTTTAAGTGATTGGGTGATTAGGATTTTGTTCAGAAAGTAAAAGAGTTGCAGATCTCTTGCCCTCAGGCCATTTCATTCCAAGTCTCCTAGTTTGTTTACTGGAGTAGCCCGTAAGTTATCCTTATATTAATCTATACAAAATAGTAATGTTGGAGAAAAAAACAGATTCAAATCCAGGCCAATATGCCTACCTGAAGAAATTGGGCCAGCAAGGCACTGAGAGGTATTCCTAATGAGGATTCTTCCTTAATATTACTGGGCTTTAACCACTTAGTGGTGTGGAGAAATGATTCATTGCTGTTGCAGAGGGAAAGGCTGCTCTTTATTACACTTCTGTAGTAAAGAGCAGCCTGTAGCTTCCCTACACTTCAGTTCATCCACTGCCAATAGCAGGAAGGGGGGAAGGGAAGGAAGAAAAAATAGCTTTCAGGCATTTCTTTGTAGTGCTCTTTTCAAGAGAAATAATTGTCTCAATGCCTACATTACCTAAATTTGTGCAAGAGGAGAATCCTCTTTTATGCCTTCTACTTGCTGGCAAAAGCATCCCAATTAGACTGTGTGCTCTTTGTTGCAAGTCTCATCCACAAGCTGGCTCCTATCCCATGAAACTGCTTTCCTAACAGCAGGGTGACTCCCAGACAGTACCTTTCTTGCAGTAGTTACTTGAGTATCCCAACACCAAATTCGCTGTGCAGTTGTCCATGTTTGTTTCCTTGTGCAGAGCTGCCTTTGAGGGATATATTCCCAGCCATGAGGTAGGAAGCTATTTGCAGCACTGTGCTCTACTTCAATTTCTCCCCAGCTGGCATCAGTCATTAATACTTACCTAGCAGCACCCATGCTTCCCTGCAGGGTGAGTAGAAGATGATCGTGAGGAAGGAATATTTACTACCCCAGCCACAAAAAAAGCAATGTCTATTTACAACCAACAAACTATGAGTCACTCTTAAGTGCAGAAGTCATTAGTGGTGGTAAAAACAAATCAAACAAGAAAAAGAGGTTTGTTTACAGTGGGGGGGAATTGTTGAATACAGAAGAGCAGAATGTCAGGCTTACATGGACTGCCCAGTTAAAACCAGTGTTACAAGCTAATGGAATGTATTTAAAATAATGTCAAATTTTTTCTGTTGGCAGTGCAATCTAAGGGGGAGCTGGATGGCAGGAAAAAAGAAAAAAAAAAAAAAACAAACAAAAAAACCCCCCACAAAACCAAACAAACACAAACAAACAACAAAAAAAAAACAAAAACAAACAAAAAAACCACCCTACCTCATAATGAATGAGGAGAAAGTCTCTTTTACATTCATTTTTATATTCATTTATTGTTTCATGTTATAAACATTTCTTATGGATTTTATTACATTAATATATCTGGATTGTTGAAAATAGTATGAAAACTAATGTTTGACCTGTGTCATCTGCTTCTGAATTATTTGCTGAAAAAGCAAGAAGATATACCTTAGAAATATTACCTGTTTTCAGTATAGGAAAGTATCTTAATAATTATTGAAAAGGGAGGGAAAAAGCTATATAAAGTAAGCCTTTAAAGTAGCTAATACGGTTTTTACACTTGTATATTTGTAATAGGATTGTGCAAAGCTGAATTTATCTTTTTCTTTTTTAACATAAGATGCTGTCAAGTTATTTAAATTTAAGATAATATAAATTTCATAATGCTTTCAGAGATTGTTGCGTGATATTTAAGGTTGAATTTTCAGGTCTAAGTTAAGAGACCTTCACTTTGGCTACCACAGAAACAGAAGCCAGATACCTTAGCAAAAACTTATGTATGTGCAAATGCGTCATTGAACCGTTGCAGCATACTTTTGCAAAACAGTATATTATATTTGGCAGTGCTTAGACCATAAGTTCTATTGTGTTGTTGCTATTGTTTTTAATTTAAAGCCTTTTGGTGACGGAAATCCTTGTTAGCTAAGGTCAGTAAGCATAAGTAAGCAGATGAATGTGATGTAAATTAATAGAAGTCGTTTGCTGCAAGTAGGGAGATATCTCACAGAGATGACATCCAGCTGTTACTGGGCTCACTCTCTCCCCCTTTTTAGCATAAATGCCAGAACAAAACAACAGACTGACTCCCCCCATGCTTGTTGAGAGCTGAACCATGGCTATCCATGGATGCTGATGGATGGGCATATAATACCTGTCTGCCATCCTCATGGATAAGGCTCACCTTATTTTTCTGTGATTTGATGAACAGCCTACTTTTCTGGAACTTGTGGCAATGTTACATATGTCTTGGGTGAGAAAGGCATAGAAAAAATAAGATTGACTCTACAGTATTGGGCTGTGAGAAGGTACTACAAAAAGGCCAACATGATATTTTCAACCTCTGTGTGAGAAAGGAGAGACACATATATTGTTATTCATATGTTGTCAGACACTTTGATCTGTAGCTGCTTGCCTGGGAAAAGTTTGGTTAGGGTAATCGTAGTCCAAAATTACCCCTTTAAATTACTTCCTGCACTGTACAATCCCTTCCTGATGCACCTTTCCTTTTCAGCAATCCCCTCCTTTTTCCTCTGAAAATCTTGTTTGTGACACTTCCGTAGGAATGAGGAGAGTGTTGTTCTGAGTAAAATGGAGATTTTTCTTGGAAGACATTGAGTGGCCTTCTTTTCGCAGAAGAGCTTGTATCTCGGTCTGTAGGCACCACACTGCCATATCATTCTGACACTGCTCAACTATTAGATAAAGTGCATGTGATCTCTTTGGTCATTCTTTACATGTATCCCCTGTTGAAAGGATGAATTTGGGGATTTAATTTCAGAGAAGGTTAGGGGCTGTGAATCCCTGACACACATTCCGATTTACTCTTGGGATACAGGATAGCTTATCCAGAACACTTGGAGAGCTAGCTCTCATAGAGTTTCCTTTACGTAGAAGTTACAGTGTGGGTAGTATTGATTTCAGATATAGCCTTGGCATCTACCAGAGACTCTATCCAACCATAAAGATGTAGCAACCAAGAACTAAAACCCTATCCTCCTTCAAGAGGCTTTATCTACTGTCTTTGGCTGGCCTTCCATTTCTCCAAACCATTTTGTGTTTCCATCTCTTTCCAGGGAGATATACTGTCTAATTCAAATCTGGAATGACATGGGACAGCACAGCAGCTAGAAATGAGCCATGGTGATAATCAGTAGCTGGGTCATTGATTTGCCATGTGTTGCAAAGGGATCCTCATCTCTCATTTGTTGATGTTTCATACTTGCTAGCTTGCACCTGGGCTCTGCTCTGGTGAAACTTGTACTTGGGCAGTGAGAATTAGTGGCAGCCCATTGTAAAACTGTGCCACAGTCCAGGGCAGGCCTGTACCCTATCTCATTAATCTCTTGATCTGGAGACCTTTTTTTCTGGTGCTAATCAAAAAAGAGCAGGAGAGAGAGAGCCAATACAAATATAACTTGAGGTTTTAAATACCTATGCATCAAAGTGCCATTTTTGACTACCATTTACCTTTAGCTTTGAATAAATTCACATGTCAATCATTTTTACTAATTCAAAGCCTTACTTTGTCTTCAAAATACTAAAAGAACATATCAGAGTAAAAAAATTCTCTTTTTTTTAAAACATTTTTCCTCAGAGTGCCTTTTTGATAAATTCTTTTCTCATGCATTCCATGCATTACTAGAGCTTCAAAGGCAGGTGCAAAAAAAAAACTAATAGAAATGAGATTTAGCTTAGTTAATACCTTTCCTTCATGTAAAATTAGTCCCTAGGACACTTTACTGGAGACAGAAGAAAACATTCTGTCCCTCCATCAGATTGCTTCCTCTAGCTCTTCTTTTTGTTTGTTAAGCCTTAGTTATTATGACTATTAATAATATCAGATCCTCTTCTCAGTTTATCATAAAACATCTGCTCCCATTTTTCCCAGTTTGATGACAGAGATGTATGGCATGCAGTGATGTGTTAATATCGCTCTTCTCTTGAATGAGTATCTTCCCTTTGATTCACACTGTTAAATAATCTAATCCATGTGCTGGAATGACAGATACAACTTGGGAATCAGCTATAAGAATATCGGTTGGTATAGCAGGGGGTCATTCCTCTGCTGGTTTATTTTTCTTTAGTATTAGTGTTACATTGGCTTGTCTCAGTGTCTATAACAAATTGCTTTTCTCCCAGGAATTTTCAAATAATTTAGTTAGGAGTTTTCTAGCCATATGTAAAATAATTTACATTCAGCCCTGGCCTACATCCATTAGTGCTAAAGCTATATTGTTTAGAGATTTTATATGACTAGTCTGTCACTAAATGGACAGTAAAATCCACATCTTTTTCTTTTTGAAGCTCTGGGTTTGTTGTGTTGGGGCTTTTTTAGCCGCACGAGTAATATAAACATTGGCTTCAGGTGCCGAATATCATCTAATGACTGAGATGAGTCAGTCAAAATGTTTTATAAGATTTTTCAGCCATACTAAGAGCTTCTGATAATATTGGGCTAAGGGATAGTATACTTTCATTAGCTTACACACTAGAATATATCTACCTTGTGTATGTTTTTTTAATTAAGCAGAGTTAAATTGAACACACCCATTCCACCCTTGTCCTGCTTCTCTGTTTTAAACAGTTATTTGCATCTTCTCCCAGTACTTAATTTTATACCCTGATACCCATCTGAAAAACTGCACCTCATTCATTTATTTCCTTTGTTTCCAATACTGAAACTGTCAAGTATAATCCTGTGGCTCATTGAGATCCAGTGTGAAACACAACTACATTTCCTCCATGTTAGAGGTGTTTGCTTGGGAATTTTTGAGTTTATTGATGTTTACCTAGCCAGTCAATGAGAATTTTTGTCAAATAGTGGTGTATACATGGCAATAAAAATGATAGTCTAATTTGCCTCTATTACTTCCTGATATCAGGATTCTGCTGCACTGCAAATTTCATATCTGTTGTTATTATTTGTTTGACAGAATCAAAAACATGCCAGGTGCTTTGCAAAACAGAGAACAAGAAAAATCCCTTTCCAGAAGAGATGACAGCCTGAATAGAAATGGCATAATGGCAGGAGACAAAGGAAGCAGAAAGGGGAAGCAAAACAAGAGTTATAACCATAAGATCATGAGATTGGTTTGGAGGCACAGTGAACGCTATGAGGCATTTTTTTAAAGCCCATAAGGACTGTAGTTGGGATTAGAGAATGGAAATGTAGAAAAGAAGGATGGAAAGGAATGGAGAAGAAGGGAGGAACAGACTGGCAACAGGAGGAAGAGTAAACAGAGGTGTATGGGAGAGGCCAGAACACACATCTGACAAACTGAGGATTATGACTAATGACAAGAATGAAAGACCACATCTGAAGAGCATGATGATTTCAGGAGGATGGCGAAGCAGGACATGGTGATGCTGCTAGGGAGAGAAGAGCCAGCAAAGCTGCCCTGGAAACCTGCCCTGGAAGCTCCTCACGCTAACATAACCCTGCTTCCCCATCTTCTTTCTAGCTCCCCTCTTATACATAAAATATGTATATAGAAGAGCAAAGGAGAAGGAGAAGCAGCTAAATAAACTTTTCAAAGATCCTGCTGGGGAAGACGTTTAAGCTGGGATGATACAGATTTACTCCTACTGATACTGTTCATGGTAACAGGAGGCAGAGAGCGTTCTGTTAGTCATACTCCTGCAGATGAATCTATGTGAGTCTTTGCCTCTGCTTACAAATAGGCCTTGTAGAGAAATACTCAGCAAAATTATAATACTCCAGCCAATCTGGGACATTTTGAAATGTCCTTTCATTCTAGAATAGAAAGAAGCAGAAATTATACCACTCACAGTGAAATGGAAACAAGAAAGAAGAATATTTTAACAGTTTTTTTGATTTTTTGGTTGTTTTTTTTTTAATGCTGAAAATAACCATTTCAATATTACAGAAAAAATATAGGGGAGATTTTGCACATTGTGAAAAAAAATACATTTTATAACTTTTCATTAAATATCTGATAAAATTGGGAATTATTTTAATTATGTAGGACTATTTTTTCCTGGGGTTTTGTTTGTTTATTTGTTTGGTTTTGTTTGTTTGTTTATAGAAAACTGTTGTTTTTAGAAGGAAACAGGAAAATTGCCATGTTAGGTCTGTCAGACATTTTAAAATACCGTGATTTCCAAGGTAAGAATTCTTCAGGAGTAAGAAAGCTGAAAAGTGGCCAGTCTAATTTCTTCCTCACTTCCTTCTCCTCTGCTTCTGTGATCAGATGCATCTAATGATTAGTCTGCAAAGAGCAAAGCCAGTTTCTATGTCTCCCTGAGCAAAGGCATTTTGCCAACTGCTTTAAGAATTTTTAACTGGATCTACTTACAGGAAGTCGCTCTTTTGCCGCCGACTGTGTCTCCACTTAAATCCTCCTCAAAGCTCTTCCATTTTGCCTGGAAAGGTTTATCAGAAAGGATGCCGGAAAAGCTCAGATCTTTCCATCTCCAGTGAAACTGTTCCTGAACATAGTTATAGCTTAGCAGATGTACTGGTATGACAGTTGAGAGACTACTGCTGTTAATGAAGTATTCTATTACCTGGGCACATATATAGACACTTTTTACTTGGTACTTCTGACTGCAAAGTATTGATGTTTAGGCTGTAAGTACTTGCGTATTATATTTTATGTAAGTTTTAGAGGACAGAACTGGGTAAATTTTAAAGTTTTCTTCTCCTTCAGGGTAACGCAGATTTTCATGGGTCATTCATCTTGAATGTACACCAGAGGGATATCAAGTTGGTTGTTGTGACACCTTATCAATACAACGCCCATTTTTAGCTTCTTCTAGCGGTGGAATGATTTAAGTATTGTCTCATGGAGACAGTGGCCTCTTTTAAGAATATCTTGGTGACTCTGGATAAGATTCAAGTAATTTGTCTGAGTGAGGAGGAGGCAACTGAAAGTCATGGCTGAAATATTACCAAAAATCCTTAACTGGTTGGATTTGTCCATCACTTGGTAGAAGATTTTGGTAAATGGTGGTTTACTGGGTTCTCAAGTACCACCAATAGCCAAGCACTTTCCCTTAGTTTTCTTCAGTTTGGACTTTGCTTAAGTTAATTAAGCTTTTGTCATCTCAGGGTAGCATTTTAGCAATGAGGTTTACAAGACATTCTCTGTCAATGTATAAACTTCGGCTACTAAAGAAGAGGTATAGAGAGTAAACTCAATGCTCAGCAGTGCTTGAAGAATGGTTCCCTCCTCAGTAATTTAATTTCTCTCCACTGTTATTGAAATAATACTGGATTTAAATCCTATAGCCATGGTGTCAATTTACCAAAATCTTCCCTGCCTAAATTATTCTTCAATTAAATGTAGCTCAAAGTTTTGTAATGATCGTTAAAAAATGGGATTGAAAAGTAGTGTCATAGTATCACCCCATAATACAGATTTTTTACATATCATTTTTACATATTTGAAAGAACTCCATTAACTCAGTTGCATACAACTTTTTTGCAATAAGAGACACAAAGCAATATCAAAACACAAGTAATACTTCTACTAATTTTATTTATAAAAGCTCCAGATTTAGCATAATTTTGTCATTGCTTCTGGCATGATAGCAGATATGGAGGTTTTCCATACCTACCTTTTGGTGCTGGAAGAGGATTCAGCTGTGTGGCACCTTACCACCCTCTGCTACCAAAAAAAAAAAAAAAAATCCACTGGGAATTGTGGCATAACCTCTGAGAAATGCAGTTTGACCTACCTTCTGGGTTCAGAAGGAACTGAACTGGATGCATGATTTGGGAAGGGATTTAAATACCAGCTACCTCAGTAGCCACAAGGTGTTACAGGAAAAAGATTGAAAACAAACCAAACTATTATAATGTATCCTGAGACTGAAGGACAGCATGGTTATTTTGCCTATATATTAATTTCTAACCTTGCCTATACTTCTCCTCACAATCTTCCCCTGATATTGTCTGTCAGTTTTTTCAATAAGACACATGGTGGTGATAAAGTAAGAATAACTTCACCGACTCAAGCCAGAAGCTTCCATAGCCATGTGTACCTGGCTGTGTGCCTTGGTAGGGGTACAGTCCTGTTATAAGGCCTCCACTGATCTCTACAGATTAGGGACACCTTCAGCTGTTGACTTCCAGACATCTTCAGGGCTCTATATCCAATATGTACAGTTCAAATGCTTCCCAAATCAGTGGTGCACTATGATGAGTAGTCTGAATTTGTCCTATATTCTGTGAATTTACTTCCTTCTTCTGTCAATCTTCTCTCTCTGTCTTGCCCTTCTTTCTCCTGAAGTAGAATGACCAGGGCTGCATGAATTATTCAACATAAGAGTGTATGATGTATTTATACAGTGATATAGCGATACAGTGTATTTATACAGTGATATATATATATATGTTTTCTATTTTGTTTACTATTTCTTTCTTAATCATCCAAATATCCTGTTTCATATTTTTACTTGATACTGGGTGCTTGACTTGATGTTTTCAGAGAGATGTCTGATGTTAATTCCTTATTTTTTCTTCTCAAGCAATAGTTAATTTGTAGTCCCTGCCTGTGTGTGTATAGTTAGACTTATTTACCCCTTGTTCAGTTCTTTCTGTTTTATCAGATTTCATCACTTCTTCATGGCCAAGGGCATTGGAAATTGTGAAATCATTTTGCAGTTCTTTCCAGGCAGTTCCTTACTGATTTAACTTATAAAAAACATTTTGTATCAAACTTTCTCATCTGACAGTTCTTAGATATCACATTTCCCTTTACTACTAATAAAAGTACTTTTGCTTAAATCCTTTGTTTTATTTCATGCTTCAGTCCAGGAATCTTTGCATACACTTAAGTGCCCAATTGCTATAATTCACTTCCATGTATTTAAGCCTGGGGGAGGGAGGACTTCAAGCTATTGTCATTTATGTTTTATTAACTGGAAACCTTAAAAGCAGATTTTAGAACTTCTTATTGCCTTTTGGTTCTGACCGAGTGGTTATTCAACCTTCAGAGTGAAAAATTGCTAAGGGCTAGATCCATAAACTGCATCTAGGAATGCCTTTAGCCAATTAAATGTCCTCTCTCCTTTGCAAAAGCTGTAAACCCAGATTAGTCACATCTCTCTACCCTAAAAAAGGAAATCTGTGTGTAAGCAACAACCTCTACCAACTCTTTCATACTGAGCAGGGAACAGTCTGCGTGAAAAGAAGAAACATCCAGATGGGGTAAATTAAACCAGGGAGTGGTGTACTGATATTGGTATATTTTTCAACACTGCCTTACTCATGGGACTGTAAGGTGGTGTAAGGTAAGACTTTCAGCATCTCTTCCACAGCACCTGTTTCTCTTGTTGATCCCAGTATTTCCTTCAGTGAGCTCTAGAACCAAACTGCAATGCTGAGGTCACAATACTTCTTTCTCTAGCCCAGTGAATGTTGAACTTTCAGGGTTAGGCAACAAGTGTACTTTGGGGAACTACCCTGTCAGCATGAGCCTCAAAGCTGTGTTTAGCCACTTCTGTTTTAGTGCAAATCTAAGCTGGGGTCTAAGTTTCAACACCAGTGAAAGCAGTGACAAGAATTTGAATCCCAGCTTTGCAGACCTGTTAAACTTGCTTGTGTAGAAAGGACCCACTCTGTATAACCCATAACCTACCTTCACTCAAATGGCATTTTTGCAATTCTCCAAAACCTATGCTCAGTCTACATAAGTATTGTGCCATGACTCACGTTACCATGAATACTGACAGTATGTAAATGTAGACAGGTGAGTAGACCCTGTGTGTTGTAAGTATTCATAACATACCAAAAATCTTACATAGTGAGGAAAAGGAGTGAGCGACATAAGTGAACCATAACTGACATTTAGTGTTTCTTGAGCTGAGTTGTATGCTGAACATTTCAGAGAAAAAACGGAGAGCATATTTATTTATTTATTTATTTATTTATTTATTTATGTTTTAGAAACATCTCCACTTGCCAACACTTTAAAAAAAAACCCTACTAATAAAAACCAAACGAAAACCAAACCAAACCAAAAAACACAAACAAACAAACAAAACAAAAAAAAACACCAAACCCCAAACAAACAAAAAACCACACAACAAAATTACATAAACTGTGCTTATTTTTCTATAGTTATAAAGTAATTCTACCAAAATGTATAGCTATACTAATCTGGCCAGTGACACAAATGAACCAGCTGCCAAAGGAGGTTTGGGATGACAAATTTCCATCTGTTCCGTTACATCTCAGGTGCCTGTAAATATTTCTCTTAATCAGTAGAACTTTGAGAACTAATAAGCCAAAAATTAAGAGACTCTGCAAATAACCAAATCAATCTGCCCTGTCATTTTTTAAAAAAGAACAAACTCTGAATGATTGCTATCTTTATCTCTGTCATCTATATCTGTGTATCTATATTAATACAACCTACTTGTATTTCAATTTGTAGTTCACACACTAGCTTGTAATTTTCTTATTTTCTCAGTTTATTAGATTTATATGTTGGCACAGTCTCTCCAGTGCTTCAGCATTTTTATTTTGCTGATATTAATGTTAATGAGTTCTATTTTTTAATTGATAGTTATTAATTGAGTAAGAATGTCTGGTAGCAATAAAATAAAAGACAATGGACAGAAACTTGGGATTGAGGAAAAATTCATAACATATCCCAGGTCAGCCTGTCCTTCCTGGTGTGTACTGGGCAGGCACAACATTTTTTGTATGTAATGCCAAAATGGCAAAGAAAACAGATTTTTATTCACTGACACCAAATAACAGGAAAGCTCTTTCTAGGCCTCATATACTTAGAAACATGAAGGAGATTGTAGAAGGCTTTGTTTTTAAACTTATCCAAAAACATCTAAGTGGTAACTTTGTGCCAGTTCTTACATTGTGGATTCATACCAGATCCTAGAAAAATTCCCCTTCCTTGTTCACAGCCCATGTCACCAGCCCTTTCTAGCTCTTTTCTTTCTACGTAGTATACAACTGAGGACTTCATTGGTTGTTGGTCGCAGGCTTATTCATGAAACAAGTCTTTTTAGTTGTATTTTGACTACAATGTCATGTAAACTACATTTACATTATTGAAAGATCTGTTTCAATATTTTTTTCCATTCCAAAATCCAGATATAGAAAGTGATAAATGACTGACTGATTCTTCAGAAAAAAAATCTCTTCTAGTCTCTTAAAGAAAAACATTTCCTGTTACATAACTTTGCTCTAAGGCTTCCAAAAGTTTGGGATTTCAATTTGAAGCCATTTATGGGAGTCTAACTTTTTTTAAAGTACTGATTTCCAAACCTCTGAAATACCAGAATTCTCATTTTACTAGAAACTAAAGAATTATAAAAAGGCATCTTTAAAAATAAAAGGAAAAGTCTGAGTTAGTGAATTTTCTTTGACGTTTTAGGGCCTTGATTTGTTTTATGCTCAAGTTCTCTCTTTCTTATGAATACGTACACATATGTTTGCACTTTTGCAGAAAAGAATCATAGAATGAGAATCATTTAGCTTGGGAAAGTGCTGCCCAGTCCACCACTAGATTACGTCCTAAGCAGCACATCAACTTTTAATACCTCCAGGGATGATGATTCCACCACTTTCCTGAGGAAGCCTTTTCAAATGTCGAGAACCTTTTCCATGAAAAAAAATTTTCCCAGTACCCAACCTAAACTTCCTCTGGCACAACTAGAAGCTATTTCATCTTGTCCTACCTGGGAGAAGAGACCAGCCTCCTGTCACTACAGCCTTTTTTCAGGTAGTTTTACAGACAAATAAGGTTCCCTGAGCCTCATTTTCCCCAGGCTAAACTGATGCCTTAAGTTTTAGCTTTCATATTTTCCAGATTCTGTACTGCATTAGTATGTAACTCTGAACTTCATATACAGTGTTAGCAAGTTCTCTTCACAGTTTCATTAGACAAAACAATCCTTTTCCAGCCTGAGAACCAAGGACACCATTGAGGAGAGAGATCTGGGAGGATGGGACTTCATAACCTGAAGCAGTAATGGGACAATTAACCCCAATATGTAAATGGATCAAAACTTATAAAAGGGTGAAAACACGTGACCTGTCTTCCATCTTGGGTGTAGTCTCATCCAGGCTCTTGTACTGCCTGAGGTGTATCCTTTGAAGACCTTTTAATAAATACCTACTTTATTCCTTTAACACTGTCTAGCCTCTGTTCTAAGTAGCCTCTCAAGGCATCAAAACAACCCCAGCTTCCTCAGCTCCTCCTCATTAGAATTGTTCTCTCAACTCTTGACCAGCTTTGTTGCCTATCTCTGGATCCACTTCATCCCCTCAATGTACTTGTGGTGAGGCACCCAGAACTGGACTCAGTACTCGAGGTGTCGCCTCACAAGTGACAGGTGCAGGGGGATGACCACTGCTGTAGTCCTGCTGGCCACACTACTTTTGATAAAAGCCAGGATGCCATTGGCCTTCTTGGTCACCTGGGCACATATCTGGCTCATGACCAGCTGGCTGTTGACCAACACCCTCCTGTCTTTTCCTGCTGGGCACCTTGCCTGACACTCTGCCCCAACTTGTAGCATCACATGGATTTGTTGTAACCAAAATGCTGGACCCAGCACTTTGCCTTGTTGAACCTCATACAGTTGGCCTTGGCCAACTGATCCACTCTGTCCCAATCCCTCTGCAGAGCCTTCCTATCCTCCAGCAGATCAACAATCCAGTCCAACTTTGTGTGATTTTCAAAGTGACTGATGGTGCACTCAATTTCCTCATTGAGATCATTGATAAAGATTAGACAGAACTGGCCCCAACTCTGAGCCCAGGAGAAATTCCGAATGCCTGCCAATGGAACTTGACTCCATTCACCACCACTTTCTGGGCCAGGTATCCAGGCAATTTTTACTCTGCAAACACCACCCATAACATGATCAGCCAGTGGCCCCAAGAGAATCCTGGGAAATTGTGTCAAAGGCTTTGCTAAGGTCCCAGTAGACAACATCCACAGCCTTTCCCTCACCCATTAAAGTGGTCACCCTGTAATAGAAGGCAATCAGTTTGGTCAAGCTAGACATGCCTTTCTTAAAACCCTGCTGGCTGGGCCTGATCCATTGGTTGTCTTGCACATGCCATGTGATCTCACTCAAGCTGATCTGCTCCAAGACCTTCCCCAGCACTAAGGTTAGCTCTTCTTGTAGATGAGCATCATGTTTGTTAATTTGCAGTCGCTGGGGGCTCCCCTGGTGAGCCAGGACTGTTGCAAAATGATGGAAAATGGCTTAGTGAACTCTTCTAGCAGTTCCCTCTGTACCCTCAGGTGGATCCTAACTAGGCCCTGTAACACTTGTGTTCACCAAGTGGTGCAGCAGATCACTGAAAATTACCCCATGTATTATGGGGCTTCATTCTGCTCCCCATCCCTTTCTTTCAGCTTAGAGGGCTGGTTACCCCCAGTGTCTCAACAATTATTATTACTATTATTATTAAAGACTGAGGCAGTACCTCCAACTTTTCCTTATCATTTGTTACTATATTCCCCCTTGCATCCGTTAAAGGATGGAAATTCTCCACACCCTCCTTTTTGTTGCTGATGTGTTTATAGAACCATTTTATATGTAGTATGGCAGTAGACAGATTAAGTTCTAGTTGGGCTTCAGCCCTTCTAGTTTTCCTCCTGCATAACCTCATGACATCCTTTTAGTCTGAGTGGCCTGCTCCTTCTTCTAAAGGTCATATACTCTCTTTCTGCCCTGACTTCCACTCAAAGCTCTCTGTTAAGCCAGGATGTTCTTCTTGCTCACCTCTAAAACTTATGGCAGGTGGCAGCAGCCTGCTCCTGTACTTTTAAGATATCCTTCTTCCAGCCTTCCTGGATTTCTTTCTCCTTCAGGACTCTCTCCCAAGGGACTTTGTCAGCTAGGCTCCTAGAGAAGGCCAAAGTCTGTCCTCCAGAAGGCCAACCTCTGCTGATCCCACTCCTTACCTCTTCAATAATTGCAAACTCTATTATTTCATGGTGGCTGTGCCCAAGAAGCCCTCTGACCATCACATCACCTTAAAGTCCTTCTCTTCACAAACAACAGGTCCAACAGGATTCTTTTTGGGTCCTTCAGAAGTTGTGTCTGGAAAGTATCCTCCACACACTCCAGTATCTTCTCTCATGTTTTATTTCCAGCAGACATCTGGTAAGTTGAAGTCCCTCATGAGAACAAAAGCCATGTGAGACTTCTAGCTGCTTTCAGGGTACCTCATCAACCTCTTCATCATGGCTAGGTGGTTTCTAAGAGATTCCCATGACATATTCCTTCTTGGCCTTTCTTGCAATCCTTACCTGCAAACACACAACCCTAACATCACCATCATTAATTTCTAGGTGATCAAAACTCTCCCATCCTTGTCTATCTCTTCTGAAGAGTTTTTTGCCATCCATTGCAGCACTTTAGTTGTGTGGGTCTTCCCACCATATTTCTGCAATGGCAATTATGTCATAGTTTTCCTGCTGCACCATGACTTCCAACTCCTGTTTGTTGCTCATTCTGCATGCATTGGTGTAGATGAGTACCCAGGGAAGTCTCTCAATGTTAATATTACAAATGAACTTTTAACTGGGGGACAGCAATTCTAATCAAAGCTGAAGTATCAAGGAAAACAAATTGAGATGGTCAGTTTGGAGGCAGGTTTTCTAATAAGTACAAGGAGTTGGTTATATGCTTCATTAAATATTTCAGCTAAGTGAAACTTAGAAAATGCATTGTTGTCAACCATAATTAATACCAATTTGGACAAGAATATTTCAAACATTACTGTAGTAGGTCTTGGTTACTAGAGCCAGCAGAAATTTCTTTAGTCAGTTCAAGATATATAGTTTTCTTATTATAAATTTCATACTATACTGTCAAGTATTTGCCAAGTAGTAGGTAAAAATATATGGAGCATGTTCTTTCTGAATACTTCATGCTGTAATGTTTTCTAATGTATATTGAAAACACAACTTATAGCTTTGGCTTCTAACTTACAGAAAAAGTAGGCAAGGCTCACTGAAAAAGATAAATGCAGGATTTTGTAGATGATTCAAATGAAGTTTAAAGCTAGTTAAACATATTAATATTGTTCATCTCAGCCAAATAAAAATGTAGAAATTGTCACATTATTCCATTCAGAATTATATTTTATCTGTACAGCTATGAAAACTGTACATTCATTTTGACAGTGAATAGAAAATGAAGGATTTGGATATTTGTGTAATCACATTTTAATTATCACCAGAGCTGTGCATAATTCCTTATGTACAACTAGGCAAAATTCTTGGGCAAAAGCTTACAAGCTCTGTCTTTAAGTTTACCAGAAATTTTATCTGTCTGCTCATGGGTGCACACAGATATTCAAACACACATTCACAAACAGATGTAGACAAGCCTGTCAAAAGGTCTTATCTTTGTTTCTTTTCTCAGAAACTAGAGATATGTTAAGAATAAAATAATTTAAGCAAACATTTGCCTTTGTGCAATATCTGAATCAAAATTTCACAGAAACCTTCCTGTGTATAAAGATGTAATCTTGTGAAATCCAACAAAAACAAACACAGAGAGATGTAATCTGCATTCTTACTTACCTTTTTGTGTCCATCCTTTGCTTTTATTTTGGTGATGGCTTTATTTTCCACCTTTTCACTTTCATGCTTTTGGAGAAGGTTAACAGAACTGCTGACTAACTACATTCCCACAAGAGACCTAAGGAATAACTTCAAAAATATATGTACTTTAAAGTAATGAAATAGTCCCTCTGTCACCCTTGAAAATAGCAGACTCTAGTTTTGCCACTTCCTTCCCTCCAGACTGCTCTCATATGCATTTTATAGTGAAGTATTCCCCTGGAAAAAAAACAATGCACAAGTTGTGAAACTTTTTTTGTTGTTGTTGTTTTTAATAATTACCAGATGGAAAGGAATTGGTGAGGTGAATGTAACCAGGATTTAAAAATATCAAGTGCCATTAGGTGACATTAAATGTAATGAAATCTCAAGGTCAACTTAATTTCCTGCATCTCCTTATCTCTTTGACACATAGTACTGTATCTCAGTAGCTGCCACCAACAGCTACCATCAGTGTGCTTGGCTAATTGGTAATCAGTCATGTCACTTGGTGTGATCTCATCCAGTCTGACTAGTGAACCTGAGTGCAACAATGAAAAAGAAAATTGAAAACTCTTAGCAGCTATGTGTTTAGTCCACGTATTTTAAGCAGCATTATATGCCTGCAGTTCAAGCTTCCATCCTAAGCTAACAGGCATGTTTGGATTTGATGGTTTTGGGAGTTATTCATATAGGAATAGTCTGTAGCACTAAAAACCATGGCATTTAGCTACCAATCAAATAGCATCATCAAATGCTGACAGATAAGATTTCTTAGCAATTCAACAGCATTAAGATAGGGAAAAAGCACTTAAATAAAATTCCTACTCACATTAACCATTTCAGCGTGGAGTGTACCCATCATAGCTGAATGAAACCAGAGAGCATCTCATTTCTGGGATTTGATCCAGCAAAGTGCTTAAGTACAGCTAGAATATAAGGACAAGAATATCCCATCAAAGTTATTATATGATGACCCGCATGCTTATAATTGCACAGAATTGTAGGTAGGTGCTTTTCTGGATTAGGGTCTAAGGAATGAAGCATTTCAGATCAGCTTTTGATGTGCCAAAAAAAATTTACAAATCTTTTTAAGAGATGACATATAAAGAAAAATTATTATTTTGCCTTTGACTGCTAGACTCAGGACAACTTCATATGTGAAAATCCTGCACATTAAGTGATCACTTTATTCCCAAACCAAGCAGTTGTCTGAAATGGCAAGCCTACAGTGCTAATCTCTGTTACTAATAAACAAAAGTAAATCATGGCAGAAAACTCGTTTATGTGCAGTAATCTCCAGAGGATTAGCATTTCAAGGGATCAGATTTCCTAAACTCCTCTTTCCTGATAACAGCCTCCGCTGTGAGGTGACACACCAATAGGCATAAATTATCTAGAGCTGCAGATAAGCAGAGGCCATTTGGGGGTTCGAAGTGCAATATAAATAGATGCAAAACAGTAGGGAACTGGTGCTCATCACAAACCTCAGAAGGATTAGCAGTTCAAGCTCTGATTTCCTTGCTGTTTTTAGCTGTGATTTATCATCAGACAGTGCCTGAGCGTCTGTCTTATCTGTGATAATTTAATGGCTTAATGGCAGTCCCTTTATCTGGGGGTCATAATTAAGCTTGTTTGATCAGTTTCCTAACAAGCACCTCCTCTGTAGTTTTATCTATGCCTATTTTTTCTCTGTGTGTAGCAGCATTTTTGCTAATTAGTATTAACACTATTATTGTTAACAATTACTGGTAATGATAACAATCTCTTAAAAGGTTAGCATTTATCTGGAGGAGAAATGCAAGCCGAGAACGATGTCAGACTTTGAATCTAAATACATTTATAGGAGATTTTAAATGTAGTGTCTCATCACCTCTTTGGTTTGTCAGATTCAAATCTAACTCAAACTCATAACTGAATAAAATAATTTTTAATAGAATCATATTACTCTGGTGCAAAATTAACATCAGTTTGAAAATAAAGATGGTCCCAGTCTTACAGTCTTACAATACCTTTGCAGCCCTTCTCTATCTTCCTACTAATAAGCTGTTTCTTCCAGTTGTGAGATTTTTTTTAACAAAAGGTGAATTTTAAAACATTATGACTGTTTTAAAACACAGGTGTCATCAAAATGACATTCTAGCTATTAAAATCACTATTAAAAGAAGCAATTAATTATGTTTTTTAATGTACTGAATATGGATATTTGAAGGGAAATATTCCTCTAAGATTTTATTTTTTAATACAATGCAGTGACAGGCAAACAAATGTGTTAAATGTGGTGGTTTGGGTTGTTTTGGTTTCTTTTAAGGAAGATCAAATAAAAAAGAAACAGTTTCAGATTTGGCACACTATTTCTTAATTATTGATGTAATTTTCTTAATGATTGATATAATTTTCTTAATGAAATACCTTGGAGGCCACAGGGAGATGTGACTAGGTTATGTAGTGACATTTAAGGAAACAGAATTACTGGCTTGAAAAAGACATCTAAAGAATCTGATAACATGTATATAGAGGCAAGGGTTTTGGTAGCAATATGTGTATAAATCTATGCATATGTGAATTTATGTGAATTTTTGTATCTATATATGTGGTTTTGTATTATGTATTTCATGTTACTTACATTTTAGTCATATGCATAAATTTATGCATTCACAGATTGATTAAACTTTGTCTTTAAAAAAGGTCCTATTTAACTTTTGAAGAAAAAAATAATAGTGGGACAGAATATATATGTCTAACCTAAATTATTTATTTAGATACTATAATTAATGCAGAGAGAAAAGGTTCATTAGAAAGTGAGTCATTCCTCTTATCTGACTTGCTTGTTTTAGAATTAGATTCATTGCTTTTCTTTCTTCTGGCTATAGATAAACTCCAGGTGAAGTGGCTAAGTTTGCAGCTGGTTTAGGGTTAGATGAGACTATACCCACATGAATGAAAGAAATAGTAAATTTTAGTATGAGAATTTCCAATACTTTCTTATGAGGTTACCTCCTGTTCTTTGCAAATGGAAGAACTGTCCCAGAAGTATTATATGTGTGTGTGTGTATAAATATATTTTCTACCTGGTGTAGAAAAAGGCTCACCTGAGAATCTTGAATAAACCAACCTTTTCCTCTGGATATTATCAAATAACCTATAGTAATATTGATTAAATAGGCAAAGACTTGCAGCCAACCGCAAAGAAAAACAAAATGAAAAAACAACACATCTGTTAGTTCTCCTCTACTAATAATGCAATTTTACTGACTTTTGCTGAGTTTTGCAGGTGGATCAGAAATGGTCTGTGTTCAGCTGTTTGGGCTTGGCAAGCAGGAATTTGATTTTAAGCTTGCTATCTGGCCAAGAGTATGGCAGAGGAATTTACTTGGAGTGTTACAGACTATAGTCTCGAAGGAGCTTTTTTCCACACAAAACTCTTAGTCCAGCTCTTGATAAAATCAGTGAGAAACTTTTCACTGAGTGCAGTGGGATCAGAGAGAAGGTGCCAGCCACGTTGCAGCTGCAGCTGGCAGTTGCCCGGCAAGCTGGAATTCTACTGAGCTATGAAGCAAGCAAAATGTGTGAAAGATAGAAATGACAAGGTGTAAGAGAGATTGCAATATAACACACCAAAATCCCTACCCGGTATCTGCAGCTAAGGCCAGTGACACTTGGGTGCTGAGCTGGCTCTGGGAGGCCCCGATGAGATAAACCCGCACAGTCACCGAGACCTGTGCTTCACACATCCAACTTCACAGATAACTTTCCAAAACTAACAAGACAGAAACATTCCTGGATGAATATTACTTTTGTTGTTGCCAGTGTGTGTGACAAGTTCAGAAGATTTTTTTTTCCACCACTAGAACAAATTGTTAAGGATATATAAAGTAGGAATCTTTGCCCAGCTCACAGTGAGAACAGAGACGGCATCATGCAGTCATCGCTGTGTTATGTTGTTAGTTGCTCACCAGCTAGTGCCAGATATAATATAGTCAAATAAATTTTCCAGAACAAAAACATCATGAACCTTTTGAAGAGCTGAAACCTTTGTTTTAAGTTCACCAAAGACTTCAGTGGATCTTACTGTTGTCAGTATAGAGAACAATAAATATCCTAAATATATCTCACTGTCTTAACTTTGGTTGTTATTTGCCATTACTTGCAGAAATAATGCTCATTCAAAAAAAAGAAAACCTAGATATTACAAAACAACTGCTCGTGTCTGAAAATTGAAATAAGTTTTCAGTTAATAGTGTAACATTGGTTTCTCTCTGTGTGTTCATGGTTAGGATTAGAACTGGATTAAATTTGTTGGTTTTATTTTGTGTAGTTTCAAATGAAAATTATCATGGTCTGGTAACATATTCAGTCCCACTGTTCCTCCTGCATTTGTAGCTTAAAAACATGATTTTATTGGCTATATGTATATATAAAAATAAACATATTTGTATACATATACATAGATACTGGTATATAGAACCATAAATTCTCACTCATTCTTTGATGTACAAACAATTTTCAAGAACCTATTTTCACCCACAAATGGGCATGTTATTACTGGAAAGCAGTCCCAAATGTGATTTGAATACTTCCATCACAAAGCTAAATTTTGTTTCCACTAGAATATAAATGTAGTTTTCACTAGATTAGATCCAATTATATCTCTATAATAAACAATCTCCATGATATTTAAGACTTTTTTATTGTATTATGTTTTGCATAATATGGTCTTCTCATCCAAGCCTCAAATTCTGTTTTCAGCTCTTCCACTGATTTACTCTTTTGTAATAGAGAAGCCCTTTAATCTCCCTGAACTTCAGTTTACTCATTTGAAGTAGACGCAGAGACAAGTGTGATTTAATTGATGTCTATAAAGCTCTTTGAGACCTTGTAATGAAAAATAAGACAGAAGTGATAAATATTCTTAAAGGTACACTTGCTTTCTTTGCTCCAGTTTTTGCCAAAAATCTATGCATTACTGCTCAGTTTTCTGTTTTATTCATACTCTTTTCACAGTCATAATTCTTAAAAATGTTACTCCATTATGTATTTTCATACTCAAATCACCATTTTCCTCCCAAAAATATAAAATATTGTGGGCATGATACGGTTCTGAAAAGACTGGATTTTAATTTAATATTTCCTGTAATTTCATGATGCCCTTATTAAATTCCAAAATCTGCAATTCCATGTGCAATGGCATACTTCTGTATACACAGAGAAACCCAGTAGTATATGGCCTAAAGTGTTCAGCAGAGAAATGTATTCAAATTTTGGATGTTAAGGGACAATGCAGTAAGAATGAGCCTGTAATAACCTAAACCAGCAAACTGTGATCTGTATTCACAAGAATAAATATTTGTGAATAAAAAACTAATACACGTAACAACCTCTCTATGTAAAACAAAGTTTTTATTTTCCTTAAAACAAAAGTAATAATCATGTTTTAATATGCAAATATGCTTATATCTATTTATGAAGAATAATTATTCAACGTAACAAAGTGTTTGGTAGTGAACTAGAAAAATCAATTCGAGTTTTCCTTTGGATTTTATTGTCTTCAGAAAAGCAGGGCAGGCATTGACACATTTTAGGTTTTGGTCTTGCCATTCTGAAGGGATGGGAAGTATTGTGTCTATTCCAGGCCAATTTTGAATTCTGGAATACAGTTTCTCCCATGATAACCTAATTGCATGTTGAAGAATACCACAGCCATTGGAGCTAATACCGGTACTGTAACTTAAGAACTGACATATCAATGAGATCAGGACTTGATCTCTTCTTCTTATATATGATTCATAAAAGCTGCTTTCTTGGGGAAAAATATGTCAAGTTCTGTAATCATTCTTCAGACCCAGTGGGGGTCCTAACAAGGTGAGGGGGTGGACATATTAACTCATTTTATGGTCAGAGCTATTTCTTGGACTTCGGGCAGTAACTTGCTGTTAAGAAACATGACACAAAAAATAGTGCCATCCACATCTCTATTGCTATTTCCTTGCATTTTCTATTATGCTGATGGGGGGAAGCAGTATCACTCTCAGGGATTGAGGGAGATGACAGTTTGGAGAGGGTTATTAATTACCAGTTACTATTCATGGGTTTTCTGTTTAAATGTGCAGGAATATGAGATTTGGATGTGAAATCAAGCTCGTATCTCCCAGGCAGCTGTGCTGCACTAGAAATACATAATTTAGAGCACTTCTAACTTCAAGCTCTTGCATATCATTTTAATGGCTCATTGACAAAATGATGTGGGAAGAAGAACAAAAAAATTAACTCCTCCCAGATAAGAATCAGAGATCATTCCTCTATTGATAATGTTGTTCAGGGATACTGTTTTGGAAAAAAAAAAAAAAAAAAAAAAAAAAAAAAAAAAAAAAAAAAAAAAAAAAAGACGGAAATTACAAGCTGTAGGTATTAAGTAAAAATCCAAGACATTATAGTTACCTTGGTGGGTGTCAGTTGTATCATGTAGCACATTAAACCCATGCTCCCATGCTGACCTTTATAGCTTCACACAACACTGGAAAGTCAGCAGCAGTTGCTCACCTGCTTACAAATCTGAATCTACTACTGGCAAAGAGAATATGTCTATCTGATTTCTGTGACAACTAAAATAATTTTCATGTCTTCCTCACTGCAATTTCAATAGGTAGGAAATTGTTTTCATACTGCAAATCTTCACATTTTGCTTAGAAAGGGTCCTGCCAGGGACAGCATGTGAAGTATTATAGTTTACATTTTGGAAAAGAAGCCAGATCCTCGGGGAGAAATGATGAAACTTCACTCTCATCAAGATTCTTCCCCAAACACAGGAGAACTGATATGCTGCTTTGAAGAACCGTGGTTATAAGTTAAAAGCAGGCCACCACAAAGGGTCATAAAACCAATGTGCAGAGGCCAAATGCTTGCTGTTACTGAAAGGCACAAGGTATCAGTAGAGCTGGCATAAAAACAAAACATTTCTCATGTTGTGAGAAGATTATAAAGATTAGACTTTACTGTGAAGCCTCCCTGTGTAGTCCTGTGGAAAAACCCAAACAACTCCCTTGTAATTCACTTTTAGTTATGTCATATGTTTTCTTATTGGTTGTCTGTCTGTTTTTTTCTAATTTGACAAATATCTTGAGCTCAATTATTTAATTAGCGATAACAACTTCAGAATCCCCAGCTAGATCTGTTTGTTACCTCCTTTGAATAACTACTATTTCTTGCAAGCAGATAAGTCAGTTAGTGACACAGCACATTCATTTGAGCCTTTAATACAGTTTATCTTGCATTCATTGACTGAAAAACATAACTACCTCTGTGCAAAAGGAGATGATGATATTTTTTCACAAAACATAAAGGTCTCAGAAATTAAATATCTATTGGTTGCCCATATCTGTTCATTGCTTTCTCTACATGTATGTAAGATTGGAGAGTTGCTTTCAGATTCTTAATGGAGTGGAAAAAAAAAATCTAAAATTTTTGAAATCTGGTGATAATAACTGGTGATGGTTCGTATGTTGATGTGAAGAATAAATACTGAAATCTACAAGCTCCTTTATTTTCTTTTCCAAATAAAACAAGTAGTTAATTGCTATAGAATTAGGACAAAACCTCATTTTATTGACAGCACTTTCCTCTGCAGGAAGGGAATGATTCATTTTAGATGGTGTGAATTGGCTGTGAAGTTCTCTGCAATTATTTCTCAGGCCATGTACTTCAGTGGCAATTTTATCCACATAGAGACCATAGTATCAAATATAGAAGAACAAACCTTCTCATCAGTTTTTAAAGTTGGTGTTGGTGCATATACTGCTGCTAAAATGTAGAACTTTTACACTCGTTCCTTTCTATGTTTGTATCACCAGTATTTGATGGTGCAACCAAAAATATAATAAACTTGGTTTGTACCAACAATTCTATATTTTGAACATCTTTCAAAGAGGTTAAAGGAGAATGTGGTTTTGATCTACTGAGTGGTTTTGGTCTATCGAGTACTAACTGGCCAAATTTCTCCTCTGTGTTCTATTGTAATTAATTAGGGATTTTTAATTGAATGTGACTAGGGTCATTCTTCCTCGGGAAGGGAAGGGAAGGGAAGGGAAGGGAAGGGAAGGGAAGGGAAGGGAAGGGAAGGGAAGGGAAAGCTGATGCTTTGATAATTTAAAATATCATAGAAGAATCAAATACCATCAAAATAAAGAGACACAGATGACTTGTACAATGGCCTAATTTTTGTAATTACATGATTAGATTCATTCAGAGCCACTGATCTCTTCAGATACATGTGTAGGTCTATTGATCACAAATATGCCCCACTGTTATACTAACAGATGCACAGTTATTAATTTTGGAAAGAATCCACATCCCTTTTTCAGAAAGATCAGAAAAGCTAATTAAGTATGACATGGCATCTTGTGTGGAGGAACTGAACTGCCCCTCCTATAAACGGGTAAAAATTGTGCCAGAATGCCAGAACCTATGAAATAAATACCAGGAGAAATAATTGTGCTATACATTTTTCTCCCTCATTCCTCTCTGCTGTTTCAAAACAGTATCTTTGCCAGATTACATGTTCAGTGTAACAAGTGCAGCTCTGCAAGTAAATGCATGGCACCTGCTAACTGTTGTTCCCTTCTCAAACTTCTCATTTACCAACCTTTGTTAAGTGCTCCAGTGGGTTGACACAGCAAAATTCATGCCAAAATCTTCTCTCTACAAGAGCACTAATAGCTCAACACTGTGAGCCAGGGTTATTAAACCACATCCTGAGCAGTGTCTAGGCTATTTGGAAATATAAATAAATGATGAGAAAAATACAGGAAATCTGTGCTCAGAAGAGATTAGTATTCAGATTGTTGGAGTTCAATTACTGCCAGGAGTATATGATGTACAAAACATAGTATTTATATATTCGTTTTGCAAGATAAAATCTTAGATCTGTTAGCCAGCTTGCCTTGGTGAACAATAATGAACTAAATCAAAGATCATATCGCTTCTTGTCTACTTTTGAGATTTTGGCCTAGCCTGTTCAAGCAGGTTATTTTTTTTTTTATACCATACTTAAACCTTTTGAAATATTTTCATATATGATTCATATGCTTCTTTGGTGATGAGTCCTCCATCATGAGCCATTTAAATATCAAGACAAGAATTTATCATAATATTATTTATAAAATAAATTATCATTACACTATTTATAAATTAAATATATTTTTACTAAATAAACAACAAAGCCCCCTAAAGAAGAAACATAGGGGCAGCTAGTGCAATTATTTTGGTCATTCAAATGTTAATAATATTCATATTAATTTTTTCTCTGATAATTAATACTAACCTTAAAATGAAGTTAAGTGACTTATTGGACTTTCAAAAAGCAGGGATACTCCTCCCATGAATATCCTCTTTCTCTTTAGGGTATCTAAAGGATCTTGTTCCTCCTTTTCGACAGGGTAGAATTTCAAATGAGCCAGCATGCATTAAAAGGTCAAAGAGTTGTTATATAAATTATTCTTGTGACACAACTACTACAGTGATTTCTTTAGAATGACAAGAGTGTGCTACATTGCTTTTTCAATGATTAAGCTTATGAAATTTCTGGGACATCCATGATATTTGTATGTTAGAGGCTTTTAGACATCTAAATGTGTGTTTAAGTACATAACTAGATGAAGTTTAGCACCTACAATGTTGGTGTCCTCAACTGCAGAGGTAAAAACTACAGTACAGTAGAAAAGATATAATCACAATATTGGAGATCTCGATTGTAAAATGAGTTCTCAGAAGGAAGAATAGAGGAAATGCACTCATTAAAGGATAAATTAGGGCTTTGCTTCTCAATTTAACTGAAGATCTTAATTTGCCTAAGGCTGATTATGTTAAACTTAAGTCACAATAATCTAAAATAATGGGAGAGAGCAAGGGAATACTTTGGAATACCAGCTTGGGTGCATTCAGCCCTGAAGAGTATGGTAAGTGATTTTTCCCATACAATCCATGCTCCTAATTCATCTGTTTTACTTAGCTCAAAAGATTATAAATTCTCAGACACGTTTGTTTTGTTTTGCTAGGAAGTAGAAGGAAAATAGGAAGAAGCAGAGGCGGGGAAGCATGTAAGGCATGATTGATTTTGGAGTCTGTAATGGCAGGTTTATTGATTCTGACTCATGAAGTATGAAGTTATAGATTTGTGTGATGTTACAAAGCCAGCTAAAACAGCTACATAATGTCACACACTACCCAAGTATTGGTCAATTAAATTCTTGCTTTATATCTTTTGGCTGTTTAATGTACACTGTAGACATGATTTAATAGCTGGATCAACTATTCAACCTCTTTTAAGGTTACCAATTTTTTAGTAGCAAATAGTATTGTGTACTCTAAAAAATCAGGGCATAAGAGCTATATGATTCTACTAAAAATAAGATTTAACATCAAAAATAAGCAGAGAGATGTTGGTGGCATTTACATATTTTTAGACGTCTATTTAAATGCAAATTATTCTGTGTTGAATAAAATTTTTGCTTTACTAAAAATAAAATGTAAATGTACGGTTATTTCTTGTGCATATTGGTGCTTTGTCTGTGAGAATGAGTAAAAAAAAAATCAAAAAGACCTTATGCAGGAAGAAGAAATGTCATAGGTGGTATTTAGTCTTCCAGAGGTATTCCAGTTAAGCATCACAATGACAGATTTCCAGGAAAAAAAATCTTTCAGTTTGGCTTATCTACTGACTTTGGAGTCAATGGAAAGAACAAGTGTGATACTTAAGTTAGAGTCCCAAAGTAAGCTGTTTGCTGTTTGTGAAATATAGGGTTTGAGTGTTGTTCTTTTCACTAACAGTAGAGCTGGCCATGTATGCAAATATTGGCCAAGATGTTCCAAAATTCTCATTCTCAATTTGAACTGGGGTGCAAAAGTATCTGTAATGCTTATATCTGACACCTCTAGAAGGTGGTATGAATACAGTAATTTATTATTTTTAAGTGTGATGGCTGTATGGAAAAATGCTTTAGAAAACAAACAAGACAATAAAGAATCTTCAAAAGATATATTTTTTTCTACTGTTTTTGTCTAAAGCAAAGAAAAGCACCATTGGAAGAGTATGCAGTTCCAAAAACATGTAAAGATTAATCTTTACAAGGCCTTTTAGAAATCTATATGCATGATTGAGCACCACTGCTCTAGTCTCTGCCCTGTTCAGCTTGTTAACATGGATCTAGCTAATGTAGCCAGAGTAGCAACAGACCGTACATAAGTACTTTTTACAACTGGATAAAAATTGTTTCTTTTACTAGTAAATATTTCTTTCTATTTCAGTTTCTAAAAGTGTGCACTGCAGCATTTTTTTCTCTATTCCTATGCATGTACATGTACACCCACAAACACATACACACTCTTCTGAATACAAAAACATTATATTAACAGTTTAAGTACAGAGAAAACATGAAAATGAGAGAAAGCTTTTACTGTTACCTCTATTTCTGAATTGAACTTAGAGACATGAAGGAGTTACTATGACTTAGGTGATGTTCCACAGCAAATCTGAACAATTAGAACTAACTATTCTATGCCTGTCTGGTGGATTTGAGACTTTCATTGATCTCCACATTACAGGAGCAATCATAAAAACTTTCCTGATGGATCAGACTGTTTGTCTTTGAGGACGTGTTTAGAAGATACCAAGGCCTTGTATAACCAGGTTTCTTTCTTGCAATAGGCAGTGGACGGCCAGAAAAGTCCCTTAAAAATATATGACATGAGTGAATAGTATAGGACTTTAACTTTCTATCAGCTGCATTCTCCCAGGTAGTTTTAGATATATAGTTGTAGAATTAGCCAGATTGCCGTCATGGTCTGGCATGTCTCGAGAATAACTAGAAGCCAGACTTCCATAAAATATTATCTGAATAGTGGAAGCACAAAGCTAGCTTGAAAGCAGCCCCAATACAAAAGGTAAAACTCAGAAGAGATTATGAAATAGTGGTAAAAACAGTAGAAAAATGGAACCTCTGGAAATACTTTTAATACTTGCAAAAATGCTATAAGAATATGAAGAGTATTTTTGAGAGCAATTTGACTCTAACTAAAGGTTTCCACAGCTGATAATTTCTCACACAACATTTAAAATAATAATAATAATAATGTGTTGAGACATTAAGCTAGCATGGCTGGTTCCCAGGAACCCATTGTGAGATCCTTTGAGCTCATGGATGTCCTGGTGTTCAACCAAGAAAAGATTCACACAGGGCCGCCAAGAACTCTATTACCCAGCAAATTTGGAGATTGCACAGAAACCTTAGGTGGTCAGCTAAACAGAAAATGCTGTGCAGGACAGCTCTGCCAGCAGCCAGCAGGGAAAGCTGCATAGGGGAGCTCTATTAATAACACCTTTTCTTTTATCACAATTCAACAGTGAGGACGAGACAAACAATTGTATCTGCAAGTTTAATGTGCTGGGTATGTAATACCACCATTTAGTCAAGAAAAAACCTGCTTGGGTTTAGTTTGAGACCACGGAACCTCAGTCTGGGAGTCTATCTTAAGGTCTCTCTATCGATAGCAGGACACTCATTACACATCTTGTCAGTACACTAGATGGAGATGAATGGTTCTTCTAAGTTTAGATTAAATTTCTAGGTATTGTTTAAACACAGAGTGTCCAGAGTCACTTTAGGAGCTCTGGAATTCCTAATATCTATCCAGGTAGATGATAATCCATAGGTTTCATATCACAATTGTCAGCAAATGCAAATGCATTAGACATGTAGTACACTGTTACTCTCTGAAAACTGAGACATTTACAAGAGCTGACAGATCTAACACAGGATCTATGGAAGATGTGCATTCCTGCATCAATGAATGGAACCCAGGTAGAAGCAAAAATATGGATTGTCTAATGTTTCTGGATGCTTGCCTGCAGGAATGTATCCTGGACCCTTGTTGCATTTTCCAATTTTACAGCTGTCACCATGCACAATGATGTTCCCACAAACAGGAGCAGCAGTGCAGGCTGGCAGAGGCAATGCAGTGAGGAGCAGCTCTGTGATTTTCTTTTCTTTTTCCATCACAACTGCCTTTATGGTTGCACATTTCCTTTTAGAGATATGTCATTCTTCCTAGTCTATGTAAAATACTTAAAAAATCATTCTTCTCTAGGTCTACCTTCCAGTCTGTCTGCTAGAATAGATAGCTGACTCATTAATAAATCTTTTGCACTTTTTTTTTTTTAAACCAGTAATTCATCTGTTTGACTAGGAATAATTAGATAACTTACAATAGCATTGAGTTTTACAACTATCAGCTAACCAATCCTCCTGACAGCCCTGTGGAGACATAATTGAAAAGTTTACAACCTAGGCATAAGGGTATTTCTTATTCTAAATATAAACAACACCTTCTAGTTGAATAGTGCAGAATGAATTTCAGAAGGTGAATTTTTTTTGTTATTTTTATTGTTTATATTATTATTCTTATTTTTTAAAGGTAAAAGACAACAAAGTTTTATAAACTTCAGTTTTTTGTTAGTGGGAAGCTCAAAGTGTTGAAAGACAACTTAGATTTCATGAGAGGTACTGAAAAATTGAAGAAGCAGAATTGGAAGAATGTTGTTAATGTGTTTCTTTTTGGTTTTTAGTTGCTGTTGTGTGTGTGTGTTTTTGTTTTTTTTTTTCCAAATAAAAATCCAATTAACTGAAATTATATTATATTAAAAAAAACAAAAATTAAGCTCCAGTCAGAAAAGCAGGTGGACCCATATTAAAAAAAAAAAAAAAGTGAGATCTAAAAAAACCTTTTTCCTTTAAGATCATATAAGAAAACTCAAGTCTTAATGTGAGACTTTTTCTCACTTCTTTTCTTATTCAAATATGAGAAAAAATAATTAAGGTGAAAAGTAGGCACTAAATACTTAACGAAGTATGAAAAAATACAATAAAACTACCTATTTAGACTTAAATGGAGCACAATTTTACCTTTTTCATTCAGCAAAGGATATGAAAAATACATAAGTGAGAGAAAAGCATATTAAGAATGAAAACAATTTTTCTACCTAAAATTAGCAGCTGGAGAGTTAGAACTTGGCATGGTATTAGCAAATTGTTTATTGGTTGTAACACTAGTGATAGTCCCAGAGCAACAACTGTAATCAGAGATCTGTTTGCAAAGCTAATTCATTCAATTTATTCATTTCTTCCCCTTCTCATAAAAAATAAAAGCTTTCTCTATCACTGCTCCTAAGTCTTAACGCCCATAAAAATGTGATTGTGGGAAAAAAAAACCCTCAAAAAATAACATAGACTTTTAGACTGGTTAAATTTCATTAAAAAAACTTACAGCTGACAAATATTTGCAAGTCTGAAGGGACTTAAGAATATTATTCCATTATGAGTTCACCAGAGAATTATTGAAAAAAATGTAAAAAGCAATTTCATAGCATGAAAACAATCAGGCAGTACTGTAAACATTAGTATTTTAATGTTTTGTATCCACTCTCTGCCCTTATCACAGTTTCTACTGCTTGTATGGTCAGGGATTCATAAGCTCAGCCTTTACTGCAAGAGCTGGTATGTTATGTTATCAGAAGACATTATCTGAAAATATCTGTCCAACAGGCAGGAAGGGAAAAGAAAGTTAGCAGCAGGGAACTGGATTAAGGCCAACAGCACAAATAATGAACAAAGGGTATCCCATATACAGGCATCAAGCAGCTTTTAACTTGTCAAGTGAGTTGTGAAGGCATCCTTACAAATGTGTGTGACACACCTATCATCTAAAGTCCAAGATGCATAGCTGTACCATGTCTTGCAATGAAATAAGAAACCATAGCACTGTTCCCCACAGACTTACCCACATTTGACTTACACAGTTCCAGGCTGGAAAGCAGAAGCTGTAGATCTCCAGCTTCCCTAACCCCCAGCCTCTAGCAATCAAAGCCAAGGACAGAATGATGGCAAGTGGGCTGATGAGGAAGGCACTGTAATGCTGACTGATTTGCTTGAAATATTGGCTTCAAATCTGCTCACCTGCTTGGCAGCAGAGACCAAGTTTTATCTGCACTGAAAGTACCAGTGTGCTTTCTGATCACGTTTTTGATAAATCCTTTTCTCTCTGTGTTTGAACAAACAAGATCTTTAAGCAAGCCTGTAGCACTGTGTGGTTCAGCAGCCAAGGTGAGGCAGGCAGAGGGGCAGTTCAGTGTGATACCTGACCCAGGTTCCATATATGTAACTATATACATTAGACACATATACAGACACACTTAATATGTATGTATATATGTAATTTTCAAAGTTAGGGTGCAGCTTTTTGTTATTTTGCAGATCAATTTCTTCTTTTTGTGGCCAAGACAAGTCTGTCAGATGAAAGAAGGAATAATTCACAGCCTTTTAGCTGGTCTTACAGGGGATTTCTTACTTCCATTTGAATGTCTAGTGATTGGTGAACAAGCCTCTGCAGCTCAGCAGAGAATCCTCAAGTGGCTTCTGGTGTTATTTTGATGGTATTAAGACAATGGTGGATAGCATACGTTGGGCTTTTTCTCTGAATTCTTTTTTTCCTTCTGAAGGTATGCTCATGCTTTCTAAATTGGAATAAGTCTTTTAACTTAGAATAGAATGTGTCAAAAGAAATCTCTAATTTTTTCAGCTTTGAAACTAAATGCATTAAATGGAATTGTAGTATTTTTCAGTGATTGAAGATTTGGGATTATGCATTTCTCTTTTAGAAAGCAAAATGCTTTTCATCAAAGACATTTTCACAGTAGTGAAATTAAACACAATGTGATATTAAGCACAAAATTGGACTATTTGAAGTAATTCAACTATTTGCAGATTTAACTACATAACAATGTTCAATAACAAAACCAGAGATGGTCAGCAATATATTTTTGTAAACAAATATGTGAGACAGCATGCTATTTATTTAGGATAAAAAACCTGTGTGACTTGAAATAAATAAAGGTAAATGTGTTTAATTACTTAAAAGAAAGGGTTTAAAATACAAACTAAAAAATCACTTTAATCAACATTCTTAATAATACAATAATATAAATGCAAGGGAAGGTATATATATTCTTTCCTTACAGCAACACCTTCACAAGGTAAGACATACAAAGGGCTATAAAGTGGGAACGGTGTGTCTAGGTTCAAATTTATGATCCCAAAAATATATACTTAACTGATACCTGATTGAGTGCCAAAGCATATAGACTTGTTAGCACTTGAAATGCACATTCCTCAGATGCCTCTGCATTCCTAGTATAGGTTCTATTTTTTATGTGCCAGAACAGCTTTAAATCTCCCAATCAAGATCTAGAAAGCAATTTTTACTCCAATTTAGTCCACTGTACACCTATATTAGACAACCAGAACTACAGAGAGCACAGAGGTGGCTGTCATTTCCTTTTAAAACTCAGCCACAGGAGGAGAAAATCAAGGAGGTTACCCTTTTACAATAACTTTACCTGCACTGTAGCCAAGGTAGAAATCTGGACATGACTGTGAAAGCATTAAAGAAACCACTTTGGTGGGATAAGGAAGGAAAGGTGGGACTTAAAATTTAGGGAATTTAAAGAATTAATTATTTAGGAATCATTCTTTTCTTGCATTATGGTTCATTCTTTAAAATAAATGTTCTTTAGAAATGGATTGGAGTCCAGGTATCCCTAACTTGGAGAACCTGCCATAAGGTTTAGAGAGAGTTCAGCCACACTTTTTCTTGCTCTCTGAATCACCAATTCAACCCAGAGGAGCTCAAGATGCTCCTGCCCAGCTTGTTATTTGGTGCCTAAATTCCCCTCCTGGTTGCAGGATGCATAGCTCTGACACCCCTTACAGGACTGAAGCTTTGGTATCTGGATCCATATCTCTTGGTGTAAGCATTTGAATTATCAGAACTAACTGCAGTGAGATTCTTCATCTGGTTGTAGATTTTAATTAAAATTCTAGACTGTCTGAGTGTATTGTCTTGCGAAGATCATATTTTACATATTGGGAATTCCAAATGAGTTGTTGCTTCCCAGCCCATCTGTGAATCATAAAGTGGTTTAGGTGGGAACCAGGTGCTACTTTCAAACATATGTTACAGCTTAGATTTAAGCATATTATGAACTTTATCTACCAAACCAAAGGTGTCCAGATTTTCATGCCATCCTCTCAGGTGAAAAGGATCAGTCTGAGACATAAATGATTTAAATTCTATCTGAGTATCAGGTTAGAGAGAATTAGGCAGTCTGAGTGTCAACCTGCATGATAAAGGACATTTTTTACAGCTTAAAATTTCATCAGACAAGAGAAATACTTTTCCTTTTGAATAAATTTCAAGATTCTCTTTTCAAAACTTTGTCTCTGGCAGCAGCAAAAATAAAAAATAAGTAAATACTTTCTTATTGATGCATTCCTAAATCAGCTGCACATTTAATGAAAGATGTGAGAATTGTAATGAGAGTTTAGATGATAGTAAAAAAGTCTTCAATCCTCCTCACCTGCAAACTTAAAAACAATAAAAAATTATGTTCAACTCTTTCCTCCCGTGTGAGTAAGAAAGGAAAAAATAATAAAGAAGGATCTGTGTCAATTTTTTGAAGACAATTTTTTCACCGACTTGTGAGTGGGTATTGCTTAAGTCTAGAAAGAGCACCTACTTAGCCCTGATCCATCCTCATGCTTGGAAGGCTACTCTCAGGTATATTACTCTGCTTATTGTGTTTAAAATTGATTTCGTGGAGGGCTGAGTACATCCCTTCTTCTGAAAAACATTAGCCTTCTTCATTAGAAGTGGCACAATCCATAATTATTGGCAATATGTTAACTGTAGCATTATGATATTTATGTGACAACATTTCATATAAAGGAGGCATAATACAATCTACATAAATGGCCAGACAATGTTTCTTTTCTATAGTAAGCTGCAGCTCACTCTCATGACAGAGCAAATGAATATACAAATGAAGGTGACTGCACAATAAATACTTCCCTGGGAATGTTAAGTGTCAACAGACACACATTTTCTATAAAATCATTGTTTCATTTTTACGGAAGACAAATTCTCATCTAAATTTTTCTAAAATTGTCACAGTGTTTCTGCTTGCTTCCTTTTTTGATGCTGTTTTATCTCACATACAATTACATTTGTGAAAGATGCAAATAATATTAATAAAAGATTATGCGACTTCATTGTAACTGTAAGCTTACAGCATGTTCTTTCTCTTCCTCTCTATACACATACCACACACATATATGTATATACAAAGATAAAGATGTTATAAATATAAGATAAAAGCAAGATACAAGCATGTATAAACAGAGCACTAGTAACAATTCCTAGAAGCACTGCTTGTATCTATATAGATATGCCATAAAACTGTGAGCCTGCTTTCAGGTTTCAAGTACATTAAATTTATGTCCACACCATGTATCTTACTGCCAAAAGGGTAGATGTTTTTCTATTGATCACAACAACTTTGTGTCAGGTTGAATGCACCATGATATACCTCCCTGATTAAGTCAACTTTGTCTTCACCATGAAGTGACAAAAAAAAATAAAATATTTCCAAGCCTATGAAACTGCATTCCCCTTCAAAAAGAAAGCAAAACAATTTTTAAGTATGGCCACACATGATTCAACATTCTCTTTTTTTTGTTGTTATGCTAAATATTTTTTATTACGTTCTTGAATATGATTTGTAATATCTCAATAAGGGAGAGTATGCTGTCTTTCTAGGAGACTCTTGAAAAGTTTACGAGTACAGGAAGCTCCAGTTTTGCCTGGCTGTTGTCAGCAGGTGTACTTGCCAATGAAACAAGAATGAGTAATGAGTTGCCATTAAACATCATAGCTTTGGACATGTGTCCAGAGAGAGGTTTTAGGAAAGATACAGCTTTTGCATTGCTAAGACTGAGCAAAGATGATGGGGACTAATGGCAAAATAATTTGTTTATTAAAATTTGGCTTATAAAAGTTATGTGCAAGGAAGTAATTGAGTGGGAGATGTTCCTGGTCTGGTGTGACTCTTGGCACCTTTTTACCTACATATGGTATGATTAGCGAAAAAGGAATGTCTGCCAGCATTCCTGGAGAATTTGAAGTGAGTTTGAGGCTTTTGTGTTTGGACACAGATCATACATAGGTCTTTAGTATGGATTAAATTTTCTCCAGGCAAAATGCTGAAATTGATAGAGACAACCAGAAACTCACTAGATGAGTACACCAGTAAGAGTAATAGTAAATACCTTGCAAACCAGATTCTCTTCCCCTCTGCCCATTCCCCCTAACTGTTACTAGAATCACAAAATCATAGAATAGTTTGGGCAAGAGGGGACCTTTAAGATCATTTGGTTTCAATCCCCCTTCAATGGACCAGGTTTCTCAAAGCCCCTTCCAGCCAAGTCTTGAATATTTCAAGTTTGGGGCTTCCACAACATCTCTGAGCAACCTCTTCCAGTCTCTCACTGACCTCCCAGTAAAGAATTTCTTCCTAATATCTAATCTAAGCCTATCCTCTTCCAATTTAAAATCATTCCACCCTGTCCTATCACGTGCCTCCTCTGGCTTGCTTTTAGGCCCCCTTTTGGCTCTGAAAGGCTGCTATAAGGTCTCCTAGGAGTTTTCTTTTCTCCTGGATAAACAATACCAGCTCTTTTATCCCATCTTCACAGGAGAGTTGCTCCAACCCTGCTATCATCTTTGTGAATTCTTTCTTTCTTTCTTTCTTTCTTTCTTTCTTTCTTTCTTTCTTTCTTTCTTTCTTTCTTTCTTTCTTTCCTTCTTTCCTTCTTTCCTCCTTTCCTCCTTTCCTCCTTTCCTCCTTTCTTTCCTTTCTTTCCTTTCTTTCCTTTCTTTCCTTTCTTCCTTCTTTCATTTGTTCATTCATTCATTTTCTATTCTCAAATCTACCAGGAAGATGATGTGCAACCTGCCCCCATGATTTTATTCAGACTTTCATTATCCTGGGCCTCATCTTTTTTCTTAAAAGGCCAATTATATTAACCAAAAACCAAACAATAAAAACATATCTTCCAATAGCCTGAAAGCTTTGATGTCATGTTTGAAGGGTCATGTAGAACAGGAGAGATGCTTAGGACTTGGGGAATACTGTCATTCCAGTCTTCAAAAGGGGCAAGAAGAAGGGCCCAAGAAACTACAGGCCAGTCAGCTCCACCTTTATCTCTGGTAAGATCATTCTGGAGATCATCACTATGCATGTAAAAGGAAAGTAGGTTACCAGGAGTACTCAACACTGATTTAAGCAAGGGGAAATCATGCTTCACCAGTACCATTGCCTTCTACTAATGAAATAAGTGGCTGAGTAGATGAGAGAAGAGCTGTGGATGTTGTCTACCTTGGTATCTGTGAGGCTTTTGACACTGTCTCCCATAACATCCTCATAGTTAAGGTCAGGAATTATGAGGAAACAGAAGTGGAGTGTACAGAGTCTAGTTGGTGACTTTTAGATAGTAGTGTTCCCCATGGGTCAGGTCTGGGTCAAGTCTTACTTGACTTGTTCATCAGTGACCTGGTTGAAGAGACAGAATGTATCCTCAGCAAGTTTGCTGAGGATAAAAACTGGAGAAGTGGTTGCCATGGAGGTTGTGTTGCCATTTATCGAGACCTGAACAGACTACAGAGTTGAACAGAGAAGAACTTTATGTAGTTCAGCAAAGAAAAATTAAGGGTTCTACACCTGGGGAAGAATAATCCCAAGTACCGGTACAGGCTGGGGACTGACGTGCTGGAAAGCAGCTCTGAAGAGTAGGACCTGGAGGTCCTGGTGGACAACAAGTCGTCCACGAGCCAGCAGTGTGTCCTTGTGGCCAAGAAGGCCAATGATACACAAAGATGCACTAGAAAGAGCACTGCCAGCAGATCAAGGGAAATGATCCTACCCTTCTACTCAGCCCTAGTGAAGCCCTGTATGGGGTGCTGTGTCCATTTCTCGGCTATCCAGTACAGGAGAGACCTGGAGCTCCTGGAGTGACTCCAGCAAAGGGCTACAAAATTGATTAAGGGACTGGAGAATCTGTCTTATGAGGAAAAGCTGAGGGATTTGGGTCTGCTCAGCCTCAAGAAGAAATTACTTTATCACTGTCTACAAATATCTGAAGGGAGGGTGCCAGGAGGATGGAGACATGCTCTTTTTAGTAGTGCCAAGCAATAGGACAAGAGGCACCAGGCAGAAATTAGAACAGAGCAAGTACAGGCTGATTATGAGGAAGAAATTATTTAGTGTAAGGGTAAGTGAGCACTGGAAAAGGATGCCCTTCTCAGGAGATATTCAAAATTCTCCTGGATACAATCTGGTGCAACCTGCTGTGCGTGGACATCTTGAGCATGGGCATAGGAGTAGGTGATCTCCAGAGGTCCCTTCCAACCCTTCACATTCTGTGATTTTATGATTTAATCTTGACTGAGAAACAGGTACTTATGTGATAGAAATGACTACTTGTTCTAGGTTGATAACAGAGAAGAATGAAGTATTAAGTATGATTTAACTAAATATTCTGATGAGTGGATTTACATTAATCTCTAAACTTTTTTTGTTCTGTTTAAGGTATTTTAACATAGAATATTCATTTTCTAATGAGATTCAAAAATAGAAAATATACCCAAGACTTTGGAACATGAAGAATCATTTCAAAATTTACTGACTTTATTAAGTTTTAGGCCGGAGATGTCAATGAAACAATGGGAGAAGACCAGTGAATAAAGCTCGTTCAGAATTGGGTGAGAAAATTCTGTTCTAAGAGTGAAAGATATTTTTCATGCCAAGATCTCTTTTTTTCCACACATATATTTGCAACCAGAAGCAGAATAAAAGACATTTATACACGTTCCCAAGTATTGTCCATCTATCAAACACCATTGAAATGCAGGAATTCTAACAATGCTTTTAGAGATAAAAGCCTCGGAATGGTGTATTACAACACGGAAATGTTAATCTGAAGTTGTTTTCACTATACCAACTTATGGGCTTGATATAGAATCAGGCCCACAGGGGAAATAAAGAAGACTTGAAAAATAGATTACAAGTATTACTACTGTTCTACAGGAAAAGATAAACAAAGTAATATTTTATAAGTGTCTTCATTCCCTATCTTTGAACAACCACAGTACACATATCCCCAGCATGTGGCTGTGTTGTTACATCATTTTGTGGTGCTTTACTTGTAGGACTAGCCAGCTGGGATGTCAGAAACTAGAATTTTTAATGCAGTCACATCAGCAGCAGAGTTACTCTCTGATTAGAAATATGTCTACAGAGGAGTAGGTAATTTAATAAATCAAAGACCTGTGTAGGAAATGTTGCCACATACAGCACTATTTGAAAAAAAAAAAAAAAAAAAAAAAAAGTGTGACAATTTTCTGAGACCAAGACATAGCAAGTCCTAATTTGATGAGCAGTTTGAAGGAAAAGGAAGTTTTAAAAGGCTGACCTCATTGTTGCTTAAAAATAAAATCTCTTTTATAAAAGAGTTACAGTAAACTAGTGCCATAATTTTGTTTTCTTCCTGTGGAAGCAGGTATTGTGTGAATTGCTTGTATCTTTCATTATCTAAATAAAGATCTATAAACAACTTTAAAAAAAAAAAGTTGTGAATTTTAAACATATTTGGGTTGTGTGCATTTGGGTTGCTATCAGCACATTGTATTTCTTCCTAATTTGATTTAATAGTGGCTTATGTAGTGCATTGGGTTTCTATGGACAGGTTTTGATAGTAGGGGGCAGCTACAGGGGTGGCTTCTGTGAGAAGCTGCCAGAAGCTTCCCTGAGTCCAGCAGAGCCAAGGCCAGTCGGCTCCAGGATGGACCCACTGCTGGCCAAGTCCGGGCCATTTAGAAATTGTGGTAATTTTTCTCTGATATCATATTTCAGAAGAAGTTTTTTTAAAAGAAAAAGCAGATCTAACTGCAACCAGGGAAGAGTAAGAACGTGAGAGGAAGAACCCTGCAGAAACCAAGGTCAATGGAGGAGGAGGAGGTGCTACAGGTTCTGGAGCTGAGATTCCCCTGCAAGCCATGGCGAATACCATGGTGAGGAAGCTGTGCCCCTACAGCCCATGGAGAACCACAGGGATGCAGAGGTTCATCTGCAGCCTGTGGAAGAGACTCATGCTGGAGCAGGTGGAATCCTGAGAGGAGGTTATGAACCCATGGTGGGAAGTATGGGTTATAAAACCAAGAAGGCTATCACGAATATTTATCATCCCAGAAAACCTAATGCTGTTAAGAAGTCTTTGTTGCCTTCCTTGCTTAAAAGTATGAGTTATTCTTTACACTAGTAAATTATTGTATTTTTAAATACAATTACCATGAAGCCAATGTATTACAAGTTATAAATCTAAAGATTAAATGCTCCTACCCAAGAAGCAGAATGATTAATATTAAATTATTTCAATGTTCCATGATGGAATACCATTTCAATTTTATTTCTCTAAGTCTAACACAATAAAAAGCAGAACTAATTTCTACTGTCCTCATATATATTTGGAAAAACCTGAATTTGTCAAAGATACCATTATTTTTAGTGAGATTTTTGATGGAGAATATTATTAGAAATAGTGTTTTTGTTCCTGCACATACCTTTGAAAAAACAGACAACGGCGAATGCTATCTAGTTGTTTAGATTCCTTTACTGTTCATTTGGCATTTTAGTGTTCCACAGATTTATGTATGAGGTTAATTTGTTATGACCACTGGAGAGCCTTGTGCAGGTTCATTTGGGGTTGTCCACTTGCACAGAAGTGCCTGTGTTTGCATAGAGGTTGGACTGCCAACATTTTGAATCAGTGAGAACTTATTCATTTCCAACAAAGATATCAAGACAAAGTTTCCTTATTCAGCAACATTAAAATTGAATGTCATGTTATACTCATGATATTATTGGACATCAAGCATTCTGGTAAACAGCTGGCATCATCCTGGATTGCACATCTGGTAGGTGTGGATGGAACTCATTAGAATAAGTCTTCCATAAATAATGTGCCAAAGCTTTGATATAACAAGTGCTTATGCCTGATGGCATCCATTTACTGTTTGCCAGTTCAAATGTGCTTCCAGTGTTGGAATTCATCCACAGTGGTACTTTAAATATTGAGAATGAGCTCACTACATTTTGGAGGTGAAAGTTGAACAAAGGGAGCCATATACTCATCCCCTGTGAGCTGTAGCAGCTCTGGGGTAGCGAGCAGAAGCACTTTACTTAGCAGTTGAAATTTTTGCCTGCATATTTTCACTTTTAGCAAGTTTAGCAGTATTTTAGGGAAATTAATTATGGGGCATATCATTCTAGAGAAGTGACCTTGAATAGAGATATCCCCTTAGAGAAAAGCCTGAAACAAGGGAAGATGGACTTACATGTTATCATAGAACAATAGAAGATAGATCTGGAAAGAACCTTGAGGAGTCACCTACACTATCTTTCTTCTCCAAATTTACCCCATTCCCGATGGGTGCTCAACTAATCTGTTCATTAATCATTTATCATTAATCCCAGCCCAACATCATCAACAGAAAGTAGCATACATAGCTCCCTTGTGCCCCTTACCCCAGATGCAGGGAAATGTTTGATATTTTTTCTCTTGATAGGGCATGTAAGCAAATGATTATTATCCTTTCTGTTTGCAGATGCAAGAGAAGTGTTGAGCTGAAGTGCTGACAAGAGATTGAAATATTTAAATCTTCCCATGATTCCAGTGAAAAAGGAACACAGAACAACAATTCAGATATTTTTATCTGTGATTCAGAGCTTAGCCTCATCTAAACACTGCTCAAAAGGAAGCCTCTTTCCCTCCAGACATTTTATTATAATATATTCTTATTATTTTCATTTTATTTTAAACACACCTTTTCTGAAACAAAAAATTGAAAATGTACTCTTATATTGCCACATATATTTAAAAACTGATTTTCAAGTACAATTAAATATCTCTTATATTTGCCCTGACAATCACAAAAGGCTTATAGAATTCAGTAGTTGGCTGTCAGTATGGACATAGTAAAGAAAAAAAACCAAAACAAAACTGAATTGAAATGCATAGCAAATACAGAAAAGGCTCTGGATATCCATGGATAATATTTTCAGAGTCCTGAAGGTTGTTGAGTAACATCACAAAGAGATTTAGGCAGATTGGTGATTTGGGCACTTCCAAAAATTTATTTTCATGTAAAAAAATTGAAAGGAAAATGTTGGCCTTTAAATTAAATACTTAAATTAGATTTTAGCTGAATCATAACCAATGATCAAGACATTACCCAACTAATTTCTCTTTCTAAATAGATTGCACATTATCTATTTCTCTGCAGACTAATTTCCTTTTATGCTTTTATGCCCTATTGAAGGATAGTTGATCAGAATCTCTTCACTTGTATATGTGAACAGTAAAACATTAAAATTTCACCCTTCATTACACTTTAAAAACAGATACGAGTAGCTCAGGTTTTTGGTTTTTTGGGTTTTTTTTTTTTTTGCTTCTTGGTTTTGCATTTTTTTTGTTGTTGTTGTTGATGCTGATTTTGTTTATATTTTCTTAAATTTCTCACTTTTATCTCACAGTCCTTATCAGTATTACCTGGGATCAGAACTGCCATAAAAGGCAAACACTCATTTAGCAAGATGAGGGCAGCAAAACACATGTTCACCAACACAGAACAAATTTTACTCACTGCTAATAATTGCTTCTTATTAAGTTTGGCAAGACTGATGAATCAACCAAATTTTACTGGGACCTAATAAAATTAGTAGAGGAGCACAGGAAAGAATGTTTGACCTAGAAAACAGGTGAAAGCCAGAGCTGTATGATATAATAAGCTTCTAATAGGAATTATCTATAACCCAGTTTAGAGGAATGGGACAATGTTCATCTCTTGACTTGTATCATCAGTCATGAACTGTCTTTAAAAGCACTTGGATTTCTTGTCGTGGTGACAAGTTTCCATGTTTTTATCTACCCTGTTCACTGTATATTAGAACAATAGAGAGGAAAGAAAAAGGAGTTTTTTTGAATTAATGGTGTTAATTTCTCAGTCTCCCTCCACTTAAAACTCATCTGAAAGGAAAACACTCTTCTACACTCTTCTGAAATAATTTTCAGGCTCAGAGAGGCAGTGCAGAGTTATAGGTTTACATATGTGCTTGCCAGTGTATCAGTAGTTTCTAGTTCCTTCCAATAAATGTTTTCATTTACAATTACTCATAGTTTCCCTCTAATACATTGTTGAAATTTAATACTCCACAGTTAAAGAATGATACTACAGAGTCACAGTTTAAGGTTATTTTAAGCCTGAAGATACTGCCTGTGAAATGAAGAGCACAACTTCAATTGGTTTCCAACAAACAGTGGTTAGGCCAATGCCAAAATGTACTTCAGAAAAATCGGGCCATCATAGCTTGTCTTCATCTTTTTGAATCTTTTGCATGATTGTGCAAACCTAATGATGTGGCAAGTTGTTGTGGTTACAGGAAGAAAAAGTACCAGTATGGGTATAACCAAACTATGTTTTTCATACCCATCTACATTATTCCTGATGAACTGTTAACGGTGGGTCATTTGTAACAGCTGTGAGATTCCTGTAATGGTCCCTTGGTCTTCACTCAACAACTACACCAAGCCTAAGGGGGGGTCATCTCTGCCAATGGGCCATCAAGGACTCCCCAGAATATCCTATGACTCATAGGATTGCATAATTCCATTGTGAAACTCCCCACCCTAGGGGAGGTACTGAACATTCTTGCCTGAACTTTGGGGGTATGTAATCTGGGGATTTGGGGACTTGGACAACCACCACCACTGGACATCCAGAGGGGAACCCAGTTTTCCACATGACCACTGCTTTCAACAAGGCCACAACCACCACTTCAACAAGCACTGCAACTACTGCTTAATCCAACCGTGACCACAACTGGGGCCAGGTTGCACTCTGTCAGTTTCAGCCAATGTTTCTGTGCCATCGCCTTCATTGTAATGTTCCTATTGAATAATAATTGGCTTGAAACCTCTAGCAAGGTGTTTTTGAGGTGTTAATTTCCCCCTGCTGGTTTACCTTCAAACCAGTACAAGAAAGTCAGCTGTAGCTCAAACTGTAATCTGATATTGAACACACTTCTTCACTGGAAGACTAGCGCAGTAACAATGAGAGCAAGCACCTAGCATTTCATAAAATGGAACCCCCCCCAAGCTTTCTTGTAATTTTTTGCCTTTATTGTTACAGACAATAATTGTCCATCAATTTCAGATAAAAGACACTATGTGTCAGCAAAGAATTGCAGGATTTTCTGATTTTGGTTTTGGTTAGAGGAAATAAAAACTGAGTTATATTCTGTTGTATTTACTGAAATAAAGTGAGCGTGCATATTTTCAAAAAGATCCAAGAAAAATATGTTCATCTAGTTCAAGATGATACTCACAATAAAAGAAACAATTGAATGATTTCTTTATTAAGATCTTAGTATTTTGATTTTCTTTTTGTTGAACACATATTTAAGTGAATAAGAGGTTAATAAAAACTAGGCCAGAGGGATCACTGGCCTTACTCATTTATAGGACATAAAATTTCATCAAGTACTGAAACCAACAGTCCTTGTTTGACTAAAACTGGCCTTGTATTTAGGAAAAGCAGAGCTTTCAGAAAAGCATCCTGTCTTAATTTGAAGATGTTGAGAGAGTATTAATTTCTTTGCTGGGCTTTTCCATTCATTAATCAGGCCCACTTGTTTTAAAAAAGTGCTCTATTGCTAATCTGAAATCTTGCTTCTTCTTGCAGCCATAAATCTTGTTATGGCTTTCTTTACTAGATTTTAAAATGCTCAGTACCTTTTATCTTCCATCTATGATGACAATGATAAGTTTAAAGCCATTAAAAAAAAAAAAAAGCAATGCATGAAAACCTTTATATCTCTCACTCTAAGATATTTTTCTAGCCTGCAAGTAATTTCCATGGATTTAGCTACCATCTCAAACTCTTAATCTCCTTTCAAGTTTGCGAATACTGAAACTTTGCTCATTTTTCTAATATCATCTTTACCAAAGTTGTATGTGGCAATTGACTCTTAGGGAGCTGCATTTTCTATTTAAAATTTTTTATATCAGTAAAAAAATCCTCTAAAAAATATTAGTCCATTCACCAGTTTAGTGTTTTGGCATTATGCAATACAAAACCTAAACTCCTATGAATTTTTCCTAAGCAAATAAGTAGAAAACATCAAAATAGTCACAAAAATATCCACCTTATTATTGGCCAGAAATCTGTTTAGAAGCATGGTTTAGTTCCTGCAGATTTTGTGAGGCAGGGCAAGTACTTTAGGAGAGGCTAGAATGACTCCATGGCTGCCACAGCTGCCTGGTTGAGATATGCCTGCTCTGAGTTTGCAGTAGCTGCTGGAAGAACAAAAAGAGAGAAATCTTTTGGGTTAAGTTCTCTACTTTTCTCAAAAATGTAGCTTCCTAGTTAGAGAGGTGAGTACAAAGACAAAATAAAAAGGGAACTTGCCTTTGCCAAGAATTCAGTACATATATTTTTTCTTGGAATAGTTTAAGCAACACAGTAATATTTTAGATGCTTTTCAGTGTACTTAAAATATGAGAATAGGATAGATAACCCAACAGATTTCATGACTGAGGTTCTTAGAAGAAAACACTGGCATTTATTTTGAGGTCGAAGGAAACATTTTCCTTTGAAGCTCTGACAGAGATGCTGAAACTTGCCTGAAGGGACAATTTCAGGAAATTAACATTAGGATCTATTTTTAAAAATTATTAAACCCTAGTATTTCTACTCTCAAGATACACCTCTGTAACCAACAGTTTGGGCTTCATGCAGCCTTGACCAGATTTTATCAGGTGACAAAGACAGAAGCTCTGTCATGTTTTAAAATTCTGTAAAGACTGAATCCATTTAATTACATGGAAGGAAAAAAGCAACTCTTCAACCTCTTGTCTCCCTCTCAAGTTATGTTACAAATCTGTGGTGAGGCACTAATGACATAATTCACAGCCATGAGCCTGCTGCAATAAACCAGACACATCATTTCACTGTGGCAATGTATAGCTTCTCTCTTCTTATTAACATCAACTCTTTTTCTTGTTTCATCACAGGAAAAAAAATCTCCCCTGCTAAAGAACTGCTGTAAGACTTGAAAATAACTGACTTCAAACTGAGAGAAGCTTAGCACAGCTATTAGTGGCAGCCTCCCTTTTGACTCACTTGGTAAACCTGCTTTCTATACATCCCCAGGGTTCTGGTTCAAGGACTGGCTGAGCGCACACACAGCAAGTTCACTTACCGGATTTAATCTGTCAGATGCAAACAGCTGTCATATCCATCTGTGGGACATGCTGAAAGGGTGGAGAGATCAAAACCTGAGATTCCCTGTGAGTTTCCAGGATTAACAGTCCCTGAAGCACCAGAGATCTAAATGAACAAATCTAAGTGAGCACAGGTTGAACCCAGGTAATTTGGCAGGCCTGAGACAGGCGTATGGCAGGAAATATTGCAGGGCAAGAGGAACATTTGCACTTTTCTCTCAAAAGTGAGTGTCAAATATGTTCATTTCCCGTTGTGCTTTCCGTTCACCTTTAGCAACTGGCCAGGCAGTTGTCTCAGTGTCACTGCTGCTTGTGCTCTGCCATCTGTAGGAATGCTCCTTGAAAGCATTCCTTTGACCATCTCTGATATTTTTTGTCATAAAGCAGACCCAGTCCCTCCCTACTGTTGCTAAGCAAATTCATGCAGGACAGTTAAGACCAAGACATATCCTTTACCCCACTTCCCTCATATCTGACTCCAGAGCTTTCAGCCCATCATGTCAACATCTCAGTTTGACTGACTTGCTATCTCAGAATTTTTGCTGTGGGGAAGAAGGTGTACATTTACCTTAATTCTTAATTCTTCATTAAGAATTTACATTCAGATGGATTTTTTTTTAATTTTCCTTATTCTTCAGATATGGTTCATTTATTGGAGAAAGCTTTAAAAAGTGAGTCATAGAACATTTTGTTTAAAGTTGTTGAAGATCTCAAGTCTGAAAAGAAGTAATAATCCTAAGAAGAGAGTTTCCAATAACTAAAGATACAACGCTAGTTAAATGTGTATTTGGAGAGAAAGATCAACACAGCTTGTTTGTATAGCTGAGTTGAAGTTTCTTTGCAACTACTGAAGACATTTCAATTACAGTCATTGCAAAAGGGGGAAAATGCATGTAGCCTCTCTTATTTGAGATAGTTGTCACATATGCTCATGCAAAGGCAAAATAAATTAGAAGAACTTACTTCAAATTTGAAAACAAAATATTTTAAAGTGGTAACACTTCTTTAATATGTCCAAGACACTACAGATCACATTATGAATACAATCCCAATCCTATTCTTTGTAAAGACAAGAAGCATACTTGGACTTAACTGCAGGCCAATAAGTAAAAGAAAAGAGAAAAAAGGCCTCTAAGCAAGGTCAAATGCTTCAACTGAGTAACTTCTAATAAATCAAAGCCATAATGTTTTAATCTTCAAGTATGCAGTGTTAGTTATTTGCAATCTTAATCAGTCTTTCTTTTAAAGAACTTTTGAAAGTTTTGAACAATGACACAAAATTAGGGCTGTGATGAGCAGTTCCCCAGAGTTTTGAGTTTTGTTCAGAAAGTCCTTCAAAACTTGCAAACTAATTAGAGTTCCTAAGCAAGCAGCATTCTTTTGTGGATAGTAATTGGAATGTCAGTCACAAAAAGCAAGGGTATTATGTCATAAGCATAATCAAGTTAGCTTTAAGCAGGGTAGGGCAGGCGTCTCTAACAGTTTAACCATGGCATGGATCTTACTACCACTAACACTGGCTAACACTTCAGACCTAGTCTTGAATTACTCTCTTTGGTCTACCACTGAGATTTGAGAAATAACTGCTTTTCTCCATGAATCTCCATGCCTTTCTAATCTGCAATCAATAATAGCAGCTGTAAAATTGCTTTAAATTTTATGGGTATAAATTATGATAGAGTATTCTCTGAACAACTGAAGGGAAAATAAGGTTTTGTAGCACAAGGAACAAACACAACTGGGTCTGGCCTATGTTCTGTGCATAAATTTCAACCAGTCACCAGTTAGCACCCTATCTGATCTGCCTTCTTGCTTTAATTAGGCCTAGTTGAGAATAACATAAAGTGCTCTTTAAGTATTCAAGGCATTTTAGACAGTTTAATTTCTCCAGTGGATAGAACGTGTCCAATGTATAAAGCAATCCCATCTCAGCCAAAAGATATTAAAGATTATGAAAACCCTATATGACTACAACGAGGTCTGAATCAAACATGTTAACAAAACATGAGACCATATGTAGCCCGTGCTTTCTCTATGTACAAGTTGCAGCTTTGAAAAGGAGTCACAAAAAGCAAATACAGCAAATACAGCACTTGTCAAGCAAGAATCTTACTCATTTTCATTGGCTTGATATCCAAGATTTCCTTCTCTTCTCTCATCTGCTCTCAACCAATAAAAACAAAAGGACAGACTAATATTTACGTTCCTCAGAGGATCAAACAGACCAAACAAAACCTCCCAACCACCCTTCTGCAGTCATTTTATAGAGCACAACAGATGTCCAAAACAGCTGACAAGACAGGAAAATGTTAACACTAAGACTGTAACAAGTCCGGTAGAATTTTGCTGGTCACAGGCTGCTCAGCAAGCGAGTTCAGGGAGTTAACAGCAAAACTGCTGCATATATTTAAACCTTGCGCTGTAGGTCATGTAAACATTCCTTTCATGGAAACTGTGCTGGGAATGCAGAAACTCTCTGACCCTGCTGTGTCTTCCCTATAAGGTTTATCATAATGCAGTGACATAACTACATACTGTATCTGTCAAAAAGATGGCATCTTACTGTTTAAGAAAACCAAGCTTGTGTTTATCAGTGGAATCTGGAGAAAAGCAATAACACAGTCCTGTGCCATTGGAAACATTTCCATTGATCTTGACATTTTTTAAAACAAATTGTAGTTTGAAAGTGAATGTAAACAGTGAGATGGTAACTGTTCTAACAGAAAACAGTAATAAAAGCAGTATGGAGTTGAATAGGCATACATGGTCTTGAGGAGCTTAAATCTCAGACTTCTCAAGATATTCAAGAAAAGAAACGGTAGCATTTAATTGTATGTATCATTTCTTTGCCTTTCTCATATTATTCAGAGGCAGGGAATTTGGAGATTATACTGCAGCATTCTAGCAATTTCATGGCAGTCCTAAAGCAATATGTCATTGTCAGACACTTTATCTGTCACTTGCACTCTTGCCTGTAGACAGCAGTAGCCTTCTGGGAGATTTCATGGTGACTTTTTTTTCCAGGCTGCAGCAGGTGTGAAGTCACCACAACTCTATTAGCTCCACTGTGGCAATGAAAGAACATTATTATAATAGAATTGGATGTCTACTCATTACTAGGGAAGCGACTTGCTTCAGGACTTGCCCTTTTTCTATGTAAGGCCACACTTTCCTGCCAGCTCTTTTTCAGAAGAGGCCTCAAAAATGAAGACATCAAACACTCAGCTGGAATCCAACTGCATTCCACCCTGCCATCCTCACACACTGGACCTGAAAAGCCTGTCTTCTCTCATTTCAGTCTTGACAAAAGCAGGACAATGGGTGGCTATTGGTAAAGTCTTTTTCTTGCAGTTAAGAGCCACAAGCATTATCCCAGGAATCTCCATTCACATGAAGATAATGCACAGTCACTCTCTCCTTGTTTAGATTACAGCTCAGCCTATCTCAGACCACCTCTTATTTTCTTTCTTGCTTTTTAATCCTTGGCTTTACATACTGAGCTATCCAACAACTGAACAAACTAAATAGGAAAATAATTGTGGTAAGTCTAAGAGCATCGAAGCCTTAGAAAAAGATGCCTTGCCTTTTCCCCCTCAGCCCCTAAGCTATATTGGTGGGAAGGAACTTCCAAACAGACATAAGACCACTGAATGAGCTTCTGGAGCCTAGAAGGGGTCAATGTATTCTGTGGAGAATCATCTATCCTTCAAGAGTAAATGGAGTTGATCACAAATCTTCTAAGCACTCTAAATAGGCTTTCTTGCACACAAGTCTGCATTTACACGAGGTTATTACTATAACAAAGTAATAAGTATTTTTAAGAATTCCAGCTCCTAATGCTTTTTTTGTTTTTTTTTTTAGTTTATGGTTGGAGGTTTTGTTATTTTCTTGTTTGTTTTAATAAGAAGAAAGAAAATGTTAGGAGCTTCAGAGGATAACTTTTATTTGGCTGACTCTGAAAAATAAGGCATGGTTATGACTATGGAAATGTTACTTGAAGAAAATCTTTCTTTTTTAGCAAAATGTAAACTATGTGGAGTGTACATGAAAGAGAATTCTTATTTAGATATATCTTCATACCTTTAAATCAAATATTTCAGCTAGGAATGTTGTCCTTTACTGATTCCTCTTCTCCTTCCAGTCCCCATCCTGTCAACAATAGCAAAAATGAATAAGTACTAAAAGGCTTGAAGTATCACTTTATATAACAGTTTGGATCTTACTCCAAGAAACAAATCCTGTAGAGATCTATTTCATTGCTATGGTCCATTCTCTGTGTTTCCATGCCTTATACATTGCTTTGACAGGTTTTTCTTTGACTGCCATGTGGGCTGGACTGAGTCCTGTCCTCTTATTCAAACCTGAAAAGATCTAGGGCCTACAAATTTTCCAAAAGTGTCCTCAGGTTTCAATAGCTGCTGAAACAATTAACTTTCTGAAAAATTACCCAGTATCCTCTGTGATCCTAACTCCACCAAGCTGCCAGACCCATCCAGAGAGTTATTCTTATACACCCCCATACTTGGCTATGTACAAATATATTTGCCAGATACGCTTGACTCCACTGACTGCTCTGTGCAGACAAATCTTCACAGCCGAACCTGCCTAGGCAGCTACACAGACTTGGTTCAAAAACTGAGAAACTTTTCTAAAACACTGTTAGAAATTCTTTCACCATTTGCCTCTCAAAACCCAAATACGTAGGAACATATTTCCTGTTTAGTAAGTATATTATCACTCTGTTTATTTATGTTAAGATAGAGAAGATTGAAGAAGTGGCTTTTCTTTCCCATGGGAAGTTGTTCAAGTAAACTCTTTTTGAAGAATAATTGCAGTGATTAACATGGCCAGCTTTGTTAAAGTCATGTCTCTCTAGGAGAGGAGAGTTTTCTCTTTGGAGATTTTTGTCGGGACATGAGGATTACAGTTGTCAGGAGTGATGTACCTCTTGAAGAATAGCTATCCTGGATACAGACCATTTAATGTTTTAAAGGTATGAATGGAAGGCAAAATCCAAAACAAGATTTAGATCTCTAAGTCTGTTAAACCAACACTTATCCTCGTCTGGGAGTGTATTTTTGCTGCACATATTGCTCAGGCACTTAGGATTCTGCTACAAATCAGACCCTGAAGCATTTCCCTCTTATCTGATGCAAGTACCTAAGTGCTCACCTGCTGCTTAAGCTGCCTAAGATCTACCAGTTCTCCAGCCTTGTGCCCAGCACAGGCTCTGGGCTAGTAGGACTAACACACTCCAGCAATACAAACTGCAGCTGCAATGGTCAGTTTCACCAAAAGGACAAATCCAGAGGAGGAAGCCTGTTGTCAGTGTAGGAATTCTGTGTACCTGTCTAGCAAATGATGTGATCTTCTGGGATGCAAGAATAACTCAGATCCTTCCTTGGCACATGGGGTTACAAATTCTCAACTTTCACTCTCAAAACAGTGCAAAAAAGAGTTACCAATATCCAATTTTGTAGACATTTCAAGCCTAGTTTGTGTTTGACAGCTGTTTCACTTAAAGTATAAACAGATCCAGATGTGCTCTCCATCAGGGCCTATGGAGCCTGGGGACTCCCCAGGGAACACCAACCAGAACCTGCCCCACCACTCCAGCCAGGAACAAGGAAGCTAATGGCACCAGAACAGCCACAGCCATGGTCACCAGCCATTTACTCGAGGTCAAGGTCGGCTGAGAATGGCCTGGGCTGAGGGACTGAAGGTGGGACTGGCTCAGCAGGGCCCATGGCTGGGCAGGGAAAGGCTATGGGGAGCTGCAGACCAGTCCTGCTGTGGCATTTTAAGGCTGACAGTCCAGGCTGTCTGAAGTGGGCTCTTGGGTCATGGGTAGGGTGGGACAGCCCTTGAGAGAGGGTGGGAAGGGACAGTCCCAGTAGTGCCTCTGATTTTCCATACATGCAGCACAGCGCACATGCAGATAAGACATGGCTTTTTCAGCTCAGGCTTTATTGGTGAAGGAATATTTCTGGCAAATCTGAGAGTTTTCCCATCTCTATTTTAAAAGTCCTGGTTATGGAATGTGGAGCTATGTCCCCTCTGCTCTCTCCTCTGACCCTTCCCTCCTTGACTGGAGAGTTTTAGTTGGCAGTGTGCAAACTAGGTAGCATATGCTAAATTATCCTTCTGCAGCTGGTTTCATACCCTCAGGCCAAGCAGCATGGAATATTGTAACTTCCTGCCTTCATGAAGAGTTTTCTCTATATTTACCTATCAGGCAGTAGTTGTCAGTCAGCCTCTCCTTCTTTCCTCATAATGTTTTTCCATAAGAAGTACATATTGGCCGATTCTGCTCAGGGGCATGATTTAAATGTCTGAGCTGACACGAGACTTGCATTTTCAGAAAGGTTTTTCAGTTTCCCATGGGTGTCTTATTGAAGGCTACAGCTATAGAAGAGTCCAGAAGAGTTATAGATGTGGCTTTTTTTGTCTCACTTGTTCATTTCTCTACTTAATGTATCATCAGCTGCATGTTTCACTCTTAGGTACCCAGCAACAATCCGACAACACGTAGGCAGCTTGAAACCCTAACTCGGTGCTTATAACTTGAAGCTTTTAACTGTTACGTGCCAAAGCACTTTTAGACTGTCAATACTCAGACCTGACAAGAGATAGGTCATATTTTGCTGTTTGTGTAACTGTTCTTCCATTCTTATTGTAGTCATATGTTTACTGTTGACAAGCAAAAGCAAAAGAAAACTCATGTTGCCACTTGCTTATGGGCAAATTGGATTCATATTTCAAATATTCTAGAATAAGCAAAATCCTCTCAAATTTAAAAAATACAAAGGAAAAACACTATGAAACACCATAGACTTTGAGTATGTCCTTAGGAACAATACAAAAACAGAAAGGGAAAACATAGTTAAATAAACAGGACTCAAAACTGGGTTCTAGATTCCATTCTAAGTGTCCATTAAATGGTTTACTATCTTAGGGTCCTAATTCTACAATAAATGTGGCTTATTGCAGTAAAACAGATGTTCAACATTAGACTAACATATTACAGCAGCTTTAGTTCTATCTTTGGGAACCAAATCCCCATAGCCCTGGATGAATATTGAAAGACATTTTTCATTGATGTGTGAATACCTGCAATTTCTCACCTTCCTTTAGTACTTTTTAATCTCTGTGCTGCATTAGCCATGGTAATTAACAGACACTTTAGGTGATCTGGTTTTATCAGATTTTTTTTGTCAGAGACATGACATATAAGCAAGGTAGACAGCAAAACAGCAAGCTATCAAATATTTCCAATTGAGTTAGTTTGTACTGGTTAAAGCCGGTGAATTTTTAAATACTAGTAATTAGTAAAAAAAGTTTTAAAATGTGAAAGAGAAATGTGAGAAAATCTTGACATTTTTCTCATGTTCTATCTTTTTTCAGATACACAAAAGATGACAATTCTACAAGAGATTTGAAAGTAAAGTTTGAATTAATTGCAACTGACACCACCCTTTTATGAATAAATGAAATATTTTGATTAATTTATTGAATTCAGCATAAGAAATATCTGACAGGCAAAGCTATGGAGGATTTATAACTGAATAACCTCAGAAATTATGTGTATATCCTAAAGGCCATTGATGATTCTACTCTGTCTCTCAGCAGAGTCCCAAAGAAATGAACTTGGGGTCTTCATCCATAAAGATATGCCAGTGACCTTGTGAAAAAAGACATTTCCTTTCCTCTTCTGTTCCTTGTACTGGAAATATTTTGGTTTTATTTCACCTGGTAGCATGAACTAGATAGGCAGAAAAACTGGCAACTTCCTACAACAGCCCTGAACAGTTGAAAGATGTGTTGCTTCAACATAATCTAGGAATGGTGGAATGATATATGGCATGGTATCCCTTTCACAGAGAAGGCAATCACCTGTTTCAGCAATGGTATTCAAATCTTAGCAGCAGCTGGAATTAAGAACCTGAAAATAACAATAGTCTGTTATAAATTGTTTGTAAAAAGTCGAATATTCAGGAATATTTCTGTCCCTTCTCTTTCCAGTGAATTTTTTTATTCTTACTATTGTTCATTTATCTACTTTGTACTCCTGTTTATATTTCTTCATTATTTATCTCTCTCTCTTTTTTTAAATTATTTTATTATTGCTTAGTTTATTCTCTTTGAGTTTAGTGTGGAAGAGACATTTGCATAATAATATTTAGCATTATAAAAGACATAAATATGGAAAGAAAGTAAAATTTAAAGCAAAGAGTAGGAGGTTTTTAGTTTTTCAAACAGAAGCCAAGCTGCTGTTCTCTAATATAGCCCATTACTCTGGATACACTAAATCAAAGAAATAAGACAATTTTAATTTTAGTGAAATTGCATGAACGTTGCAAAATTTTGGTGTTAACCACTTCTTAACATTTAATATTTTTAAATAATCCTTTAACATTGCCTGAATTATGACTAACATCTGGATTGAAAGCTAACTAACATAATAATCTAGAAAATGTATCAGACAAGAAACTGAAAACTTCACTAAATTAACTAAATGCTTAATTAACCTACTCATCCATAGAAGGGATATAGGTATTTTCAAAGACTTCAATGGATACAGTTCTGTCATAGGCAAAGAACCATTCAAAGCATTAAGAGAGATCTGGACTACCTTTTGCAATCTCCAATTTGCCTATTGGCTAGTAGGGTAAGCAAATTATGTTTAATTCAATGAAATCAAATAACAGTTGCAGAATGACTGAGTTACTGTCAAGTGTATGCATAAAAAGTTACAATATATATTTCCTTTAAAAAGAAAAAATTCTTAATATATATGTACTTTTAGTAGGTGTTCACATGTCCTCATCATGTTAATCTGTGAAGATTTTAGTATAAAGTGACATATGTTTAAAGAGTCCCTTTGTTTGAAGGTAATACTTTCTTTGTAGTTATGGCATCTAAGACTTCAAATATACCTAAATCTGCACTTAAAATGAAAAAGATTGTGTGAAAAAGAATATTTTTTTGAATAATGTCTCTTAGGAAAAAGTACAATATTTTCAGCAATAAACTATATTAATAACAGAATATTAATAACAATCGCTTTGAAAAGTTTGCTTTAAATTTGTTTGCAATGGATTAGAAATCCATTTCCTCATATTAGTTTTTTAAATAAAACCCTGAATTAGTTTCAGAAACAGAATGAATTTTAGCAGCATTAACACTCAGAGTCTTGAAGTACCCATGAGAAATATATACTTGTTTAAGCAGTCAGAACTAAAATTTCATGAAAAATTAAAAGTAGACCTTTTTCTATTCATTGCAATCCCTCTTGGAAATGCAAATGCAATACTGTTATCACCTGAAGATCTGTTCATGTTTGTATAGGTATTTCAAAAAAAGGTGGAAGTAACACCCTTCATGTTATTCCTTGAATGACACAGAAGAATGAGATTTACTTGGGCACAGGATGTCTTTTGCAAACAATTTCTGCAGTGCACTTTAGATGTAGTTTTTTCACTGTTTAATTGATTACAAAAATATGTGCTGCAGTTGGCAGAACTTTGTAATTTTCATAAAATTTCTTGAAGCTCCTGTGGTAAAATACCTGTCATGAGGCCAGAGGTGCCTGCAGCTCAGTGTTCCCCACAGTTGTGTAACACACAGAAAACAAATGAGTATGCAGAATTATCTGCTTCATATACTTTTACATTTAAATATAGATTTACATTTAAATTTATATTTTCACCTTTAAACACCTTCCTTTGCAACAAAGAGAATTAGATACAACAATATTTTTCCAACAGGTATCATCATCTAAATATTGGTGGAAATTTAGGTCGTAAGTGTTGGAAGAAATTTTAATTTTTTTTTTTTAAGAGAAAACATTAATCACATACTTTTCGGGGATCTTACAGTGTCTTCTAAAGTAATTCTGCTATTTTGAGTAAAATTTTCTGTTTGAAATTCTGTTCTAACATTGTACAAAATGGCCTCAGATGTTTTAGCAATAAAGCCTTTCAGACTGTGCTTCGTCATGCAGCACATCTCCTATCCAAAACACATTTCTCTCTAGTACTCATTGTCTCTACTTTGATTTGGAAAGAAAACCTTAAAGTATGTATCTGACCTGAAATCCCTTCCTTACCTTATAATTCCCAGTAACATGGAAATGATCATTTTGTTAAAAGTTCAGCAAACCAGTTGCTGACTGAAAGTAGTCTACCCTCTTGTTAGTTAATATCATCAGGCATTTATAATACTTCTTCCCAATTCTACCTGAGGGTATCAAGCTCTCACTGACAGCGGCTGCATTTTTTGTTGTTATAAACTGACAGTATCAGACATTCTGAATTAGTTAATATCACGTAAATGGTATTTATGTAAATTTTACATGCGTGCGCACATGCACAGATAATAGCTAGGCAGCCGGTTTGCTGGTATGCATCACTGCTTATCATGCTGATTATAATCATCTCATTGCTACCTTATTCTTCCTCCATCTGTTTGTTGCATCCATCTGGTGTCTATCGTCTTATAATGAGATTGCAAGTTCTTTGTGGTGGAGAGAATTTCCTTGTTATTTGTTTGTATGCAGTTAGGAAGAATGGTTTGATGCTATTCAAAGTGTTATTGTGGTTTAGATGATGGTAATAAGAATGATCTAAATAACTTTTCTTCCCCTACTCAGAACAGTTTGTAGGAAAGGTTCAGACAGTCATTTTAATATTAGTGTGGTAACATGACAAAGAATTAATTTATTTTAGGAAAGATTTATTTGAAAAACATCTCTTTAAAAATAAATTTTCTCATCTTTTCAAGTTCATGGACTTTCTAGAAAAAGGAAAATTTGGTATGCAAATAAAACATTTAAAATTCTTTGACTTCAGAGTCTGTGCAACAGATGTCTACTCAGATGATACAATGAAATTAATTTTTTTTTTCTTTTCTGCTAAATGTGTCTCTCAGGGGTCTGTGTTGGTCCCAGTGTTATTTCCTATCTTCATTAATGATGTAGACGAAGGGTTGAGTACACCCTCAGCAAGTTTGCAGGTGGCACCAGGTTTAGTGGTGCAATTAACACAGCTGAAGGACAGGACGTCATCCCAAGGGATCTGGACAAGTTCAAGAAGTGGGTCTATGGGAATCTTACATGATTTAACAAGTCCAAGTGTAAGATACTGCACCTGGGTCAGGCAATGCCCAGTACCAACACAGGCTGGGAGATGAACAGATCAGAGCAGCCCTGCTGAGAAGGACTTGGGGTGAGAGGCTGAAAACAAACTGGCTGTTTGTGCTGGCACAAACAGCACTCACAGCTCAGAAAGCCAAACATGTCCTGGGCTGCATCCTAAGTGTCATGGCTAGCAGGGTGAGGGAGGGTATTCTGCCCCTCTGCTCTGCTCTGTGAGACACCACCTGGAGGGCTATGTCCAGCTCTGGGGTCCACAATAGAGGAAGGACCTTCATTTATCGGAGAGAGGCCAGAGGAGGCCATCGAGATGATTAGAGGGAGGGATTACCACTCCTATGAGTAAAACATAAGAGAATTGGGATTGTTCAGCTTGGAGAAGGCTTCAGGGTGACCTAATTTCAGCCTCCCGATGTACCTGAACCTATAAGAAAGATGAAGAGAGGTTTTTTAAAAGGCCATTTAGGGGTAGGATGAAGGGAATAGCATTAAACTGAAAGAGAGTAGGTTTAGATTAGGTATAAGGAAGAAATGATTTACTGTGAAGGTGGTGAGACTCTGGAAGGCTGACCAGAGTAATTGTGGAGGCCCCATCCCTGGGAGTCTTCAAGGCCAGCCTGATGGGCCTTTGAGCAATCTGGTGTAGTGGAATTTGTCCCTGCCTATGGCAATGAGATTGGAACTAGATAATTACTAACGCACCTGTTAGATTGGAAGACAGCTTCCAGTCTGAGCCATTCTATGAATCTATGAGTTAAAGAGAAGCTCAAAAACATTTATTATGTTGGTTAAAACAAATTTGCCAGTTAGGATGATCTTTGATGTTATGATGATTTTATTCTTTCAGGATAGTCTGTAATTCTGTAATGAAAAAAACGTGACTTTGACTTCATTTATTTTCTTTAAACCTGTATATTTTTAACTGCAATTGTGGAAATCACTGCAAGGAAGCTCAGCTCGGAAGAACTGGACTGTTTCCTTCATCTGCTTCCCAAATTCTCTACCTTTACCCTTCCTCAAGCACAAAATGTAGTGAATGAGGATCAAGTCAGACAAAATTAAATATTGCCCTGAAAAGACCGCTGAAACATGGAGAGGACAGGTAACTTACACTTTTCATGTATCTTCTTGCTTTGGTCCAGTCATAGTTCCCAGTCGTTTAGTTGTCTCAAACTAGCATGTAGATTATTTCCCCTTTAACATTTGTTTTCCCGCTCCAAGTGATACATGAGGATTAAAAATCAGCAACATGTAAATGCCAGAAGGACTGCATTTTAAAACCGCACAGCAAACTTAAACCTTGTAGGTTATCAAGTGACAAAGACTTTTAAACTTTTAAACAGCATTATGAATAAGCTGTTTCAGACTTCACAAACTTTTCATTTTATTTTAGGATTAATTGTTCACTGGCAAAAGGACATTTTTCTCATGTAAGAGTAGCTGCCTACTTCTGATACTGATGAATTTTTTAAGAAATTTGAAACTCCTGTATAATTAGTAGATAAGAACCTATTAACTGCCATTCACATCATATTCATTAGCTCATGAAATAAACCCTTACTTTTAATTTCTTATCTTTCATGATTTATTTAAGAGATCATGAGTTTGGCTTGAAAAATATCAAATTATATATATGGTATCCAATCTTTTGTTCTTAAAAACTGAAATTTGTGATGGAAATGTGGATAGATAGATAGATAAATGGAACAGATAGATACAGATTTTCCATACAACTTTGCTGTTACATTGATCTGAACTTCTAATATATTGATGTCTAAAAATCCCCATTATTTTATCTATTATTACCTTACTAGAGAAATGAGGAGCAGCTGGAAAATGTGTGCAGTGTGGCAAAATGTCCATGAATATAGTGTCTACACAGAGGACCAAATTCTTGCAGAGGATAGGCTTTGGCACTGGCTTTTCACATGGCTGCTACATTGACCCATCCGGGTGCTGAACCAACAACAAAAATTTCAAAGTGTGGTTGTGGGAACTGGAATCCACATGGGGAGTGTAAGAGAGAGAGATACAGACTGTGTGTGTACTCGTGGGTGTGTACAGCTTGCACACAGATGGTACAGTTCCTGAGAGGGAGGAAAACAGGAAGTGATGGGGCAAGAGAGCCATTCTTTGGTGTCCCATCAGGAATAATTCATGATTTTGCTGACCAAAACTACCTGTTCCAGAATAGCCTTCATGTCAACAATAAGCCTGTGATCTGCAGGTCACAAATGTCACAGGTGCCTGCCTCATCATGCTGGGTACAAGTAGGAACAGCTCAGACAAGCTGTCCTCATCTGCTTGAGTGGCACTTGTGACACTTGTTATTGGTCTGTTCTGTGTCAAAGGGAGATTATCACACTTGAAAGACTGATCAGATTGCCCTTCACCTTTAATGAAACTTCATTTTGGCTAAGTTAAAGCCTTTTCCTTCTGTACTGGTTCTTGTAATACAAAATTACCATACAGCAGCAGGACCTCTAAAGTATTGAGGGTGGTCAGTTGTGTCAGAGAAGGCTAAGGGTAGGTGGGAGCAGCAGGAAGACATCAGAGGACGTGTATTTATGTGAAGCTGGTTACCTTTTAGGCAGGTTTACAAGCAGAGTTGAAGAGATACTGGTGGCTTGAGCAGAGGGGGAGTGAATTTTCAGGGGTGTGCAGTAGACTCAGGTATATACTGAGGTTGTGCTTTTCCCTCTTCTCAGACTTCTAATCAATTTCTTGGATTTTTGAGCTATTTTTTTTTCTTAAAGAGCATTTTTATAGAGTTTCTCCTACCAAAACAAACAAACAAACCCCACCAAAACAAACAAACAATAACCACAAAACAAACAACAACAACAAACCAAAACCAAACCAAAACACACACACCCCCTCCCCCCCCCAAAAAAAAAAACCCCACACAAAACAAACCCTTGAAAATTTACTTAAATATGACTGAATTTTGTTTACTTGGGTTTTTTCTAAGTGAAGTTTGAGTGCACAGTACATTTTAACTTGTATACTTACACCTTGCCTTTGATCTTCCAGAAAGGTAACAGAAGAGAATAAAAATGAGTCAATGGGATTAAAATATGCATCTCTGTGTGTGAACTGGTGAGCTTTTCTGGTGAGCATATCTGAGCATATGATCTCACGTCTATAGTTTCTGTCTCTTTCACACAGGAATAACAGTTAAGGAAGCAAAATTAAATATAAAATTAAATATATATAAATGCATTCTGATGAATACAAAACACAGATGACTACAAACATGCAATCAATGTTTGTTCTCCTAGTAATCTTGATACTCCTGGAAGAAAATTACACTGCATTTCTAGAGAGGAATTGCACCATAATTTCTGCCTTTGTGAGTATGTTCAAACAGACATTCACCTTACACTAATGTTTGCTGCTAACCCTAAGCTGGTAAATGTCCTATGGCTCATAATTATGTTATTACAATTCATAAAATTGGAGTTAATAGTTTCCATGAAGTTTGACCATCTGCTCATTCATTCAGCCATGGTCACATTAAAGAACCAGTTTATTTTTACTTAGAAATCTAAAATACCCCTTGACCACAGTGATATTTAAAGGGTGAGATTTAACAGGATATTCAGAGAACTGATGTTTGAAACAAAAAAAAAATTGTTTTCAGACACTTAAATTCGGGCAGGTCTTTGTAGAAACATGTTAGAACTTCATCAGTAATATCCTTTAATCATATACATAATTTATTTTATTTTTACTACTGTTAAGGAATTATTCAGAATAAAAGGAGAAAATTGTACTTCAATTTATCACTACGACCAAGGTAGCTGGTACACAAGAATTTAATTTACAGTGAAAAGAAACATTTTTAATTTGCAAAATAATAGACATTATTTGTTTGATACTTATTAATATTGTGTTTAATCATACATTTTTAATTATGTCATTTATGGAAATTTGAGAACTGTCTTAAAAATACGTATAAATTATTAGAGCTGTAAAATCTCAAGCAGTTTTTTGTGTATTTTTAATCACTAAGAGCAAAAGTCTCACTCAAAAAAAAGCATGACAATAAATAGAAAACCTTGACTTTCACTAGCATTTTGGTACGCATTTTCACATGACCTCTTCATCACAGAGCTACTAGCTAAGGAGTTTTACAAACAAGGCAAACTAAAGAGAGATGTTAAGGAGTAAAGCAGAAGTATAAACATGAGTACAAATGAGAAGAGGACATTTGAATCTGAATGGTCAGTTAATGATTCAATTAGTTTTTCATCATGTTAAACTATGATAATCCTTCTCTACTAGGTCTCCATATTGAGGCTTGTTGAAAGAAAGAATGTAAAGTATCTTCAGAAAATTCTAAGAAAAAAGAGTTTATCTTTTTGTAAACCACTGTTGCTTTCCAACAAAATACTCCTTATGAACAATAATGTGGATGCCAGACAGATATTTCACTAAGTCTAAGATTTTGAACAGACTTGGTGTGAATAAAAGCTATCAATCTGAAGTGATCCCTCAGTTACACAGGCTGATTGAAGTGCAAACCTGGCTTCAGGATTGGTGATAACCTAGTAAATCATACATACTGTGACTTATCTCTTTATCCTCTCTTATTCTGATCACTTGATATTTATCTTTCCACCATACACTTTAATATCTCTTTTTCCATTTTCCACTTTTTCTCCCCTCCCCAAATTGGAAGTTTCCTTTAGACCTTCTCCATTTCTCCATATTGAAGAGATATGGAAATAGAGCTTTCAAAATTGCACATACATATACACAAATCTGTATGTACACATGTATATGAGTATTTTACCATATACATCTGGTATATGCCATCTGTGAAGATGACATTCTGATTTGTGCTTTCTGAAAGGCAGATGCTCAGATAGGTGGCTGAGGCTGTTTATTATGGCTGGTGCTAGTGTGTACAAAGGGCTGATTAAAATACACAATGATTGACATTTGGCGACGAGGCAGCACAAAACTCCCGGCTCTTTGTGTTGTGCTGAAATTAAGCAGTGGTTACATGGAGTCAAATAACTGTTGAGAAATGACTTACATTAATGGATTATTTTAAAATCCTGAGAAGTTATCTGATTACTTCACAGGTCAACAAATAAAGCTGTTTACTCAACTACTTTTCTTGGCAGTCCTGTCATTCCCAACCACAGCAGGAATGATTATTAATGAATGATATTATGGTAGCCATGGTGTTCAGTATGGCCTCAGTCTCACTACATAATTTGAATGCAGTTAGATACTTGTGATCTATTGCTTCTATGAGAAAGTAATCATGAGCAGACAATTGATTACTATTTTTGGATCCCATAATTTGTCTTAACCACTTTTAGTAAGAAACCAGGTGATGTCTACACATCATCTTTTCCAGCAAGGGTAAATATTTGTTCTGGTATAGTGTAAGACTTCTGTAGATTTCATGAGCTCCTCAAATTAACCTGAATGAGAATTTATTCTGATAAGAGTTAGACTAAGATGATAAGATCTACCTCATTCATATTACCTAGTCAATGTATTTTAAATTGATTTATGTTAATTGCCTGCAAGGTTGCTGTATAAGCCAGAGATGGAAAAGAAAAGGAGGGTGCAAATTTCCTTTTCTAGGGCATGGACTAAGCAGGCAGAGATATGGGAGCGTCAGTCCCTCTCAACTCCTGCGTGGATGAGCTGGCTTTCCTCCTGTCCAACCTCTCACACAGGCACAGGTTTCTGTATCACAATGTTTCACCTGACATTGCCATGTTTTTGGCCTCAATGGCCCATCCTCCTTCCCTCCTGTCAGTTTTGCCTTGGGCTATTGCAACAAAATCTGACTGCTTTAGATGGGAGAGTCACATAAGCCACACAAAATGCCTCTTAATGTTTCTAGATTATAATGAAAATATTTTCACCCATTAATCACATATGCCCCTATATATATATGAAGAGATGGAAAGGAAGCTAGAACAAGAACATTGTAAATATATTACCATGAAGATAACATTGGAACAAAGCACTACACAACCCTCTTTTTAATGTTTAGAATACATAATAAGAGGTGCGTGGGGGTGTTCTGCATCAGCTTGAATTTTGGATTTTAAAAATTGCAAATGTTGGTTAAAGCTATAATTATATTTCAAAATACTTTTTTTTTTTAACATGATGATTTTTTAAAAAATACCATGTATCAAATACCCTCAATTAAACAACAAATGTATTATGCAATTGCTATTATTATGAAAGCTGTTGGGTACATTCCAGTACCCTCTGCAGGAAGAAACTTTTTTGTCTTTAAAATAACAAACACTTCAACTTTACAAGTTAATGAGATGCATTCTATTCTTAAGAAGTTAAACTTCATTTTTAACCACTGAAGGGACACATTTATTTAATTAATCAATGCAATAAATGCAACTCATTGCATTATTGAAAAATTGCTAGTGGTTAAATGTAAGATTAGTTCTGGTTTTTACTTAGTCTTGTTATCTGACTCGTTACTTTTTTTAAAATTCTTAGAAAACAAATTTTTCTTCAATTAAGAGGGAACATTTCTGACTAGGGATGACTGCAAGCCCTTAAGTCAATTCTGAGTTGATGGATATAGTCTTTAAATTTCCCAGTGATGAGAAAGCCCTCAGTTCCTCTCCTAGTTTTGGTTTGTGTATGTCTGAAGGGAACATTGCCACAAATGAGCAAAGATGAATATGCAATTATATATGTATGCCTGCATTTGAAAACTTTATAAACCTGCTTAAAAGAAAAATTTATCTAATCATAGACAGAAGAAGTTACATAGAAATGAATAAATATGCGCTAAAGACTTAAAACAACAACAACAATAGCAGTTAAACAAACAAAGCCAACAACAAAAACAAACCACAGAAGCAAGGCAGTATGTTAGGCAGAATGCTAGGCAGTAGAAGGAAGTCAGAAAGTACAACTATAGTGAATCTTACCTAGTTGCAGGGCCTCTGACCTTTGGAAGACGCCAGAAATCTGCAACACAAATAGCCTATTTCATACCTAAATTACTCAGTAAAGTTTCTTCTAGTGCCTTGGTTGTTCAAATATTAATGTGGGGTAGCACTTTTCAGGCACACAGATCCACTATCTAAAAGAGTAAAAAAAAAAAGAAAATAAAAATATTTCATTTGTGACAACATTTTAAAATTAAAATCAGCACTCAGTTTTGTGCTGATAATAATTTCAGTCTATTCTCTACCATGTTTGTGCTATATTATGTAATAAAAAACCAACTACAACAGTGAATAAAAGGACTATACGAAAATACCAACTAGCTATTTCAGAAGGTCATCTATGACATTGTTTCAGCCTAATTTAAAAATAGCAAATGAGATCACAAGGAACAAAGTATTCTTTTCCATCCTGCTCATTCTTAATTATTCATTTGTCTGATATAATTCGCAGCAATGGTTTACATGCAAATTGCATATTTAAAGTGTTACAAAATAAAACTCAAGCCTTTTCTTTCCTCAATGCCTTTTGGTGCATTATAGCATAGATAATTTAGACTCAAGCTGTTCTAAGTGCATACAATTATATTTGATTTAGGTCAGTCACCCTACTACAGGCCAACTAATATTTTCATTCTAAATTGAAGTGGAATTTTTCCGGTGCTAAAGCTTTCAGAATGTGTAGAATATAACCCTTATGGATAGGGTTCATAGATATCTTGGCTGTATATATTCTCCTAGAAGTTGTCAAATTTCATTTTCTCTTTCTTTCTTTCTTTCTTTCTTTCTTTCTTTCTTTCTTTCTTTCTTTCTTTCTTTCTTTCTTTCTTTCTTTCTTTCTTTCTTTCTTTCTTTCTTTCTTTCTTTCTTTCTTTCCCTTCTCTATAATCTTTGAGGTAAATCCTCAGGATCCTTGTTACTGCTAACTGGCTTAAGGTCCTGTTTCCAGATGAGGTTAAAACCTAAAAATTTTGTGAATGCAAAGGTAATCAAAAAGATATTTTCTTTCCAGATGAAGAAGTGATGAAGCTTAAGCATGCAGAAAAGTGGGACGAACAAAATTTGATAACAGTTGCAGACTTGTATTATTGTGTGTAAATAAGAAGGAGCTCAGGATTCCTTTATATATAAGCAATAAGTCCCTAAAGTACTATCTTATGCCCTTTATGTAGAACTACTATATTTTTAGCTATTCCTTTTTCACAGGAAAGTCTTAATGAGATTTCATGAAACTGGTAGTTCAGTTTATTTATTGTCATTAGCAGAGGCTAGAAAGACTAGACTAAGGACTCCTGCTTTAATGGCAAAACAGTCTTTGGTCTAAGCCAAAAACCAGCTGAAAATTATAGTCCAAGCCTGTATATTACAAAGTTATAATCAGTGAAGGGTAAAGCCCAACAAAATAAAATACTTTCTAGAAAATGTAGCAGACACAACAATCTCTTTTTTCTTGCTCCCTGGAACATATAATTGTTATCCTGAGGCAAAAAAATTATAGCATATTGTGCAATAAAAAAATAAATAAATCTGTCTAAAAAACTGAATACTTAAAGTCTGAATTTCCTCCATATATTTTAAGTCTATTAGATGCTTGAAAGTCCCAATGATAGAAGAAGTATTCACATAAATAGAGACAAATTGTCAAATACTGGATTTTCACACTACCATTCAACCATTGGATTAATATAATTTCTTAATCAAAACTTTTACAGCATTTCTGTGAAATTTATACATAAACATAAACATAAACATAAACATAAACATAAACATAAACATAAACATAAACATAAACAAAGTGTTTATAGCACTTTTTTTAGTTGCCATGGTCAGATTGATAACTGAGTGATGGATTCATACCACTGGACATGAAAGAATACAATTTTTAAAGCAAAGTGTAATATTAGAAAGCTCAACACAGACATTAGGAAGATAAACATTTCAACAGAGGCAGAAATAAAAACAACAAAATCCTAGTTTCCTGAAGTTGCTGCTTCATGCAAGGAAAAATGTGATTCGTGGGCAGAAAGAAGCAAAAACCACCAGAGCTGTCCTCACAGAAAATGATAAATCCTCAAATTAGAGGACTTATATATTTAAAAAAACCTCTTTAATAGAACCTTTAACAGATTTAATTTCATAATAAAGCCACAATGGTAATATTTTTAGTTAATAAACTCTTTTTATGGCCCAGAAATCCAGTGGCACAGCCTGACTTTTAAGGTTGCTGGACAGTGTGCCTCTTTGGGACTGACTGTTCCTACTCCATGCTACTTTCTGGAAGGTGTCTGGTGTAGTAATGTACCCCCCACTCCCGAGTGGGCAGTTCTGTATAAGTAAAAGGTTTCGGTTTACCTTTGGACATTTTAGGAAGTTTAGCCAGAAAGTTCTGTGTTTTCCCTCTTTGTAATTGGCTCAGTGCCAGGAGAGGAGCACCTGTTGGCCGTGTCACTGCTTGTCAAACCTGTACCCCTTCCTATGGGCAGCTGGCCAATAGATCCTTCCTCGACCATTAGGAAGAAAAGGTGACAGAACAAAGGGTCTCGTGGCATTTTTGAGGTGTTGTAGCAGGAGTAGGATCTGTCCTTACACTGTGCACAGCTTTTATCTTTGTTTGCTGTTTTTGTATTATTTTGCATTATTTTATTAAACCTTTTTGAGTAACAAGGCACACCGATCATGCGGTCCTGCCAATTATTATTAAGCCACCACTCCTGAACAGGGCTGGACCCTCAGAGATTATGTGGGTACAAACTCAGAGTCTGGAAGCAGGTTGAATCATCTAGCTGTCTCAGGACAGATACAGACTAATAATCCCTTCAGAAATATAATGGGGCAAATGACCAGGTGTTAATATGATTCTGAAGGTGGGGAATGCTTCCTAGTACATTTTAATTTGTTATCAAGATCTAGCCATAATGAAAGCAGTGAAGGAGTAGTAAACTGAGGATCAGGGCATACGAAGACTCCAGCAGGCTTTTCTGGGTGTTTCTGGTATCTTTTCCTCCTCTCCTGTATGATATCCATTCAGCATCTCTGTCACTGTAATCAGTATAAATCCTCTACTGAATGGGAGATTACACAGGATTAAGGCACTGCCTATTCAGCTGGCTGTAGCCTCAGTTCCTTTATGCTTCTATTTTTCCTCAGTTGGTTATAACATAATAATAGTAATAAAATACTTCCTCTGGTTCATATAAGATGTCTAGTATGGATTTTATCATGCGTAGTTTTGGTATTTTATATAAAAAAGAGAACCTTCCTTCTGTGCTTTAAGAGAGAATTAGTGAAAAGAGAAAGTTTTAGCTATTTCTGGAAAATATCTTTTATAGTGGAACAGCAGAGATACCTGGGTTTTTAAAGATCATTTTGAACATCCCATTTTCAGCTTTTGTCTAAAATATTGTAAATTCCAAGCAAATAATTTAACCCTTTGGGACTTAGCTTTTGGTTCACAAAATGTAAACAGTGGAGATTTTTATCATTTCACTTGTGTCTGTCTTTGTATTATTCAAGAGCAAAAATCCAGTCTCCAATTTCAAAAATGTGTACTTATTTACAAAGGGACTGATGCTTCAAATCATTTAGTAAACTCCAGTGGAAGGATTTTCCTTAAATAATGCACTCCATAGCAAAGAAAGTACAGGATATATGACATGGTAATGAGCCATAAAACTCCCAGATTTCCAATTCTAAAATTGATTTGCAGGCAAAGATTTCTGGGTTAATATTCTTGAATAATTCTTCTTGTAAAACTCTTCTTAAGTTGCCCGAGTGTATATATATCCTATCAGCTTCACCTCACAATGCAGAAAAAGAAGAGCAAAAGCGTAGAAAGAGTGCTTATCCTACCTTTTCTCTGTTTTAAAACTTTAAACGTTAAAACACAAAATCCCTTGGATAAAGCCTTCATCAGCTGCACACAAAAGCTATTTATATCTGCTCAAAATATTCCCCAAGAGGCATGTCTGCCTCACACAGTGAAGTGTTGTGCAATGATCTCTGTGCTGTCTTTGAGCAAGTTGGTGCATCTGCCCAGCAGCCAACAGCTGAGAGATTGCCAGCGGGTGCGACGTCATCGGAGCATGACTTAGTGCAGGCATGCCCTGGGTTTGCTGTGCTGCTCTCCTTTGGCTCTTGCCCCGCTGTGCAAACACCTCCACCCACCTACACTGATTTTTAGAACAAAAGATATCAAACTGACAGCAAACCTGAATCAAAACCTGGAGATCACCTACCTTTAGAATTTGAAAGGTTTCAGTCCAGATCCAGTGTTTCTGCCTGACTCAGTTTGCTTTAACCATAACCAAAGTCATATCTTGGACTGGACACATGCAGGTGCCATGCACATTTGGATATGCATCTAGGACTTAATAGTTTTTATGGCTGGTGACACCATTCATTGAGTTCACTGGCCTAGTATAATTTGAAATCTTGTGGAGATTGTCTAATTGGCTAAATCAGATTAAGTGGCTTACTCAGGTATTAAATATGTTGCATGATTGAGGTGAAGCCGATCCTCAATCATCAGCTTATTCATCAGAGAGAGACTTGAGGAAGGAGCAGCGTTGCTCCAGTTGTCCACACATAGGCATCCAGCGACATTTGGGATACCTGCAGCTACTCTTCCAGGTCTCTAGTCTCACACAAGTTCTATATCACGTCTGCCCCTTTTGTGTAGGTGCCTCAGATACCATGAGAAATCTCAAATGACACTACATACTTGTGTATGGTCGTCACAGACAATTGAATGATGGCTTAAGCGTATAGAATAAGCATCTATCATACCTGCAAAGATGAAATTTAATTCAAAATCAAGACACTTAAATTTAGGTGTCCACAGGCAGTTATTTCAGACTACATCAGTGTTTATATGTAGACAACTCAGTCAAACCTTCTCTGGTTGTGTGTCTGAGATTCTCATGGGAGGTCTGTTCTGATTCTCAGTGTCCTGAATATCACAGTTAGTGTGCACAACTTTAGCACTCTAACACTTTAAACTTGAAACAAACAAAAGGATAATGATACCTTTTAAATGTTAGTCAAGTTTTTCTTCCTCTTGTGAAATAATACTGTCAGTCCTACGCACTCCTTTGTTGAGATGAAAAGCAACTTGTGTATTTAGGTAGGTTTCCTCTTTCAGAATGAGTGTGTGAATATGTGTGTAGGTGTTTTGGATGGAGGGGGCAGTCAGCAGAGCTGAAACACACCTTCATTAAGACAAAATGTCAATGAAATATGTTGTTCCACTCCATACCAATCTTAAAGGCAAAGACTACAAAATAACCATAAAATAAATAGACCAGATGTTTCTACCAAACTCTGCAAGTAGTTAAAATGGATAACTGATAGTTCAGATTCTGCAAGTTTCCTCAGGAACTAATATTGCTCCTTTCCTTTCCTTTCCTTTCCTTTCCTTTCCTTTCCTTTCCTTTCCTTTCCTTTCCTTTCCTTTCCTTTCCTTTCCTTTCCTTTCCTTTCCTTTCCTTTCCTTTCCTTTCCTTTCCTTTCCTTTCCTTTCCTTTCCTTTCCTTTCCTTTCCTTTCCTTTCCTTTCCTTTCCTTTCCTCTCCTCTCCTCTCCTCTCCTCTCCTCTCCTCTCCTCTCCTCTCCTCTCCTCTCCTCTCCTCTCCTCTCCTCTTCTTCTTCTTCTTCTTCTTCTTCTTCTTCTTCTTCTTCTCTTCTTCTCTTCTTCTCTTCTTTTTTCCTTTTTTTTTTTTCTATCCCACTTCCCTTTTCCCCTTCCCCTTTCCCTTTTCCCCTTCCCCTTTCCCTTTTCCCCTTCCCCTTCCCTTAATGTTAAGAAATGGAGATATGTAAAAGAGACATTGCTCTGTTCTGGGCTGTATGTGCTCTTTAACACAGATGGCTTTGCTGCTTTTCTTCTCTTTTTGTAAGAATCTCAGATGAGGTTCTTACAGAGCAGCTGATCTCACGTGATTACAAGGCTGTGCCCCAGTAACTGGAGAGTGATTGTACAACAGGAACTGCATCTTGAGGCCTTACTGCAGTGATATTTGTTTCCAGGTTTTAATTTCCTTTGTGTTCTCCAGTGCAAATGTGGATCAGTCTAAGGTGTTGAGCACTGATTTTCAGTTTGCACTGAGATCAGAATATATGCCCATTTTTGACTCATTTATGTCTCAAAGGACTTTGAGCCATTCACTTTCATGGTCATTCTCCATACTTTTCCATACACATATCTCCTAATATTTTGAATTATATCAAATCTTATTGCTAATAAAATGGAATGAGAGCATGTACAATGCACTCTGTGCACTATTTCAAACTTTGTTACCTTGGATGATTTACCTCTCCAGTGTAGGGACCTGAATATGAGGATCAGAAGATCAGAAGCACAGCTTTTTTCAAGACTTACTCTGGTTCACTTCTCAGCAGAGTTCAAGGTAATGACCTCCTGTAGCTCTATTAATTTAAAGTAAATTTCTTGGATTCCATTCACCTTGTGTCAAGATGTGATGATTTTGGCTGAGATAAAGTTAATTTTCCTCATAGCAGCTAGTATGGGCTACGTTTTCAATTTGTGCTGAAAGCAGTGTTGATAACACAGGGATGTTTTCATTATTGTTGAGCAGTGCTTGCACAGAGTCAAGGCATTTTCTGCTTCTCACCCACCCCACCAGCGAGGAGGCTGAGGGTGCACAAGGAGTTGGGAGGGGACACAGCTGGGACAGCTGAACCCAGCTGACCAAAGGAACATTGTAGACCATAGGGCATCATGCTCAGCATATAAATCTGGGTCAAGAAGAAGGAAGGAGGGAGCATCATTTATAATTAAGCCATTTTGTCTTCCAAATAACCTTTATGCATGATGGAGTCCTGTTTTCCCGGGGACAGCTGAACACCTGGCAACCTATGGGAAGTGGTCAATGATGAGGCAACACAGAACTCCAAATGGATATGTCTAAAAATAAATGGTATCTAGGAATTGCTAGTACATATGTTAGACTTGTGGCTTATGCATTAAAAAGGTCTCATCCTTGTGTTGAATGATTTCATATAAGCAGACACTGGTCACCAGATTCTTAAACAGTGTGTTAACCACTGTAACTATGCCTTGGCTGAAGATCTGGCCTGAAGGTTATTATTATCTCCAAGTGATTCTTTCTGTGTTTCCAGAAGCTGTGCTTGTTGAATGCTCATCCTCACTGCAAGTAAGCAGAGATTAGTCAGAAGGGAGACATGGAGTCTCAGTAACTGCGACACTGAGGGGAGAAAATGACATTCTGTATGTTCTGTAAAAGGAGACAAAAAAGTGATAGGGAAGCTGCTTGGTTCTGAGTTTTCTTTTAACCTTAAAACACCCTCCTACTTGTTAAGCATTGGCTCATTTGGAAAGAATTATGCTAATCATAATGAAAATAGCTGGGTTACTGTTAATGATCATGTAGGAGGCATGGAGACAGAATTATATTGTGAACAGTTTGAACTGTGTCATCTACCTCTTCTCTCTACCCAGACTGTTGATGAAAGACAGTGTTTACTGTCAAAAACTATTTTTTATAACAGGTAAGTCATGTATAAATATGAGGGAATTTCTTTACATTTTTGCTTCCTTTATTCTTTGGAAGTCAAAATGTCACTGATCTCATCCCACACAAGGAATTTTTTCACACAGATCTCAAACTTGTGAACGAGGGTGCTGTTCATTGACTGTTGTGTGTGTGAAAGGCTTGGTCCTGGAGTGTTCTGACTGTGCCTTCAAGGAGGAGACTCAGCTGGAACTATCCAGTACTCAGTACCAATTCAGAAAACTCCCAATGAAGTTCTCAAATAATAAAATGAGTTTACTCAGTTCAGTAGAGACTTTGGCAGTGGATTCAGGTAGACTAAAGTTTTTATCTAGTGAGTCTCTGGAGTACCAGCTATGTCAGGACTTAACTCATAAGTCAATTTACTCATATGGGCAACTATACAAGCCATCTGGCACAAATTTACGTTTTATACTTCAGAGTATTTAAGGCTATAGGAACCCAATAAATCTTCTATATTAATCTATAGCATGTCAAAAGTTGTTATCTTTCACCTGCATACTCCTCTTTGGGGCCGTTTGACTTGAGCTAAACCAAGCATTTGAGTCCTCAGGTGCCTGAAGTTATAAATGCCACAGACTGGCACAAGCCAGGTGTCAACCTGCAAACTGATTGATGAAAAATAGCTGAGAAATGTACAAGGTAGTTTTTGTACTATGCTTAATAGAAACCCTGCAATGTCCCTGTCATCTACCTGTGGACAAAAATGTAACCGTATTCACAGATTTTTCCAAATTTTTAAGGTAAGGAACTATTGAAGAACACTGAATAACAATATTTGGGTTTTATGCAAAATTGCACTGCTGGCACTAAAGAACATACTTTTATCTTCATAGATTTTGAGCCTGGGATTTACATCCATCAGATAGGTTATAAAGCCTGAGAACACTATGGTGGTGGCCAAAGTGATACCTACATTACAGCAGGTTCAGGGTTTTTTTTGAAACCAAAACCATGGGTTTGGCCCTAGGTCATGGTTTACTGTTCTGCTACATGGTAGTTCCTGTGCTCTCTTACTTAAATGTCTTAATCTCACTTTAAAGTTTTCTATAATTTCTATTTTAGCCATCCAATGTTTTTATGTTTTTATGTTTTCATCAGCTCTTTTGAGGGGTCTATTACTAGCAGGCATGATTATTCTCTTACTAAAATTTAGTGGCTCCTGTTCATGTCCACCACTAATAATATTTAGGCACCAATCAAGTCATGAACATATGAACTATAATTTGCCAGTTACTTATATTCTTTAAATAATTAACATTCTTTAAAAAATCAAAAATATGGAGAAATCAGATACAATAAACAGTGTTGATTTCTTGAGCCTGGCATATATTCTTTTTGTGCTTGGTCTGAATTAAACCTTTATATTCTCATATTATATTTTCTTTTCCATAGCATTTAAAAGGCTCAGAATTAAATGGGATTCATGAAAAATGTCATGTATCTCTCTCTAAGTAGTATTTTATTTTAAATAAAAAAATTTGAGAGTTTGTAAGAGAGAAGGAAATGGAACTGATTAAAAAGTTAGCACTTCCATTTCTGAGTTTAACATTAGCATTTTTTTCTCTCTTTTTGAGGAATGATATATAATGGGACATCAGAATCCAACAAGTATGAATTGTAGGCATTAATTCACTTAGGACATGCAATTCACTGGAATCATTAATGCAGAATTGAAAAACTTATTCAGGGAGTGCTTTATGACATGAAACTCTGTGCTTCTAGAAGCTAGTATTGTGGCATTCATTTTAAAAAAAAGGACAAATAAATAAAAATAATTTAGAACTTTCCATTTCTTATTGATTTTCAAACTGCAGTCTTCTCAGGTATCCCAACAGCAGCCTGAATGACAAATTTGGATGCTTCATGTCAGGTGTGCCCACTTCTCTCTGTATCAAAAAACCTTCCTTCCTTCCTTCCTTCCTTCCTTCCTTCCTTCCTTCCTTCCTTCCTTCCTTCCTTCCTTCCTTCCAAAAAGTAGTCATACTTTTGTTATAACTTTGGGTAACATGTGAATTGGATGATTAGGACATAAACATGCAAGTTTGTGTTTAGAAAATATTCTAAATCCCAGACACAATATTTGCATCTGAATACAACTATTATGCTGAATACATGTACAGTGTTGACATGCATGGGGCAGACTTTAGTTTCTCATGGTTAATATCTTACATTATGTACCTTTGATAACTTTCTGTCTTTTAGAGCCTTATTCTCTCTTCCTTTCATTACTTTTGTGATGGATGATTGCAGCTGCTCAGTGAAGTGGAATGTTAGAAGTCTCGACAAAGAAAAGTGGAGTTGCTTAGTGTATAGGGTCTGAACATTAAATTTTAGGTAAAAGGTACAATCCATTGTGGCTGACTATATAAGAAAAGCTTGATTACAACTTGAAAGTTAAAACTTCTTCTACAGTGGAATGAGGGTTTTTTTCACTGTATGTTTATTTTGAAAGTTTTCTGCCTTTGACACTCAACATATTAAATGGGAGAGATATTTTATATTCTTTAAATTTTTTCCTCTCCTTTCAAAAGCCGGAAAACAGTACTCATTGTACGGAATTAGACAGCTTTTTCAGCAGTGGGAAATAAAAATAAACCAACAACAGTTAAAAAGTAGCCTTCTGAAAATATCAGGAAGGTTTTATTGATAACCACTTGAGATATGCTACATTTTAAATATGTTCCTAAAAAGCTGGAAAGACCTCAACAGAATGATAATCACACACAATTGAAAATGTGAAAAAACCACATTACAGTGAGACAAACTACCTACTTTACCTTTCACAAATAAGTCTATGAGGTAATTCACAACATTCAACGTGTCTGTGGGAAGAACAGGTTCCCTTTCACATTTATTCATTATGATTACCAGCTTTACTGTAAAGGAAAATAAAGTCATGTGGTGGGAAGTTGATAGAAGTGTTTTTCTTTGGTTGTTTTTGTTTGTTTGTGGATTGGTTGGGGTTTTTTTTGTTTGGTTGGGGTTTTTTTTATGTCTAAGATTTAGATTTTCTCATCAAGAATTCTCATCACCTTATCCAGGACACATGGAATTCCCCATTTCCACCTTAAACAAAGGTTTGATAATCTTTGTTTGACACCTGTGAAATCTATGGCCTCATTTAAGTGGAAGGTCATCCTAAGTGATCATAAATCTTTCCTGTTCTGAAAATGCTTGTACTTATGAATCCATCAGTGATGTAGATCCATCAGGAATTTCCTTATCCCAAAGGCATAATAAAAACATATTTTTATTATATAATTTCATTATATGTGATCATTTAACTTTATGTATATATAAATATATATAAACAGAAAGTATATGTCACTTTACACAGATATAAAAATATTGTTATTATACCAAAGCTCAGTTCTGAAAAATCTCTCCTGGATCTTCAGATATCTCTTAAGAAATCTCTCATGCCCAAATGGCCATCAAGAATGTATCTTATGCCCCTCTGAAATCAATTGGAAGCTTTTCCATTAACTTTAACAAAGACTGCATAAAACCTTAATTTCACTTTAAATTTGACATTTACTTATCCAAGTCATCTGTTGGATTATGAAAATGTTCTCCTATCTTAAGTGATTAATAATAAAAATGAGTGTTCTAAATTTCTTTGAATATTTTGCAATCCACCATTATATACATATAGGTATATTTGTTTCTTATAATACAATCTCAGATTCTAGAAATTTACTATATATTTTTTGTGGCTCTTGTTGTTTTCCGAATGAAAAATAGTGTCAGAAAATATTTTCCTGGTTTATGCTGTACAACCAAAACCAATACATTCCTTATAAAGGAGTCTCAACTCTGTAGTAAAATCTTAAATGTAGTTACTTTCATTAAGAAGGGGAACAGATGTGTCGGTGGTCCACTTAGCATTAAGCAAGGGATTTTTTTGGTATGGTGTTAGCCTAAACCCAGAGCAACTGTAGTAAAAGTTGTTAAATCTATAAAGCAATTGTATGGAGGGTCTTGGTTTTGTTTTTAAATCCTGATTTGCAGCGTTAGATAGATATCTTTTTTGTTGGTAGTTAAAGTCCAATATGAAACTGTGATTAAATGTGTATCCTCTTCATAGAATATGGGCATCTCATTTAAAGTGATAATTGAGCTGAGTAATGTCTATGTCTTCATGCCACTGGCTATTTCACTCATGCAGTACTTAATACATTAATTTCTAAATAAATACCATAGCAAAATAGAAATGTTCAAAAAGGAAAAATGAAACAAATAAAAACGAAAACTCTGGTATAACTTTAGATATAAATGTTTTGCACATTTTCAACCTAAAATTTAAAATCAATATAATTGGATTTTAATATCCCAATCAAAAGCATCTTCTTCCTGGCAACACCTGTGCAGAACAGAACACAAATCTACCTTCAACAAAGAGGCTGTAAAAGGTTACTTCTGTTTTTTTCTATGAAGAGCATAGGTCATATTTATTTGCTTGTTTTACTTCTTGGATGGAGATCAGCACCCTGGTAAACTGAACTATCTATTTTAACTAACACAGTAGCTGGGACAATGTAGAAGTGGAATCCATGGGGAGTTATCACCCATTTCTATCTCCTGTCTACCTCTTTCCCAGATAGTCATTATGTCATTATTATGTCCCTGGAAAACTTTTTCATAAATGTCATCATTATATTTGGGCAAAATGTCTTTTCCTTTTTTTTTTTCTATAATCTTAAATGACACCAAATGGCCAAATATTAAAGAAAAGTTCAACAACTGTCCACACAAATTAATGCCACTTGTTCTTTCAGTGTTTAAGGTTGTGTGGTTTTTTTGTTTGTGGTTTTTTTTGTTTGGTTTGGTTTGATTTTTTTGTTGTTGTTGTTTTGGTTTTTTTTAATAATTGTTAATTTTACTCTAAGAGATCAGTTTAATTAATTTGCCTATTGGAAAACATATTCAAGCAGAAAACAAAATTGTCTTTTATGATCAAAATATCAAACCAAATAAATTTGTCAAAACTACCCTTGTAAACAATTTTGCTTTCAGAAGACCTGCATTTTCTGCCAGCAAATACTAGGTTTTGTGCAGAGGTTTTGATTACTTTCATTAAAATTTGTATTTTAGTGACAAATGATGCTGACAAGCACTTTCATTAATCTGTGTGACTAATAAGCAGTAGAACTGAACCTAATATTTTCTAAATTAAGAATTCAAATGATTAATTGTCAGTTCAGTGTATTTGGTAGCAGACTTCAGATAGAAACAACACGGTATAAGGGTTTAAAAAAGTTCATGAATTCTTGTTAGAACCAGATGCCAATAGCAAGATTCCAGTACCATATAAAATTCTTAAGTAGTTACCTTCTAGAATTTAATGATGGAACTGAATTAAATAAGTAGATTAAGTACTTTCAATGTCTGGCATGTATTATTTTTGCTTTTAAGACAAAAGAGTCCAAAGACCTAGAACTGTGCTGCCAGTACCCACTAATAGCTAAGTTTTCTGTTCCTAGTTGAAAAGGTTTTATGTCCTAGACCAAGGTTGGTCATTACAGATGGGAGAGAAATGGCTCAGTACTAGAAACTGGTATTTCAAGAAAGTCTTAAGTATAAGTATGTTGAGCATTTGCTAGATATTACAACTTTTCCTATAAGATTTACATTTTAGGGTGTTTTTCATATGTTCAGAATAGAACAAATCCAATGAGAAGCCAATTATGCTGCTCCTGTACTAGGTGCAGCATAGATCATGTCTAACAGGATCCTAATTTCCTGCCACATGTCAAGTCTGAAGTTCAGTTTGAAACTAACATACCTAGGTTTGGATGCCTTTAGATAGGTGTCAAAAGTGGAGGATGTGTTAGAATCCTATCATGTTCAAACAGTGAAGCCTAGAGAACACTTAACCTCTATGCTACTGCACAAAGGCATAAGGCTCTCCTAGATTTGTGTTCTATCTACCAGCCATTCATCAATATCTTAAACAACATGTGCCATTTTAACAGCAGGGAAAACTTATACATGGTCATCTGTGTCCATAACGTATACAAAACCATAAAAATTTAGGTTTTTAAAGCTAAAACAGATTTCTACCCTGTATATGACACCAGCTCTCCAAGTACATCTAATTCGATTTGGTATAGGAAAGCTTTTGGACAAGAATCATTGCCAGAATCCTTTAAGAGGTACCTAAAAAACCAAGAATGTGGTGGAATAATTGCTTCTGTCTATCTTAATCTAGAATAATAATTCTTTCCATGGCATGTTCCCTCTGTCAATGACAGATCTTAAACAATCTTAGTTAGTTGACTTTAGTTTCAGTGACTTAGGTCTGGTCTTAGAATACTCAGTGATGTAAAAGCAGCTGGAGACTGGATAGTAAAAACATAATTGAAGACTGTAACCAGGCATCTCACCTTAAGAAGAGATGTCCTGAAATCCCAGGTGACTGAAAGAAGGAAGTCCTAATTTCTTTCAACCTAATAATCTCAACCTGTGAATGGCATGTACTGACAACAAGTGGCAATAAGAAATGTTTTGCTGTTTCACTAACTAATAGGGAAACATTTACAAAGGAAATGTGTTAATTTGTATTAATTAAATAATTAAATACATAAAAAAATAAGAGACTATTAATCATATGTTCTCTTAAATCAGTCCTCTTTTTTTCCCTTCCCGTCCTTTTCCTTTTCCTTTTCCTTTTCCTTTTCCTTTTCCTTTTCCTCTTCCTCTTCCTCTTCCTCTTCCTCTTCCTCTTCCTCTTCCTCTTCCTCTTCCCTTTCAAGTAAAAATGTCCTCCAAACAGCAGAATTGATCTGCCCTGTTTCTGGAAAGCCAAAACAGAGAACTCCAAAGTATTTCAGCTCAACCATGGTTGCTGCTAAAAATGCTTAGTAGTTTTTCCTGGTAAAACATGTAAAAGAGAATGGGAGGAAGAAAGGAGCAGAAAAAAAGAAAAAAAAAAAGAAAAAAAAAAAAAGAGCAATAAGAGGACAGATACGGTTCTCTGTTTCCTCATCTGTCCTCTCAGTTGGCTGACTAACTTCTGGTAGGAGAAAAGCAAAAGCAAAAGCAAAGCAAACAAGAAGACTGGGAAACTCAAAACAGCTTGCACAAAACCAAGAGGGACTGTTAACCTCTTTGGCATGCACCATTTCTTGTTTATTGATGCAGATGGGATAGAGTGAATATGTCTGTGAATTTAGCATAAAGATTGAGAATTCAGGTTAATAACTCTCAATTCTGGAGAACAGAATAGCTGGTTATAGATTTTAATCATTCAAGATTTACTATTTTCCATTTGAAAATCACAAGAGGACTTAGGTATTCCTCATTGTTTCAGTAGATTTGGTCCATATCCTTTAGCAATGAAATATTAATATTAAATCTGGAGATTGGTGTTTAATTTGATTTCATAGATCAGTTAGGCAACCAAGGGAGCAGAAAATTGGATAGCTGCAGTCTGCTCTTCACTGTAGAGGGTCTTTTACAAACCTGACAGTCCACCTATTTTTTGGATTTAGTGGTTGAATAATTCACTGTAGAGAATAATTTTCAAATGTTGTAATAATTTCTTAGAGTCCTTTAAGTAGAGGGAGCTGGTAACAAAGAAGCCATCACCTAATTTCATTTCTAATGTAATTGTGGATGTTGATGACCGTATAAAACCCCTCAGTGACACTGATCAGACCATCTCAAATGTCATTTTTCCAACATGTACTGTTATGACCAGCTTGAATACTTAGATTCTCCAGTTGAATCCTGGAAAATGGGCTATCAAAGAAGGATGATAACATCACTGTCTTTGGGATTCACTCCCTCTTGTGGCAAAAATTGATTTGGTTTACACATTTTACATCTTTGTTTTTTAAACAGTTCCTGCTACTGTTATTACCTGAGACAACAGTTATGCCAGCATTTAGAATGACAGTTGTAAAGACAAATGAAACACTGTGTATCAGTGTCTGTTCATACATCATGTATACATATTGTTAATGTATATACAACAATAAACAGACACATCACAAATATTTTAGCACACTATCTCAGTCTGAAGTGGACAAAATGAACCCCCAAAAAAATCTTTCCTAAAATATTTCCTGACTACTTTTGAAAAACCCAATTTACTTTCAAAAGATCTCTTACTGCTGCTAAACTGTCTTATCATTTCAGAGACAGTCTGCTTCATATTCTCCATAGGAACATACAAGACTTTGTAATACTGGATGCGTTTTGCAAAGGTACTGCATGCACTGCTGAATAATGAAGTACTTAATATTCTGCAGAATGTCAAGCTTTTCAATTTATGACACCGAGGTTTCTTCAGCACAGTGGATAAAGTTTTATTTTTTAGTAACTTGAAATTAAAAATAAATTGGACACTTGATCATGCTTTAAAATCACAGTCTACTACAAAAAGTTTTAGATGGAACTGTAAGGTTATCTGGAACATCCACTGGAATGGGCAGAAAAGTGGCCATATGCTAATGCAGAAGGTGTGGGTATGTAGGGTCATAAGTGCAAAAGCAATTACATTTTTGTAAGCACAAAATTGTGAGGGGCTCACAAGATTAGCTGCCTAGTGGTTAGTGTGCCAGGTGGAATCCAACTCATAAAAACTTAAGACAAAAGCCAGAGTATTTTGAGAACTTAATAATTTTGTAGTGAGAGCAGACTAGAAACTGGGTGCAGAGGTTCAAGGAGACAAAAGAAACTCACCTGTCCTCTTTGCCTACCCTGTCTTTTACCCAATTCTTTTCCATATGGAAATAAAATACAACTGTGATCATATTATGTACCATGTAGCAGGAGTGGTAAGATCAGAGAAGTAGGTTGTTCACACACAAAGGAATTTGCAGAGTGTGAACTATATATACGGAATGTAGGACACAAAAAACAACAACAAAAAAAAGGATGAACTGTAACAATTTTGAAAAAGGTCCCTAAGTCTCCTGTGTTCTGAGCATATAGAAAGTGAAAAAAAAGGTTATTTCTTTTTCTTCTTCAGGAGTGTTTTATCTTCTATGAAGAAAAAAAAATCTGAGTATAAAGAGAGCCATCCTGACAGCATAAAATGTGTAGCATATGCTAGGTTTCAGGGAACCTGTAAAATGTTACTCGTTGACTTTTTTCTTTTGTAAGTTTAAACCTTGCAGAGAGAGATTAACAGTTGAAAGTGCTAAACTACTAAGAATTAAACATACTCGTAATTACTTCTGGCAGTAGTGTCAAAGAAAAAAAAAACAACAACATAGTGCTTCTCTTGATTTGGAAATTAGAGTCTTTTCTTCATATTCTTTTCCAATTTTATGAAAAAAGTGACTAATATGAGAGGGTTTTACATGGCATCCTATAAAATATTATGTTAAATCTCCATTAACAATGTTTTAAGTATAAAGACTAAAGATTGTAGGAACTGGTGTTTAAAGAAAAGCTGCAGCACAAAAACACCTCTAAAATCCAGTACCATCGCCAAATAAAAGAAACAAAAAGCAAAGTAACAGAGAAACCAAAATGTGGCAAATGGATTTGTTGTCTAGAGAGAATCTGAACACAAACTGGTGCCATTTAAACAAATATACTGCAATCGAACTGCAATCTGGATCCATAGGAACAATTGAATGTTAAGTGAGATCCCTAAGAACTCTAAAGAGATTTGTAAGTGAATTTACAGGGAATATTACATGAATTGATAATGACGAATTCACCAAATTCTCCTAGCAAATGTCTTCCAGATGTTCACTGTTCCCTTATTGTTGGGAATCCAAAGACACATGGACAAATATGAGGATGTATGAGTATTATTTCAGGCTGTTTTAAAACAAGCTATTTCATCAGTTATATAGATGCTCTTTGTTTTTTTCTTTTCTAATGTTTCTGTTGATCTAAGGATCATTATATAAGGATATTTATGAGACTCAAGACTCAAGTATGTTCTCATTAGCTTTTTGATATGACTAAATCTACTTTTTAAAAAAATTACGCCATGTACTGATCTGCATAACAGATACACAAACTAATTTAAAAACCTGGAAAAGAGATATTACTAACTTGTGTGCAATACAAATTTCATATATGTGAGAACTGAGAAGGATCTCAGACCTGCTGAGTTTTGTTTGTATCCAATGTCCTTGTGAAAACTTGTTGTATTCATTACTGTGAAGTACTTCCTTCTTCAAGTGATAGATTTATATTTAGTAATTGATTAAGTCTGAGATTGCTTTTATGCAAATTCAGCCATCAAAACTGAAATGTCGTTTCTTAGTTTTCTGTGTGGACAATGAAGAGACACATTCTTGCAGAGGGTGTTTCTGCCTATCCCAGAACAGATATCAAAGGCAGTGGTGATGAGTTTCTTTTCTGGAGTTTGCAATTTACCTTCAGAGGGTCTTACCTTTACGCCCACCACAAGGATCCCAGATGATTACCTTTGGTTTGACACATAACTCTAGTCATTGACTTTATATGAAAGTAATCATATCCTTAAATTATTACAAGTATTACAGTGTGAAGGGCCACTCATATATCTGCTTGATTCAATAATGGATCTTTGATAGGGGCTTGCTTACAAGAGATACTTGACAGACTACACAAAAATCAAGCCATGGACAGCCAAGAAACCCCTTTTCTGTGTGGTGGTTTTCAAGTTGATCAGTCAGATCTTGGTTTATGTCTTCAAGCAACTAGATGAATGTGAATTCCTATTTTTAGATGTTAAAGATATTAATTATCCTTGAAGATAAAGAACATAAAACCCCAAGAAAAGAATTTCAGCCCTTTGTTTAAATGTAGTTAAAGAATTGTGACATCTATTTATAAAACACTGAACTTCTGCTGCTCTGAGCTCTACCACAGCATAACTCCTGGTGACAAATGAACTCTGTCGGGGCAGGTAGTTCCATATTGCTTTCTGCCATGGAAATACGATGTGACCACACTGCTCCTAAGGCAAACATTATTCCCTCAGAATAGGAAATCCCTCAGTCTGGTCCAAGTTATAATTTGCACATTCCAACCAGTCATGCAATGAAAAGTTAAAGAGAAGCTTGTAGAGGAAGTCAAGCATATTGGTTTATGTTTTGTGATACACGGCTCAGTATTAAGCACTGGAAAATAAGATGTATATGATATGAAGAGAAATCCCATGTGCGTTTGAATACTTCTTACACATAAGGGCTTTTTAATAATAAATTAGAATGACATAAAAGGAGAGCTGTAGTATTCATAATGTGCAAAAAACCTGTCACTTAAATTATCTTCTAAACATAGGTTCTGTTGTTGCACTAAAACTATAATGTAATTGCATTAGTTTCATAGCAATTATCATGTGTATAACCTTGGTCAGCGTTAACTAACGTGAAAGGCAGTAACCTCTGTATCAACGCATTATGATCCATCGAAATATGAAATTATATCAAATACTTGGCTTGTTTATCATTATTGGCCTATTATTAATTTAAAATGACAATTATAATTAATACTGTTAGGCTTTAGGCCTTGAAAAAATGCATGACACTCCTCAGATAAATAATCTGCCTATATTGTATTTACAGAAATAAACAAGTCGTAAGCTCTTTTACAGAATAAATGAAGGGCTAGTCTATGTCTTGCTTTCAAGAAGTCCTTTACATTACATTTCAGAGATCTATTGAAGAAGTAGATGATCATGTAAGTCTTCAAACTTTGTACTTTCAGAGGTTCACAAGCTGAATACTCAACAATTTTTTTTAATATTTTCTGTTGAATTCTTTCCATTCAGGATTAAAAGCATCAGGCTAGACGCTTCTGGAGGAATCTTTTACAGAAGCTTCAAATTTGTGAGGTTAAGACGTGGCAAAGCTCACAAAATTTGGACTTCTGTTGACTTTCTTTAAACATAAAGGAAACATGATGTGCAATAGTCAAGCCAACTTCCATTGGAGATCCTAAATATGGTATACTATCCTTATTTCAGGAACCAATTCTGATTTTCTTTTTTCTCTTTTCTCAGTGTTGGTAAAATGTGCATCTGCCCTCTGTTTTTGTGTCAATATTACCACTACAGTGATCCAAAGAATGGATTTCTAGATTTTATCAGTCTTATATTGCATAGCAGAAAAGGATTGTTAGCTTGGAGTGCAATGAGTGGAAAATGCCAGGCTTATTTTCATAGAGACAGATGGCGACTGCAAACAGTGCCATCCATCCTACCTTTCTGTGTATGACTTTATGCAGAGTGTGACTTGAACTCATCCTTGTACGTTGGAATACCTCACAAGCAATGCTAAAGAAGAAGAAAAGAGAGCCAGCAATGAATTTCAACTAGCGCCTCTTAAAGAAATCCAAATATTGTAATATGTCTTCCACCCTGCTCCTGCTAAACTGCTGTGACTCTGCATTGTCTCCAGTGACATACAATGTTTAGAGCTGAGACTCAAAACACGACTTCAAAGGCTAAAATCCAACTAGAATTGATAGTTTAATTCCAGGGACCTGAACACTGTTTTACCTCTTGTTAGCCAGAGGAAATGGAATGCAATGACCTTATGCCTAAATCATATGACTTAAGACATAGGAGTCTTCAAGGAGTAAATATTCTTGAAATAATAATTAAAATGGGGATTTTACACCGTTCACTTAAAAAAAGAAAAAGATGATTTAAAAAATAGTTGGCATGGTATTTTTAAGTTTTATTTTGGTTTATATGTGTGTACAGTTAGTTACACTGAGAGATTTTATTGATAATCTTACAAGGTCGTTTTCTTGGAAAAAAAAGTCCTGCAATGAAAAAAATCCCCTTAAAAATGTACAGTTACTCTGAAATTGAGGCAAGCACAATTTTTAAATTAGAGAAGTAGCATTTTGTTAATTGGCATGCTCACATTAAGTATTTAAGATTATAATTAATTACTTTCTATACTCTTAATTGAAACATTACAACATACTTGGTTACTATTTAATTAGGAAACACATTAATTATATATTAAGGTCTTCAATTGTTTATACAGCCAAGCGTCCCCTTTGAAGGGAATTCAGCAGTAAACAAGCCAAGGCTCAGCGGAGCATTCTGGCATGAAGATGCAGCAACATCGTGGTTGTTGTGACTTACTTTGATTTGCATGGGCTGAGCAGTGATCAGTGAACAACTTCACGGGGATTCAGGCTGCCCTGCTCAGATGAGCCACGAGAGCAGGCGTGTCCCAGTGCACTCGGGATGCGTTTTGCCTGCGCTCGCCCAGACGCAGGCAGCGCGCAACCAGGCGGAAAGGTGCCGCATCAGCGGTCGCCACAGAAAGTCCTCAATGCATAATAAAGGAAAGGAACCAACTGCAAAGGAAACAAATTTCCTGCCTTCAATTTTTTTCTGGTGTAGTCTATTCTAGTTCTCTTAATATTTATTGTGAAAAAAAAAAAGAAATTAAAAAGGGATAATAGTAGCTTTTCGCAGGTATATTTAAAGCACTTTTCCCTTCTGAGGGGCAATAAATTTTGATAATTTAATCTCCAGGTGTATATGGAATTCTTGTATGAAAGGGAAAATAAGTTTAAATATCCTGGATGGTTATACACAAGAAAATCTCTTCTTTAGAAATGCACTGAACTAAAAGAAAAGCCAAATAACCCCAAACAAGTAAATGAAATAGCAAGACCCAAGTGACAAAAGTCTCTCAGCAAGATGCGGTCTTTATGAGAGATAAAATTTACAAATACTTTAGCAGAAAAAAAGAAAATAAGTTCAAAATTTTTGTTAGTCATAAAGGTATCATAGTAAAAAAAAAAAAAAATTTTTATTATCTTGGGCATTCAGTGTGAGTTCCATTGAGGTTGACTTCATACCATACTTGACCCAAAGAGACTATATAAGGAAAAAAGTTTTATTTTCTCCATTGTACTGCTGAATATTTTTCATTTTTTTACAAAGTGTGTACAGTCCTTTTCATTTGTATTTCCATTCTTTTATTTTCTGATCTCTTTTCAAATATAATAAGATATCAGCTCTAGACTAAATATGTTAGGATTCCTTTTCCAGCTTCGATCTCCCTAGTTTTGCTGACATTTTTCTGTGTGCTTGGATTCCAGAAATTTTGTCATCTCTGCCAGGAGACAGGGGAGTGCATGGAACTAGGAGACTTGTTAGCTAGACAAGATTTGACTGAATTCCAGTGCAGAGCCAATTCTGTGCTTCTTGCTATGGCTGAAGGATGATACATTAGCTGACAGTGCTATTGGTATGTGCACAAACCTTGTGAAGCTTTCCCTCAACACAGGAGAGAAGTGGTTCCCAAAGTCATACACTAATGACACAAAAAAACACAAAGCCAGGAGAAAAAAGGTAACAAAAAAATTCCCCAGAAAATACAAATAATTTTTAATACACAGAAAGTTCAAAACTGATACCCTGTGTAAAATCCAGTCTTTGCCTGGAAGGTGAGACATCTCTTGTTACTGACTTTAAGATTAAGATTGTGCTGCTCAGTCCTGATTTAAAGGAAATCGTAGACCTCAGTTTGAATTATATCTTCCACTGAAATGGAAAGTTCGTCTAAGTTTGCTCAGCTTTTCCCTCAGGTATGATTAACTAATTTGTGCCAGAAATCAATACAATTCCAAATAATACAATTTTATGTAAGAACTATAAAAGAAAAAATATTCTATTAAACTGGTAAACCTGGACAATTCAAAGGACATGGTACCAAAAAGAGGCTAATGCTCAATCAGTTTGAATTCCTGCATCTATCTCCATCAGAACAGTCAAGAGTTGGCTCCTGGAGAAGCCATGATGATCATATCAGAGAAACTTCTTTGGTAGGGAGGCAGACAGGTGGGAATTGACAAGTAAAAATATTTTAGGAATAACCTAAGATTTTGGGCCAATTCTTCTTTGCTAAAATTATAGACTATGGCAGAAGTTTACAAAAGCTATCATCAGGATCTAAGTGACTGAAAAACAGCATTAGCCCATTAGCCTTTAATCCAACATAACAGAGAGCAAAGCAGGGGTACTTCTATTAACTTCAAGGTCTGCCTGTCTCACAGATTATAGTGTGATAAGTCTGGATTTACGTTACACTAGTCGCTCTGTTATATATTATTTTATTTATACACACATATATGTACATATACACTATAATATATATACAGCCTTTTACTCTGTGACAAAAGCGCAGCAGGACACCCATCACCCAAAGGGAGTAGGTTGCTCTACCTCATATTTAATGTGAGAAAACAAACAAGAGAAGTGGTTTCTTTTCAGTAATGGCTAGACTGATACAAATTCATTACATGCCTTACAATGACTTTTCTTTATGTCTGTTCCTGTGGGAACACAAATTGACTCTCTCATATTTACATAGCTATAAGGATTTATATTTTGATTTATTGTGGATAGGTTTCAAAAGATTCTACATCAACTGCATTGGGGACTTGTAGTTAACTGAGTCAAGAGTGAAATTCAACCATGATTGTGTATAAAGCAGTGAAAGTGATGTTACACTATCAGGGACATACTATTATAGTATTATTGTACTGCAGAGTATTTCTCAGTCTTATTATGCACTGGGTTTAATGTGTCATTAGATACAACACCATTCAAAAATATTTAGAAATAGGTGAAAAATGGATTTAGTTAAAATCTAAACAATGCAAATTATGAAGAGAAACTGAAATACATTAATTTAAATTCCAGTTACATAAATGTGCTAGGGGCTTTGCTCTCCCTTCAGATATTTCTGTCATCACAGATGACTAGGATTCTAGGGAGCAGGTCTTTTCCTCTCTGGAGCTTTATAGTTGAGTTTGTGTATGAGTCACTTTGCCTCTTCTTTAACTGATTTAATAAAAACCTATAGAAAATAATATTCGGACACTGAGCTTGTCCCAAAAGACTAATAGAGACTAGATATTTCATGATCAAAATTGTTTTTTACTCAAAGCCCCAAGATAAAATATAAATATATAAACCTGCTTCACTACATGAATCTACATATTTCTCTGTTTTACTGTAAGTGTATATAAATTATGGCATGAAAAGCCTCTAATGCTTAAAATGTCATTTTAGTTCTAGTGAAATTTTTACAAAACCAATTCAAGAGACACACATTTTTGCCTCAAGATATTACAATGCAACCCTATCTTTCTGAAATCAGTATGATTAGATTAAAATAACTGGTTTTGCATGCCACAATACATGGTAGTTATCATTGCCAGACACAAATGCCATCAGTCTTTTAAGGGGATCCCTAGACATGAAACCTAGAAAATGCACTCTTCAGAATATGTCATGATATTGACTATCCACTTATTTAAAACAAACTTTTATGATGTAGAATATTGTTTCCATTGTGCAAATTCAAAGGCTAATACATATTTTGAAATTGTATTCAAAATGGTGTTTATTAGTATCTATTTTTCTTCTTTCTTTATAATCTCTGTTGAATCAAAAATAATAATTCATATAATTTATAATAATAATAAAGCTGTGAACTGGATGTCAGGTTTGCTTTTTGATATCAACAGGAAATACAATTTAGTGAAGAAGGATGTGTGAAAAAATTGAGTGAAAAAAACTTGGATGGGTGTCTCTGTCATGAGGACACCTCCACTGTCTCACCAAGGTGCCCTGGAGTGCATTTGGACCTTTTACTTCACTACTGTTCCTGCTACAGGCAGCAGAGAAGGAAGGCCATATAAAGGAATTTGTGTAAAATTTGGCCTACAGATCTCAGTCTACAGGAATCCTCTGAATTAGATAGTCCAAAAATTATAGTCTTAACATGTAGAGCAAGGCATGATGAATTTGTTTTAAAAAAATAAAATTTAGCAGGCTTTCAAGGATAAAACTATTAATATTCAGTAATTTCAGTTAGAGCAATTCCAGAGAACTATGTAACTACAGACAGGATACAATATTAATCTGAATTTACAAAATAGATGTTTCTGTCACATACAGAATCACAGAGGGAAAGAAGACAAAAAAATATTTACCATCTAAGAGAGAGAGCAGGTCGTGAAAAACAAAAGCCACCTGCCAAATAAGATCTTCAGGAATGTAAATATACATCTTTGCCAAATTTACAGCTGTTCATAGAGGAAAAGCATGATGAGAAAATTCATCAGCAAAGAGACACTTTCCAGGGAGGAACATTAGAAATCAGCAGATAATCTTTACACTTAAATAGGCATATTATAAGCAGAAATGAAAGAATTTAAATTAAATTTTAAGGTTAAATTTTCAAACCAGAAGTCTTAAACATTAAATAATTTTTTTATATTCCACTTTCAATGCCTACAGTGAGATCCTTTTTAACTACTTAGGTCACTCAAACTGTCTCCAGTGGCCATTAGCTACCACAAAATTTCGGGAGTTGAATTTCAGGGCAGGTAACAAGCCAATCTTTGTCAAGGACATAGAATCTGGATTGCTATTATATTTCTTACAAAACTGGAGAAAACACAGTACAGAGATATTCCAAACCTGATCTCTGAGCTACCAACAGATTCTTGAAAATCCCTAGGAAGCCCCAAAGTGACTTAAAGACAGCCTTGCATTTCTTGATCCAGTTACAAGAACATGTACAAAAAAGACCCTTTTTCATTCTAAATAGCTATTTGGCTGATGTTTTGCTACCAGTTACTCAAAGTATCAACTGCATCTTTGTGATATTGTAAGGAAAGGGGTATCTCTGTAACCCTGGTTCCCAGTCCTCCCAGATACTTCATTTACTTTATGATGATAGAAGATAATTTGGTCTATCTTTCATATTATTTCTTGATTAAGGGGTTGTTCCCACTTATGAATGAAGCAATTTTAATGTGTTCATGTTGATTCACTTTGCATTCTATTTTGGCAATTTGAAATAACCTTGCTATTGCAATTAGTAAATAGTAACACCTCTTTACACTTGACAACAGAGATCACTGTAAATGAGAATCATACAGAGTGTAAAGGTAGCATAAACTGATGAAACATCACATAGGAGGAATTCAGTACAAGATATGCCTTAGAAATACATAAAAAGAGTAAAACAGGTTTAGTTGAAAAAAAAAGTTTAATATTTGGTTGAATTTTTTTTCAACTAAAATTTAAAAAGAATTTTAAAAATATAAAGCATGTTTGCTACTGTATTTGTTTTTGCTGACCAGTTTTTTACCTGTATTTTCCTCCTGGATTTATTCTCCTTCATCTATTCATATCAAAGCTTCTTCAACATTCCTAAAATGGAGGTCTTCATTTTACTGCAAGTCAGTGCCAAGTCCAAATACTTCTTAAGATTGCTCTGTCAGACATTTATGTATCAGTGTATGTGTTTTCAGTGTTCATTATTATTACATTATACAGCATCTTCTAAAAAAGCTTCAGATTACAATGATTGAATCTTTTATCTTATGCTTTTCGTTTGCTGTAGCAAACTGAAACTTCCTCTCTTCTCCTTACTTTTATTACACAGTAGAAACCTCTCAGTGCTTGCAGGGGGAAGATAGGTCTGGAAAAGATATATCTCTCACTTGACTCTTGTAACACACTAGTACTCAAAAGGAGGTCTTTGCACTTCAAAAAAATTTGTACTTGACTGCTTTCCTGCTGTAGAATTCCAGAATGTCACGTATTCCTTTGGAGGTATAAATAATGATGCCCACAGAGACTTAAACATTGACAAGAAGTTGAACAGTTGAGTTTCCACAGCTCCTACTCACTACACGGACATCATAAGCATCTGCTTCATGCCAAGGAAAGGAACAATAGAGAACAAAAGAAAAGGAAGTAGCATTAGGGTCTGCCAGAAATGTCAGCTCTTTATATCTTGTATCTACATAAGCCTCCAGAGTCCACTAACCAAACAGCCGCTGAACGAATAGAGTTTATACATATGCCTAGAGGAAAACCCAGAGGTGACTAGAGGTGGTTCTGAGACATGAAATCCTGCCTATTTACTGTATCACAAAGAGGATTATGAACTACAAGAGCTAGAGACATTCCATGAAACCGTCAAGGGGCAGGATTAAAAAAATAATAATAAAAAAAAAAAAAAAAAAAAAAAAGGGCCTTAGATACGCAAACACCTTCACGCAGATGTTATTTGTCCATTGTCTATCCTCCATGCACGTTAGACTGCTCCTGCTACAAAAAAGAGTGGTGTCTCCTCAAGCAGTGTTTGGCAGTGGTTTGGTAATTGGATAGGTTTATTGGCCATGTCAGTGAGGAGCAGTGCCTGAGAGAGCACTTTCTTTTTTTCCACACCAGTGATATTCTAACCAACCTTACATTTTACACATCTTTATGCTTTTCAGTTTTATTTGTACCTGTATTTTCCTTCTCCTTTCACAATAAAAATGAACAGACTTCCTGTCATTATTTGTTGTTAATGCCTTTTTTCAGGATGTGCCCAAGATGAATTTTAAAAATGAAATTTAAATTCATTGAACTTTAAATTATTACAGTATTTAAAAAGAAGAAAAATAATGTTACTAAAGTTCTGATATCACAGAGTAATGGATATGGAGAGAAAAAAATTAATTTAAAAATTAAATAGTAAAATTTCTTTTTAGAGGTCTCATTTTTGTCATAAAATTACTGCGTTTTACAGACTGCCTTTAAACACAGCTTATTGTTATATTTCATAATTCAGCTTTCAATATTCTCCATCAAACCAAGCACATTATAGATTAGACTGCTTTATGTAAAAATGTATCAAAAAAAAAGGCCCTGTAAATTTTGTAGCCATGATATATGGACCTCACTTGAACTTTTTTTTTAGAAAGCGAGCATTATACTTTCCAGTTACTATTAGCTTGATACATATGATTAAATTTGAGCAGCAAACAACAAAATATATTTACTGCAGGTTCTGACCCCTGTTTTTCCACTGCCTTGAGAGATCAGACCTGAAAAAGGGTTTGCAATTTGGCAGCCTACCTCAAAATTTCCCCTAGCATACCTGGGAATACAGGAAAAGTTGATCCTCTGATAACACAAAGAGGGCTGCACTAACTCTAATGAGAATAAGTAAATTAAGGGGAAGAAGACATGAAAGATTGGAGGTATGATACAAGAAGTAACAAGATTATGCTGATATATTCAGATTATTTATTAAATTTTACTTAGCATTAATACATTTTTAATCTTGGAGGGAAATGGGCAACTGCAGCTGAGTCTCTAATGTTTCTGATGAAAAGCCTCAAAAATTATTATCTTTTGAAATAACTTTACATAAACCTAAGGTTTTCCCTGAATGTGAAGATTTTTTTTGTTTGGGATAAGATTCTTGATTTTAAAAAATGTTTTACAGTTATAGTTAAAATTTCATGTTTGATGTGCATAAAATAAATTTTATTACTGATATACTCAGATGTTGGTTTACTAATTAAATCTTTGATTGGCAAGTGACATGTGAACTTCTGACATCTATTAAACCTCATCAGTATTTGTCAGCATAATTTAAAGGGGCAAAGATATTAATTGCTAAAAGCAATGACCTTAAGCTAAAAAATTTTGAACAAAGATTTCACAAATAATTAAGACTCCTAAAACACTTTTTTTTTGTTGGGATCTAATATAGTCAGGAGAAAATATAGTCATCACACCCAACCCAAAATTTGGTTTTAATTAATTATCCAAAACCCTTTAGACTCCTCAGATCAAAGCAAATATTTTTTTAAATAAATTTTCAAGTCTGTTTGAGTCCTTCTGGATTTTAATTTTACTATTATGTTTATTCTAAATAAAAGGTAAATATATTTTTTCCTCTGTAGAATTTAATTGTTTTATAAAAAGTGAAATAAAATGATCTGGAGGAAGCCCTTAAATCTGCTTTTCCCATCACTGGAACATGAAAAAATAATGCTCACAACAAAAATATGGCCAACCAAAGGAGATTATTTTATATAATGGAATTTTTCTCATCTTTCATTCTCAGATAACCTTAGATTTGGTTTCGGCTGCCAATAAAATTCTGTCTCTTAGGTTACAAAACAATTGTCAGACAAAAAATTGAAGGGAATTTATCAGTTGTATTGTGAAGATTTTGTCCTATAAAGACCTTTCTACATGCTGCAGAGGAACTTATGATTAAAACCTTTCAGCAACATTCAGAAGCCTTGGTTTTTTAACACTTAATGTTGTTACAGCCATCTGAATGAATTTTGGAAGTCATTTAGATCTGGGCAAATTCTCAAATGTATTCCTTGCTTTCATTCTGTAAACCAAGGTTCTCAGATATGTCTCAGGTGAGCATGTGCTTATGCATTTCCCTATTTCATGGCTATCTGCCTGTGGCTCAGATCCTGAACTGCAAAAGACAAGTAGCAATACTTATTATACCTGTGAGAATAAGTCTGTCAATACTTATTCAGTTACTTGAGTGACAGATTGCTTAGATAATAAAGAGAGATACAAAGTGGACAAAACCTGGTTCCTTTTGTTGGGTCTCGTCAAATTCCTGATAAGGATTAAGGTCATAGAGATAGACTCTCAGATATCTTGCAGCCTCTAATGGGACTAAAAGACCTGGGATCACTTTATTATTTCATGAGTCCAAATTCTTGCTTTGGTCAGTAGAGTGGTAGAAGTTCTTAAAAGGCATAGATAGACAAAAAATATGTAATCAAAATCAGCTCTGGCACCAAGAACACATCTTTATCAATAAAAACTGTGAATTACTCCATCTATATTCAGTACTATGGGGGTGGGGGAACTATGGTGTTTGTTTTGTTAGTTTTGTTTCTATTCCTTTCTGTTCCATTAGATGCATTGGCTTTTATTTAAGTGCTTGCTTGGAATTCACATTTAGAGAAAAGTACTGTTACCATCTTGAATTCTACTTTATTCTGGGTCTAGTATAACATGGACCCAAAAATTAAGAGTTCTGCTTGTTTTTCTTCTTTCAAGGGTGTACCAGCAGAAAGAAGGGCTCAGGTGTGTTGCAATTCATATACATCCCAGGCATGTATGCATCAGGTACCTGGAAGCTGATTACTCTTGGGTGGGTGCACATTTGGGTCAAGGAGATTTGGAAGTTAAGTTAGAAAGAAAAGAAACGGCATGTGAATATCAGATATGCTATGTTTTTGATAAAATGCTCATGCCATTGTTCTAGTAAATTTATTTCTATATATACAATGCAGAATTCCTAATATTGGCCATCTGGACTAAAAAGCAGATTAAATATGAGTATATGATGGACCCCAGAGAAAATCACTTTGGGGAGTTTTTCAATTGTATATTTCTCTCATGGAAAACACAGAACATTTGTGTTTCACTCTGAGATCTGACAGATAGATATATTTATTTATCGTGAATGATGCTTTTAAAATTGCAAGCTGGATTGCGTGGTATTATAGGGAATGGCTTTGTATAGAGCAGTCAAGCATAAGGAAAACAAATATAATGAAAATGAAAATGTTAGCCAGTGCTATTTTGCACATCTCCCCTAAAAAGGACAAACAGTTTTCTGAACACTTGGAGGACTTTAAGGGCCTACTAAACAGTAATCTTGACAAACAATTCCTTTATTTTTCATAGACTTAAAACTGGGATATCTGTTCCTCTGTAAGTCTACTGTGTTCTTATTGACCTATATTGATCCCAAACTTTTTCAACTTTTTCATCTCTGTCTTCAGATTGAGTCACCAGTGTCAGTATTACTAACACCTGAGTAGGTTGGTATATTTAATCTAAATAACTTTATCATATTTTTCTATTGCCCATATGACAGAATCTCCAAGAAATTACTGCAGCTGTGCTACTATGAAGTACTAGGCATCCCATGGAAAGGTGCTCAGCATCCACAAACCCTGTGGGTAGAACATTCAGCATCTATCAGAATCAGGTTCTTTGCCCTTAAAGTTGCAGCTTTTCAGCAGAATGAAGGCACATTGTCCTACAGCTATAATATTGCTCCATAAAGGAAATTCTGGAGAAGTTTTTTAGCATTTGAAATGATGATAATATTAATTACCTCTGTGTTGTTATTTATTACATCTATTGAATGCACTGAAATAATATGTTGTAAGCTGTGTTTAGGTCAGCATAAACCTTTGTAGCTGCTGATGTACCTTACAGGAGGGCCAACGACTTTTTATTTCTTTAAATGCAATTTAGAAGAAAGAGAGAAAGTTATCTCCTAGGGCAGTTTATTTACCAGAAAGGGACAAGAAACCCTAAAGACAAGTCTATCAAAGCACAATTTTCCCAGAGAACTCAAAATGGAAGGTAAGAGAACACAGCTATTTTGTAATAAAGTATTATTTTGTAATAAACTATGTTTAAGATGCAGAAAAAGCTAAAAAGAAAAGAGAGTTCACTCTGTAAGGAGATAATTAGGTTTTATTATTGTTTACCACTGTGCTGGTTTGAAAGCAAAACCAGTGAGACTCCCAGTCAGAGATACAATTTAATAGAAGAAGAGAGGAAAAAAGGTGAAATAAATGGAATGATACAACCTAACACCCTGTTGGTCAGGGTGTTTGAAGCAGTCCAGAAATCCTCCTGGAGCAGCAGATGTGGTTCCGCTGGAGCAGAGATGATCCTGAGAGAGAAGGGTCCGGTGATGATGAGAAGGGTCCAGTCTTCCTCCAGGAATCCAGATGAGATGTTCTTGTCAAAGCACTGATTCCTGTAGAAACATCTGGTAGCTCATCTCCTCTGAGAGTTCAGTGGATAGAAGCTGCTAGTGAGGTCTCAAACCCTGGATTATATCCAGGTGGGAATGCTTGGCTCCTCCCCCTGCGCAGAGCATCTCACAATGGAATGATTTCATCCTATGAGTCATGCAAATGGATCCTTGATGGCCCATTAAACAGAGATAATGTCTTCCGGGAAGGCATTGTTGGGCTCATTAACAGAAGATAAGGAGAACACTGCCCCACCTTGGCTCCAACGGCTCATGGGGATAGAATACATACCTTGGGCACAATTTTACATTGTAACCTAGGACAACCACCATATCTGCTAATTTTATTTTGTCTTCATAGCAAAGTTGTGATATTGGACTATTACAATTTTAAATGGCAAATTTTCTTTATGGTGGCAGTTACATAAATTTCTTATAAGAACTGTATTGAGTGTCACAAGGAATTTTATAATGCAGATAATTTAATGTCAAGCTCCACATGAGTTTGTCCACTTACAGCCAAATTTCACAGCCTGGAGTCCTCTTCAGGTGCAGTAGAATTTTTTCAGAATATGATCAAAAAATTCTTTCTGTCCCAGCACTGCTGTCCACAGTGTATTTTCTAAATACTTCTCAGAAAATTTATTTGGCTGTTGATACCAAAGATTTCTTCACAGGTTATGGATCATTTACAGCAAATTAATTTTGAAAGAATTTTTTTAAAAAATTGAATAGTTAGATCAAACCTGAATCTATACATCTATTTTGTCAATCTATTTTTGACAAAATGTGTCTGCAGGGGTCTGGATCCATAGGTAATACCTTCTTCTCCCTATCAATGTGATAGTCTGCTGTAGCAAATTACTGCTTAGTGTGGCCAGGCAAAAGGGATCCTGTGATTTGCAGTATATAAAATATTTTGAGCAAGACTGAAAAAAACCTCCAAAATATATCCAAAGCAAGTTATCAACTACTACTGATTTGTCATGTTTTGGGTTTTTTTCTTGTTTGTTTTAATTATCTTTACTAATTCTGCAGTTTTAAATTGCACAGACACATTTTGGATCACAGCAGGAGGTGTCTTCTAAATGAGAATGGCTATTGGATAAAATTGTCACAGTGGCATCTCATTATTAATCTTATAAGGAATGACAGAATATTCTGAGTTGGAAGGGAGCCACAAGGATCATCAAGTCCAACTCTTAAGTGATGTGCCTCAATTGTACAAGTTGAGTATGGTAAACCTCAACAAAGATACATAATTGTGTTTCACACATGAGGAAGGAGGCAGAAGAGCTTTCCTGTGCTGACCAAGATGTAAATATCTGAAATGTCATATTGGACTACTCTTGCTCTGCTCCTGAAACAGCAACACAGGCCGTTAGTGCATTAGCCACACTTCTAACATACATTGGACAAATTTTTAAAGGTTTAGTGTGACACTGTATACTAAACTTCCTTCCCTCTTCCATTTACATCCAGCTCAATGCCACACTTCTAATCTTCAAAGCTCTGCCAGTATGGCTTTAGGCTAATTCAATGATTGCCTGCCATGGAACAATATGACTTTCCAGACAGTGATTTAGGAAATAAATATGTGGTTTTAACGGCGCAAGACAGAGTTAAAACTGAACTCAGAATTTTCTATTTGTACATGGAACACATTTAAAAAAGAAATGAAAATTACCTCTATAGTCTGCAAAACCAAGTGCCAAGGCTCAAATATTTACACTCCCTTTCCAAAATTTATATCTTATTTTGGCAAGAAATATTTAGAACTTTCCAGAAGCAGTATTGCATTAGGAAATATTTTGGGAGCTTTTTGATTGTTTTTTGTGCTTGTTTACTTTCTCAGCTTTATCTAAGATTTATTTTTTTCTTTAAAATTTGTATAGTTTTTCAAACACATAGGCACAGAAGAGCTTCCCACAGAAATAGGGTTTATGATATTCAGGTCTCTTAAAATTACTGACAAAATTGCAAAAGTTTTCTAATACTGCTTATCTCTACAGATCTAGTCCTGACAGAATGATTGAAAAAACCCCTATTGACTATAGATAATGTTATCATTAAAGAAAGCTGGACAGATCTTACATCACTGTAAGGACAAAACTATTATACATTGTTTCATATAAAGCTATCATAAGCAATCAAATGTATTTTTGAATCTTTGTGTAATTATTTACATTAAGGCAGAAAAAATGAATAACTATTTAAGAATGAACCATCTAGAAATTGAAAATGGCAGATGTATATTCATTTTTTTTCAGAAAAAATGTAACAGTAACATAATTTTAACAGCCTTAAAAAGAGGTAATAGTAAAGTGTCTGACATAAAATTTAAATATTTTTAAAGTTACACTGGAAAAAATAAGCTGAGCAATATATAGTGCAATTGATGTAGCTAGAAATCTCATAAAAACATAGCAAAATGTGAGTACCACAGAGTTTGTGTATGATATGGTCGTGTACTATGATCCCTGGTTTTCTGCAAGAGTTCAAGCTAGAACTGGAGTGGGCTCAATCACTGGAAAACACTCTTTTTAGACTGCCCTACAGCTGTGGTTGCACACATTTTTTCACCCTTCTATGCTGCCATAGTAGTACAAAAAAAGATCCACCAGGTTTAGAGTTCACCTGGACCTTTGCTTCAGCCACTGGGTTCAAATAAGGCCTTATGAGCAGCTAAAATGTAGCTGCTTAGTTATCAAGTGCACAAGTAGCAGCTGACAATATTAATACCTTCATGACTTAGGTATCAGACAGACTTCAACAGGCAGTCAGTTAAGGCATTGAGATCAGGAGTCATTCTGTACGTAGTGTATTACATCAAGTGGGTCCTTGTACAGCTGAGCATTGGTGGCTTCAGAGTAGCCAAATTTAGATTATGAAACAGGTCATAACTGTCTCTCCCTACAATATGACTCCTTAGGCATAGTGGTGATCATCTGCAGCAAAAGAGTTAGATGTTTAGAGTGTTTATGTGACACTAAAATAACAGCTGACGAAATTATTTCTTCAGAAAATATCAAAGAGAGAAAATGGCTTGAGGATAATGAATGAATATTGTAGCGTTAATCCACGCTATATTTTAAAACTAACTAGCAATGTGATTGAAGAGTTAATTAAAGGTAAAATGTTTCTCCAGTAAATTGTTTTGTGCATCTGATAGCATGAGATTAGCCACTCAGGCCCTGGTTTACCCATAAAGCCTTTAAGTTCATAGCTTGCTTAGAACATTTGTAATCATCTGTCTAATATGTTTGGGTGTTACTAAACATAAGTCATTGAAAGAGTTACTTTTACTTGAATAAATGTCCACTGGTTTTGTAAACTGCCTGTTTCTAAACCTAGGCTTGGACTGATGAATGCCAGAATTGTTTTTTCTGAAACTAGCTGTATAGCTGCGACTTCAAGGAATAAGGCAAGTTTTCTGTTTCTATCACTGTAAGTTTGTCTGATCAGAGCAGCACTGAGTCAGATCAAATAGATTAGTACTAACGCCATTCTTTCCAGCCAGTTAGCTGGTGTTGAATGACTTTAGGGAAGGTGGGAATGGGATGTGATTTTTTAATTTTTTTTATTATTATTATTACTATTTTTATTTTTTTTTATTATTTTTATTTTTTTTATTTTTATTTTTATTTTTTAATTATTTTATTTTTTAATTTTTATTTTATTTTATTTTATTTTATTTTATTTTATTTTGGTAACACCTGTAACAACAAAGTAGGTAAAATCTGTTCGCGGAATTCTTTAGCTTGCATGTATCAAACTAATAAAATGGCCCCTGGGTAAAGTCAGTTTGTGCACCTTTGTGGTGTATTTTGGATTTTTACTGCTCCATTGACTTTCTACGGCAGAAGGTTAAGAAAATAGCATGACTGTCTTGGGTCAGGTTAAGCATAATACAAAAGCAAAAGACTCACTTCTCCTTATGCCACACCAATAGTTTCTGTTTTCAGAGGGCTCTACTCTGTTCATAGCCACAGAAAAATATGAACACTTTTTTTTTCTTCATGTTTTTCGGGCCACATCTGTAAGGCTGCATCCAGTTTGAAACTCCCAAAGCAAAAGACATGATGGAGAAGTGGGAGGGAGTCCAGTGGATGGCCACCAAGATAAATAAGGGGCTAGTAGTGCACAGGGTATGTGAAGAGGTAGAGAGAATGTTTTTTGTTTTGTCTAGAAAAGAAAATAGGAGAATAACACTGAATTTTTCTACTTTATAAAGGTAAGATTGCGCAGAAGAGATGCTGCTATTCAATCATAACAATAACACCCAACTCAAAGTTTAAACAGCTAAACCCTATAGCAGTGTTACAGAATATTCAGTTTTGGAGATATTTGAAACTTGTCTAAGCACAAGTCTGAACAATCTGATCTGACTTAGAAGGGAAATTTGTAATTCATCTAGAGCAATCTCCTGCCCAAAGTAGTGGTAATTTCTAACTGAATTTTTTTATATTTCTGGAAAGTCTATTTATTCTTTGATTTGGAGTCTGCTTGTGTAAATCCTTGTGATACATGAGTTCCCAAAGAAAGCAGCAGTGTTAATCTTACTTTGTGAATGGAAAGGATGCCATGTATAAGCTTCTTGATCATTAACATATTCAAGACTAAAAGATCATATCAAATACTGTTTAATGAATATAACCAAAATATTTGACAGAAACTTGGGTTTCTTTTGTAGCTTGGGAGGGTACTTTTATTATTTTTATGGATCAAGTCCCTTTTTGGCTCTTTACCATTTACATAGAGACATTAAGCATATATCCTTAAAGGTCTTTCATACCTCACTGTGTTTGGATAAGGGTAACAACAATGTTCATTCATTCCCAAATTCCATCGTTTCCCTTAGAACATTTTTTTCCTTATGAAAAATTTTATTTGCTGTACTCTACTGAAGAAACCTGCAACTGTGATGTCTTTTTCCACCACCAAAAAACATGTTGATGTCAGATACTCCCAATACATTTAAGGTTTTTAGCTATTCATAGTTGCCTTGACTGGCTAACAAAGAAGATCAGATCTGAATTCAAACTGAGCAAAGTGAATAGATACATTTAAAATGTTCTGGAATAGACTAGACATACTCTGTCTTGTCTCTGATATTTTAGATGTGACCCTATATATCTCCTTTCTCTTGTGAAACACCAGAATTTGATAAACGGACAATTTAAAGAGCGTAAGTAATATCCTGCCCTGCCTTCTATGAACACCACAATTAACCTGATTCATGGGACATGGGTGTCATGAAATACATTGTTTGACAAGCACCCTAATTACTTATACTAACAGCAAGTCTGAAGACTGCAGCTGAAACCAATCTGAACCCTATATATCATAAAGTTTGCTGTAGGGTTTTTTTTTTCACAGTTTGCCATTCTTTAGAGGATAAAGACTTTTTTGAAATTTTTTAATCTATTTTTTTAACCTCAAATTTTATAAAGTTTCAGATGAACTTGAGATTACATATTTATACAGAGCTATGTCTGGAATGGAAAATGAAGCTTTGAATTTTGGATAGGATACTGAGATAGATATCTTAAAAATGAAAAAAAGAGCCACAGTGGTATTTTTATTATTTTTTTTAATACAGTTCTAATCTTCAACTGTGTACAAAGCTGTTTGGTACAGACATTTAATTTTCTTTATATATCATTGAAGTGAATATAGTACTTATTCTTGAACTGTCACAACAATCAGAAACTTGGTGTTTATATTGCAGCCTCTTCCCATTCTTTCTGATTCCAAATGCTTTCTTAGACTAAAGAATTTTGTGTGCCAATGTAAATGACATTAAGAAAAATTGCAGAGAAACCAAGCATTTGTTTTTCCTCTTCAAAAGGGTTTTCATCACCAGTAATACTGTTGTTTGAAAGACTGTATTACAGCTTCCCTAAATCTCTACAGTTTTAAAATATAATTTCCACTGGGGGCTTGCTTGAATACATAGAAAAATTTTTGGACTTTTAGCTATCCAATGACCCAGATAAACAATTTTGTGGTTTATATCCACTTCATTTGCCAATATCTTTATCACCAAAACAAACAAAAATTAGTAGCTGAAGTTATTTCCCAGGAACAAATCTGAATTGGACCTCAGAATAAATTTCCATCCATTTTGATTATTTATCATTTGTGTTACAGCAAACTCAAAGTACGAAAGACAATTTGCTACTTTCAAAGAAGATTAAATATTTTTAAAAATCCAATGGATTTTTAAGGAAGAAATAAATACTCTTAAAGCTTGATTTTGACTTAGAGTGTTGCGAAAAGATGTCCGTGACAACTGGTAGAAAGGTTAGGTATATCAAATAATTTATTCTGAAAAAATATTTTATAATTTGTGTCTTCATTATTATAATCAGATATAATTACACTTAAATTATCTAATTATTGGCAGCATTTATATTCAGAGCTCAAGCTATACATTAGCTTCAAAGTAACTAAAATAATAAATGTCAAATACGTTCCAAGAAGGAACTGAAAAATTTTACGTGTGTAACAGTGAAGGTAAGAGGGAAGTGTAGAAAAAAAAGCCTATGAAAATGAAACAGGTAGAAATCAAGTCTGGAGAATAATTGGTTAAAGTGGACATTAGAGATTATTATAAACTCTTCCCGAAAGACTTATTTTTAATGTAATAAGATTACCCTCATAAACTATTTCTTTAATCCTAAAGTGAACACAAAAAATGAAAATGCTAAATCTGCATATAGTTATGCTTACCTATGTGAGAGCCATGGTGAATGCTTCTTGAAGGACTTTTCACACAGCCTATTTGTAGCACTCATACAAAATATATTTGTGGGAAAGGATCATCAGTGGTTTAATAGGAAATGCTTTAATTTCGAGGAAACTTAAGAAAAATCCTTCAAACAGAAAGTTAAAAATGAATCTTTTAAGCTGGTTAAAGCAAAACATAATAAGGGAAAAAGAGACTCTAGATAGCAAGTGTATGCAGCAAGGAGCTAGTCCTCAGGCAAGAAAATGCTGAATAATTTCTCCTTCTTGCAGCCTACATCTCTATCCATTAGTGTTAATCTATGCATTAGTGTTAATCTTTGCATCAGCTTTGATGACCACATCTGGCAGAGTAATGGCAGAACCAGGCATATACTTGCAGGTAATTTACCAACATATATTACACCTATAGATTCCACACTTTGATCTGCACCTGTTTTTTCTCACTTTCTTTCATGTGTGAAGATTCATGTTTCTAAATAGGTAGAGCACATTTTTAACATTTTTCTGTGGTTTGATTTCCTGTCTTTTTCACACAGGATGTTTCAGGTTCTATCCCCAAAAAATTTTGGGCATTTTTTGCTAAAAAAAGACCCCAAAATGTTCATAAAACTAAATCAAATCCCTGTGACACTAGAAGTTGCCATGGATAAAATACCTGATTATTTAAAACCATGTATTGTATGCAAAAATGTCTGTATTTCCATGCCTGAATACCTGCTGGTATATCAAGAGTCAGACAATCTGTTTTGTATCTGTTCTAAAACATAATTTACTATGAACATTATGAACCTTTTACACAACATGAAGGCATCCCACGTTTGTGAATCCAGTGACTTTGCAGTTTTGTGTGATCTGAAGTTCCTACCTGTTAGATTTGGTCATTTTAGTATCAGAAAGTAATTAACAAATTTAATGCATAAATAGCTGTATCAAACTTTTTTTCTAATATTGTGTTGACACTTTTACAAGGCAGTGTTGTTAAGATCTGATTATTGAGAGATGCTTCTGCCTAGTTAAGATGAAAATCAAATCATATGCCAAAGGCAATAGTGTGGATTTGATTTTAATAGTAAATGTAAGAGATAGAAAGAAACAGGAATGGGATGGGAAGAGAGGAAGAAAGAGAGTGAGAAGAGACAGAATAAGTAGAAATATATTACCCCTCATGGATCCAGACAGCAGAACTTTCTTCACCCTGCTCTTCTCAGTGGCGGGGGTCCTTGGGTCATTCTTCTGGAAGTAGCAGTTTTATACCCAAATACCTGGGTATCCATAGGGTGGTTGCAGACATTCCCATAACTTGGAGTGATATGTTTATATGTTGCTTCCTTTCCCACAGTCTGTCACTGTTGCAACCGACACAAGAACTCACACCCACACCTTGCGATGTCCGAGGTGGAAAGAAGAAAGACTTTATTTACAGAACCAGCATTTATCGAATTCCAGCAGTGATCATGGATTGGGGGAAGAAAATCTTCTTCTCCAACCACACTGGACCATGCAGCAGTCCATCAACAGTCTCCTCCTTTATGAAAAGAATGTAAACATCTCTAGATTTTACCATAACAAATGGCTTGTTTATATTGAAGTGTATCTGACTCCAAAGACACAGAAGGCTAAAAACAAGACTTTTACAAACTCCTTAAAGGAGACAGGAGAATGGCAAAAACCCAGACAACATGTCACAGTGGGAATTTTTGTCTGGATACGTTAGCCAGGATGTTCTAACCAAAACTCACCTTCTTTAGGCCTTGAATTAGGGCCTTCCTGTTGCAAATTTGTCTCTTCTGTGCTTATCTCAAGTTCACACTGTGGGGCTGATCTTATGGCAAGCTCCTTCTGTGGCCTTGCGGTGTTTGAGGAAATTGTGATTTTTAAGTTCGAGGTATAACCCAATATGTGAAGAGTCATACTAAAGGATTCACTGACACATTGAATAGAACTCTCTGTAAATTCAAGTTAATGAGATAGATGTTCTTGCACTAGGTTTTTAAAGTTGCTGATAGCTGGGATAAGGAGATAGGAGACTATAGTGATCCTTAATCATGTGACTTCGTAAAATATTGAGTTAATACTGACAGTCGTGTATCTTGTGATTCATGCTACTGTTGGTGGCTTATGAACATCACAGTTACTAGAGGGCTGTATCTTTCTAGAGTAGATATTGCTAAGCAGAGGAATTAGGCTAGAATGTGTTAAAATGTGATAAAGACAAAACTCTTATATGGGAACAATTGTTTCAACTTGGGAAGCAAAATTTTACCCCAAACAAGTAAACCAAATATCTTGTTATCAAAAATTATCATCTTTTTCCCTGTTATGCAGATGTCTGTGGAACTTATAAAAAACCCCAGACCACTAATATTCATGTTCTAATCAAGGTGGATCACAGCAAAAGCAGCTATACTCAGAACCTATCAGGAGTTATCACGTTGCAGTTCATTAGAAAATCATTGATCAGTTTGTTTCATAGAAAGAAGAAAGGAATTTTTTTTTACTGTCATCTGCTCTGATTTCAATTTTTCCAGGTTTTTTTGTCTTGCTCTTTTTTTCCCCCTCAAGTATCTTAGATGGTCTTATTCCAGCAAATCATTAAAATTTCTTTTCAAACTACTTTTTTTTTTTTTTTTTTTTTTCAATGAAGAAATTAAATAAGGAAAAGTGTACCCAAAGGGTGGGGCTTTTTGTATTCTTTTTTCACTTCTAGACTTTAATTATACAACATATATTTACATAGTTTTGCTATTTGAGAATATACAAAACTGGGACTTGTTCCAACTCACAATGAAGGCATTATTGCACTTCCCTGAAACAAAAGTTGAAGCTCTGAATGCTGCCACATCAGCAATAAATGAGGCCGATTAATTCTGGTTTTCCTAAAAGGGAAAGTACTTTACAACATGAAAAACATGGATTTAACCAATTGGTTCACATCCTGGAGATACACTATTGGCCACAAGCACTTATGTGGCAATGTGTGGAATGCCATCCATTCATTGCCTTTGCACACAATAAACTATTTTTTTGTTAAGAGTAAACTAAATGTTATAAAAACATATAACTGTCTATAATTTACAAGACAAAAGAAATATTTATCTGAGTATTCTCCTGCCAGCCGTGACGAAATATGGAGGCCAGAAACAAATTAGGTGTATATATATAAACATATATAACTCCCCCAAGTAAATAGGGGTAGTTCTTCACAAAATCCTCCCCACCTCTAAGAACTGAAATCTCAGTTGTATCCTGAAACAGTGGTCATATTTTTGAATTACACATTCCTTTCAACTTTCCATATAGTTTCTCCAGTTAACACATGCATTCCTGCAGACTTTTAGCACTCCCACATCTTGATCCAATGAGCTTAACAGCTTAACTACAGATTGTTAAGAAATACTTGATTTTCTTCTATCTGAATTTGCTATCTACTGCCTTTCCCTGATGCTAGTTTATGATTGGCAAGGAGCAGTGAGCAACTGATCCCACTTAAAAGCTCCATAAAACTATTTATGTTCTCTGGACCACTCTTTTGTTTGTTTAAAGACACAAACTTGGCAGTTTCATGTGTATGTAGAATTACTTACATTGATAAGTATTTATTTATTTATTTATTTATTTATTTGTATCTGTATCTGTGAATATGGACATTAAATATGTGGTTGCTTTAGAAATGTAAGTGGCAATCTTTCACAGAGATTAGATTCACATCTTCCCAAGCTGCCTTTTCTCTTACAGACATTTTGTACTCTACAGGAAATTAAAAAGGCAATAGTCATCAGAGGATTACGCTGCACAAGTAAGCTCTTTACTGACTTTACCCTGATGCAGGTACTCTGTGCCAGTCACCAACCACAGTGCTGTAGAGGGCAGAAGTCATGTTTTCTGTCTGTCTGGAGGCCATGAAACAAAACAGAAGCTAGATAAGTTATCATTTTTTTTCCCCCTGGATAATGTGGCTGTCCTTTACTGCCTTCTGTGATGGGTTGTTAGGATTAGCTAATTTATTGGAGGCCTGTTTTGCTCACGATGTGTGCTCATTTAGTATTTTTTGAGGCTAAATTTTAAACTTTAGTATTTTTTCTCAGATTTCTGTAAATGAGCAATAACATTTATGTTTTGTACCATTAAGAATAAGGATAAGGAATAAGAATATGAAATATATTTTCATCAGCAAAAAAGAGAAAAGAAAATAGAAACATAGAATCAGTTATGTTGAAAAGGATCTTTAAGGTCATTGAGTCCAATCATTAACCCACCACTTCGGAGCCCACCACTAAACCAAGTCCCCAAATGCCACATCTACACAGCTTTTAATACCTCCAGGGATGATGACTCCATCACTGCCATGGTCAGACTGTTCCAAACTTGACAGCCCTTGTTAAACGAAACAATAAAACAAGATAAAAAATAAGGCAAAACAACAAGTCAGAATATTTTCTTTAAAGATGCCTATATGTTTCTGGACATATATAAAATCAGATAATTTGTAAGAAAGAGAATGCAAAGAATTTAGCCTCAAACAGTTAAAATAGGAATTTTTAAGCAATGATGGTGATATCATAAAAGTCAAGTTTCTGCTGAACTGAGATGGTTAATCTCACTTGAGATCACTCTTCACTTCCCTTCCTGGAATGGACCAGAGTCTCACTCCCACGGAAACAGAGCAGTTGAGATATCACTAATCTTGCTCTAAAGAATTCAGGTCTGAGCTCTGAAATGGAACTTGTACACAGCATAAAATATTACTGGCTAACTTCCAACACATAAAGAGTCGCAAAGCTTTTGATAGGAGAAGCAAAGAACTGACTTGCAGACAGCTAATGATTTGGTTTCCAGACAAACAAATCCATTTGGGAAATGGCAAACCAACCATCTTTAAAAGGTCTCCAACAGTGTAGGTCACTATACCATATCTAATAGAAAGGTCATCTCTTAGGAAAGGTTAGAAAACAGTGAGAGCTTTTCACTTTTTTTCCTTCAGATCATTCCATTAAAATGGAGCACAAAATAAAGGGAAAGAGATGGATCAGTCACATGGCTGCACATCCTGACTGCCTGGCTTATCAAGAGAGTGCTGAGCTTTAGCACACAAAGATGTATGAACTGGGACAAAGGAGATATAAACATCACTACAAAATGTATATTTTACTATTGCTGCAAAAACAGCAATTGAGGCTGGCTGCCTGATAACTCTGTGGTCAGCAAATTTTTTTCTTAGCTGTAAAAAATAAAAGAGGTGATTTCTACTAGGGACATTTTGAATGTTCCTGTTTTAATTGGCCCATAGTTCACAGTTCATTCCACACTTCTTCCTACTTTTTGCCCTGACACCAGAAAATCAGAAAAGCTATCTCTTGCTAAGGTAAGAAGATAAAAATTCCCAGCCTACCCTGTCCATGTGTATAGTACAGTAATTTTTGCCTTCCAGTAACTATGCAGTTATAGTGAATCTTCTTATTAGTTCCAGGTCCAGAAAAATTTTAATGAACGGCCTCCTATCAGATGTTAAAATAAAAATGGGCCAAATCCATGGCAATATGATACACATTTACATACAATCTGTTGTTGAACCTTTGTGTGTTTTGCCAGCATTCATGACACAGACCATTTTTTTACTACTGAAGCATTTTTATTACTGATTTTTTTATTATTTATTCCAGATAGTAATTTCCCCAACACACAAAATCAGTTTCTTGTGTTATAGTAGTATTATAGTAGTATTATCTTTTGGTGCTTTTTTAGAGAGTACGCAATGTTTTGACACACATGGCTCTCATTTTTTTCAGTTTCATAATTCATCAACTGCTTTTGCTCAGTATTTCATGATTTTGGATCTTTGTCTGTAAAGATCTTACATTTTATCTGAAATAATACTAATCCTGTGCAATTTCAGACAAGAGAAGTTAAAAGGAGGATAAGCTTTTGATGTTAGTATTAAATTATTCTTTGTCTCATTTATGATGAGGATTGGTTTATGTCTAATTTTTACTAATGGAAGGCAAGGGCAAGCCAAAAGGGCTTCACATATTGCAATTCACAAGATTATTAACATTTTTTTTCAAAATTTCAATTCTAATGAGAAATAGGTATTTCATGTAACTTGTTATGCATTTATACTTCAATGTATATTTGATGAAAAGAGTTATTAATTTTAAAGACAAATTAAAAAAAAGAAAGTAAATTAAAAATAATTATTGTTTTAAATATCTTTTTAGATGTCAAATGTTTAGATGTCAAATAATTATTTGAATTGTTTCAAAATCAAAGAATTTTTGTTAATTTATATAATATGCAAAAGCTATATTATACCTTCTTGAGCATCTGGAGAATATGTGATCAGGAGAACTACTGAGTGAAATCTTTTGAGTATTTACTCCTTAAGCATAAGATATCTTCTCCTTTATTACTTATGTTGCTTCAGATTTGAAAACATTAAAACAAAAAGATTAAAGGCTTTTTATTAAATAATATTCTTAGTGGGAAGGGTGTCAGAAGGGAAAATACATTACAAATTTGTGTAATTTAAATGTTATTTTTCAATTGTCACTTGTACTGAGAGAATAATTTTATAGCAATAATTATGGAAACTTTCTGCCATTTAATCCTTTTCTAATGTTCACCGGGTTTTGTTATTCAAAATTCACTTTTTTTCCAGGGAGAATTTTTTGTGGGCTGGAATTTACTTTAATCAAGAAAATTACTTTTAAATTCTCAATGGAGAATTCTCATGTAATAGTGTTAGGTAAATAAATTATGCATTATTATTTGAATTTCATATAATCATAAATATGCAATTTCTTTATGAAAGCAACTGGTATACTTTGAATTTCACATAGCATTTTGACTCTAACTTTAATATCTTTCATTATGCCAGTTATTTATATCCTTTGTACACATTTAAGTGTAGATTACTTTAAGAAATATTATAGGTAGATACAGATTGAAAAATCTCTTCATTGGAAATACTGGCATATGAATAGTAATTTCTATGAACTTCACACTATCATACATAAATATATTTAGAAAATACATGCAAAAGAGCTCTAGATTTGAAGTGCAAAACTGTGCCCATCATTAAATTAATACTCATTTCTGCACTCTTCAAGCAAGTGGATTTTTCCTTCATGAGGTGTACAAATACTTGATACACTTTAGTTTCCAGAATCATCATAGACTCATAAAATGGTTTTGGTTGGAAGAGACCTTAAAGATCATTAAGTTCCGACCTCCTGCCATGGGCAGAGACACCTTTCACTAGACCAGTGTATGGGGTTTTCATGGCCAAGCTTTGGTAGTGTCTGGGAAGGCTACAGGGATGGCTTCTATGAGAAGCTGCTAGAAGCTTCCTCCATGTCCAGCAGAGCCAGTCCCTGGGAGCTCCAGAGATGGACATGCTGCTGCTCAAGGCTGGGCCAACTAGAAATGGTGGTAACCCCTCTGTAGTAACATATTTAAGAGGAAGAAGAAAAAGAAGAAAAATGACTTGCACAGTTGTATTTGTAGCCAGAGAAGATCAGAGTGAGAATATGTGAGAGGAACAATTATGAGATGCCAAGTTCTGTGCAGAAGGATTGGGAGATGTTTCAGACACGGAGCTGTGGTTCCCCTGCAGCCTGTGTGGCGGACCACAGTGAAACAGCTGTGCCTCTGCAGCCCACAGAGGACCACAGAGATTCAGAGATCCACATGTAGCCTATGGAGGAGACCCACACTGGAGCAGGTGGGTCCTTAACTCATGAACCCTTCATTATATTTTCTCTCCTCTATCAAGCTGCAGAGCAGAGGGAGAGGGCAGTGGGTGCCTGGCATCCTGTCGCTCTCAACTCGCTACAACCAAGTTGCTCAAAGCCCCATCCAACCTGGTCTTGAACACTTTCAGAGATTTCTGTGGACAAGAGGAAATAACCCCACATTAAATTTAGAGACCTTTACTTTGCACTCTTTCAGACTATTTTGTTTCAGCTAAAGGATTGAGCCAACATATAAGATTCATCTCTTTAAGTTTCTTCTCCTTTCAAAAAATTTCCCAAAGAAAGCAGATGGTGGTTCTTCAGAGTCTTCCTGGACAAATTAGGTTCCTTTAAGTTGTTGTTCAAACCGTTCTTTGCACTAACTTTTATTGAAATTACTGTGTTACTCATGAGCTATCATTTCCCCTGGAGACTATTAAATCCTATATGGTATGGGTTTGAACTCCCACTGGGAAAGAAAGGGAGAGAAGAGAGAACTACATATCTTTCACGTCAAACATTGATTCTTTTATTTCCATTTTCTATATTCTTTGAACATTTTTTAATGTTATTGCTGGTGATAACAAAGAGAATGGGGAATAGATATAAAATTGTATTTACTCTTACTGTTTTAGCCATAACTATGAGCATTAGTTGATTCTTTGCTTCACAGTATCATTGTTTCAGCAACTTTCTGCATCTGGTTTCTTTGTCATTGTTGATTTTTTTTCTTCCTTGTCAGAACTATTGATTCAGTCTTTGCTCTGCATTATTTAGAAATCAATATGTATCTTTATGAAAATATTAAATTATTTGGGTTAAGTTTTGTGATCTAAGCCATGGATGTGGCTTTCTAATATGTATTCCCTCAGTAAATTTCAGTGTAGTTTATGTACCATTCCTGCTTTTATTGGTACGAAAAAATTGAATATTAGAAGTTCATCTTACAGTCTTCTGTTATGCTTGAAAGTTACTCACCTCTGTACTGTGAATGAGATAGTTGATGCTACAAAGGATTCCCTTAGTGATTATAAAATGTCTTTGAATTTAAAACTATTACATTATATGTTTACTTTTTTGTTTTTTTTCAATCAACAGAGGAAGTTAGAAATTTAATCTATATTTAGTCAAAAGCGTCCCTTTCCAGCTTAGCCTCAAGACCTCTCTCAATTTCCCATGAAGAAAAGAAACCTTATATAGTATTAAAATGAACTATGTTGCAAAACTGATCAGCAACTTAGTAATGTCATAATAAGACATACATTAGATATCCAAGATCTCCAGCAGAGCTGTTGAGGAAGTTATAATTGTTTTTCTTGAAGATATTTGCCTGGTAGGGTTTGTTTGTTTGTTTGTTTATTTGTTTGTTTTTAGTTAAAACAACTCCACGATTAGCAAATGTGGGAGTTTTGTACTTCCAATGCACAACATTATCTATATGATGCCACAGTTTCTCTCCCAAGCAACAAAGACCCATGATAGGGGACTGATTTGTGTTTCTACATTGTGAGTGATAAAAGACAGTGGGAATAAAAGACATAAATAGTATATCTTGTGAGTTACTTCAGGGAAGTGATAAAGTTGGAACATTTTTACTGAATGTTTACATCCACTTTGAAATTTTCCTCAGTCACATTTGTTATTAACCTTAAATGCTTAGAAAAGTTTTTGCATATATTTGGAATATGTGAAATTTATTAAAATAATTTGTACTCATCTTTTTTAAACCTGACTTTTTTCCTTACAGTGTTTTTAATATATATATGATTCTGCCTTAATGACTGTTCTATAGAGTTTAAAGGAGTCCTTAATTTATGGTCTCCACCACAGAGTGAATTATTGTGACAAGGATTCTGTATAGTTGAACATGATAGTGTGCTTTCTTCAAATTTTATTATTCCCTTGCTAATGGTGAGAAATTCCTTTATTTTTGATGTGATGGTGCCTGCTGTTTTGTATTTCAGTTAGACATAAAACATCAATTTTTTTTCTAAAGTGAGTTTAAAATTAACATCATATTTTAAATTATGAAATAAAGTGTTTCTGCACAGCAGAGATATTTTAGGAATAGTTTTAATTATCAAATGCATATACCACAAAGACTGGAAGCCCACATTTCTTGGTGAGCTCTTAGTCACCATTTATTTCTCTTATTGGCATATAAGAAGTCAGGATTTGCATTGCAGATCTGTCACACTCTACTTTTAGTATGTGAACTCTAGGTCAAACTCAGAAATGTATCTCAAGGAGAAAAACAAAAGAAAGTCAAGATTCATTCCAAACCTAGAAAACTAAAATATTTTTAGTTTTAGACTTTCTGCAACATTTTAAATTTAATTTACAGTCCTTTACTTGAAACTTAACATACAACATTTATTCTTCTTTAACTGTTTTCCTTAAGGACAAGAAGACTTCAAGACAAACTGTGCCCAGAACCGAAGTAAACTTTAATCACTACAGGGAATTTCAAATTATTTTATGTTCCTTTGCCATGACAAGCTTGTAAATGACACTAAAGCCTAAAGCTGCATCCATGTCCAGTTCATGTTTCCAAGCTGAAGGAGGTTCTTGGACCAAATTAAAACTTGCAGCTTAGTATTCCACTAAAGCTAGGAAGTCTCTATCACACATTTACAGAATAGGTGATGTTGGAAGGGACCACAGTGTGACATCCGGTGTAATCTCCCTGCTCCAGCAGGGTCATCCCAGAGCACAAGGCACAGGATTATGTTTAGGTAGCCCTTGAATATCAATACCAATTCCACTAAATTGACCTAATGTTTAGTTCAAACCTGGAAGAAGACCCTTAAGCCTGGATTAGCAAAATCACAGAATAAGATGGGTTGGAAGACACTTACCAGGGTCATTGAGTCTAACTCCTAGCCCTACAGAACAACATCCCCAAGAGCCACACTCTGTGCCTGAGGGTGTTGTCCAAAAGATTCTTGAAGTCTGTCACCCTCAGCCCTGTGACCACTTCTCTGGGGAGCCTGTTCCAGTGTCCAAACACCTTCTGGGTGAAAAACTTTTTCCTCATATCAAACCTAAATCCCCCCTTGCACAACTTCAGGCCATTCCTTGATGTCCTGTCACTGGTCACCACAAAGAAAAGATCAATGTCTGCCCTTCTTTTTCCCCTCATAAAGAAGTTGTAGACTGCCATGAGGTTTCTCTTCAGATTCCTTTTCTCCAAGCTAAACAAACCAAGCGATCTCAGTCACTCTTCAAAAAGCTTCCCCTCAAGTTCCTTCACTACCTTTGTTGCCCTCCTTTGGACACTCTCTAACAGCTGAATGTCTGTGGCACCCAAACCTGCCCCCAGCAGTCGAGCTGAGGCCGCCTCAGTGCAGAGCAGAATGTGAAACAATCCCCTCCCTTGCCTGGCTGGCCATACTGTGCCTCATGATTCCCAGGATAAGGTTGGCCCTGCTGACTCATATTCAACTTTCTGTTGTTTAAAAATAATTGTTATTACAAGATGGATTACATAATTTGTTATAAAGTAGCATCAGTCCTGGATCAAGCATGAACATGTTGATGACAAACTGCTCAATTTCCTCAGTCTAGGATTCCTTCACTGCCCAGAGAGAGCAGCCATCTCACTCCCTGTGGGAGCTGGCCAAGCTGAAGCAACTCTAAACCTAAGGCTGTGGGAAACCCCTTTCTAGTTGAGGGGAGTAGTAAAGGCTCATGGGAGTTTGCATGTTAATGCAGTTGTTCCATATAAGGTTATGTTTTTATGATTGGTCAGTTATGTTGTAGAAATATGGTTATGGTCCCAGTTTGAGTTTCTGATTGGACTCTTACCATCAGATCTACCCTATATATTGTCTTGTTTTCCTCAGTTCTGGGTCTCTGGTTTGTTACCCTCACAGCGTTCTCTTGGGTACTGTGCACAGTTTTGAGGCACCGTCCCTATTTTCTTTTATCCATTATTAAAGTGTTCTTTTTCCGTCATTCCCACCCCTAATTAATTTCTTGCCACCCTCTGCCTTGAAGTCAGGGGCCCCAAAGGTTTGTCACAGCTACCCTCACTGTGAAAGCTCCCTGCTAGTCTTCATGATCACAGATAATGACCCGACACTGATGATCTGAAAACAGGACTATTTTCTTGTCTTGATTTGCTGCAGGGAACTGCACATGGCTGTCTGACTGGTATCACCAAGCAGCATCAGACACACTTCTGGGCACCCTGTTAACACCTTTTCTTGACCTTCTTTTCAACACCTTTTTCCTCCTCTTTGTTCAGCCTTCTCCCAAGTAAACAACTTTCCTAATTTAACTTTTCTCTCCTGATGCCAGATGAGACACATTGAGAATAGATTTATTTCTGATAATTACCTAGTTAGACTCTACCATATATACCAGTGGTGCTATGATTAGTTAGGTGTTACTGGTCCTACAAGACTGTACTCCCTAAAAGATGTCCAGTTTCCCTTAATTATTCTGTGAATTTTGACTGCTTCTTAGTCAACTTCCACCTTAGTTGTCTGTGAAGTCTGGTTGGATTTGTAACTTTTGTCAGCTTCTCACACAATTTCTTGTGCTGTCCAGTAGCTTTCCATGTCTTGCTCTGTTCTCTTAACCTTAAGCCAGGGAAAAGTCTCATCATTTGCCTGCAGCTAACATATCAAACATGCACTGAAACCAAGTTTGTGAACTGAAAAGCATGTGCTGTCTTTCACTGTGTTAGCTTAGGTAAAAGGGTTTAGAAAAAGATGCAGTTAATCTGGTGTGACTTTCAGGTGTACAGATTCTCCGAGAAAAGATACACAGGTACTACCTAAAAAGTTCTCTCTATGCTGCACAGATATTTTTATACGGGTGACTTTCAGTGAATAAATATCCTCAAATTTATCCTACCTATGTAAAGAATAATTGCTAAAATAGTAATGTATAAGCTTCACAAAAATTGTATAAATTTAAACTCTAATTTTAGACAGTATCCTAAAGAAGAAATGAAGGCTGGAACTAAATTATCTCCAGAATGTTTTTTCCTTCATTCTCCAGATGCTTTGAAAAGCCATATTTAAAAGACATTTCTGTTGGTATCAGTAAATGTGAATACCATGGTAGTTCAGGCATTAACAGATAAACTTGATTGAAAACATTTCTACATTTATCAGTAGCTAAATCTTTTCTGTTGTGGAGAGATGCAGTGTTTAAATAGCTTAAAAACTATGTTTCAACAACAACAAAAAAGTATCTGTTTGAAAGAAGACTTCTGTACACTAAAATATGATTCTTTTGAATTAGTCCTGTATGTGTGCTTTCTCATGTGCTGTCTAATACAGACATCTCCTGAGAACACTTTCCAATTGCTTTCCCAGAAGCATAAAGATGCTGCATTATGATGTGGCAACAAGGGAGCAGAGAGTCCACCTTCAACCTTCATTAGATAGGTTGTGACTTTTCTTTTATTAATATAAATTGCTTCATTATAAGACATCATCTAATTATTTCTGAATTCACAAAAGGATATTCAAATAACCCCCAGGGAAGTTTAAATTTCAGATTTTGCCAGAGAACGATGGACATTTGAGACAGTTGTCAGGGAGCCTCTTGTTATAGGTAGCCTGAAAATTCCAATTGCTCTGAAATCCAGCTCACTGAATTGACAAAAACAAAAGAAAGAAATAAAAGAAGATGTATGTGTAAAACTTGGTGCAAGATAATCATAGTGCTTAGAATTGCATTAATCTAACCATCAGGGGTTTGTAACAGAGTTATGAATATTTTATTGGATTTTTAATGATAAAAAGATTCTTAATGGATATAATATTGGGTGAGTGCACTACTACTTGAAAGCTTTGATGTATGGAAACTCCATCAGCTTTGAGCTGAATCAATAAATCTCACAAGTCTGTGTTATGATGGCTTAGTATCTTGTCATCTACTATCCATTTACAACAAAAAATGAAAAACTATAATAAAAGCATACAGATGTGTATGGAGGTTTCTTTCAAAAATTGAAAGAGCCAAAGAGATTATGAGCAGGACAGTGCAAATAACTGATTTCTTTATTTCTGTGGGTAAAAATAAGTTATAAATTACTCTTTTTTATTTTTAATGATAGGAAAATTAAGCACTCATCAACATGGAGAGGAGAACAATTCTGTGGTCATATATACCCTAACAGGTTTAAACTGCTACATTCCACAAGGAACCCTGAGTAAGAAATTACCTGACATCCATGCCTTCTCCTTGTTTGATGCTGTCTACGTTCTTTTTCAAAACAAAATATATATGCAACCAAAGCTGGCACTCAGGTTTTCCTCCCTTTAAAAAGAGAATTGTCAATATGGTAGTTAGTCCTGTTTGCTTGTAGGCTCTTGTCCAGAAGGTATATAAATATTTAAATGCAAAGCAGAATAGCTCTAATCAAAGGTTGTGCAGTAGCTCTGATTCAGAGCAGTGGGTGGCCTGGTCTCTCAATTAACAGGGAGATTAAAATCTGTGTCCTGAAATGGATTCTGAGGATTTAAACCTTAACAGTATGGTCACACTTCAGAATTGTTAAGGCAGAACAGAACATCTCTTTACTGCATCCAGCAGTCTCAGCTGATAATGTTGAACAAATTTTACCTGCATTTGGAAGATATTTCATAAAATAAAAAAGTGAAACATTTGATGACTTCATTATTTTGCTGCTCTCTTTATCTCTTCTTTACATCTAAATTTTGTCACCAGTGCTCTCTGATGGTATTTTATTGAAAAAATTTTATGTGTAAATGTATCTACTTCTTTTAAAATTATTAAATAGACAGTGCTTCCATTTGGAAAGCAATAGGAAAAGAAAGATAAATTATTTGAATAAAAAAATATATCACTGAAGGTAAAAACAGCTTCTAATAATAACTGCAACCCCCCTAGTTCCCCTTGTTCTTGGAATTCTACTTCTATTAAACTACTTCTTAAATTAAAATTTCTCACTGAACAAAAATTTAGGATATATATCAGCAACTTTGAAGACCTTGTGGTATCAGATATTAGAAACATGTGATATCTACTTAGGAAATAGCTACCATGTGTAAATCAGGAATTAAGCAGTTGAGGGTTGGCCTGATTTTTATTTCTTGTTACTCAGTGCTTTTCTGGTTTCCTGTAATTGACTGGGAGATTCCTTCATCTTTAAGACAGCTTTTATGCGTAATATTTTCCTTAAAAGAGTTAAATTCCTGTTGTATTATACACTTAATGTGGTTTGTAGTATCTCTATTTTCAGTTTCTTAAGGGAAAATCTCTCTCTTATATTTTGAGTGTCAAAAAAAAGTTTGATTTTGTTCATAAAATAAAGACAAACTTCTTCAGAGAAGCTGCACATCCAGTGGTGGCATCTCTGTGAAGCTGAAGTTACAGGAATTTTACAGATGTTATCCGTGAAATAATGGTTTAAGTTTTGATTTCCAATTTGGTTCTTTGCAAGCATCTGTGTCGACTTAATTATGTATGAAAATATTCAGACTTTTGAAGGAGTCAAATACTTGCATGGGCACATGGTCAATTAATATAAGATTCTTTATCACTATCACCTGACATTTATGACAAATAACTTTAGTATAATGCATCTTGCCTAATTTTATTGATTTCAGAATGTGTTCCACATGATTAGGACTGCAGACTGTTCCTGGATACCTTACTGTCCCTTTAACTTCTTTATACTTAGAGTGTGGATTTTAAATATCACGTCTCAGAATTTGCCAAAGTTTACATCAGTTTTTGTAATTCAAATCTGAAGACTTTGAGAAAAAAGTTTACTATAATAAATTTAGGAAGAAAGATAAAGTAATACTAAAATTCTGTTCTCTAATGATTTTTCTTTGCTACTCTCTGTTATCATATGAAGCAATTTAAATAATTTCTTAAAGATTTTGTTTCCTGCATATCTTATATTGAAAGAGCTCCCATTTGGCAAATGCAGTTGTTGCATTTTTCATTCATACCAGAAAGCTGAGTTCAGATCATGGGTCAGTTTTCTGAAGTGCCAACACACCAAGCTTTGGCATTCCTTCGCAATTACGATTTCCAGGGTCACATATTGTACATCACTAAGACAATGTAACCACAGAGTAAATATTCTTCCATATGCCTCCTTGATCAGGATGGGATTAATTTAAATGTCTGGTGAAATAAAGCTTTTGTTTGTTTTGTGCTATTTTGCATTCCTTCATGTTAACTATTTACACATGTCTACACTCTTCAGTCTTTTTATTAGACTAACCCTGAAAAAGACAACATTTTCTTCACCAAAATTCATTTTTACTTCTACTGTTGGTTTTAAAAACATGTTCTCTGTGTAGCGAATGAATTATTAGTACTAGTCACACTGCTGCACTCAACTGAAGGAACATTCAGTCCAACATTTGTAATCAGAATTCTTCTGACTTCTCCTAAGAAATGAGACACTTGTTTTGCTCCAATTAAAAAAAAAATGTTTAGCTTTTCCAGAATTTTTTGTTGTTGTTCAGTATTTCATTTTTCTGTTTCTCCCGGTCAGATTCAAATAGCTGAAATAATTCTGTGATGTTTGATTATTTTTATTTCTTTTGGTATTCTTTTTGTAGTTGAATTTTGATAGTAGATGGAAAAGATTGTTGGGTGTTTATATTGTATTTCTTCATGACATGCTCATTTAATTCACATATTACGTAACTATATCTGCCTAAATGATTTTACTGAAATCTACAACTAATAGCTAAATTTCAAAAGTTAATATATTACTTTATTCTTATATACTTTATTCATGTATATGTATGTATATGTAAAAATGTATGACATCCTTTTTGCGAGATTAAACAAAAGACTTATCTACCCAGTGTCCTTTTTGCATCCAGACTTTCCCGACTTATTTCTGGATAATCATGTCTAGAGACTACTAGAGAATGCCATTAACCTAGCCACTATAGATATGTTTTACATTCCCAACAACCAGAGACATTAAGTCCCATAATTTCATTGTGTGTATTTTGAAAAATATCTATACTTTTCTTCTTCTTATATGTATTGTAATGGACTGTCCTTATTTGTTCTTTTTATGAAAGTTAAAGTAAATAGGAGCAGAGGTCCTGAAGGGTGTATCAAATCTGGTTAAATATTGCTTCATTCATTGAGCTAAATCAAAAGTCCATTGAGGTAAATCAAAAGTTCCTAACTAAGATTTTTCAAGCTTGGGCTTTTTTAGATGGTGATAGAATGTTGAAGCCATGACTGTAATTGCAGATTCCTTTCTTTGAAGAAACTAGTTTTAAGCTGAGTCTATGTCTTCCATGAAAATGTCACTAATGCCAAGTACTGAAGAAACACAAATTACTTCTGCCGTTGCTTTTCTATTATCAGTTTGTAGTTTATGTTCCCCTGAGGAATATTGTTTCTCTTGAAGACCAGGTTATGTCTACAAGCTCTAAGAAATTACAATAATGGTGAAATTTTCGTTCTGTATGAGGGAAAGCAAGAGAATGACAAATACAATGAAATGTCTTGTGTCAGGTCATGCAAGCATCAGTTCCTCACTTACAGTGCAGAAATACACAGACTATATCCAGAAGGCAGCTGAAAATATTTGAGGTTCTAGGCCTAAGTGAATTTTAAACTGCCCCATGCTTTTACTGATTTAATGGAAGCAGAAGATCTCCTATCAGTTCCAAGTAGTTATATGGACAAAGAAATAGAGCAGAAGCTGATCTCTGCATGGGGAAGCATGCAATATTTGCCCTGTACATCACCTTCATACAGAAAGGGTGGAAGCACTGGGAGTGTCTCACTGAGTATATCTGTATGTAAAGTAAAAAATTATACTTGGTCAGTTATGGAAGTTCTTTTGGAGACTGTCATACAGAAATTTAACCATCAACATTCAGATAGGTTGATAATGGTAGCTGTAGAGATGGATAGAAAGACTGGATTAAGTTCAAATATGAAATTCTATCTACCAAGATCACGAATATACTAGCTGGGTGCAGGGTAATCAAGACCACTGACGCACATATGATTTTTTACTTACTAAACTGCAGAAATGAAATTGCCATCAAGTGACTGAAACCCAGTTACAATCTTCTGTCTCAGTTTCTCATTTACAACCCTGTGCTTATTGCTCCTTCTCAGCCAAGATTTGTGTACAGTTTCTGCTGTCTTAATGTCTTCAATCTTATTTTAATGCACTTCTGTGTTTCAGAATCATCCTAATACAGAACCCTTTCAGGTATCATATTAAATAAGATTCATGCAGCTTATTCTTACTTGATATTGTTTCACCATTAGTGCTATATTTCACACATTTATTCACTATAGCAGGCACTCTGTAGGGGAGAACCTGATGAATTAATGAAGAAGGAGATAGCTTTTGTACCATGGCAGAGCTATAGAAGTTGCTATGGACTATTTCTTCCCAGATGTAGATCACAAGAAGCCTGCTTCAATTTATATCTAGTGTTATATACAAGACTCTGTTGTATCACATAGCAGAAAACAGTTAAAACAAGACTTGTGGGGTGTGCATAAAGAACTCTACTCAGTCTACATCACATTTAACTGGAGTCCTGAACAGCAAGCTATTGCTTGTACACCTCAAGTGCTTTTATAGAGTCCTGTTTTAGCTTGAAACTTCTGTAAGCCCATAAACTTCTTCACCATCTCTTCTGTGATGTGAACTCATTTTCAACTAGTGGGTGGAGGCATCTAGTGACTTCTAATTGTTCTCTCTGCTGAGATTAGACACAGAGCCTTGCTTCTGGTGCTGCTTGATTTCCCGATACTTACAGAGAGAAGATATAATTGTTTTAGGTAGAGCAATATTTTCTCCTAAGGAGTTATGTGACTTCTGACTTCCCTCCATTGCCAGAATGAAAAAATTAGAAGGTGTGCTTGGGTAGCCTAGTTACCTTCTTTTAAGGAATTGTGTTGAGACACTACAAATGTTAGAAAAAAATATTATTTTCTAAGCTGTATCTAAATATAATGTGTTTCAGATATATGCAGCTTCATGATATCATGAAAAAATAATAAAAATGACATGTAATAATATGAAAAAAATCAAAATTAAAAGGCTGTTAAGAGTTAATTGAGTGATATTTCTTAGTATGGACTTTTAATTTTCTACTTTATGAAAAGTGTTTCCATTTGAACCTGAATTGCCATCTGAAGTACTGTGGATTTTGAATCAAGTCTATTTGTCTCACCTAAATTATTGTTGCACCCAGTAAAATAGGAGGTAGCATTGTTGCCTCAGTTATAGTTTCAGGCTTTCTTCACAGTCATAGCAGGTATATATTTATGTACTTTTTAAAACAAGAAAAACACACCAAAAAACTAAATAAAGTCTATAAATTTAGACCATTTTCTTATATTGAGATGTTAGCAATCTTCCCCAAGGTTCCACACAGTGGGAGCAATGGAAAACATTGGTCCCATACCATGTCATATCTTGTATACACTCCAACTTGATCATGCAATGGTACAAAGCTCCATTTGAAGGTGTGTAAAAATATGAAATTGCCTGTGATTTTATTAGTCAGTATTATTGTTTACTATCTGAGTAGACATTTGGAACTTCTATGTTCTAGTAATTGAAATGGTCTGCTTAGACTTCCAAACTTAGGAGAGTTCAAGTACTGCCAAAATATTGTATTTTCAAAAAGCAGCTGAAAAGTCTAATGGTTCTTTCCTCCTTCTTTGAGGAATAAAATTATTAAACCTGACTGAGCTAGGGTTGAAAAGACGTTTATGTTGAAATAGAAATAAAATTTCATGTGGCTCTCACTAACCAAAGCAAGAACTTGTACATAAATGATTAGGAAATTGGTGAATTTCAGACCATCAGGATAGTTTATAAACTATGATATGATTCTGATTAAATAGATGAAAACATTAGTGTCACTGAATATTATTAGGATGAAGGTCTCAATTAAACCTTTAGCATCCTCAGTGTTTCTGGTTTCCCATCGGGTGATTGCACTCTTAATGTAGGGCAAGATTCATATATTATTAACTAATTAATGAGTTTTTACAATATGTGAAAACCTTTGGCATGAAACATATCCCTAGATATTAAAGGTGACTAAAAGCACAGAAAAAGGACAAAGGGGAAGAGTACTCAAAGTGACAATCACACTCTCACTTGCTTTTGTCATAATTATAGCTCATATCAAGTTCAATTTTCATGAGTAGTATGCAATGAAACATCCTTACAATACAATGTAGAAAGTACCCTGTGGGCTTCAATTTACTGCTACTTTTTATATGCACTTTTAAAAGAAGCCAAGCATAACATTTACTCATGTAGGTCCCTCTGCACCCATTATAGGAAGAGGGCAGAAATCACAAAAGGATCTCTTGGTTATACATAGGCAAGGTGTGTGACTTACTAGAATTTCATATGTGAATATGAAATAAAAATGTATCTCAGCATGTACTTTTCACTTTCTCTGTGAAAAAAAGGAATAAAAGCAGATTCACAGAATCATTTTTACTGCTTACAGAAAAAAAAATTAATTTGAAGAAAATTAGCCCTTTGCACAGAGGAAAACTTGCACCCAAACCAACAAATCTGATGTTTCAAATGCTGTTATCAGTTGGAGTGGCAGCTTGTTATAGATATAACATGGTTCTATTTAGTAGCATATTAAAACATTTCTTCTCATCAAAATATTCCAAAACCCATCCATATTTGACATCCTCATTGAGGACAGCAGCCTTGTTTTTACACAACTTCTTCTCTGTAGGAATTTGAATGAAAAAAACCTATATAGCATGGTGCAAAAATTGCTTGTACAGAGAGAGTTCACTTGTTGCAAACATGCACCAAATGCTGGACAGACTGGAACTGCTTCTTCTGAGAGAAAAATGGAACTCTCTACCTGTGTTCAAACAATTAGGTACAGTCCTCTCTACAACCTCTTTGAAGCAGGTGTTCTGTGCCAGGCACTGGATACACTGAGTGTTGATTCCTTCCTGACACAAAAAAAGCAATATGCACAAGTGGTAGCTTAGTCAAACTGCTCTATGGCTCATACCACTTACTCATGGACCTGTGTTAGAAGCAGCAGCTGAAATTGCAGTCTCACATGGACATTGTTCGTACAAAAGCAGTATGTAGAAATTGAAGCTGTACAAGTAAAAATGAAAATAAACCTGAAGTCTTTGAAAAGTTCTCTCTTTGCATTACTTTACCAATGAGTTTTCTTGTTTGAGTAAAATGAAAGCAACTCATAATCAACAGGTAGTAAAACCTAAAATCTTAATTTAAAACTTCTGGTTGACAGTAGATGTCTTTTATCACAAATGAACCTTTTTTTTTTTTTCTTGTTTTTTTTTTCAGCCTAATGTTTCCTTGAGAAAACGCTGACAAAATGACGAAATAAAATTTCTGATACGTTACTTAACACTAGAGACAAAATTTAAAGGGTTTCAAACACTACCCTAGTAAAGCAATTTATGAAGACTTTAATAAATAAATAAATAGAAGAAAACATTCAAGTATAGAATTCACAGAATTAAAAAAGGGTGACATTTTGAATTTTTTAATGAAAGATACCTTCAATTTGTTCAGGCACCTTTACTGTTTTTTCTGAAAAGCAGAAAAAAAATTGGCATTATAAGGAACTGATCTACGTAACTATGCTTCTTGATTATTAACTGCAGACTACATTGGGAAAACTACAGCAAAAAAGGAAAAACCTATCACCTCCCATGTGTTTCAAGAGCCTCCAGGGGTTTATTGCCCTTTCTGAAAATACCATAATCAAGGAAAAAAAATTGATAAATAAATTCTTGTCTGGATAACTTTGCCTTAAAAATTATTAAATTTCTTTTGCAGACCTGTTGGCCTCTAGGGCTGAAATTTATAGAACTTTTTTTTTCCTAAACAATTATAAACATTTACAATATTGCATCACAAAGTACTTGTCCAACTAACAGTTGCATTAACTGCATCAAAAACAAGAAACAGGATACCATAAAACTGACAGAGAAAGAAAAAAACATGTAGATGGTTTCTCACATAAGGCACAAAAACTTTACAAAGGAAATGTTTTGGTTTTCTTAGTAGTGGATGTGCCTGTGATGTGCGTGTCGCTCTTTCTTCACATGGACCAAGATAATTGGTTTTTATTGCATCTTTGCTCTTTCCAGCTGAATAAACCCATACAGTATCACTGTCTACATACAGTTGAATGTTTAGACTGTGTACAAACTAAAGCCCTTAAATGTAAGATTTTCTCAAACCCTTTAAATCCACATAAAAAGGTAAATGTGGAAGGCATAACTTGTAGTAGAAGTTTAACTTAACAAAATCTCTCTGGAGGTTGGATATCTGTGTCCACATGAGGTTTTAGAAAAAAACATCCCCTTAGGCTCCTGAATTAAAATGGTCTAAGTTTTAGAAAGGACAAGACCTTTCAGTTCTCATTTAATAAACTGTTTTTGTTAAACCATCTCTAAACCACCTTTTTCTATGTTTTTCCCCAATGACTGTATCCCTTACTTTGATCTCCATTTATATTTTACCATCAAGGGTTGCTTTGAGTTTCCAGCATGTTTAAAAAGTGAGGTTAAGTTGCAGCTTAAATAGAAATGGTGGCAAGTACAAAACGAAGAGTTGAGGAACAAGCCTTCTAAATTCTCCTAGCAGGGCTGTTGTTATACTTAAGTATAAGTTAATTAATAATAATAATTAATTAATTGTCTAATACATACATACATAAAATATAAATACACTTGGTACTATAATAGTTTCTTAGGTGACAAGACAACCTTAGTTAATCATAACAAAATTTTTGAAACTTGCTCTTCCTTGGACCCTTCAGAAATACCAGGAAGAACAGACTTCAGTTGAGCTACTGATTGTCAGGCTTCTGCAGCAGAACTGAACAAATTATTTTGGGAAAGAAATCTTCAGTTGATAAGAACTGTGGGACATTGCTAACTCCTGGAAGACACAAAAAAACCCATGGAGCCATGGTATTTGTTTTTAAAATGACTGATTGTTTACTAATTTTACATACATTTAAAAATACTATTGAAATTCTCATGATTCAAAGGCAGCACTGCCCAGGACTTAACCATTTGAATTCTTGTTCATCTCTTCACAGAAACCAGGCTACTCATGGGCCAAATTAAGATTAGACACTTTTTGAATTAACAGAACCATTTTAAAGTAATGAATGTTTTATCCCATTTTCAGTGGTTACATAAAAGGCAGAAAGATTTTTACCACAGCCTTAAATTAAAACCTAGAAGCAGAAAACTTCCTCTACTGCTCTATACCAATAAATAACAGTCAATATGTGGACAGGCATTTTGTAGATGTAAGAACAAAATGTAATTATGTTATATCTCAATGACTAATTATATGTGAAATTGGTTTTTAAATTAAAATAAATTTACAGACAGTATATAAGTTTATACTTTATACTGGCAATATTAAAAACTAAATGAATAATGCTTCTTATCCACAGAAGAGGAATTATATTTTCCACTCACATTTGAAACGTTATTTTCTTCTATTCACTAGATCAGGAACAAAGAACAAGTAACGTATTTTGTGTTTGGAATTGTTCTTTTTTTACTCTGAGCCAATATACTGCTTAGTCTTGCATCCTCCACAAAGTGCATACAATAAAATACAATTAAAACTAACCTTTGTCCATGAACAAAAAGGTATATGAAATAATTTCATTTTGTCTAGGTACATTGGAAGGCTGGCTGCAGCACTGATTTTTTCCATTGTTGTATTCCCTTTTGGTATCCCCTCCCCTCCCCCTGTGAAACTCTACCTGTCCCTTGACTGTGACCTATGGCCTTTGGGCATAGGTAACTCCACCCCCTACCCTGAAAGGGATAAAACCCCCTTTCCCTTCGGGGTCGTTCTCTTTTACCTCGAGATACCTTCAGGAAATAAACCTTAGAACCACATCTCGGGGTAAGAGCCTCCTTTAGTTTTATGTTCTTATCTTAGAGTTTCCCCCACCCTAACCTCCCTAAATCTAAGCTAAACCGAGTCTCCAAAGAGCTAAAAAAAAAAAGTTAACTTCATTCCATGAAAAAAGTACCATTAAAGAGGCAAAAATATTTACTGGTTTGTTTGTTTTCTATTTATTTTTTGTTTGTTTGGGGTTTTGTGGGTTTTTTGATTTTTCTCTTTTTTTAATTTTTATTTTCAGAAGAATTAAACTTTACAATTTCATTTTGGAGAAACAAGTGAGCATATTTTGGTATAGCTAAAGATAATCCTTCTGTTAAGGTCATGCTGGGACCACTGTCTTTCTATGTCCGATAAATCTGAATCTTTCCCTTAAGTTTTTTATTCTAAAGACTTGCATTTCCTAGATGAAAGGCATTCAGATTCAGGTATGCTGAAAAATTTAGTGTTGAAGACTAACAGTCAACTTCTGATTCATGGAAATGATAAAACCAGCAAGGAAAGAAATGTAACATAACCAACAGGTTCTGTCTGTTCCATCAACAGAGAGAATCACCTGCCATATTGTAACTTCAGTTTATCTTCCATGTGCTCCTGGCACTGTAACTAATACTAGCTATTCTGTTCAACCATGGTGGCAGAAGGTGGAGCCAAGATGGGAATTTTGTATTATTCGGTATTATTCTACAGACAGATGATTTCACGCACATACCTCAGTAGCCACAGCACAGCAGCAAAATTTTCTTTTTACATTGTTCTTTAATTCTAGTAGGCAATAAGTGTTTGATTTAGAAAACACTGGTTGAAATTCTGCACTGTGTCTCATGTAGGAGGGTCTAAGGAAATATGATTCTTCTGGCTTGGTGTGTTATGAATCCGTAAAAAAGGGATGCAATGAAAACCGATGACTGAGAGCTACAAGGTCCTATGTTTCATTACTGATCTTCTAAATGAACTGTCCCAGTAAATCAGGGGGTTTCTTTCACTATTCTTCTCTGGTACTTTTAGTATGAGAAAATAAACTGAAATGTTAAATATTCAGCAGGTTCAATATAAAAATCAGGCTTTTAAAATCTGAACAATGTCCTCTAGAGTCTTCCTGACACAGGCAGCACACACACAACTCTCTGCTCTCTGAGAAGGGGTGTCCCAGAATAACCAAACTAAATACTTGAGGTAAAGAAATTACTGTTTTTTGATGGGAGTCAAAAAGTCATCCGAGGGTTTCTGTCTCATGAATGTTCATGGAAAGCAAGTAAAGGCAGCTTTCCTTTATATCCTGGTCTGAGCTTGGGGAAAACCTAAAACAAGAGTATGTCCCTTCCATCCAGAGGCTGTGCTTGCTTGATTGTGAAGCTTGGGAAAAAAGGAGAGACAAAAAAACCTCACCTTTTTTAATTTGAAACTGATAACTGACAATTCAATAAAAACTCTCAGTAAAATACTGTTTTCATCGTACACTGTACAGAATTCACTTTCACCTACATCTTTAACCTATTAAATGTAACATGAAATCACTTCTCCTTCATGAGAGAAAATTTTGGTTCTGTCTTATCTCTGTAATTCTAGAATAGAAACAGAATTAATATGTTGCAGAAGTTGTAAAAGGAAGCTGTGAAAACTCTGAAAATGTAGAACTCAAGTTTCATTTAAGCTCTAGGGAGGTGCAATAAAAATTACAATATTTCCACATGAATAAGTAACATGACAAGTCCCGTAGAAGAGTGACACAAAATTCATACGACACATGAAATGGACTGAAATCTGCAAAACTGTCAGGCTTCCAAATCTAACTGCAAAATATGAAATTGGCACAAGGAACCATGTTCCAGTGAAATCCTTCAGGATCTGATTTCTGACCTGAGACTGCTTGACATTTTTATCAATTATCAGAAAGGAGGAATATGATGAAGTTTTCAGAGGGATGATGAATGCTATAAAGGATCATTTGCTGATACAATGAAGTCTGGTAAAGTTGAGCTTAAATGCAAAGTAGAGTCAAATGGAACTATGTTTCAGGAATAAAAAATGTAGAAAGTATGACCTGTGTGGGGAAGTCAGTCTGGACACTGGAAGTGAGTTTGACTAGAGTTTGATGTTTATAGTGGATTATCCATGGGATACAGATGTGCAGTATAACATGGAAACTGTAGATCTCGATATAAATCTATAAACATCTGAGCAGAGAGGTATCAAGAGGTAGCAGGAAAATCCTCCCTACATAAATTTTCATAATTTCATAATTTCAGTTTAACATAGTCCTCTTCTTGGGAATTTTTAAATATTCTTTTTTTTTTTTTCAAGTTGAAGAACATACATCTAAAGGCTCCCTCACAATTTTTTTAATAGCACTAATTAATCTGCCATAAACATGGAATGACCATATTTTTAAAAACTTAAATTAAGTGCAATAATGATATAGATTTTGGAACTTTTTTTTGTTATAGGTAAACAAATAAAGAAAATATGACTTCTCAAGAAATTTCAAAAGTGCTCTCTAACACCAGGAAAATGTTTCTCTTGATGTCATTTTTCCTGCAAATATGATATCCCACCTAGAGCAGAAGTTAGATTTTTTTTTCATTTGAGATTCATAATTCTGCTAATTCATTATATCAGAAAGTAAAAAGACAATGAAATGTAATTTACAGGCAATCAGTCAGTCAGTGAAACTTCATTTCATTCATGCAGAATCAGCAGATTTGGATCCAATTAAATCAAGCAGCTCACGGGTATTCAAAGAATTTTTTAGATCTTTATTTGTCCTTCCCCTCACTACTTCTCTTGAGAATGCAGACATTCTTAATGTCATTATTTCAGTTAAAGGGTTTCTTTTGATAAAGGAATAATTCTACTATTGTAATAAGACAACTATGTTTTTTGGCATATTAATTTCTAGGTAGGAAAGAAGATATCCATATTAAATAATTCAAATAGAGTTTGCAAATTTACTATAATTGTTTTTTCTGTAAAAATTAATTTTAATTTGTAATTATTTTCAAAAGAAATAGGATATTTTGTGGTTAATTGTAAGAATCATGTGTCCATTTATTGCAGTGGGCAACAAAGTAAAATAAACCACAGTTTAATCTGCTCTCTTTTAGAGTAGAAATTTTAATCTGCCTGTTGTGCATATTTTATAAGAAAAATATAATTTAAAAATATATTTAATTAATCTTTGAGTTTTGCACATTGAATAGAACCTTGAGGATGCCTTAAAAATAAGAAAAGTGTAAAAGTGTACTTGTGCACAGAGGGAAAAATGTAATTATTCTTTGTTTTTTTGAATCTGTTTGCTGATTTTTTCAACACATCATTTACATTTTGCAACAAGGAAGAAAGACCCCACTTCAGCATATGGAAGCTCACACAGGGTCTGTTTATTCCAGTCTTCCAGTCTTTATAATTTAGACATATTTGCTGAGTGAAGACTTGGTAGGCAATCAGCCCTCTCAGTCCCCTGTGGATGCAGGTGGAGAACTGAGGGGATGCTGCTCTGTGTGTGGATATGTACAGCCCTGCTCACAAAAGAGCTGCCATTCCTGAGTGATTTGTGGCACAAGCACGTTAAGAGAAGCTGAGATTACCCAGAAGGTGACAGTGCTGAAGGCACACATTGCAATGGATAGTCCCCTCTGACTTATGATTGTGATAAGGTGTGCTGGCTGTTGATGACAATGTGCTTGTTTGAACTTCAACTCTGATAGCACTGAGTGAGAAAAGCCACCTCTGAGCAGAAACCCTGAAATGCATTTAAAGTATTGGCCTTTAAAAAGCACTGTGGAGTCAGTTGGCCTTTACATTTCCCAGATGTTAATGCAGAATATTGAGTATTTTCTCTTCCTTTATATTAAAAGAATAAGGTAGAGTAAGTCCAAAATGAATTATTTGAAGGCAGAGGAATTTCTCCTACTTTATATAATCACTGTTTCAAATAGGCAGCAATTAACTATGATCTTCTTTATGCACTTCACTTTGCTTGTAAAAAGGAGTTGTCCCATAGGTGTTTCAGTATGAAGCAATTGTGCTCAACCTGGATACTACATGCATGAGTTGGGTAATTCTGTTTTATTTTCTTTTAAAAGTGTTGACATTGATTTTTTGATATATGTAATTGAAACCACTTATTATTACCCACTTTTTATAAGCCTCTGCTCATGAATTGCAGAGGCAGCATTCCATAAATCCCATTAAGCAGCTACTGCAATGCCCCACTGATCCAAAAGTTGAGTACATTTGCAAAACAGATATCTCACTTTTCAGGTTTGCGGAGGTGTAAGAACAAATCCCTCTCCTGAAAAAGCCAGAGGTAACTGCAGTCTTAAGTTTTAACCTTTGAGGACCTTTCACATATTACTGAGCTATCAGCTGAAAGTGACATTTCGACACACTCAGTAGATAGTTGTGACATATTAAATACCACCAACTATGAAACATTTAATTCTCTAGTGCATCCAAGTTTTATTTATATCTAGGGTAAAGTGCAAGCAGAAACTTTGCATTTCCTGCATTGTACACTGTCCAGCATAGCTAAAACTGCAGAAATGTTGCTAACAAGAGATAATGGCAAGAGACCTTGGCATCTCTACTACATTGTACAGTCTACTCCTGCATTCCCTCCTTTTCCTGTACCAGAAAAGTGAACATTTCATCTGGTGTAGGAGACACTTCTGCTGGCTTACATCAACAGGAAGTATTACCATCTATCCAGATGAAGTGAAATTCAGCATTTCCCAGTACACCACAAAAACTTACCTGGTATACATAAAATTACTGACTATTGAGGAAGCCACTCACTTGAAGAGAGTTCATTGCAGTCAACAGATTATCCTTATTCTGCTTTTGCTAGATAAGTAAGCCATGATCTCAAAGCTAGTCTAACTTATTCAGTTGAAACACAACAGGGGATGATTCATCCCACTTGTCTTTAACATCTTTAGCAATGGGAGGGAGCTGAGATGAAGCCATAGACCTGCTGTCTAATAATAGTTGAGTCAGACAAATCCCAACATGATATTATGATTAAACTGGTGTTTCACTTCTGTGTCAGCAAAGCAGTAAGGTCTCATATATCCTGGCACACCCAGAGATAAGGTGAAAGTCAGCCATGATTTCAAGCTTATACACTGCACATTGTTACACATTGATCTTCATGCAGCAAAGCTCTTAAATTTCAATTACCTACAGAAATAAATTAGGTTTTATTAGTCAATATTTTGTAGAAGAAAATCAGCAGAAAAAAATATGTATGTAAGTAGAGGGTGAGTTATTGCTATTGCAATAACTTATGTTTCCTTGTTTTGCTTTTTATAAAGAAATTTTTAAGGAAAATAAAACTGTTGAGAAGAAAGGTACATTGGGAGGAATTGCAAATTTACATTTTTCAGAAAATTTAAGTCCCACCTACGTATGCTACTAGTGTTAAGATCCCCCACGTTCTTCAGTATTCGATCCCATACACTGCTAAACCATAACTGCAAATAGCAAAACTGTCTAGTGTCCTAATATTGTGGCATCACTGAAAGTTTACAGTGCCACAGGGACCTTTTATGTTGTCATCACACTGATACATGTCCTGTAAACACTGCTGAGATCTTACAAGTAAGCTTCCACTATTTCTGCCCCAGTTTTAGGAGCTTTGTGAATCAAATAAGCCACATTTACAAGCACAAGTCATAAATTTTAGGTTATCTTACTCATGTTTTATACCCTCTGGAGAACTATACAGACACTAATGTAGAAAACCAGTCATTTGCTATTTGCTGGCATAGCTCTAGGCTGTACAATCATCAATACTGACGCAAGGGAGATGGTATGAATATACAGCAGCCTGATCTTGGGTCGTACTAAACTGGCCATGAAACCACAACTTGCAGTTGCATTTCCAATCAAGTTGATGAGGTAATCTAAGTGTTTGCCTCCACTGAAAGAGGGAAGCCCTAGCCCCTATCACACCCAGATGCATGTTTTCACTGTAAATTTCCCAGCTATTTCCTACACCAGCCATGAGCTAATGCAACTAATTAACCTGGGAAGAAATGAACCACAATGACAGTGACTACTTTGTCCTACTTTGAGCAGGTGATCTGGAAGATGGTATGCATATGAGGATTCACATGAAACTGTGACCATACTGATAGAACAGCAGCAGGGATAGGCAGAGGAAAACTAAGGAAAAGGAACAAACACTTTTTTTGGCAAGAGCAGGTGGTTTGGTAAATTGAGCTACTCAAGAAACCACATTTTGAGTATAAGAACTTCTGTATTTGTATGAAGGAGTTAGGTTTATTCATATTTCCATATGAACTTAATTGTAGAATATAATCTCCCTCTTTTTTTCTGGATTCAACCATCCTGTTCCCAAGATGTCAGCTAGAAAAATGCTATGCTGAGGAATGCAAACAGAGAGATATCTACTGGTATTTAGTGTTTCAAATATATACACACAATGGATGAAGAAATGCAGAAAGTCATCTTGAACAAAGCATTAATATAAAGAAGATATTAGTGCAGCCACAGAAGCTACTTGTGAAACATGTCATTCCTAAAGAGTGTCTTCAGAATCTAGGTCTACAGTGGTTTCTACTCTTCATGTGTTTTTGTTGCTTCCTTTCTTTTCCTTCTTCCTCTTCCAGGTCCAGATTTTTTACCTCCCTTTCCTTTGACATGATAAAGGTAAATCCAGAGCATTCAAAGTTGCAAGTGAGATTGATAATGTGTTATGTTTTACTACAGATGTTTGCTGATTCTGCTGCACTGATTAAGAGGGGCTGCTAGCACATTTCATAGTGCTCTGGGTATTCTGGAACTAGGGAGTGCTAGGAGACTCATCTCACCTAGCCTTATCTACCAAAAAGTTTAGTCTAAAGTAGCAACCTATGCTATTTCTGTAGTTAATGGAAAGAGGTATATATCTTCAGAGACTGAAGCATCTCATTTCTGTTGGATGGGCATTTTGAAATGGAAAAAATTCCTCTTAGGACTTGCTTATCTCTTCTTAACACTATAGACAAAGCCTGAATTATTGGGTTATATCAGACACAGCTTTAGTATCACATAATAGCCAGGATGACTCCAGAGAAGTAGGGATCTGTACGTAGGCACTAATCTTTTGATAGCAAAGTAGGAAATGCAATACAAATTAAAATTTTTGTTGTTTGCTAACAACATACAGATGGATAACTTTGAAAAAGATCATGTAATCTGTACTAAGATTTGTAGATTCTTTATTTCTTTATGTATTACTTGCTATGAAGAAAAGGGAAAAGAAAAAGAAAATAAAATGAAACATGACTTTAACATAATTTCATTTCACATTGATATATAATACTATGTTACCTTTCATAAAAAGTAGTCCAGAACCACAGCAGGAAATTTTAAAGCATATTCAATTTTCACATATTATAAAATTTAAATCTCCATATTAATGGGAAATAAATAGATTTTTATGGTTTGGGTTTTTTTGTTTGTTTGCTCGTATTTGTTGTGTGCGTTGTGTTTTATGTGTTTGGTTTTTTTTCTTTTTTCTTGTTTTGAGCGCTCTATCATCTGGGTTTGATAAGACTCTGCTTTGGACTTAAAATACTAAATAAATTTCTTTAGAGTTTTGCAATGTTTTTCAATATCTAAGATGAACAGAAATTCTTAATTTGTAAATTCTCTACAGAAATAAAAATGCAGGTTCAACATGGATGTGAATAATATAACAACTCCTCTATTTAAAATAGTTACAACATTTTACCTGTTTACAGGAGCTAGGAAGTTTCATCTTCGAATTTCCATAAGAGCCTTTAAAAAGCATTTTCTGTATTAATGTCACTGTCATTACCTTTGTAATATGGAATTAGATACTATAGACTTTTGTAGCTTTAGGTATTTACATCTTCACTCTTATCTTAAGTGTGACAGTAGAGGCCATTAAATGTTAAATTTTGATGAGGCTTTCTGGATCATAGGAACTGTTTTACCTTTTACTGACTGGGGATTGCAAAAAACACAGGAATTAATACAGTCTTTAGAACTGCAGCAGTTTGATACAAATTGTCAAAGATGGGTATTTAAAATCTTTATTTTGAAGTACAATTTTACACATTGGAGGAAAGTAATCATGATATTTCTTCTATCTTACACTTACTCGTCTTTCCCACCTACTTGCTAGTGTCCAGTGAGCCCCTCATTGCTGCCACTTCTTTCACTTGGCTGAACATTCCTCTACAATTTCATGTGGAGAGAGAGATATTCAGAAGTCAACTAAAATCAGTGGAGCACAGAGAATCACCCAATTTTTAGCTCTAAAGCCTTAATTTGTGACTTTTTTCTGCTTAAGCATTAATGAGTACAAATCCACCCTGTGGAGGCAACCACAAGCATTGTCATAGACAAATCTGAATCAATACTGCTCCAGGCAGTCATAGCAAAAGTTGCAGGTTGAAGGAGCAAACAATCAAATTGTAAGTACTTGAAGTGATGGTAATGTCATTGTGCATCTGTAAGATAACCACAATCATCTTAGCACTATTAAAAAAAATCAAATAGTGAAAGAGTGTTTATACTCAATGTGTCAATCCTTTCCTGCATACCTCTCCTGGAATCACAAGATCATAAAACTCATCACTGGAAAGTTTTTCAAATGTCATCTAGACCTCATGTTTAATATTTTAATTTCTCTTCAGATTTTCTATTTAAAAAAAAATAATTTGGGAGTATTTTCTGGGGGAAAAGATATCTTGGGTTATGGAACCAAAAATGTGTATTCTATTTCATTTATTGAAAGCAGTTGGGGAGATGTTTTTCTTTATCTCTTGTTATTCTAGGGGGAGGGGGGCGGATGCCTTCTGATAATGGGCCAACCGTTAAAACCAGGTGGGGCCGAGTTTCTTATCTCTTTCACCACCCGTCCTCCCTCCAGGGGGATATTTTCTGCTGATGGGCCATTAAGGCTCACTAAGGGCATGACGTATTCCATCATCCCATTGTGAGATGGCTCACCCAGGGTGGGGAGCCAACCATTCCTACCTGGATAAAAACTGAGATGTAGGAACACAAGGTATCTGGCTTCACCCAATTCCCAGAGGAAGACTGGACCCTTCTCACCATCACTGGACCCTTCTCACCATCACTGGACCCTTTTCTACAGAATCATCTCTGCTCCAACAGAACCACATCTGCCACTCCAGGAGGACTTACTTTTGGAGTGCTTCCAACACCCTGACCAACAGGGTGTCAGGTTGTAGCTCTGACTCTGTCAGGGTTTCTAGGATTGTTGTTTGTTTGTTTGCTTGTTTTATTTTTTGTTTGTTTTTTGGGTTTTTTTACTACTACATTTGTATTGTTAATATTCCCAGTAAAGAACTGTTATTCCTATTCCGAAATCTTTGCCTGAAAGCCCTTAATTGTAAAATTATAATAATTTGGAGGGGGTGAGGGGTTTACATTCTCCATTCCAAGGGAAACTCCAGCTTTCCCTGGCGGATACCTGTCTTTCCAAACCAAGACAAAAGATAACATCAAATATTTGGATTTCGTTGAATCATTCTGATTTTAAAATATTCTATAGTTGTTTTTTCCCCTGAAACATTTCCTCCCTATAGAAAAAGAGAACAAATTTTATCTTTTGTCTATAAAAAACAAATTGAAAAAATCCAAATGACATTAGATCAAGCAGGCATTCCTAAGAAATTATGAAATCCTAATAAGGTATCACATCAATAAAGCACAATATCACATTCCTTTTGAGTTACTGAATGTCTTATCAGATTAATGAGTTGTACTAAACATGTGTGACAAACAAACTCTTAATACATCATGAAATTAATTTGCAAAATTTAAACAGAAAATTACTTCTTCAATGAAGCTGTCAAATTTTATTAAAAATCTTTGGTTCTAACAATGTGAGATAAAATTTGGCAATTCAATAACACATACAGAAATATGCCTTTTCTCTTTCAGAAACATATTATGATATGACTGGTGAAACTGTCATTAGGATGATAATGTTATCATATGAATGGCACAGGAATATATTAAAAATGATCACCAATTCCCACCCAACCACCTCCATCTCCAAGGTCTGGAAGCTAAAATAAGCCTTTGTCATTCAGTTGAAGTTGGTCTAGTGGTGGTGTTTTTTGGTTTGTTTGTTTTCTACACAGAATACTGATTTTTAGTGATTTTTGTTTTAAGGAAGTGTTTGATTTTTCTGTGAAAACTATCTCACCCCCAGACCATAACTGTGGCCATAGGTCTCATGCTGTCCTCATGTTTCCTAAAATAGCATGAATTCTTGTGAGGCCCTTGCAGTAGAAATATTCGAAGGAATATCAACAAACTGGCAATGCAATGGTGTCAGTGTTATTTCATTTCTAGTTAGGTTAAAACATTTTTCCTCTCTGATGGATCACAGACTCCCTTCAGTTATTCCCAATTGCATCATCTCTGGGGTGAGAAACACAAATGCCACATCGTACCCTGAATCGTACAATCATAGATTGGTTTGGTTTGATTTGGAAAGGACCTTAAAGACCATCTGGTTCCAACCCTCCTGCCATGGACAGGAACACATTCCACTAGACCAGGTGGCTCAAATCCCCATTCAAGCTGCCCATGAATGCTTCCAGGGATGGGACATCCACAACTCTTTTGGGCAACCTATTCCCAGTTCCTGTCCACTTCAGCAGCTGCAGAATACTGCAGTATTCTGAAGTAGGAAGTAGTGTTTGCCTATTAAATCTGTCACTTGTTCAATATATTGCTCTACTCATGAAACATCATACAAAATTCAAGGTCTCTATCATCACGTTCAAGGCCACCCACAGCTAGCTCTAAACTTGTCTAAGGCAGTAATCAAAATGGTAGGGTGTTTGTGGATGGTATCTTCAGATTTATGAAATAATACATATTTTTCCTTGCTTTTTAAAGAAGAATTATGATAAGTAGAAGAAAAATATCTTTCTGGAGTTTGTAAAAATATGTTGGTTTAATTTTCAAATCAAATTAAGACAAATAGACCACAGCTCAGTGGAAATAAACAATTCTAGTCACCAAAGAAGATTTTCAAGATTATTTTTGTTTTGATATAGAAGAAAAACAAAGTAATTTGATTATTTTCTATAAGTCCTGCATTTCACTTGCTCAGAATGACAGGAAGCATAAAATTTAAAATAGAAAACTGTAAAGATTATTCCCATTTCAATTTAAAGTGATCTTTATTCCATACAAACTGAATTAATAATGGAACAAGACTTTAACGTATATTTGCCTCAGGTGTGGAAAAGGTGGCTGATAGTTGTTAACACTTTTTGAAGGTTGTATGAGTGATGACAACAATAATAGGATGGCTGACTGGCTGGAATGTGAAAAGCAAGCATATTGCTATGCAATTATCTGTACAGAATACAGAGATGGAAGACAATATGGGTGAAAATGTCATGTTACGACAGAATTTGTGTTCTCATAGATTGCTCAATGTCTTTTTCTTTCCAGACAGCATTTCCTGCAAAATAGAAATGAACTTCTATAGGACAGGCTTATCTATTCTATATACTCATCTATTTGCAATTTATAGGTATGCTTTAATGGGGAGCTATGTTTCTCTGGTTTCCAGTGTCATATACAATGTTTTAAAATACCAACAGGCAGATTCACATCAGGTTGAAATTATTAAGCTTAAACAGCAGCTATCAACAGTTTGCTGTCAAGAAAAAAGGAAGATGCTTGATGTGGGTGGCTCTGCAGAGATCTGTCTCATGTCCTGTGTTTTTAATGGTTTCATTAACAACCTAGGTGTCTTATCAGCCTCGACACTCAACAGTAAACTGTTGAATGCTGCAAATCCTTCAGAGAACAACTTGTGAATTTAAATAGTTCCTGATAAATTGATGAAATGGTCAGAAGACTTTAAGATGAAATTCAATGCAGTAAAGTAGAAAAACTGCACACATAAAGAAAAATAAATCAAAATATACAGTGACAATAGCAATGAGGCTGGGAAAGATGCAAAGATATGGAGGACTGGAAATGTGTCCAAATAGTTAACTACTGCTGTACAAATGTTATTTTCTAACATGCTAGGAAGTGAATATCAAATAGAAAAGGAAGTGGGGTAGTATTATTCCTTTACAAATAATGTAGCTGGAGAACTACTTCCAGGTTCATATGTTGTTAGAAAACTGGAAAAAGAAAATAGAATCAGGCAGAAGTAAATAAAATTTCAATAGAACACGTGGGACAAGTGAAGAAAGAATGGAAATCTTGGAGGACTGCTTTAATTTTATTTTAAAAATAGGAGTTTGTGTCCCAGGAGAGGAGGGAGAAATAGATCCCAGAGATTTTACCACAGTCTTCCAGGGTGAAAGTACTTCTTGTAAGAGAGGTAGTGATTTTTAATCAGAATTGTAGAATCTTGGAAAGGTTGGAAAGGGATTGCTTCATCCAACATTTCATGGCAAAAGCACAGTCTAGACAAGACAGTTCAACACCCTATCCCACTGAATCTCAAAAGTCTCCACTGTTGGGGAATCTAATGGAATTTCCCAGAGCAGCCTCTGGGAAGATAATTCCAATGGTTGATTGTTCCTATTGTAAAGAATTTTCCTTTTCTGTCCAATCAGGATCTCTGCAGGACTAATTTGTGTGTATTACCCCTCATCTTTTACACATGACTCCTTGGAAAGAAGCAGCCTCCATTTTTACAGTCACCCTTTAAATGCTAAAACATAGTGAGAAAGTCTTCTCCAAGCCTTCTTTTCTCAATGTTGAACAAACCCATTTCCCTCTGGCTTTCCTCAACAGGCTTCCCAGTCATTTGATCATCTTCGTTTCCCTGCTTTGGATCCTCACCAACCTGTCCAGAACTTTTTTCCCATAGAGGGGACTAAAACAGAATATAGTATTGTAGGTGTGGCCTGACAAGTACTAAATAGAGTGGGATAATGATTTCTTCATCTCTGCTGGTGATGCCTTGGTTGATGCAAGCTAGAATCCCACTTGCTTCTTTGCTGCAGCAGCACTCCTCACTCACGTTGAGCTTATTGTCCACCAGGACCTGTGGGTGCCTTTCCACAGATGTTCTATACAAATGGGCAGATACCAGTGCTGCACTCGTGGATTGTGTTGCGATGCGCAACACTTTTACTTTTTGCTCCTCTAGTCAACCGCAGCCTTCTTGCAGAGTTCTGAAATGTTTATTTCCCCACTAGGTTTGTAATCATTGGTGAACTTCATCAGGATACACTTGAGCCCCACTTCCACATGAAGATATCACACAGTGCTGGGCTGGGTACTGATCCCAGGGAGACCCCACCTGTGACAAGTTGTGAGTTTCAAAAGGGCTGATTGCCACCACCCTCCAGGTGCAGTCAGGCAGCCAGCTCCCCACCCACTGCACAGACACCTTGTCTAGCCTGTCACACAACAATTTCTCTGGGAGGAGGCTGTGAGAAACCCTACCAAAAACCTTGGAGACATCCAAGTAGAAAATGTCCACCACTCAATCCGTGCCCATTTTCTGTGTCCTCAGTGTTCTGCTCTGATCACCAGGGTAAGTTTTATCTTCAGGAACCATTGAGGGAAGAAGACAGTACGTAATTGATGTAGATGATCTCTCTTTATTCCTGTGTTTCTAGTGGTGTTTCAGATTTGTATATTTTGCAGTATGTCTATTTATCATTAAAACAAAATCTAATATAGAAAAATATACTAATTTGTATTTCTATAAAAGGTCAGAAGAGTTAATTACATACATAGTTAACCATGCAGTCTCAAGATTTTTAGTGAAGTTGCTAAAAATGGATAGAATTTCAAAACTTTTATAATGATTTTTTTTAAAAATCCACCACAGAATGGCGCTTTTTCCCATTTTAAATGATGTTTTGCTCCCTGTATTTAAGGAGAAAAAAGAAAATTAATACATTTAAAAATGTTAAGTATATTGGGATAATATACTTTTATACATATTGTTTCAGGTTTCAGAAATTTCTAATAGTTGCTTTCATCTTGATAATTTATGAAAAAGAAGTAAAAATATCTCAAAATAAGGATTGTTAAAAGAAGTTCTTCTCTGTAAAAATGTTGTGCCTAAAAGGAAAGATTGTAAAAATCACAAGGCAGAAAGTTTCAGATCTTGAAAATTTTTCTTCCATTACAGGTTAAGTAACTTAAGCACTAAGCAGTCTCAAATTAGCACCAGTACTAAAGAAAATAAAACTCATTAAAAACAAACAAACAAAAAATTAAAAGAAAATAAACAAACAACAAGTAAAGATCAGAAGATGTGAGACATTTGTTTCTGCCCAAGATTATGATCTTAAATTATAAGACAACACCCAAACAAAAATGGTGCAAATGGGAGACAGGAGTATTGAAAATAAGCTGATGCATGGACTATTCCTATTTTGGACTTGTGGTTTAAGATCAGCAACACAGCTAAAGGAAACAATTTCTGTGCCTAGGCCTCTTTCCAGGGATCTTGAGGTGGCAATGATCATTACACTAGAATTGGAAGAGATATGTGACATGTCAAATATATGTCTCCTAATCCATCTATGCTAAAGGGGTAAGATATCTGCATCTTTGTGTTTCTGGTGTAGATTTCTGCATATTTCATCTCCAGGGTCCCTTTCCCTTAGGGTGCAGTGTCTGAGGCTGCAGTGTCTGACCTTTCTGGTCCCTGGCACCTGTGCTCTAATCAAAGACAGTTCTAAAGTTCAAGCTCAGGTTGCTCAGGTCTATTTGTCTTTCTGGGAAACCTGCTACAGGGTTTTACAGCTCTCACTATGATTTATATATATATGCATATATGTATGTACACACACATGAATTTACCTAGCTGCATTGTTTTGCTGTGTGACCATGGGAACTTCCTTAAGGAACTTGCCTCCAAGTTCTTGCAGTCATTCTCGGTCATTCTCAATCAGTTTGTGCCTTAGGGCCATAAGCAAAAGCCTACTTACCTCCCTTATCAACCCTCTGTTTTAACAGAGATGCATAGCTGTACCCAGGAGCTGGCTAGGCTTACGGTGAGTCAGAAGTTAAGAGTGATGTCATATGTTGTGTTTTTGGATTTGTGTAGGATCTGATGCCATTTTTTCCCAGCTAAATCACAGTAAGTAGTGTTTTCCCAGAGAGAAGAATGGGGTTTGGAAGCTGAAACAAGACCAGGAGGATGAATGATGGGTGGATGGAAAAACTTAGTCTTCCCTCAGGCTTATATGCTAGGTAAATTTACTTGAATGGGCTTGCCAAAACCCAGTTTACTTCACATATCCTGGTACTTGAGTCTTTACAAACTAATTTCCACTATGAATTCCTCTTTTTCTCTGCCAATTATATTTATAAAACGACATCATGTTCTCAGTCTCAGCAGTACTCATATACCACTTCACAAGTTGTCAAAAGCTTAGTTAAGCACTATGAAAACCCAAATTCACCCAATTAAGTTAAACTCAGAACAAATGTTGTCAGCCTTCATTTTGACTGAAGTTTGGTATGTCTTTCAGAGAGCAAGTGCCTCAAAACTCACTCTTTTATCATTTATACTAGCTAGTCTAAAAGTAAATTGTACATATTCTTCCTCGTAAACCTTGAATCAGCTAAACAAAGTTGATGTGGAACTTCAAATTTACCAAAGTGATAAAAACCTAAAAATTTTCAGCAATGCCTTTTTGATCTCCAAACCCAGTAAAAATGAAATCTGCATAAAAGGTTAGAATGTTCTCCCATTCATTTCTCCATTTTTCTAAGCAAGGCTTTGTTTGAGTAGTTGATCAAGTTAATAATTTACAGTGATTTTGTTATGTTATATAATATGTGCTATATTATCTGGAATTTTCTGTTTGAATGTATAAGACTCAATCAAAATGTGCCAGACCTTGGGCTAGGCCAGAATGACAAAACAAAACAACCAATCCTGCTTCTAAACTTTTTCCTGAAAACCTTTCAGTATTAATAGAACCAAGTTTCTGACCCACATTCATCTATTATTTAGTACATTGTAATGACAGGAGACAAATTTTCAGTTTCTGACATAGGTGATGTCTGCTTCATGTGAAAACAGGGTGTCAGCTCTACTACTTGTGTTTCTTTGGTGGCTGGAGCCTAAAGGCAACCAGAAAATAAGGAAGAACATGTTATACTTTTTCAAGATAAGTATGGACAAGTTCCTGGCAAAGGACCTGCCGTGAGGCCTGAAATAAATTTGCCTTACTTAGGCAACTGTAAGAAGCTAGTTTTCTTTTGAACATGCAGAAGTGCCTGCTCTGACCCTGGATTTTTTTTTTTTTTCATTAGCTTTGTTGTTTTACAAGCTTGCTTACCCACAGTGGAAATGATAGTGTAAATCATTCCCCTGAAAAATAACATCATCAGTTTGGGTTGTTTTTTTCAGCCAGGTGTAATTCACCCTGCAAGTGCAGAATCATTTGTGTTGTACTGTACAATGGAAGAGAAGGCAAGACATGGAGAGATCGTGGGGAGCATCAGCTGCAAGAAGACTGCTGTGGAAGAGAGCTTAAAATTGCTGACTATCCATTTGATGTTTGAAAGTAAAGGAACTCTTCTAGTTTTGTTTTATTTTTTTCCTGCTGATATAGTCTCAAACTTTCAAGAAAGTTTTTCTTTCTTTCTTTTCTTTCTTCTTTTAGGGATTAATGGTAAGTATGAATGAAAATGTGAGATTAGTGCATAAAGATGTCTTAATTATTGATTCATAATTGAATCTAGATTTATGACTATAATTCTTCTCATTTATACTCTTACTGAAAATATTATAACTTTTTTAAATTTAGAAAAATTTTCCCTTGTGAGCAGAAGATCAGAAGCTACTTTGATCATTAAAGTTTAGCAGCACATTATGAGTAGGTCCACTAGATTGTTTGAATATTGTATCAAAAACTATGTTCAAACACTTAAAAAAGGTTTGTAAATGAACTTGTACAAGTTGTATTCACCTGAACCTTCTGGCCTGCTTCATGAGGCCCTGAACAGCTCTCAGAAAATTTTATCTGAATTCACCAAAACCTGTTGCCAACCAAGACAGTAAAATGTAACTTTACAGTGACTGGATATGATGACACCTCCCAGGTTTGAAAGAGATTCTGAGCAGCAGCTATGGCTTCCAGCATTTCTGTTTCATTATGACAACACTAGTCACAGACATAGACAATATTATTATTCATTAAAACCACAGTAGTGTCCCATTATTAGATATTTAACTGGCACAGCAGTGGTTATAATGAATTTATTTACAGACCAGGTTTTTCAGCTTTTTCACTCTAAAATTTATTCTTTCTTTGTATCTGTTTAAATTACAATATTGCCATTATTTGTTATAAATTGCTGCTCTGACTCATCTCACTGATTTACAGAGGAGTTTCTATCCTTGGTCTGCAATAGTCCCATTTTATATCTAGCCCCTCAAAAAAATTCCATAAAATCCTGTAACATCAGGGAATAGAAATTAAAATAAAAATTAAATACAAGAGAATAAAAACTACCAACAATCTCCAGGCTTTTTGTTTGACTGTTTGTTTAATCTATGTGCTTGTATTAGTTTTTAAGAAAACAGTAGTTTTATGGCTAAATAGAACAAGACTACCTTTTTGCCATTTGTCATAATTTATGACACATTACCACAGCACCAGTTACTATGGCATTAATATTTTTGAGCACTTGAGGCTCAGCTTACAATGGGACACTTCCCATTGAAGCATGAATATACACTAGGGCAAATAGTCATTTCATTCAACTGCAAAATGGATGTATTAGCAAATCATTGGTGACATATCAACCTCCCTTCTGGCTTGGCAACTAAATTACAGAGGGTGTATTTAATTAAACAAACCCCCAAATTAAAATCTAAGGCCCACAACTGAACATAAATTAATGTTTTTTTCATGATCTATGAAATTACTTGTAACAGATACTAGGAGAAATACCCATAAACTGTTCTTTAAAAAGTACATGTCTTCTATAATGTTGCTTTACTGGCACTTTGACTAGGTATAACATTACTCAATAAAGCTCCTGGGAATGCTAAGAAATTTCACTTTATTAATGTGGGGCATATAAGGCTTTCACTGTATGGAATTTCTTGACTCTCCAGGGGTGACAAGGATCAAGGTAATCCCCATCTGTAAACCAGAGGTATTAATAAGTTATTAAATTTTATGTTATGTTATATTAAGACCAGCGTTATTTACATATTTTAATGATGGCTCATGAAATCTGTGCTGCTGATATTCTGTCACATGCTATAAATCCACCAGAACCCTACACAGAAAGAATGCAACATATACATATTAAGTTTAAGGAGCAGAGGTAGCCATTTCTTTAACTGTGGCTTGGGATTTGTTCCTTCCCTTCTGTTGATGCTGCCTATACAAATATACCTTGAATAAAAGAAAAGTTAAGCAGAAGATTTCATCATTATTCAAAGGGGATTTTGTACTCATATCTGTCTAAAAATTGGTCATCTGATTAGTCTGAAAAGTGTTCAGACTGAGACATTCATTTTGTGAAAATTTATTTTTATTTTTGCTTCTCCTGCTATTGATCTCCACATCAGCCCATTATCCATACTGACAGCTTCTCTAGAACTTCCAAAACAGCTTCTCAGAGTGAAGACTTTGACCCATGTCAAGCCTAATAAGCAAGACTGGGAGTGAATGCCATCAAGTTCTTCCAATGTTTGATTGTTATACAGAATGTGTATCCCAACTAACATTTTTATTCCATGTCTTAAAAGGACAGGTAGTGAAATTGCTGTTTCATTTCATTCTACATAAAGCCATAATTCAAAATACTTTTTACATCTCTATTTCTATGTATGTTTGTTATTTCAGTTTCACATTTTGGTTAAAGTTTTCAGTGCCTTCCATATATTGTGCCAGCATATATGTGAAGAAATCATTGCTGACATTTGACTTGAATTATATCCTGCATTCCTATATCTTTGAACAGTAATGGTGTTCTGGAATAATTGGTATCCTTAAAGCTTTACAGTTTTGTTTATTTCTTAGCTTTTTCTAAAAAAAAAAAAAAAGGAACTGCATTTCTCATCAAACAGCATTTCAATACCAAAAACCTGAAGATACCAGTTTGGACATAATTCAAGGACCTCAGTTTAGCAAAATCCTTTCTTGAAATGTAAGAAGCATAATGAAATGACACATTTACAGTATTCCACATGTGAAAATATCCAGATTCTAGTGGAAAGACATCATAATTTTATGACTGATTTTTAAATTACCTTGAATATTGTAAAACTTTTTGATTTAATTCTTTGTTTGAGAAGATGCCCTGAAGAGGAAAACAGGCTTTGAATATAGCTTGCATTTTAAGTTACTAAATAAACATATTTAATCTAAGAAATATAAACTCCAAATAAAATATTTACATTGATTTTGTTAAATAAGATGGATTGTCAGAGTTCCTTAATTTCTCTCATCTTTTCTTTACTTCTAGAATGATATAAACTTGAACAAATGTAATATTCTCCTTTTTAAATCCTTCTTGCCTGCTCTGATTTAAAGCATTCCATGACTTCATCAGCTACAACTGTTACATGTGGTACGTGATTGCCTGAACGCTGTAATTAAGAGGGGTAGTCTACTTTAAAATTAAAAGGAACAAGAACCTCTTTGCCCCATATTCCCCAAAGCATTTATTAAAGTAGAAAACTATTTCATTTACACTGGTACAATTTGTGTGGGCATCTTGTATGGTTGTATCTATTGGATTTTGTAGATCATAAAATCCTCTCTTCCTCCCGATTTTTATAAGACTCTTTTCTTAGCTGCATAAATTCCTGCAAGTTGCACCACACAGTTTGTAAATACCTATTACTTTTAGTTATAATTTTTATTTCTACAGTCCTTTAGAGACTCACTCAGGAGCCAGAGCTAATGTAGTGTCCATAAACAAAACACTATTGAAAACTTAGACATGGTTTTAAAGGTCTTGAAATCAAAGGCATCAACCTTGCAAAGACTTATGTAAGCTTTTAGCTTTATGTGTCATAAATAAAACCAGGTCTATGCTATAATGTTATGTGAACACAGCTACGTCAGCTAGGAATGGAAAGGAAAAGTCTCACTCCCAGCTAACACTCACATTAGAAAAACTAACTGTAGACTTAAGTCTCCTGACAGAGCTCAATATATATTATGGGAGGACATGTCACACTTATGCAGAGAGCAAAAACTTTTCTGACAGCTGCATGCAGAATTTCCATTTGAACATTTTTGGCAACAAACAGAATTTTTGTGAAAATCATTCACGTTTGCTTTCAATTAAAAAAATGTAAACAATTTAGTGAAGCTATTGCACTGCAAAATGAAAATTTTATTTTCTTTAAATTTTGATTTTAATTCTGATTTTTTTCTTTGCTCTACGAATACCCCATATGCATTATATGAAATTTTATTCACTTAAAAATAGCATGACATCTATGAAAAGTGCATCATTTTAACAATTTAAATGTAATTTTCACACGCTGATCAACATCAGTAGAACAGTAATCACTACACGCTGCACTTTCACATATTTCTATGTAATATAAAGGTGATATTTAATTTTTTTGATGGAAATCCATCAAGGTTAGAATGTTTGTTTGCAGGTAGCCTATTTAAAGTATTGCAAATAACTATCACTGTTTAAAAATAAGCAGCAATGTCAGAATAAAAATTCTGTCCTCCAAAGTGGTTTGGAAATAACCTTGATTAACAAAAATGTACCGAAATTAAGACCAAAACCAAACCCAGATGTCTATATTAACTACTGTATTCCTAGTGTTGCCCGGGAAGAGCAATTTTTACAAAGAGCTCCTTAAAACCTCCATGTGTCCTAAGGCCTCCAATAATTAACACTTTTGAAACTCATTATCTTTATTTTCCTGGTTAGCTGTTTAGTCATCTGTAGGTGAGCATTTTATTTTATTCCATTTTGCTCAGTATATCTTATTATCATATAGTCATAGACTTTAAATGTTTCGCCATGAAAAACTGAAACAGAAGCAAGCATCCATTTATGTGCTTTGAATTTACTTTTATATAAACACCTATACATATTCACAAACAACTGAGAAGAGCTGTTGACTCCCTCAAGGGCAGGGAGGCCCTGGAGAAAGACCTCAACAAATTAGAGGGCTGGACATACAAAGTTCAACAAGAAAAACTGATGGATTCTACACCTGGGATGAAGCAGCCCAGGAGGTATGGACAGACTGGGGAATGAGATGCTGGAAAGCAGTTCTGTGGATAGATTCAGCCTGAAGAAGAAAAGACTGAGGGGGACCTCATCGTGGTCTGCATCTTCCTTGTGAGGGGAAGAGGAGGAGAAGACACTGATTTCTTTTGCATGATGACAGTGACAGGATCTGAGGGAATGGCCTGGAGTTTTATCAGGGGAGGTTTAGTTTGCTTATTAGAAAAAGGTTTTTCACCCGGAAAGGTGGCTGGACACTGGAACAGACTCCCCAGGGAAGTGGTCACAGCACCGAGGCTGACAGAGTTCAAGCAGCATTCAGACAATATTTGGTCATATGGTGTGATTCTTGGGGATGGTGCTTTGCAGGACCAGGAGCTGGACTCGATGATCCTTGAGGCTTCCTTCCAACTCAGCATATTCTGTGACTGTGATATATGTACACATATTTGCAGAGCAGAAAAAAAATTGCTCATACAAAGGGACTCATTCTGACAGATGTGTTTGCCTGCATATTATTGAGCATGTCAACAGTTTTTGTTTCACAACAGTTCTTTGCCTTATTGAAAGGAAAATATTTGCATTGTAAGTATCTATGTATCCACCTTTCAATCTGTTGTTTCACTCATTCCCTATATATTCTTAAATTTGTAGCAAACCAAAATCCAACAAAAGATAACTCAGTATTTCCGTAGTACAGGCTAGGCACACATTTAAACATCCAAACTTCTTACAAATCCCCAGCAAGAATAAATGTTCAACATGGCAACAATGTCCTGCTGCCACTATATACCCTGAAGAACTCTGTAAGTCTGGACAATATGAGTTGCAGCATAATAGCCTGTTCCCTGCTGTGTTGAGTTTTGAGGTTTTTTGGTTTAGGGCTTTTTTTGAGTAATTTTTCCTGATAGCTTCTGTTTTAAGCAGCTTTACTACAGTGATAGGGTGTCCTCATTGTACCCAGGAGATTTTCTTTGTCAATAACTGAAAGATATAATAGTAGCCTGCTAAGCAGCTGCTTGCTCAGTGATTTGAGCTGTATAGTAGCTGTTCTGAAATTGTCCTGGCTGGTTGCAGTCCAATAGCACTGTTTGCAATTACTGTTGTTACTACTGCCATTATTACTACAGGGTGAAGTTCACCCTGATGCAGAGGACAGCACAAGGTCAATTTATTTTATGAAATCCTAGATCAGCCTTTTCTGACACTGTTAAGGTAAACTGAAATTGTCCACAGCTCTTATGCTTTCTACTGACACAGAGTTGAATGTAGCACATGTTAGGAATTTTCTGTTAAAATTTTTTGTGGGGTTTCTTTTTAGAAGAAAAGTAATGAATGAAATTTGTCATTCTGTAAAATTCTATTCAAAAAACAGCAAGAGGAGTAAGAGCCTGCTTTATACGTCTTCCTGAGGAAGTGGAGAGGGAGGTGCTGATCTCCCTGCTACCCAGTGATAGGACACATGGGAATGGTTCAAAGCTGCACCACCATTAGTGTAGACTGGACATCAGGAAATATTTCTGTACTGAGAAGGTGGTCAAACACTGCAACAGGCATCCTAGAGAAGTCTTTGAGGCCCTGTCAGTATTTAAAAGGCATTTGGACAATGCCCTCAACAACAGGCTTTAACTTTTTCTCAGCCTTGAATTGACCAGGCAGTTAAACTAGGTGATCATTATAGGTCTCTCCTCTCCTCTCCTCTCCTCTCCTCTCCTCTCCTCTCCTCTCCTCTCCTCTCCTCTCCTCTCCTCTCCTCTCCTCTCCTCTCCTCACTAGATCTGGCCCTGATTACACAAGAAAAATCAGCTAACAGAAATAAAGCATAGATGCAGGGAAACTAAGAAAGCAAGAAATCATCCAGCAGTTTTAAAACAAATTCAACCTTCAATATATCAAAACAATGCAATGAAAAAATACACCAAAGTCCCAAAACAATAGACAAAACCAACTCTACACAAATTGGTATGACTATCTTAAAGTTACCTGAGAGACTATCTTGCAAAAAAACCCAAACAAACAAAAAATCCCAGAAAACAAACAAACAAACAAACATCAAAACAAGCCAAACAAAACTTCTTTAAAGAGGGGAATAGAAAAAAAAATCAAGAGGGATGCTTAGATAAATTACTCTTATTTATATTATATAAATTCTGGCTTAAATACAGATTTTACAGAGAGCAAGTAGAAAATTCCTGTTCTCATAAACCATACCACTGGTGGAATACTAATCAATATTCTTTCCTTCCTTGTAGAATCTTCCCATTCTATGACGTATGATGTTGAAAACACTGTTCCTGAATTTAAAGAGTTCATAATTTATTCTCTGTATCCATCATCTTTTTCAAACAATTTATAATCTTTATAGATTAATGGCTCTAGGTTTAATCCATCTACATTGCAAAATAAGTTTTATATATGGTATTGCTGCTTCCATTGGCTTTTTCTTCCTCAGACTCAGACGCAATAGGGCACTGAAGTGATATTAAAATGAATGTTTGTGTAGGTTCTATATTTTTCTATATGTCCATCTGCAGTTTTAAACGCTTTTAGCATGAAAGAGACCAAATTGTATCACCAGAATTGCAGCTATTTTCCACTGTTTATCCCTAGTTAATATGCCTCATTTAAGATTAGCTAATTACCAATATACCCAGTAATAGATTTTGCATTATTTCTGTTGCATTTCAACTTTGTGTAAGGCAAAGGCAGGGACTAAGAGAACATAGAAATGCCCATTGTAGGAGAAGAACAGATTTGAGAACCTGAGGTCTAAGGAACCTGACAGTACACAAGTGCATGGCACTTGATCAGATACATATGCAGGTCATAAAGAAACTAGTGTACAAAGTGACTATGTCACTATCCATCATGTTTTATAAATGGTGTCAATCCTGTGAAGTTAATGCTGTCTGTAAAAGGGGAAACATAACCCTTTTTTTTGTATAAAAGGAAATAGGGAAGAACCCAGGAATTGCAGCCAAGTCAGTCTAACATCAGTGCTTGGCAAGTTTATGAGGCAGATCCTCCTGAAAATTATGTTACTGCTCATAGCAAATAAGGAGTTTACTGGTGATGGCAAACATGGATTCCCTATGTGAAAATCATGCCTGAAAAACTCTTGGCCTTCTACAAAAAGGTTAGAGCATTGGTGGATAAGGGAAGGACAGCTGAGGTCATCTATCTGGACTTGTGCAAAGCATTTGACACTCTCCTGCATCCTTATCTCTAAACTGAAGAGGCATGTATTTGATGGGTAGACCACTTGGTGGGTAGGGAATCAGATGGATGGTCACACTCAAAGAGTTGTGGTAAATGGCTGGATGTCCAAGTGGAGGGCAGTACAAATGGTGTTCCTCAGATGTCAGTATTTTGTCCAGTACTGTTTAATATCTTTGTCAGTAGTCTAGACAGTGGGATTGATTGCACTCTCAGCATTTTTTGCTGACACCAAGCTGTGTGGTGTGCTCAACACACTGGAGGGAAGGGATGCCATTCAGAGGAACCATGACAGGCTTTAGAGGTGGGTTGGATGCAAACCTCATGAAGTTCAGCAAGGCCAAGCACAAAGTCCTGCACCTGGGTAGGGGTAATCCCAGGGGAATAAATAGAGGCTGGGAGAATTGACAGAAGTCCATGACATGTGAGTTGGAGGAGGAATGAGTTCAGAGGAGAGCCACAAAAATAATCAGAGTACCTCTGATAAAGGAGTACCTCTCCAATGAAGACAGGCTGAGAAAGTCGGTGGTGTTCAGCTGGAGAAGAGAATGCTTCAGGTGGACTTTTCAGTATCTGAAGGAAACCTACAACAAAGATGGAGAGGGACTTTTTACAAGGGCATGAAGTGGTAGGACAAGAGGGAATGGCTTTAACCTGAAAGAGAGTAGGTTTAGATTTATATACTAGGAAGAAATTCTTTACTGTGAGGGTGGTGAGCTACTGGAACAGGTTTCCCAAAGCTATGGACACCTCATGCCTGGATGTGTTCCAGTCCCTATTGGATACTGCTTTGAGCAACTTGGTCTAGTGCATGGTGTCATTATCTGTGGTGAAGAAGTCAGATCTAAATGATCTCCCAATCTCCACCATTCTATGATTTACTCATTGCTCATGAAAATGACATAAGACCTCATAGGTTTGCCAGAAAATGTTATTGACATTTTTCTTCTGTTATTTTTGTAACTGCCTTTAAGAGCAGAAATTGTCCATTCTGTCATATTGAATGCCAGTTTCAGGAAATTTTTCAGAGAAAAGACATGAAAGCTAAACTAACAAATACTTTTGTAAACACTTATTTTACTACATTCAGAAGATATAAGCTGATAGTCAAGCACATACCAAAAATATATAAAAGGCTTGAACTTCAGCCTGACTGTAATATATTTTTTCATTGTTCCGTGTTTTGAATCATGTAATAATTTTTATAGATTTTTGGGATTTTACTTAATGTACATTACTTCTCTGAATTTCTGAATAATGTTGTTAGCTGCTAAGGATACATATCTGAGACTGCAACCTTATATTTCACATTTCTTCTCTTTTGAATACTTTATGTTCTCCATTCTGCTATTATCACTGGAAAATAGTAAATTATAATTCATAAGATTGAGTTCTGTTAAATATGCATGGCAGAGAAGAAAAGAAACATTTTTTTAAATGTCAGAACATACTGTCCATGTTCAATATGCACATTTTATAACAAAGGGTATCTATTCCTACCTGTCTCACCTGTATGACATGCTTTTGAATAGTAATCTCCTTCTGACCTTTCTGCTTTGAAATTGTAAGTGAATTTGCACAGTCACACCAACTGTGATGACTTGTAGAGTTTCTTTTCGTGAATATGGCAAAAAACCCCTCACAAACAAGTATTTTATATTGAAACACAAAGCAACTACGAAAAAAAATGGCAAATCTAGCTATATACTGTGAGATGCTGCATTTTGCAAGATAACTGTACTTATTTCTCTTTTGATCCCTTAGGGTTATTTGAGGGGAAAAGGCTGCTGCTTTTCACTAGTTAATAACTGGTCTGTTTCTCTTCAGGTGGAGCAAAAGCAGACTTCCTTAAATACAAGTCTTATGGGGAGCAGCTGAGGGAGCTGAAGTTGTTTAGCCTGAGGAAATGGAGGCTCGGGGGAGATCTTTATCACTCCCTAAAACTACCTGAAAGGAGACTGTAGTGATGTCTCTTCTCCCAAATAACAATTGATAGAACAATTGGAAACGGCCTCAAAGTTGCACCAAGGATGTCTTAGATTGAAAGTTAGGGGGAAAAGATTTGTCCAGCTTTGGAACAGGATGCCCAGGAAAGTGGTGGACTCACCATTCTTGGAGGTATTTAAAAGTTGTGTCACTTGGGGGCATGATTCAGTGGTGGACTTAGCTATGTTAATGGTCTGACTCAACAATCTTGAAGGTATTTTCCAACCTAAGTGATTTTATGATTCTGTATGCTTTTATTTACAGATACAGTGTGGAGGTGAGGGAGATGCCACTCAAATATTCAATGCAGGGAACTTGCACAAAAGAAAAATCCTTTTTGAGAGAGAGCACTCACAAATTTTTAAATATACAAATCTCTGTCATTTTTGTGGAGTTTCTTACATATGTGCTTAAGACATGTCCTATTTTGGATAGCTTATGATCTCATCTGCAGGGTATGAGGTAAGATTTAGTTAAGGAATGACTCACCATGCAGCTTCTGACACTGAACAGGGTAGGCAATCATTTGCAAGATTGCCATTGTCGCTGTGCATCAGTATTTCTTGTTTCAGCCTACGCCTTCAAGAAATCAAAAGTTCTCCAGACTGGGAGGTTGTTTTGTTTGGGATTGGTTTGTGATTGTGCTAGCAAATAGTCTGGTTTAACAAGTTTTAGCTCATTTTCCATGTAGTCTTTTGACAGTTCCAGATTTCAGGCACTTGAAAGAGGAACTAAGAATCACATTTTGATAACATCTTCATCAGTCAGAGCAATCTGCTTTTCATTCTTCAAAAGGAGACAGAAGAGGAGGATCTATGTGACACATTTCAGCATTGGCAGGACTTCTGTCTTTGCAACAAGCAACATTACTACATACTCATCACAGAAATATTAGGATGTAGCACATTGACCACCTGCCTGGGATATTGAGAGAGCATGAATTATTATCAAATTTTCTTTGAAAATGCAGAGTGAAAAGGCAATACTTTTAAACATATCTTTTTTTGGTGGTGGTGGTTTTTGTTGGGTTGTTGTTGTTTTTTACAGGTAACAGTTTGGTGGCTAAGTAGCTCTTTTAGCACACATTTTTAGATTAGCAAGCAAAAACTTGATAAAGATGTCATTTTCCACTGCTTCTTCATACACATTTCGCTAGGAGAGATTGACATGTCAACAGTAAGACTAGCTACCCTCAGCTGGTCTCCTCAGCAAGTAAACAGGGATGGGGAGTAGGACGAATCCCCTGTTATGCAGGAGGAAGTAGCTAGTGACCTACTGAGCCAATTAAAAGCTCACAAGTCTATGGAAGCAGATGGGATTCATCTTAGGGTGATGAGGGAACTAGCAGAACTCACTAAACTGCTTTCCACCATTTATCTTTCCTCCCCTGGCCAACTTGGGAGGTCCCAGATGACTGGAGATCAGCCGGCATGAAACCCACCTATAAGAAAGGCTGGAAGGAGGATTCAGGGAATGACAAGCCTATCAGCCTGACTTACTGCCCAACAAGGTTATGGAGCAGATTAGCCTGAACATGATCACACTGCACCTATAGGACAACCTAGGGATCAGCCCCTAGGGATCAGACAGCATGGGTTTAGAAAAGGCAGGTCCTGCCTGCATAAATTGATTTCCTTTTATGACCAGGTGACCCATCTTGTGGATGAGGCTGTGGACATAGTCTACCTGGACTTCAGCAAAGCCTTCAACACCATCTCTCATGACATATTCCGTGTGTCCCAATCTGCATGTGCAAAGATGGGGAGGAAATTTGAAAATATCCAGAGCAAGATTAAGACACAAACAAGATCAAATCTTGGTGACAAAAATGTTAATTAACTTTTATTTACTATCAAGGAAGAGAGCAAGGAGGGAAGACAGGAAAGTAGTAAAAAGTGAAAAATTACAGAAAGCAAGTGATAGTCACCACCATGGATTCAGCAATGTCCCATTGATTATTTCTTCTTTCATCTGAACGTGAGGAGAGCTCTGCCACGATTGCTGCACATTAGCTTATACAGCAGATGAGCAGCCCTTTACAGTGGTGACTGGGAAGTTTTGCTCCAGCTTGGGACTATGGCAAGGCCATGTTCACCACATGGGCATTGGTATCCACAAGATGTTCACACAATACACCCAGTTCACTGTGTGTGCAGGTCGTTCACTTGTAATGGCAGGAGAATATTCACCACCATCACTGTGGACCATCATGGACCATTATCCACAGATGATCATGGCCTATTATCACACCAGGCATATTGTCCTGATTTACCAGGCAATGGTAATTGGTCATAAAGAAGTTGGTCATTAACAGTCCTTTAGGCCATGGTTTGTACAGGTGCTGGGTTAAGACGTGGTTGGATGGTCAGGCCCACAGTTGTGGTGAATGGTGCTGCATCCAGTCTGGTCTCTAGTGGTGTCCCTTACGGATTAGGGTTGGGCCCAGTCTTGTTTAATATCTGTATAGATGATCTGGATGAGAGCACTGAGTCTACCCTTAGTAGATTCATAGACAACTTGCGTCAGAGTGTTAATCTGCTGGAGGGCAGGAAGGTTCTGCAGATGGACCTGAGCAGACTGGATTGATGGATTGAGATCAACAGCATGAGGTTTAACAGGACCAAGTGTCAGGTCCTACACTTTGGCTGTGATAACCTCATGCAGAGATACAGGTTGGGGAAAGAGAGGCTGAAAAGTGGCCCAGCAGGAAAGGCCCTTGGGGTGCTGTTTGACAGCCAGTTCAACATGAGCCAGCCATGTGCCTAGGTGGCCAAGAGGACCAATGACATCTTGGCTTGTATCAGGAATAATGTTCCCAGCAGGACTAGGAAAGACATTCTTCCCCTACACTCAGTACTTCTGAGGCTGCACCTCGAGTGCTGTGTTGAGCACTGTGCCCCTCAGTTCAGGAAGGACATTGAGGCACTGGAGCAGGTCCAGAGAACAACAATGAAACTGGTGAGGGGTCCAGAGGACAAGTCCTATGAGGAACAGTTGAGGCAGCTAGGATCATTTAGCATGGAGAAAAGGATGCTCAAGGGTGATATTATCACTCTCTACAACTACCTGAAAGGAGGTTGTAGTCAGGTGGGAGTTGGACTCTTCTCCCAGGCAACTAGCAGCAGGACAAGAGGTCACAGTCTTAAGCTCCACCAGGGGAGGTTTAGTCTGGTGGTCGGGAATAATTTTTTTACAGAAGGGATCATATGGATATTGTAATGGGCTGCCCAGGGAGGTGGTGGAGTCAGCATTCCTGAGGGTGTTAAAGGAAAGACTGGACATGGCACTCAATGCCAAGATCTAGTTGACAGGGTGGTGTTCAGTCATAGGTTGGACTCTACGATCTCAGAGATTTTGTCCAATCTAATTGACTCTGTGATTATGTGATTTTTTGATATAAGACATGAGTTTCCAGAGGATGAGAGCACTCAAATACTTTTCTGTTGGCTAATGAATCTCCAGAGAACAACCAGGAAAAAGAAAAATGAATCAATCCATTTCTTCTTGCTTTCCCTTTAGTTCTGCTGAAGTTTTCAGGTTAAGAAACTCCATGTTTGTCAGTGAGTTGAAAACTGTGTGCCTTGTGGCCTAAGGCATATCACTGTTTCTATCTGATCATCACCATATCCCTGATTTAAGCTTCAAATGATGCAACTTCAGGGCATGAATAGCACCATTGGCCTTGATGTATGTCTATAACGTTTTAACTGTGCATTTAAACTGCTAAATTATGAGCTGCAAAACTTTAAGTAGTGTCATCTTAGTTCCCAATGCCAGCTTCTATGAGATTGTAAGAGACAGTATGTTTTCCAAGCAATTAAGTTTATTTATAATTGGAAAACAATTCGGAATCATTTCCTCAATGATGTGCTATGTTTGAGATTATGAACAGGCAATTATCATATTGCATCTGATGAATTATAGATTTTAACTGTCAGAGAAATAGATTTCTAATTGGCCATTAGGTATTCCAGCAAATAACTACAAGGAGAGACAAGTACAGAAAAAAAAGTAAGATTTATTAATACAACATGAGATATTTAGGTAGCATTTTAGTGCTAAGTAACTATGTAGACAGGAATTATAAATGTGTCTATATTCACATTAATTTCTATCAGTTTGTTAAAATAAATAAATAAATAGTTAAAATATTGTGAATGTAATTCAAAGCACCGAAAAATCAGTCAGTTCTGAGGCCTTTAATAGTCCTGATATACACAATCTTGATTCAGATTAACACATTGACTTTTTAAATATGTCTTTTTTTCAGGTGAGAGGGCTAGTGAAAGCAAGGTACACACACACGCACACGCACACACACACGCACATGTGTGTGTGCAGCACAAATGTGTGTGACTTGTTTACTTCAATATCAAGTGCATTCTCTACTCTCAACATAAGATTTTTTTCAGGGAAAAGGTACTTCAAATATTTAAAAATAGATACCAAAAAAAAATATCTTGTCACCCCTATGCTATCTCGTAATACATCAAAGCAAAAAGCTCTCCCACAATCACTTCCATCATTTGGTGGGGAAGACCTATTCAGAAGTCAATAAATACCTTCATAATGAAACAAACGCCCCTTTTAATGGAAAGAAGATTGATTCAAACACTGAAGTTCCTTAAGCTTGTTCATTGACTGAAGAATATATTGTATAGATTGAATATCTCACCTAACCTTAGTGAAGCAGAGTACAAAGAAGATGGTTTTCAGTGCCAGGCCTAGGCCAGAAAAAGAAATTCTGTATTCACAATGTGTGCATCATCTGAATTACATGCTGGAATGGCTCTTAAAGTGATCTCATCTGCTTCTCCTCATTTGGCAACATCCTGGTTTCCATGAAAAAGAAATCAAGAATATCCCTAACAAAAGCCAGTACGTGTTCTAGAGCTACTCACTCTGGGCAATGTGGGGGTCAGGTCAGTACAAGTGCCCCATTATGTCACAGATAAATATGTGAGTGTATTGCTGCACAGAGGATAGTGTCTGTATTTGGAAAGCACCACTTTACATTCAGATATACTAGTGTAAAGTAATGAAGTCCCATGTGGTAAATGTCAATCAATACCTATTCCAAGGTTAAAGTACAACCAGCAATTCTGTGATAGGAATTCAAAGCACAGAATCAATTAACTTTTGTTTTGTTTAGTGCCTTTTTTTAAAGTGTCTTCTAAACAATGTTTATGATTCTCAGTGAAACTTGGTACAAACTTCCTGTGTGCCATAAAAACCTATTAAGTATGTATTTGTGTGTGCACATATATATTCATGTAGAAATAGCAATACCATGTGGATGGTGTAGATTTGTAAATTTGATTTATTGAACAAAATTATTGGAATATTAAAGCTAATTACACAGTATTCAACACTTCATACTCTAACTATGCCTAATCTGCAATATTTCTCATAATTCATCTGTAGTAAAATTGTATGTGGAGATGGCTAATGAGAAGATCAGATTAGGTAATTTAAGGCAGTTGCTACTTTAATGGACAAGCAGCATGGATCTATCACTCTAGTGACATTCTTACATATATTTGTATGCACACATATATAGAAATACAACTTTGTCTCTGTCATTTTAGTATAAGGCAGGTTCTTACATAGATGCTTATGTATATATACTGAAAGAGAAGTGAGTCACTGATGGGGTTTTGATCAATTTAATATTAATTATGAAAATCTCTTTCAGAATACTAAAATTAACAACTGCTAGAATCTCAAATGAAATATGTTTATGTTAATTTCAGGTAAAAATTGTCAGATTGCTGTACAAAGCATGGAGCAAATTTCAGTTCTGATGACAGAAAAATGCAGCTCTGCTTCAGTGTTGAATTTATACATCTGTGACTGTCTTTGCTCAGCAGGACCCAACTCTTTCAGACAGGGTAAGTGGGGTCAGTTCTAACCAAACCTCACTAGCACACTTTAACCAGTTTGGAATATATTAAAATTCTGTGCTAAGTGGGTTGTTTTCTTTAATGTTATATAAGTGTTTATTACAAGGCCAGATATACCACCTTAATGCCCCAGGGCACTTTAAAGAGTACAGGATCAAGAAGGATGTGATTGGAATTGCACTGAGATTGCCACAGGGAATCCCAAAAAACTATCTATCTTGATAATAACCAACAACAAATTTAAACTATCACATTATACACCTATACCTCTATTTATTTGTTTTGCCAAGTGAAGCCACAACTAAGGAATGTGCCTTTTTTAGTGTATTTTCAAGGTCACACCAGATACTTTTTTCCCCTGAAAAGACTATAAATTTGCTGAGTGAACCCCTATGAGCAAACAGTAGATAACAAATGGACTCTCTGAGGTAATCTAAGATTGTGCACTCGGTTTCTAATTCTGTATCTTGACTCCTAAAATTACTTTGCTTTCTGTAATGATGAGACTGTGAGAAAACATCCAGATAGGCCAAAACCATAGCACACACACACACACACACACACACAAACCCACACAGAGAAAAATCACTCAATCCACTGTGTTCTGGCAGAGAAAATTTTACCCTTATGTACAGGTTAATCCTACAGATTAAAAACCCAACTAGAAGAGTGTTTACTTTGTTCACAATGAGGAAAGCTACTGCTTAGTAGTAATCTAAGAAATTCAGGGTCCACTGGGAACTAGATAAGCCATTGTGTCTGATAAAGTCATAGAGATAATTATTGAAAAAAAAATAAAATAAATACAAAACCAAAGGAACCCGCCCCCCAACACCATCATTTGGTTTTCTTTCCAGGAAGTTGAATGTGCTACATGACCGTAGCACCAAGATTAGGGAGAGTGGAGAATCACACTTTCATTTAAGCACTATTTTTCATCTGAGAGAGCTCAAGGGCTTCTGTTCAGTTCTTATACCCTGCTTTGAGTCCAGTGGGGGTTATTTTCCCATTTCTAAACTAGTGCAAATTGAGACATGGAAAATGTAATTGACTCAAGTCTATGAATCCAGTTAGAGGCAAAAGAGTGAACAACCTCCAAGAGGTTTATGTTCACCCGTTCTGTGAACCTCAAGCATAAAATATATTAATGTGCTTATAGTTGCCAACATTCTTGAGGTTCTTTTGTGCATGAATTATACTTTGTTAATGTAGTTGGCTTCTGAGTTTGGAACTTTTTCTTTTTCTTTTTTTTTTTTTTCTTTTTTTTTTTTTTTTTTTTTTTTTTTTGAGTGTCTTTCCATTTGAATAACAATAAACATAATAATAACAACGATCCTAGTGGTTTCTGTCTCGATTTCTAAAAAGATGAGCTCTGTGTGGATAATTATGAAAATAGTGTTAAAACTTGCTTTTATTACACACAGAAAAGTTTTCCACATCCCTATCTGTTTTCAGAGTCAAAACTCTAAGGCTTATTAGATTGGGTATAAGGAAAAAAATTCTTTGCTGAATGGAATATTGGAATGAGTTTCCCAAGGTACTGATTGTCACCATCCCTGGAGGTATTTAAAAGACACGTAGATACGATACTTAGGGGCATGTTTCAGTGGTGAATTTGGCACCTGTTAAGTTAATGGTTGGACTCAGCGACCTTAGAGGTCCTTTCCAACCTAAATAATTCTATGCCTGTATGAATACGAAAGGAAAAGTGTTTTAGAATTCATTTGGTCTTGCAATGAACTGTCAGGTGTTTCAACTGCTCTACAGAGAAAGTCTGCAGGAGGATGCAGACCTATGCATCTCCAAATAGCTGGATTATTTTGTATACTTAAAGGTTGCAACAGCTGCCACTTCTAGGGAATGAATTATACTGGAAAATTTATACTGTGCAATATGCTGAATAATAACTGTATTTTAATTTATACATTGTTTTTTGGCAGCAATCTGTGACAGTATCAACTTCTAACATAATTACTGACTAGCTCAAATTGAGAACAACTGATAGTTTGCAGCAGGCTGATAAGCAATTATTATAGTGTTCACCAGAACATGCTCTGTACTCAGTAAAGCCAACAGTGCAATATTTTTGGAGCTTCTGGAGGTAGCAGGATGTGTATGGAAACCTGCCTTTTAATTAGATCTATATTAGAATGCGCTTTTCATCTAATCTCTCACCCTCAAAATGTAAAATACTATCTATAAGCTTGTTGACATTTCTCTGGCAAGCTTGATATTTCTCAGTACATACAAGTAGAAAAGCCATAGACGAAGCCCATCTGAAAGCATCATTCAGATTGCTGTGACCCCCACTAGATTTGCCCAGTTGTGAGTGACTGTCCTGCTCAGACCTGGGAAACAAAGAAGGGATAGAGAGCTTTGTTGTGTGACTCTCACTGCGCTTACTTCACCCATTGTGTAACAGGTAAACCGGAGAAGGGGAGGTTGATGCAAGCTAACAATTGGCCTCATATATGGTAAAAGCCAAAGGGATTGTCTTCAGCTTCATGATAAACAGGACCATTAGTGGTTTATGATCTCTACAGAAAATAATGCACAGCTGGAATATGGCCCATCAGAGGTGGAGAGGAACACCTAGAGATATGTAGTGGTGTAGTGGAGGTGGTGTTATTAGACAAGGGAGACAAGTCACCATCTTCTTGAAGGGTGGGAGCAAGCACGCCCTTTCCTAGAGGTACCCTGGGTGCTGCTAGTCAGCATTTGTGCAGGAGGCTTGCTTGGTATGAGTGCACTGTGTTTCCTGTTCTTTAAATTTTCAGCTTGTGCCATTGAGTTTTATGGTTTGTTCCTTCTGGCCACACCAGTTAAAATTCCCTGTAACAAGAAACCAGAAAGGAAAGGCTTGCTTTAAGAAGTGAATAGATGGGCAGTCAAAGCTAAAAACCAAAATCTTAAAGAATTAAAAATAAGAGCAGCAAAAGAATATATATATATATATACTATATATAGTATACTGCTATACTGGAAGATAATTTCCAGGAGGTGATTAGATCCGCTACAGCATGTCATCTCCTTTCAACACAAACTTCATAAAAATAGAATTAAATATCAAATAAAATGAAATAAAATGTCAGGTATGTATACAAAATACACAATTTATAAGCAAATTAAGGACTTCAAACTAAATAATAAAATGAAATCAAATAACTTGTGACATCCTACATTACATATATTTGCCAGGCAGCTGAAAAACACTTGTCAGTGTTGCATGCATTTACTTCTAACACGTTAACTTGTACCAAGTTGTTGTGATTTAAAATTCTTGGATTTTTAGCTTAAGATGCATTTTTCTGAGTGGCAGTTACCTAGTTAAAATTTATTATGAGACATGAATGATATTTAGGTGTTTCAGGACCTTTAATGTCTTTCACCTGTGTGGCTCTTTTTTTTGGAATTCTGTATAATATCCACCATTGTAGATTTTCTGTGCCAGTTTTCATTCTTCCCGCCTGAGTTTGGTCTGTGGAGATCTGAATATTAAATATGCTGGAAAACAAGTTAGCAATGTTTTATCAGATTTACGTACTCACTACGTTTCATTTTACTTATGTTTTCAAGCTACTGCAGGGAAAAGCACTTCCATAAGATCCTAGCAATTTTGATGTAACAGAAAAAAGGTGGAGAAGATTGAAACAGGAAATTATATCTAGTGGCACTGAAGACAAATTGTATAATCAGAAATCCCTATGTGCCATTGCCATATACATTTATCATTAAGATTCACATTTCAAAACAGAAAGGGGAGTAAACTCTTTCTCCACTTGTACAGAAAAAGGAGTTGGAAACCACAAAAAAAATTTTTGCTAAAGATCACAGACCTGTTGGTCCTTAGTTAATTTATCCGTAATATACAGTTAAAAATACATTGAATCTTACAGATAGTTTATCCATTCAGACCTGGACTTATTGTAGTATGTAAATATCAGAAAATTTTACTGTTTTTTCTAAATTCATTGTTTAGAGGAAGTGATTTCTCTCCCTAGAATAAGCAGTCCACAGGGTGAGGAAATAAAACCACTGACAATGGAAAACTGCTTAAGACTCCTGGCTATATTGCTTCTCAAATAAAGAGTTACATTTATACACATGTAGCAAACATTGCTGAAAAATACCTGGGGGTCAGTATCGAGAGACAGCTCTTAAATTTTGTGTCACTCATAATATAAATGAGATTCTCGTGGGAGTGATATGCTAACACTGAAGTTTTTGTGTAGTGACTTATGCTACAGTATCTGATTGTCAGGTAGAATTCCAGCTGATAGGGTGATTTCATGGAGAAGCAGTTCAGAAAGTATACTGAAGGCAGTTCTATTTATTTATGTGGCAAACCACCTTAAGTTCAGTGCTGCCAGTCTCACACAAAAGAACACCTTGGCTATAGAATGAACTCTTGCAGTATGGTAAAGTCAATTTATTACTGTTACTTATTTATTATTTATGAGGTGCTAAAGACCTAGAAATCCCATTCAGGATCAATCTGTAATTAGGCCTGGGTTGAATAGGCAGATAAGAATAAGGAAATTCTGGACTCCATAGGCTGTGCAATTAATTATATGCAAGCTCTGATCCCCTTGAAAAGAACAAATCTGTTAGTTTCTCAGGCAGCATGGGGAGTATGATCACAGAGATTACCCTGCTGAAATCCTGAACACAAGCTAATTGATGTATCAGGTATGTTAATATTATAGTATAAGTATTACAAATTATGTACAGACATAGGCTTTTCTGGATCCATAATATCCAACCCTGTAACTGAGAAGGGACAATGGTTAGAAATTTGCAGATAAATCTCAGAACCATGAAAATGTACTTGTGTGTCCAATGGCAAGATACCACTTAAATGACCCCTTGCACATGTGATATGAAAACTTAAATGGGAGATTTTAACTGTAGAATCCTAGAAGCATTCACTTGGGAAAAGACTTTTAAGATCATTGTCTAACCATTAACACAGCCAAGTCCAACACTAAACTATGTCCTTAAGTGACATATCAAAACATGTTAAATACCTCCAGGGATAGTGATTCCATCACTGACCTTGACAGCCTGTTCCAAAGCTTGACAACTCTTTTGATGAAGAAATTTTTCCTTCTATCCAATCAAAACCTCCTCCAGCACAACTTTGAGGCTGTTTTGTGTTGTCCTATTCCTTGTTATTTTGCCTCCCTCTCTCCAGGCAAGACAACTCCAGCTTTGTAAGCTGCTCCCACCATTCTTATCCTCCAGACCCTTCACCAGCTCTGTTGCTCTGCTCTGGACATCCTCCAGCACCTCAATGTCCTTCATGTACTGAGGCCCCTAAAACTGAGCACCTGATGCAAGGCGGGACCTCAGCAGCAGCAAGTTCAGGGAGATGGCCCTGATCCTGCTGGCCACACTATTTCTCAAAGAAGCCAGGATGCCACTGGCTTTTTTTGGCCACCTGGGCACACTCTGGCTCATGTTCTGCCAGCTGTTGACCAGCATCCCCATCCTTTTCCACTAAGCAGCTTTACATCAACTCTTAGAATCATAGAATCATTAAGTTGAAAATACCTTTAAGGTCATCAAGTCCAACTGTTAACCAAGTCTGTAACACTTCATGGGGTTGTTGTGACAAAAGGGCAGCACCTGGCACTTTGCCTTGTTGAAACTCATACAATTGTTGTCAGACCACTGATCCAGCCTGTCCAGGTCATCTTTATGCAGAGCCTTCCTGTCCTCCAGCAGATCAAAACTCCCTACCCAAACTTGGTGTCATCTGCAAACTGACTGAGGATGCACTCAATCCTATTGTTCAGCCCATTGGTAAAGATCTTAAACAGGACTGACCCCAACACTGAACCTTGGGCAGCACCTCTGGTGTCCAGCCACCAACTGAATTTACCTCCATTCACCACCACTCTCTGGGCCCAGACATCCAGAGGGTTTTCTGTCCCATGGACAGTGCATTCACCCAAGCCATGGGCAGCCAAATTCTCCAGGAGAATAATGTGGAGAACGGTATCAGAGGTTTTTTTGAGATCCAGGCGGGCAACATCTATAGACTTTCCCTCATCCCCTAATAAGCCTCTTGTCATAGATCAAGTCAGGCAAGCAGTACCTGCCTTTTATAAACCCTTGCTGGCTGGACATGATTCCTTGGTTGTCCTGCCTGTACCATATGATGGGCTCGAGATGATCTGCTCCATGATTTTACCCAGCACCAAGGTCAGGCTGACAGGGCTGTGGTGTCCCAGATCCTCCTTCTGGCCTTTCTTGTAGATGGGCATCTTGCCAGTACTTGCCAACCTCCTGTCAGCCAGGACCTCCCTGGTTAACGAGGGCTGCTAGTAAATTATTGAAAGTGTCTTGGTGACTGCTCCCTCGGTACCCTTGGGTGGATCCCATCTGTCCCCATAGACTTGTGTGTGTTTAAGGGGCGTAGCAGATCACTGACCATTGCCTCATGGATTAGAGAGGCTTCATTTGGCCCCCCCTCCCTGTATCCCAGCTCAAGGAGCCGCATACCTGAAGAAACACTGTCTCACTATTAAAGGCTGAGACAAAGCATTAAGTACCTCTGCCTATTCCTCATTTGTCACTGTTTCCCTCTGTATCCAAAAAAGGGAGGATATAAAATTAGCCCTTCTTTTTTTGCTGTTTCTTTGCTCTTTTTTATACTAGTAGCCAGATTAAGTACTAATTGAGTTTTGGCATGGCTAATTTTCCACCTGCATTACTCCAGAGCATGCTTGTAGTCCTCCTGAGTTGCTGCTCTTTCTTCCAAAGGTTGAAAACTATAATTTTTCTTCCTGAGTTCTAGCCAAAAGTCTTTCTTCAGCCAGGTCAGTGTTCTTCCCTGCTGGCTTGTCTTTTGGCTCATGGGCATGGCCTTCTCCTGTGCCTGTAAAATTTCCTTCTTGATAAATGGCCATTTTGCTTATATCAATCTATAAAGAATACTCTTATTTTTATTGTAGTCACAACTTTGACTTTTATAAGCTTGGTAAAGAATCTGGTGAAATGTGTTCTAGTGAGTTCACTGAACTATAAATAATGCATAACATGATTATGCCCTTGTCCATGTGGTGTGTTCCACTATCCAGGTCTGGAAGAATATTGATTTCTATTTTCTGATGAAGGCAGGACTAAGTAACCACTTATTCAAGGAAGGAATAGATTGTGGATATGAAGTGGAGGAAACAGTTCATTCTCCTTAATTGGCTCTGATTTGCATATAAGCACATGACTTGAAGGTGGTTCTGGAAGTTCCTCTTAATGCTGTCCTTGAAATCTCATTTCCAGTGTTTAGACATAGTACCAGATATCTGTCTACAGGACCACAATTATCAACCTCAAAACACACTTTGTATCTTTGCTCTCTCATTGATCTTTTTAGTTAGTATAAAGCAGTCCACATCTTAGGAATAACTGAACATAAACTCAGAAACTTCACATTCAAGTTATTTCCCTTACTTGTTTGTTTGTTTATTTAGTTAGTTGGTTGGTTGGCTGAATGGGTGGGTTTTGTCATGGTTGGGTTTTTTTCATTTTGGCTTAACAGAAGGTAACTGCTATTTTTATTTTCAATTGTCTGTTTAAACAGTCAAAGTTTCTAAATACTGGCATTTCTGAGACTAATTATTTATATAATTACTCTTTAGAGTATTACTTAATTTTTTGATATTCATTTTTGTATATTTCTAATTTCTATATTAAATTCTAGAATAAGATCAAAAAAAGAATAATTTTTTTATTGAGTAGATTTTTCAAAGACCAAATTTCTTAGGATTTATAAAGAAGAAAGTATGGCTAGATTTTTGAAAATGACATGTTGCTCATAATAAATTTTGCATTTAAAACTGTCTCCTAAGGGCAAAAGCCATTAGTTGCTAATCCTTTAATGAGAACAGACACTCTCCTAACTGTGTATTTTGCTGAAGAATACTTTGTACTTTGCCCTCAACATGTAGGTAATTAGACTTTTTTAATATTCCCTGTACAGGAAGTGTAAGATAATTCTGGTTGCATTTGTGGCCTTTTCTGCTGTTTGTCCATGCATTTTCAGTGTTGTTTCTGTATGTTTCATGCTTTCCACAGCATTTCCTTGCAGGCAAGTGATAATAGGTGCAAATGTGAAAGGGACAATGAAGGCATAATGCCCAATATAATGTGATTTATAATCACAATATAATTGTGATTTATATTTTGTGTGCTGGTAATGTGTTCACATGTAATTAGACTGCTAATGGTGAATTATGGAAATATAGATCACACATTCTAATGGAATTAGAAATGGTTTGCATAACAGTAATTCAATTTTTTAAAAAAAAATCTAAATATTTAATATTCTAAATAATGTTGGGTTTATTTTGCCCCCTCATTGAAAAAAAAAAAAAAACCCAACAGGATCTGATGACACACCACTGAGGTAAATTACTGGTTTACTGTCAATATCAATGGATATAATATTGAGCACGCTTTATCACTAGCTCTTTTTTTTACAAAAAAAGGACTATACGATGTAGTCTTAATTCAATTAAAAAAAATAGGAAATAGTATGAATACACTTAACACCTCCAAAATGTCTGTTTCCTAACACAAACTACTTTAATGACTTGCTCAAGACCTACTGCAGGCTTTAGCAGAAATGTCAGCATTGAATACATAATATGTCTCCCCTACCTCCTGCCTAGCAGCAGAGTTCAACAGTACTTCAGAGGCACCTTATCTTCTGAAGTTTTAATACTCCTAATTTATTTTCTGAAGAGAAGGTAAAACCTTAGAGCAGACCAACTGCCTTGACAAATTTGCTGCCAGCAGAGAGCTAAATGGAAGAGGAATCCACAGCATTCATCTTTCACACAAGTTGTATATGAACCATGGATGACTGTGGGTCGATGGATTTCAAAGGTGGACAGTCCTGTCTCATCTGGATATTGCAGGCTGGGACAACTTAAAACCAGCAGGGGTGCTTTTAAGTAATGTTTTGGGGTTTTTTATATATATGAAAAGCTAAATTTGGATAACAAACTTGATGTTCAGTTTGACTTTTTTAAGAACAATTGCTACTTGAAAGTAGTCTTGTATTCTTTACACAAAAACACAAACAAATCTTTTATTTTTGAAGGTTTTCATTTTTGTCTTCAGCCATTACTTTGAAGTATCAGAATCTTCTGGTCAGACATAAAATTCTGTAACTAGGCAAAGTATTAAGCATGTTATATGAACTTGTCCTGAAGTTCAAAAATCAAAGTATTTTCTATAAATTTAAAAAAAAGAAAAGAATTCAAGGTCTTATAAAAGTATGCCTTTTTAAAGCCTAGTTTCAACTAAATGTATAATTTATTTAATTATTTATATGGAGCATCCATTTCACAGATAAAATTCAGCTTAACATCTTAAGTTTACACCGAGGGATGCAGTACTTTATGTTGCTCTTGACAACTCTTTTTTTACTTGCATTTCTTGTTGTAAGCATAAGTTGTTCTCAAGATGACCCTATAAGAAAATAAACCTAGAAATGTTATGGCATTGAAAGCTTGGGATAGGACACATAGATGTTTATCTACATACTCTTAGTCGTTGTAAGGTGTTCTACAAACACAAAACACAAGAGACAGTAATAGACAAGTTTGGGTTTTTCTTTTTCTTTTTTTAAGCTGAGAAGTAAAGCAGAATTTTCAAACTTTCAAATCTGTTTTAAATTGGATTATGTATTACTTAAAGTGTATTTTACTAGATGACTGAGAAGTGATTATTTGAGTCTGCTCCATCTGGAGTCTTTCCATTGATTGCAATGGGACTTCACTTATGCCCTTAATACACAACATTTTCTTTCATAGAAGAGGCTCTGAAATTGGGTCATTTTAATCTATTCTCACACTAATTTAGGGTTATTTCCCTATAGTAAATGCATTGACTTGTTTAGTTTAAAATACCACAAAAAATTTCACCAGTTCTAAAATTTTCCTCAGGACTATTTTTAACTCATTTTATCAGCAATTTTTTAAAATTTTGTTGAGTAATTACCAAACAAATAGCAAAGCTCCCACCTTCAAGTTCCCTCACTCTTATAAAACTACTCTTCTTGCTATCTTGACATTTTCAAGACAGCTATATTTCTTTCTATATGTGTTCTATTACTTAACGGAATAGTAACTGGTTTTAACAGATCCTATCTGACTTTGTTCTTTATGAAGCAATATCAGATTGGTTTCTCATAATTACTAAAAAATAGTTACCACTACTGTTTAATTAGTCACTGCACTGTGATTTCTCAAATATATCTGCCGGCAAAATTGGCTTGTCTCTTTCCTATTGTGAAAGAATGTGCTCCTATCTGACAGGTAGCATTGTATTTTTCTCCTAAAAAGGCAGTTGTTAGAAAAAAAATGAAAAGAAGGATATAACACAAATGGAATAAAATGAAGCACTACAATTGTGTATTTCTGATCTTTTATATCTCCATAGAAATTAACACTTAATTTTAAAACTAAGGTAATATTCGGTACAATGCTTAGATGAAACAGCAAAGATTAGTTGAATGTAGATTTTTTTTTCAGATTCTAAGGTCTTGGTTGTAGTAATAATTAGGAGAACATGTAGAGAAGAAACTTTGTGAGTAATCAAATCATCTTTAATTGTAGGCTATTAAATTTTTCAAGCTGTATCTTAAACATATATGTCAATTTTGAGTGCTTTTTCTAATCTCAAATTAAATTAAATCAAATTAAAAACAATATTTCAAAAAGCAAGTTTAAAAGTAGTTTAGAACTTGTACCTTCAGGGTGTCTCTAGAAATTCTGTCATTAAATATAATCACATACTCCACACTGTTTGCTTTCCTGCTTCTCCTCACAGCAGGTCCACTACTACACTTTCAAACTGTATCCTGTGTTGCTGAAAGGAACAGGGATTTCAGCACTTGTTTCAAAGACAGAATACTTGCAGTATCCTCAAATATAATTGATCCTTAACAGATGGGACATAATTTTAAAATAGTAAAATCATGCTTAGGTGTTCAAGAGAATTTACAAAGTGGAAAAAAGCATGCTCTTCATTTATTAGGAAGAAAAAGAATCAATGTAAAGCAGGAACATGTATTAACCATGTAGGAACATGTTTCCTCCTTTCTTTTCCTAACAAAATACTTCTTTTCCAAATTGATAAATAATATATAAGATCAGGAGTAGAAGATTCTATTGTGTCACAAGTCAAGCTAACAGAGCAGAAGACCCGTTTGTCTTAACTGGGAACTTTTCATGAATCTCAAAAGGAAAAAAAATAATTCTATGACATCAGGAAGTAAGATTTGCAGGAAGAACAGAGCCATGGTTCATTCATGCAGAGTGAAGAAATGAAAAGCCAAATGTCAGTTTGTTTCAGATAACAAGAAGAACCTTTTAAAAGTATCTTAATGGCAAGAAGAGATATATAGAAAACATCAGACCAATACTTTTTGAAGATAGTCATCTGACTAACATGAATTAAGAGAAAGCTAAGATAGTCAATGAGGTTTTAGACTCTATTTTTAACAACAGTGATAAACCATGGGATGCCCTATCCCTTAAGTTGAAAGAACACAAGTATGGGATCAGTAGCTTTTCATTTGCAATGACTGAAATGGTAAGGTATCAGCTGTATCAGCTGAATATTCACACAGCCATGGAATCTGAGAGGTTTCATCCCAAAGTACTGAAGGAGGTAGAAGATGTTATAACAGAATATCTGAAAAAATAATCTAAAAAAAGGCAGTCCCTTCTTTTCCCTGATGACTGAAAGCTGGCCAATGTTATTCCTTTCTACAAAAATGGTTAGAGAAGATCCTGAACTATGGACCTCATAGTCCAAGAAAATTATGAGAAGATTATACTGAGATTGAAAGATTATATTGAGGCATTTTGAAAAGCATTTTAAGAACAATTAAATCATCAGATGCAGCAAACACAGGGTTCAGAAAAGAAAGTCCTATTTAACTAATTTGGTATCCTGCTATTAAAAGGTCACCCACTTAGTGGATGAACAGAAGTTGTTGGAAGTCTTTTTTCTGGATTTTTAGTAAAGCTTTTGATACTGTCCATCACAGCATCCTTCTGGACAGCATACTCAACCTGGGACAAGCAGGTTCACAGTGTGCTGAAGGGTAGAGGTCAAATGGTTGTAGTGAATGTCGCACCAGAGACAGGCATGAGAGCTGTTCCTCAGGGTTCAACTTTAGGGCCAGATCTGTTTGTAATATTTATCAATGATTTGGATGCCTGAGTTGAATGCACCATTAGCAAGTTTGCTGTTGATAATAAACTGGGACATGCTATTGACTCTTGAGGCAAGAGGCCTTGCAGAGGGATCTGGATAGGTGAATAGATTGAAACTTTGCAAAATGACTACTGGGATGAAATCCAACTAGTCCAAATGCCAGACTCTGCACCTAAGGCAGAGTTGCATCAGACACAAGTCAAAATTTGGAGATGAGTGGCTGGAGAGCAGCCCTGCAAAGGGATCTTGGGGTCCTGTGCAAAAGCAGGCTTAGTGTGAGGCACTGTGCCCTGGTAACCTGGAGGATAAGCCCCATCCTGGGGTGACATCAAAAACAGCAACACCAGCTGGTCAAAAGAGGTGGTAAATCCAATGTATTCAGCATTTGTGCCACTTCATCTGAGTGCTGTGTGCAGTTCTGGTCCCCACATTTTATGAACAAAGTGAAGGTCCAGAGAAGGGCAACAAAACTGATGAAAGGGCTGGAAGGAGTTCTCATTACCCTCTGCAGTTTCTAGAGAAGGGCAAGTGGAGAGGGAGGTGCTGTTCTCCCTGCTGCTCAGTGATGGGGCACATGGAAATGGTTAAATGCTGGAGCATTTCTTCACTGAGTGAAGAAGAAAGAGGCACTGCAGCAGGCTTCCTAGAGAGGTGGTCAACACTCAAAGCCTGTCAGTGTTTAAGAGGCAATCGGACAATGGTCTCAAGAACATACTTTAATTTTTGTCAGTCTTGAATTGATCAGGCAGTTTGATTAGATGATATTTATGTGTCCCCTCCCACTGCTATAGTCTAATCTATTCTATTCTGTTCTCTTCTGCTCTGTTGCATTCCATTCTGTTCCATTCCATTCCAAACTTCTAGAACGTGTTAGTCTTTGAAGAGTATGTAGTTGCCAATGACACATGGATCAATTCTGGAAAGAAATGCCAGCTGTGAGCTCCACCCAGGGATGAGGATTTCATTGCATTGCCTGGTGTGCTCTGTGTGCAATGCCAAACAGGTGTCTGAGAAAATTTATGTAAGCAAGGGGATCTAAAAGTTAGTAATAAGGCAGAGTAAAATTATTTGGACTATAATCAGCCATGTCAAACACAGCAGACAATCTCAGTAATTTGAAATACTGTATCTGAAGTTTTTAAAATTAGGATTCAATAATCTAGACAGGATATTGAAAATTATTGAAAAATAGTAAAAAACGCACCAAAACATAGTCATAATAATAAGCACAATCATATTGAAAGATTTTGATTGTTCACATATAAACTGGGTGAACATTTTGCTATCATGTGTCACATATTTAAACTCAAATGCTTTTTGGAGAAATTTACCTTAGGAAATCACAGAAATGAAACCTTTTGAGTTTTTATTGAGAGATGCAGGGTGCTTGATCCAAAACTTTTTAAATAATATGTTGGTTACTTACCTTAGAAAAGTAAAAATAAAATTAATAATTCAATAGAATAATCCTTTAGTTTTCTTTCAAAAGAAAAATGCCATAAAATTAAGCAAAACAGATACAAGATTACCTAAAAAGTGCATAAAAAGATAAAGTATTTTCAGTAGTCATGAGGAATATCTAAAAACAAAAAAATTAAGACCAGGACAAAAAATATAATGAAGGGACTAAACGACACTTGGTTGTTTTGTATAGTTAACCAGAAGAGTAAAAGATGTGGAAGAAAGCTTTTCTAAAATGGAAGTTTTCAACTGTATAAAAGGGATAAGAACATTAACTCTTAATAACCAAATGCATAATTATTATAAATCAGACTGAACAAAAAAAATTTCTAAGAAGTGACATATAAAAACCATTTTAATAAATTTTTTCTATGTGCTCTGGAAGTCAAATGACTGTTAGAGATGTCAGAACCCCAAACTGTCAAAATATTCAAGAGGCATCCAACAATATTAAAGGCATAACAGACATTGGTAGTAAAGTGAGTCTAAAAAACTCCTTCTAACTGAAATGAAGTTGATGAAAAATACAATTTGCCAGGAACAAACAGTATTCACCCAAGAGTTATAAAGGAATTTGAATATGACATTGTTAAATTACTAATTTCAATTTATAACCTAACTTTCAGAACAGCTGTTACAAGTGGGTTCCCACCAGGACCTTGTGCTCTGCAGTATACTCACAAGCAGTCTTGTAAAGATGATGGACACTGAGGTGAGAAGTTGCTGATTAAACAATTATTAAATTATTTTGAATAGAGTAAGATAAATGTGCATAGAATAAGTAGTTGAAAGATCTTATGATACTAAGGATGGAGTTAATGTAATCTATGTTTAGGTGTCTAGAAGTTTGATATCCAGACTAAACTTGGCATTTAAGGTTCCAGCACAGAATTTGGAAAGATATTTACGTTAGGAAGCTGGTTCATCCATTTCTTCTTGCAGAAAGATGAATCACATACTTTACTCTTTATGAGGAAATCTTAGATAATGATCTTGGGCCTGACAATTTACTTTTTCACAGCTGTGAGAGGAAACCCAAAAAAAAAAAAAATCTGGGCAATGATACACTAGACAACATTCAATGCAAATAAATGCTAAGTAATTCACATGAGCAATAAAAAATTCTATATATAGAAATGAGTGTATATATACATAGTGATTTATGCATGCTAATTTATCCAGGAAATAGATTTTTAATGCATAGATATTTCTTTAAAATTGGTTATTACGTGACCAGAAGAAGTTAAAAATGCAATAAAAAGTTTGTGTTATCTGAAGAGAAACACATATCAAAAGCTAGGAAAATATCAGCACTATGTAAATCAAAATCATACTTATCTCCAGCATACAAGCCAAATAAACTAGCGGAAAAAATCAGGAGAGATTGGCTGAGATCCTCAGACACATAGATGACTAACAGCCAACCTCAGTGGAGTTGAAATGTTTGAAGAGCCAGCTCTGAATATTTTCCCAACACCCTGTAAATCTACTATTTGCTTATCTGACAGCTCTTACATGTGTAAGTCCATTTTACAGACATTCTTTAGTGGGAGCATAAAGTCAGATTGCTGAGGACACTGTTAATGCATGGCACACTATGGCCATATTTTCTGTGCATTGAAATGCAATGATATCTCTTTGGGCACTGGATTTTTACTATTATTACAAGGCACATTCCTCTTCACAGGCTGTCTGGTTGGCAAAAGAAATTACCTCATTAGTCTTCTTTTCTTGTCAGGATAATCTTGGCAAAAAACCTACTAGATTGCTGGGTTTATCTCACTAATGTTGATTTATTCTGTGCTTTTGATCTGTGTTTGTTACCTATTTTGGTGAGTTTTTAGACCAATTCTTAAATCTGTATTTCTCCAAAATGAAAATTTATATTGAATTTTTAATGGCATAAAATTTGAAAGGATTATACTTTCTCATAACTGGGGTTTACTTTTTCTCCCTTATGAGTATTTTGGAACAAAATAAATGCCTGATATGAAGCATACTGAAATCAATCCCTAATTTCTCTACCAGACATAACATAATTGATGAAAAATTCTTTGTAGAAAACAGAGGAAGTACAGCAGAACACTAAAAGTTTCCAACAGATGAAGAGCCTTCTTTGATGGTAGTTTGATTTCAAAGAACAGTGCTCTGCTTTTACACTTATATTTTACACATTTTACACTTTAGATTTTCTTTTTTACAGTTGCACGTCATCTTTTGCTGTAATTTTGGCGTGATTAGAGAGGGAACATGTGGTGCTTTCCTTAGAAAAAATGTCTCTGCTAAGTGACAGTAGAAATTATTCCTTAGCCATTATAGAACCCTTTTGATTAAAAAGTGCATGCTTTGGCTGCTATTTGTAGAAGTAAGCACCCTCATGGGATTTGATTGAAAATGTCAGTTGAAGTATGACAGATAGCTTGTAAAAACATTAGCAATGTTTCGTGTTCTACCACTGTTCATTATGTTTAAACTAAAACTCTACATAGATATTGCATGACAATACACATATCATTTAAAGGTCATTCCCAAAATGTTAGACATGAAATAATGTTTCTTTTGGGTAAATATGCTTTGAGATTTGTCCTATGATTGATACGGAAAAACTATAGAACACATAATGAAAACAAGCCTGTTTTTCTCAAGTGTATTTTTTCAGCCATTACAGAATTAGTTTCTGTAACCCAAACACCAGATTTATTATTGATTACTTGCATATGAAAAGTTTAAAGATGTTACTGAGGTTCTAGGAAAACGACACTAGTTATGTTGTACATTCTAGAAGATAAACAATTCCTAAGCATAAACTCTTCTAAAAAAAACTACTTTGGAAATCTTATAAGGAAGCCTAGTAGGATTTTTGTATTTGCATAATGTCAAAAGAGTGGAAAATTGTATTGACACCCCCAATAAAAGGATTAATAATACTAAAGTCTTCAGCCTATGCCTTTGAAAAATTTTCCTTTGGAAAATTGGCATATAAAATATAAACTAACAGTGGCAACACAGTCAGAACTATTTTGAAAATACCATCGAATTTTACACATTTTTGAATGAAACAAATACTAAACTAAAGAAAAAGGAGCATGTCATAAGTAGAAGCATGAAAAAAAAGTTGACAATAAGGCATACTATACTTAGAGAATAGAAGTCAAGACACTGATTCCTATGCTGCTCAGTATGCCCCTTGTACATTGTCAAGACAAAATACGTCCCTTATAGTCCATATGTTCTTATTCAAATATGACTTAATATTTTCATAGAACAATGTTACTAGGCCTCCTTCCTTTTTCTAACTGTTCACAAACTTTGTCATCTCCATCATCACTCACCAACCACTCTTCTGACAGGCAAAGATAGTGCTGAGAGATTAAATTGCTTCAGAGGGGCATTATGAGGGATAAATAGCAGATAACAGTAGAAGTTCTTAGGATACTTGTTTCTTCCTGATGGGTAAATGGCTGCTATCATGCTGCTATCCAGATTGAGAGAGAGAGAGGAAAGAGGCAAGATATGTTTTCTTCCCTGAACGTAGTCCAAAGGTGGCAAAACTTCATAATGAGAGTTTAAACAATGTATTTCATTCACCTTTCTGTTTTGAGTTCTTGAAAAATATTGTTGAACCAGGCTCCATTTGAAATGAAACCAAGGAAAATACTGGAATCTGATGTAAGCTTAGCCTGAAGCGGGAATTCGAAAGGTCAGTGATACTGCCACTTCCCAATACTGAAAGAAAAGAGGGAAAAGGAAGGAAGGAAGGAAGGAAGGAAGGAAGGAAGGAAGGAAGGAAGGAAGGAAGGAAGGAAGGAAGGAAGGAAGGAAGGAAGGATACACAGCTCCTTGCTTTATACAAGTTATCATTTAAGCCAACATTTGAGTCTTATAGACTAAGACTCAAATACATTTAACATTATTTTAGGTACTCAAGTGAAGTAGTCTAGAATTCACAAAAACTGGATTGATGAATTTGGCCTGTTCATGCCTCCAGTGATTACAGAGTAAATGTAAAACAATTGGGATCTTAATTGTACTTGAAAATTCTGGGTTTTTGCATAGTGGACTATTGGTTTTTACAATGACTGTATTTCTGCTTCTTCTATGTTCTAAGTTGTTTAGTGTCCAGGAGTTTGAGCTGGTGGGGACCAGCATGAATCTGGCATGAGTCCTGAAAGTCTTAAAAGGAGTGCATTCACAAGGTAGACACTGTATGTATATCTAGAGCATGTTGAAATTGTTGTGCACATGCAAATGAGCTTCACCTAATACAATAGCTTTGACAAATCTTAGAAAGATTTTTCCTCGTGTGTGTGAAAAAGATATGCTTTGCACACTTAGGGAGTCTGATAGATTAAATGAACATCAGGCCAAATTGCTATGCAGGAAAGCACATCTGACCTTTAAAAAAATAAGTTAATTTATAGTTTAAGAAAAGGGACCATTAAAAGAATCAAACCACAACAAGTTTGTTTTAATGATGCTTAGTCATGTGGAATCCAGTAAAATGCATTCAAAAATATTCAGATAGGTAGCCAGACTTGGAATACTTCCAGTATCAATTTTACTCAGATTCTGTTCAATTTACAGTCTTGTTCACTAGTCTAAAGAGCTCTGTATTGTCAAATTTCTGTTTCCCCATGGCTCTTCAATATCTTCTTTCAATCTTGAATCTGACTGTACACAAAATCCATGTAATGGTTTCTTCACTGTTGAAAATAAGATGATATACACTCCTTATTCCTACATAGTCTACCTTGTTTACCTTAAGGGAGTTTATCTGAGGGTAATATTAGCTTGTTAGTCACAATGAGGCACTGAGGTAATTTCCAGCTGATTATCCCCCATGGCTAAATGATATTATATGAAATCATGTGATTTTATGTTAATACACATTAAAAAACTGGAATCTGACTCATTCTGAGTAAGGGTAGCAGAATTTTACCTCCAAATAAAATTTAAGAAGTCAAAAGGTCTGACTTAATATACTGACCCACAGAGTGAAATCTGGCATCTTAAGGTCAGTCTCTAGTAATGAGAACATGAGGATACAGATGTAATTTAGTATTCCTGTTTACATTAAGCTTAGAAAACACATTTCTTTTTACTGCCAGATAAATCTTAGAGAATGTGTTTTAGCTGAAAAAAAAAAAAATCAAAGTCCTTAAGGAAAGGTTAACAAGAAACCACCCAAAAACAAATGAGTAAAGCTAACAAGATTAAAATAATTTATTTATGAAAAACAAAGCAGAACAGCTCCAAATGGTGACAAACACAATTCTTTTTAATGTAAAAGGGCACTGCATAATGCAAGTGTATAATATTCACAACAGCTGTGTTGAATGGCTCACAAACAATTCTGTCCTCACTTCTTTTGTTTCGTTTCCTTTTCCACCTTTAGTTGAGCAAAGATCACAGAGGTCTGTTGTATGCCAAATCTGATGGGGAAAAACAAGCAAGCATACAAACTTGGCACAAAAATTGAAAAGAGAGTGTGAAATGAAAGAAAGCTGTAATTTGTATGCAAGGTATTTTTCTTCTGTCATTTAAATAGCTGCAATTTGAGATCATAAATCTGGGAAATGCCCTAAGTAAAATAGTAGTCAAGAAGGTATTTTTTTTTCTGAGATAGATAATATACTTGTAAGCAAGCACAGTGTTTTGATTAATTTCAAAGTCACTACTCCCAAGTATAAATGATAATATGTGTCTTCGGCAATTCTCCTCCATGTTACATCTAAAGATAGTTAATAAACCCAAAAAGTATTATTAAATGCGTACATGCTGAAAACCATTTGGAGTTTTACGGAAAATAACACATCTCTGACTAATATAACATACTCTTTTTTGACTACCATGTCTGTCACTTCATATGTTATCTAGCTTTATCAGCATAAGCACTTTTATATAGTTCACCCATTTTGAATTCCTAGCTTTTTTTTAAATTAATAACTAATCATAGAGAGTGCCTGGCAGATATAAATTAAAAAAAATTTGGAAGCCTGCTTTATGAAATCAAATTTTGTATATTTATCTCTTGATTACTACTTTAAAGAAATTAGGAGACACGTGAACAGTCCTCACACAATTTTTAGCTAGTTTGAACCCAGTCTTAAGACCAGAAGAAAACCTTTACATATACTGCAAATCAAATATTCTAGCTATGCACTTTGAAAAAATTATATCTATCCCATTGGTCCAGAATAGTGGAGTGGGGACTATTATATACATTTCCTCCTTTTTAAATGGCTGTTCTTTCAAAATATAGATACTTTTTTACATCTGCTTAGATTTCCTTTCTTTCACAACCATTTAGTTTATTTCTAATTACATGCATAGGAAAGACACTGAGGCCCCAAGTGCAGCATTATAGGGTTCCTGGATTGTATGTATTGGGATAAAAAAAATATATAGAAGACATATATCAGTTTGATATACTATAAACACTCTTCACACACAATGTTTGTGAGTAACAACATCTGCAGTTCAACTGAAATAGCTCGTCATATGTCTTCTTCTTTACCTATATTCACAGCACAAGATCTATTTACTATGCTTTATGGAAGAGAGGAGGTGAATTTCAAACTATTGCAATACCTATTCAAGTGATATTTGATGTGATACTAGAGTAATTGTGTGTGCAAGAATATAAAGAGAAGCACAATTCAGCAACCTTTATCACTGAAGTAATAGTCTTCAATTCCCATAAAATTTCGTCCAATATATAATAGACTATTATGATTGTGATTTTTATACTAACCTGGCTCAAATCACAAAACAAAGCCTCTGCATAATGTGTTCACTCTTGGATTGCAGTAGTACACTCAATTATTTTGCCTGGGGCAGTAAAATATTCCAAAATACATTTGTGTTCTTTCCTCGTTGGTCAGCCATTTGTGACAAAAATATTGACAACCTATGTATGTTTAGAAGCCAGAAACATTGTCTTAGTGCCCTAAAATAAGAGGTGAAAAAATTTAAAAGTCTAACTCTGGAATGTGCTGATATTTACATTTGCAGTAGGTAGTTGTATTTTATACTCACAACTTGATGTTATTTTCACACATGAGAGTGTAGATATCAAGAAAAAGTAAACAGAAATTGTTATGACCAGTTTTGTTGTTGCTGACATTATTTTACAATATTGTTTAATTATGAGAGAACCTACCAACCTCAGGCTTTTCCAAAAATAGCCTCCCCTTGGGGATTTTGAAGGATGGTGGAATTTTTATGACAAGCTGTATAGAGAAGTGCATTCACCATGGGACTAAAACAAAAGGAAGACCCACATCAGGTGCCTGTTGTGATATGATAGAATATTTTGTAGATATGAATGTCTACAAAACCCCACCTTTGTTGCATGAACACAAACCAAGCACATGCAGGTATATTTCTTAGTGTCATTTTCTTAGTGTGTTCTTAGACTTGATATATTGCGGTTGGTCATTGTCTCTTCCACATAAATACATGCTACTCAGACATGACATTCTTCAGCTGCTGCATGAGTTGTTTTGTACATATACAAAGATTAAGATGTTCTGCCTGATCCTTATTATATACACCAGGACTAGACAGTTTGAAAAAGTTATCTTGGTCTTCCTACATTAACATGAAGAAAGTTCCCTGATCTCTTATCAATCTGCATTATGTCAATTTCCTTCCTTTAGTTGGCACAGCAACTCAGTCTTATTTAACATCATTTCATCCTTTCCTAAAAGACTTTTAATATCATAAACATCTTAAACTACTTTTTTAATTACTTTTTTCCATTTGAAATAGGTTTTCAATTATTTATTTTGTTAAAATTGCTTCTTAAATCCTTCCCTCATTTTAATTTTTTCAGAATAGGGAAGAACATGGCACTCAGGATTTTGTGATACCTATGAAGGTTTTTGTGTATTGAAGTGGTTGGCATTACAGTGTTCAATATATATCTGTTCTAGCTACCTACATCGTTCGTGTTGTCTTTGGACAACACTGGAGTCCAGGTTCCCCCCAGCATACATGGGAAAATTCAAATTTAAAAAAAATGTGTCTAAAAGACTCTAGAGTTTTTAGATCCTCTCATTTTTTTCCTCCTCTCACTCCATAAGAAAAATAGTATGTGACTAGAAATATCTTAAACATGTTTGTGTATACTTGTATACACAACTTCAAAATATTCTAACAGAGAATGCTTACATACAAGGGTTGGCAGCACTGAAGCCTTCAACTGACACTGACCTAAGCTTGAGAAGAGAGTTGATAATGAAAACGGTGAAGTGATATGCACTGACTTCAGTGAATATCCTGCCATTTGCATACAGAGTTGAAAAATGCATAATGGATTCAAGAAGTTGCTATAAATTTGTGGATAACTGTGAACTGGAATCCTGAAGTACACTTTTTATCCTAGTATAAGTTCTTGGAAAATCCGTGATGGGTAGACATGAGCCAGGTCATCTTTGTCAGACACGTATGATGAAAAATATTTAAATTCTATTAAATCCACAATTTCCATGAGACAGCCATTCATCCAGCATGCAAAAGCAATTGTCAGGTTAATTATGCAAGGTTTGAATATTTGAATCGCACTTTCTTATTCCAAATTTAAACTATTTTCCCTCTAGGTAATTATGTTGGCACCTGGCAGGTTTAGGAAAAAAATAACAAAGAAAATATCAAAGAAACATTTCCTAGAGAAACAAATAATTTCAAGAGTCGTACTTTGTCTTGCATGTAAAGTATGCCATTTGAGCTTAATGTATCCTGAACTTTTCACCTGCTAACATGATAAACAGAAAATATTAACAGAAACTTCATTCAAATGGAAATAGAACAAGGGAGGTGTGGGGAATAACCTCACAGTTAGATGCACACAGGAAATTGTATGATATTTTCCTTATGAAATACTACTTGAGTTATATATCTGTCTGTCGTCTGAAATACGTGCCACAAACAGTACCAAGATGACCATGACCTCATTTCAGTAAGGTGGGGAAGTATCATTTCTATTTTATGGCTAGAAAAACTGAGAAAAGTGTAATTGGAATATGTTTTGCCCGAGGTTATAGCAGAAGTGCATGTGAAAGATAGATAGGGAAAGCAGATCTCTTCACAGTCTTATTTATTATCCAGAAATCTCACTTTATTCTTTTTTGGAAGTATTCCTGTAATCTTCTACTGACAAATATACAAAGTACTATTATCTGAGCAAAGAAAATACACATCTGCATTTGCTCTATACTGAATTGCTATTTTCTTCTGGTCTTGGAAATATCACCTTAGTAATATTAGAAATGTGCCCTTAGTTGTCCTGTTACCTTTTCAAATATTTTCCAAAAATATTTATAGATTCAGACAAAATTCTCACTGTTGGCACCCAAAGGGGTCTTCTGGTCTGTATCATCAAGAGGTACCAAAGCAAAACAATATCTACAAGGGGCAAGGTCTAAGGCTCTACAAGTTGACCTGCAAAAGTTTCACTAGTCATCCTTTTTTCCCCAAAAAATATATTGTGAAATAGGATTTCAGTGTCGTTTGGGTCTGAAACCTAGTTAGATTGACACCAGCAATGAATGTTTTATGAGACCATTCCCATGGCCACAGAAAACTGTGTGAGGGGAAAATAAAGCATGGTGTTAATTATGGCTGTAAGATATGGATCAAATGGTGTGGTCAGCACAGGTCTTTTCTGCTCAAATGGTCCAGATTCTGAAGCCTTAGTGACAGTCTGGATGTTAGTTTTTCTATTAGTGTAATCAGAACTATCTTTTCTTTGGGGTTTCAAGTTTATCCTGCATTTTTCCAAGAAAAAAAATTAAAGCTGATAATTGCATTAACTTTATAGGTTTCATGACTGACAAGTATAAATATATGTGTACTTACAACATTTTATAGAGTGGAGGGTAATAAAAACAAGAATGAATTAGAGAATTTGTGAGTAAGAGACGTGGACATTTGTTTGGAATTGGTCTTTATACATGCGTAGTTTGCAAAAAATAATTTCATTACAATTTTTTTATGTGATGTTTATGCAATTTTTTTTCACAAGTCCTTAGACTGATAGCATAAGAACTGGGTACTCTGGGGATACATGAAGTGTTGTAATAGGTTTTAATGCTATCAAATTTGGTTGCATTTTCTACACAGTGTATATGTGTGTATATATATATATATATAGGTCTTTCTCTGAGAGGCTTATTTCTATAATAAAATCTTATCACATGCCAGCAAATAGCTTCCATTCTCTGCATTCATTTATACTATACACCCTTCTAGAGGTTTTATGAATTTCCTCTTTCTTCTTCTGAAAGAGCAAACACTTTGAAAATGCTACACACCTTTCATTAGCTGCTAGCCTATGTCAGAATGGTAACAGCTGCAACTGAGATGGAAAAACACTTTCCATTATAGGCTCCTATATTAAATAACCATTTTCTAACAAAATAATCTCTTAAACTGACTCTGCCGTTTTTGGTACTTTTGGCAGATTTTATTTTCCTTTAAGATAAGAAAGAGAAAAACAGCTCAAAAAAACTGACTCAGCCATTTTTTTAAATGGTTTAAGCTGCCAATCAGTTAGGCCATTCTTCTCAGATGTACTGTGAGAGTTTTACTGCTGATGTCTACATTAGGAAAATATGAAGCATAAGTATGAAGTCTAGTCCACACCAGACACATTTCTAGTCCAAGTGAAAATCTGCTGAAGTGTGTCTGGACTGTGAAGCACTGTGATGACAACTAAAAAATGGAAAGTGCTGGCAATAAGGTTTCCTTCAATAATACATCCCTTACCCAAACCAATCTGCAAATATAGGCACACTGTTCCTTTTGCCATGAAAATTAAAAGCACCTTCCAATCTGGCATATTTGGAAAACCTATACAACTTCATAAAAGAAGCAGTATAGCATCATTGGTTTATCTGAATATTAGTTGGCTAAAATAATATTTTTGGGGAAATGAAAAGCCAGTTGTGTTTCAACTAGTCAGCTCTCTTTTGTCTTACTTTTTTCTGTATGACAATGATGGAGTGTAGGTTTACAAGGTGTAGTACTAATTTGGCTTTTTGCCTTCATTGGTTTTTTTTTATTTTGTCTTCCTGTAGTAGATTTTGATTGTGTTATTATCTCTGTTCTTGCCACTTCACTATGTCCTTTTCTCTACTTCTGCAGAGAAGTATCAGTGAGGTGCTGGGAATATTAACAGAGCTGCTGTAACAGACTGGGAGTGGGAAACAAAGATAAGGAGAGGACTGATGCTTATTCTTAGGTGAAGATATTGAACCAGGTTTCTTCTGAAACAAAATGAGCATTTACAGGAGAATTAGTTAATCTCTTCCTGTCGCTGCTCTCCTCTGTGCAACATACATTTCAAAAGCACACATCCCCATGAAGAAGTTTAATGACTCAAATAACACCCTGGAAAAGTCTTAAAAATTACACGACTATTTGTAAAATGTGGTTTTAAAAATGAAAAGAACATTAATAGTGACTCCCATATGGTGTGAAATAATATCTTGCCCTTTTCTGGGAGAGTAGGATTGGAAAGAGAAAGGATAGCATTAAGTCAAGTTGAATATAGGAGTCCTGCAGTGAAAAGCGTACAAAAAATGCCCGAATTTCTTTTAGTCCAGACACTGAAATCAGGAGTAGCTTCTATTTCTTATATCAGTAATCTCCATTTACCAGTATTTTTTTGATGAGTATACATTGACAGTTTATGGTCTTGCACAGACAGACAGTGGGATAGATGCTTGAAAGCATGAAAACCAGATCTACTGGGCCAATGGACACATGGGAATAATTTGCCACTGAACACCTTTGTGCTGAGTTTCATTTGATACTAGAACTGTTCAGGTGTCACTTAACAAACACTACCTTCATATATGTTGGTAGGATGTATAAACAGGGCTTGCATTATTTTGGTGCTGGAAAAGTCTGCCATGTGAAATCAACCTGCAGTTCACACTTTTGACCTTGTTATATTGCATAATTCTTCAATTCCACATATAGCTCTAAAGAAACTTCTTAATACAGTAAGTGCTATACTGTCCAGTGCTTGTATCAGTTACTCCTGCATAATTTGTGATTGAGTCACCTCCTCCAACTCTGAGTCTCTAATATATATTTTTTTTTCTATCTGGATATTCAGTCAGATTACAGTGCTCTTTTCAAAACATAAAAATAACATAATAGTGTGAAGACTCTGTGTACCGTATACTCTTCATCATTTCAATACATAATTTCAAATAGAGTGGATAAACCCGAATTAAGGAAATGTTTTAGTGTTTTGGTGAACATGAGAGGAGAAATCCCAGAACTGCAAAGCTTTTTTGGATATGTGTTTCAGCTTGTGCTACTTGGGATGTTCAGCCAGGTGCGCCACTGTCTTTCCAATTTACATGGATGCTATGATATGCCTGATATTAGGTTGGTATGACCCACCCCAGAAGGCCAGGGCAACTGAGGTTCTTGTTAATAGATCCCTTGGGGTGGATTAGAGTGAAATGACACTGAATGACTGATGCTTAGGTACGTATACGGCAAGTTTATTTTAGAACAATTTCATTGCATTTGAAAGGAGGTTTGCAGTGTTTTGTCTGTAGAAAGGCAACAATTTATATTGTAGAAAGATATTGCTTAAGAAAATATATAAGGAAAAGAAAGAAGATAAAGAAAAGACAAGAAATAGACAAAGAAGAAAAAAGATCTAATGGATTTGGTAATGAGACTTGGTTGTTGTCATTTAGATGTCTTGATCTGTCAGGAGTGGGGAAGTCCACAGAACACAAAGTTCGGAGGGTTAATAAACGTTCAGGTTCAGGTGGGAACACCTAGGTACCTCCCCCTGGGAGGACTTTTTACACTGTACGTTGCAACACAGTAGATCATGAGCAGTTCTCTGGTGGAAGGTCCTAAAAATGTGTCTGAGAGCATTTTGGGTGATTTTGATGTTTTATGATACCTTCTAAGACATGACAGCTGTTTTTCATATAATTGAGCCAGTTATGTCCCATCGAGAATGATGAATACATTCAGACCTATGTGTGCATGTCCCAATACTCCCCCCAGAGGGGAGTTTCACACCTGAGCCAGCTGAGTAAGACAGGACATTGTCTTGATAAAAAGACAATGTCGAAATTATCCCAGCCCAGCAGAATGTGTTTCTTCTCAGCCTTTCCCCCCATCTGGCTCCAAATCCAGCTTGCTGCTAAGCAAAGATTGGTATGTCCTGGTCATTCTCAGGTGGTGGGAGAGCATCCCCTTTGTCCTATGTGGATCAGAAGTTTTGTCACCACACACAAAAAGCTCTGCCCTCCCATGAGACTGGGAGATGCAAACCTGGCCTTAGCAAAGCACTCTACTGATTTTGCAAATGGCCAATTGATTGTCATTAACCATTAATATTTCAGTCTCTTATAGAGGTAAATAAACAAATGAGTCCTGATTTCATCATGTAGTAAAACTGATGAGATCTGTAAGTAGTCTGAGCCTCATCTACTCTTAGTTTGTAAGCAGAAACATTGGACACTGGAGATTGCATGGTGGAATAGTGAAGGTAAACCTTATGTCTAAATTGGCAGTGCAACAGGAGCAAGTGTTGAACAAAGTAGTTAATGCTGTAGAGTTAATAAGTATACTGTACATATTTAGGGGGATTTAATTTCATTTTACTCTATTCCATTTCCAGGGACTTATGTCTATTAGCAGACAGAGAGCATTTAGGTGCACCCATGAAGCACACCTTCTGGTTTAATTTCATCAGAAAGGAACCTGGGTTGTGATCTCTGAGCTCATGCTAATTTATATGTGCAATAAGAAGCGGTAAGTGGGATTATCAGGAGAGCTAAGTGAAAACTGAAGTTCTGATTAAAATTAAAATGCTAATATAGGCAACAATAGAACACTGAGCAAGAGTATGTACTGCTTTTAGAATTAACTGTATTACAGTTAATCTGACAAAATCAGGCTTTCAGATTTAGCCTGAAAGTCTCGGTAATTGGTGTTGATTACTCTTACAAGTGTTAGGCAGGCTGCGTATATCCACAGCTCACTATCCCTCCCCAGAAGCCAGTGTGAGTATTCTATAATCAGATAGGATTAGGAAAGTCACAACACACATTTTGGGCATATTTTCACTCTTTCATTCCTAATTCTGAAATTATAGCTAATAAAACATTTTTGTTTTTATTTTACTCTGTCATTTATTTTAGTCCAGTGAGTGTTCCCTAATAAATGTTTGTTTTAAAATACAAACTTCTTTCAATGTTGTCGATTTTATTTTTTTTCAATAAATTAATTTGCTACTTTGTCCTCCAACAACCTGAATGCAGGAAAATGATTCATTGCAAAATTGAAGTGTCCATTATTGTCTTCTGCTGAGATGACTGTACACACATTTACCAAAGAGTAGCACACTGAAGTATCAGCTAGCCTCCCTTATGAAAGGAGGGCTTTGTGAATTCTTTTGTTCCTAACTGCAGGTGCTTCTAGCTCTGAAAAGATTCTGTGATCTGATAGCTGTTTTTCACTTTCTGTGATCATGGACAGCTTGCATAATACAACAAAGGTGGAAGATTGTTGCCTTCCCCAGGGTTGCTTAAAGTTACAGTCCTGATCTCTTGACCTTTAATTTCAGCAAGTTTGATTGCCCAAGGAACCCTGGTGTGCATACTTGGAGTTAATATAGCATTTTGCTGTTCAGTTTGTTGTAAGTGCTTTAACACTGACATAGTTTTAGAAGAACATTCGTTTCTGGGGATCTCCTTCACATCATGGAGTTAAGGAATAAAGAGCAACTGACAGCACAAAATAACCCCTAGACTCACAGTATGCCATGGGCAACAAAATATTCCGTTATGGGTATTACAAATGTTGATGTGTCACAGAACAATGGTGCAAATGTCAGAGGCTGCTTGTGTTATATTCCCCAGTAGGCACTGTGCAAAGATAAGACCCAAGCAAAGAGCAGTACAGCTCAGAGAAGAGAGCTCAGAATAAACATAAGGAATAAATTATAAAAAACCCCGCCTACTTTCTATGTTTTAGCTTAGCAGATGAATAAAAGAACAGCAATAGTAATGAACAACAAAATAAAGTTTGTCTCACAAAGACTTGCTTGATTTCCACTTTCTTATTTCCCACATAAAGGAAATTAAAAACTTTCCAATTAAAGTTTCAATAATGTATGATATTCAGTCTAAAATATTTCTTTCCCACTTGTAGTGAAGAAGTAGTAACAAGAGGATGAAAGCAATCCAGTTTAGATCACCTCATGATAAGGTTGTTAGTATGTTCTCTTGTAAATAGAGTTCAATACCACAGGGAAAACAAGAAGATGAATTCATATGTGCATGGAATGACTTTTGAAAGATTGCAACGATTTTTGGACTCCTGAGCAAGAGAATAAAGGTTTTACTTCTCCTGCTTCTGAATCTCTGAACTGATGTCTTCACTTTGCTGAGAATCCAGAATGTAAAACATTCTTAAAATGCCAACCACATTTTAAAATATGTTTTTAAAAAATGTCACTACTATTTTTAATCTATTATTACTGCAGTTATTAGCTAGGGAGAGATCAAACAAATGGAACTATTTTCAGTCAGGAATCATTAGGCTAGGTTTCACTGTCTGCCCACTTGAAGGACTGGTGATCCATCAAAAGATCAACAAAAGCTGCCAGTGATTTACAGCAACAGAAGCACAAACTAGTCTTGGTGAACAGCAGCACTGAACTCAGAGAAAATATTTTTTATGTATTAGACCATTGGTAACAATTAAATAAAAATCTAAGTTTAATCCATAACAGTGATGGTGAAACATTGTTATACTATGGTGTGGCAAAATGCAGCAGAGCCACAAAGAGAAATACAACGGGATGTAAAGAAATAGTATAAATAGGCAGCAAAGGCTACAAGTTTTAAATTATTTTAAAACAATTTGAACCGAAGAATGATAACTGGAAACAACTTAAGATTCACTTCAGACCAGTCTTAATTCAAGTTTTAAAGGACTTGTGCAGACACACGCACAAGACATTGAGATTAATGTTCAGCTGCTCCATTAAGCATCCCTGTATTATGTGGTCCTTCATGTACAAGCCTTGAGAATCTCTCAAGTCTGCAAAAGAAGTCTACAAGACAATATTAGTTTGTCTAAATCATCTCAGCTTTCTTCTGAAGGGCTAATTAGCCTAGAGGCAGATTGTGATTCTGCAAACCAACATTTTTTTTTTACCATATAGTGGTTTGGCCACTTTATTCATAGATACTATGATTTAAAGCTCTCAGCTATTCAAATGGTAACCAATGTTAATAGCAATTAATTTAGAAACAATTTACTAAGATCAACCAATGGAAATCTTGTTGAGACTACACTACTTGTCTGCATGCTTCCTCTGCTCCTGGTGGATTTAGAGCATCTCATGCATTCTGATAAAGCATGAAAGTTGCAATTTGTGTTTTATTGCTGTCACAGGTTTTGTATAGATTATCCTTTTTATGCTCTTTCTTTTTCTTTTTACTTTCTTTTTCTTTTATTTTTATTCTTATTTTTTAATACATATTTTGTATTCAATAAATTAGGTGTTAATCCAAGCTTCTATGTAAAAGTTAAGATTTTAGTCCTCATGATTTTGAGGCAAAACTTGAAAACATGACTTGAGTGCAATTGCAACAACTCAAAGCCAAGTGCAAAGGACAAAGCATAGCTTTTATTATTATGTGTGAAAAAAAATCTAATTGGGTTATCTGTCTTATTTATATCTCAATGAGGCAATGTGTCAAATAACTATCTACAAATACACACATAGCTGTGTGATTCATTTCTGCAGGTGTTCACTGAGTCCCTTGTGCTTCTCAAGCAGATCCACATTTGCAAAGTAAAACTCAACAAGTTTCTGAATGTTAATTTAATCAGATATTCAGTTTTGTCTTTCATGTCACACAAAATAAAAAATGGTTTGTATTTGTTCTGAAGAAATACTGTTTCTAGGAAGAAAAAAAAAAAAAAACAAAAAAACCCCAAACCAAACCAAAAAAACAAAAAAAAACAAAAAAACAAAAAAAAAAAAACAAACAAACAAACAAACAAAAAAAAAAAACAAAAAAAAACCAAAAAAAACCAAAACAAAACAAAAAAAAAAAACAACAAAAAAACACAAAAAAAACCCCAAACCAAACCAAACCAACCCAACCCAACCCAACCAACCAACCAACCAACCAACCAACCAAAAAAAAAAAAAAAAAAAAAAAAAAGAAAAAGAAAAGAAAAGAAAGAAAAACTCCAGGAGTTGAGTTTGTGCTTTCACCAGTTTATTTATTACTTATTTTGTACTTCCAGTGGTCAGCAGAAACAGAATGATTTGTCCTGGAATGGTAAATCAGTCTGCCTCTATTACTGCTCTCATTGTATTATTCTTTTTAATGTAGAACTAACACTTTAAATTTTATCCACAATTGAGCTGCCATTACACTGGGATACAAACTGCACAAAGTGGAAGAAAAATCAAGCTTTGTTGTGCAATTGGGAGTTCCCAACCAAATCCACATACCACATATATAAATTGGGACTCCTGCTCAGACTTCAAAATCTTGCAGTGTTATTAGTTTTCTCAATGAAAACTGCCAAACAATGTCAGCTATCCCTATTTTGCTTTCAGCAGAAATCTAATTGCCCAGTGTTCCTAATTCTAAGTTTCTAGCATGCCCTCAAAATTCCATTAAAGTCCTGATGTTAGAAGAAATTTTGCTTGCAGTGGAAAATAGCCAAAATGCCAGCAGTATCTCCATCCACAAATTTTATTTATTTACAAATTTTATTTGTAACCCAGGATGAAAAAACTTTCATCTTCTGCTGCATTTTTCTCTTCTTATATTCCAAAAAAAAAAAAAAAAAACTAAAAAAACCCCAACAAAACAAAACAAAAAAAGCCAAACCCAAAACAAATTGTAGCAGTGTTGCTATTATTTTCCAGTGGCTCTGTATAACTCTGTATAACTCTATATAACTCTGCATGGTTCTGTCAGTGAAGACAAACTGACCTGTGAGGGTCTGGTTGTCCCTGAAACAACCAGTAAAGTAACCCCTGTGATTTTTAATAAAAAAAAATTTCCATTTCAGGATTGTTTTTGAGAACAAATGGTGGAACACAGTGTTGGTTTTACCAATAGACTTTCAAGTATTGAGCTGAAGAAGAATGATCTGTGATAAAAATGTTTTTTTCAAGAATCTTGTATTTCTATTGTAGCACCTGAACCTATACAAATGGTCTTGTCATGTACAAGTATAGATATTTGGCATTTTTTTCCCAGGGAGCTTTAATCCTTTGTCAGGCACAAAACTTGTCATCTGATCATTGGTCCCTTTCTGAACTTTCATTCTTCTGAAGAATGACCATAATAATTTAAGAAAAGTAAATATGTATTATGGAGATGAAGACAAGTAAGTGAGAGGCTTCTGTGTTTAATATTTCTGGTGAAGTTCAAGAATATTGTGCATAATGGGTTTTAAGAAAAATCACTAAGAGTTTCTCGGTATTGCCTCAAGAGAATTCTACAAAATGATCAAAAAAGAAAAAAAAAAAAAAGGAAAGAAAAGAAAAAAAAAAGAAAAAGAAATAATGTTATCCAAAACCAAAGAGGTTTGATTTTTTCTTAAAAAAAGGAACACGTTAAAATCATAAACTGCTATATAATTTTAAAATCTGTTTTTCAAAATTGTTCCTAATTAAAAACAAAGAAACAAGATTTATATACCTGACCTCTTTCTCTAGAAATTATTTCATTTAATCAACTGCTTTCCAGAGCACTACTTAACACTGATTTCAGTCACAGGAAACTTTCCTATTTGAGAGACAATATTAAATTTCACTCAGAAACCATCACTTTTCAATGTGAACAAGCATATCATGAATCTGATGACTGCTGAGTAAGAAATTGTCTGAAATGTAAGTGCTTCTGATTGATACAATTGGTTCATGACCCTTAGCTTTCACAAGAATTTGACATCCCTTTTCAACTTCTCCATACAACTGCAAATCAGTAAACAGAAAATTTATTTGATTTATCAGTACACATTATTTACCTTTATCATTAATCACTGATATGAGAGATGCCTTTCCATCCAGGTAAATAACCTAGAGATTATATACCTGTCTGACAAAAAAATAATGCCTTGGATTCAATCATCCAGTCATGAGATGTTCTCAGATCTTCTCAACAAATTTTTTTGCCTCAACCACTCCCAGTTTCTCACGCTTCCTTTCCTGGGCAGGAGGATGGGAATCAAAATTAGTTCATTTACATCCCAGTGGAAACTGTAGTAACCATTAGTTTGCTTATACTTGTATAATTTTAGTGATCTCTAATTAAATTGTAGAGCAGTGGGAGTTATTTCTGACTTCATAAGTGGAAAAAGCTTGTTAGTTCTTTTTCATTTGTCCTCCTGTCAGAATTACTTAAGTCCACTATAAAAATAAATATATTGAGCAATGGGAATTTTCCATATGCCTGGGGAAAATTAATACAATAGTATAAGGATCTCATTGTTCAGAAGATTTTAATTTCAATATGTAAATCAAACAATTCCTAATTATGAATGTTTACTTTTACTCAACCATCCACCCTTTAGCTGATATTTGTGCAGACAAAATAATGGAGACAGCATGCATATCTTTTTGCTATCCTGATATATTTTTAGTAAACTGTATACCCAACTTCTTTTTCTCCCTTCAACCATTTCAATTTTTCTTTTCCTGTTTCATTGGTTGCTAATGAAACAAGAAAAGAATTATTATAAGAATTAAAGATATTTAAATATATCTATATTCTATAGATCTGTTAGCTATATTTAATCCATATTGAGATACTTTATTGCTGGTGCCTTTCAGATATATCTTTATCATATCAATTGATGACAATACAATATTCATTTTAAAAAGATCCTCATTGAAACAGCAAAAATACTGGAAACAAAACTTTTGTGTTTCAGTTTTGGCATCCCAGTATGCCTTTTATTTCTCCTAGTTTCTCTTCCACTATTATTTTAGATCACATCTTTTCAGTTTTAACTGGAGATCCTTACTGACCTGAGTTTTCAAACCCTGAGCTAAACTGTGCATTGTCTGACTTGGTCCCCTGTTAATTTTACAGCAGGGTAAGGATACTCATGATGTGCCTTGCTGTGAAATGATTAGTACCAGGGTCCTTGAGAGAGGACAAAATAATTAGACAATATATTTGCCCCCTCAAGACCATCTGTAGGTGGTCAGCTATTCCAGATTACCTTTGTTGTCTGGTTTTTCTTGCTGGTATTATGGTCTAGGGTAGAGTGTTGCAAGACATGCTCAGTCTTTGCAAATATCTAGTAACAACCCCCAGAGTTATTGAATATAGATCTTCATGTCATAAGGGATCTCTTTGGTCATTTAATCTGGCCTGACACACCTACAAATTGTCTCCTAGAAAGCTTATTAAATTCTCTTGACAAAGGCATAACCTAATGTTGAAAAAAGATATGCAGCAAATTGCAATAACTTCTGGTAATGTGAATTTTTTGTTTTGGTTGGTTTTTGGGGGGTGTTTGTTTTGTGGTTTCTTTTTGGTTTTTGTTTTTATTTTTCTTTCATATTGTTCTCCTTGCCAGGTTATTTGGCATTCTGTTCCCACCTTTGCTTCATGAAATCTTTAGCCAAGGCCATGGTTCTATTTAAATAAAAATCCCTTTCCATTTACTTTGACATTTTTGAAATTAGAATCCAGACTCTGAAATGAAGGTCCTGTCTCATGTCCTTTTTCTTGATTCTTAGCTTGTCCTTTATTTAGCTGCAGGCTAGAACATGCTTGGAATTGCTTCACAGAGAAATTAGGGTTAGTGGAGTCCTGGCAAAACCTGACCACAGCTAGATTTCTATTTCACAGCTCTGCCTTTCAGGTACAACTTCATACATCACTGATGTGATTTGTACATAGTGTAGGTAAGCGATACATAGACTCAATAAATAGCTTTGATACTCCAACATAAACCTTACTTGTACTTGACTAACAAGGCTAAAGTAGAGGATTTCTTTACCTTCAACTTCTTTCTGGACCTACACTTCTAAAGAAAGACATGCATAAGTTTTAGTTCCAGGAACTTTGTACAACACTTGTTTGTTCATACACTTTCTAACAATGCTTTTCAAATTATTTTCTTTCACTTAAAATCTGTGAGTTCAACCTAGGAAAAGTTAAAATAACTGTGAGTTATCACAAATATGAAGGAGCATGAAAAAAATTGAAGTTTCTATGTTCTTTTGATAGCTTACTCCATAAATAATAGATAGCAGATGTGAATTAATTTTCCTATTCTATTGATTTATGCAACCTATTAGAAAAGCCTGTAAATTAATTTAGAAATCTAAAGCAATCAGAATCATTTACTGTTGACACTTAACAGTTTTTATAAAGTATTCCCTTTTAATTTCTTCTTTAGTATATTTTTTCTATTCACTCTGAATTCTTCCTTTTACAAGAAAAAAAAAATTCACATAGATATTTTAGGTACCTTAATGGACAAATATTGTTCAGTTACTCACTTAGGACTTGAGGAATACTGAATCCTACGTGCTATCTTTCCTGGATGCATACTGTCCATTTCCATCCTGATGATTTATTGTTGGTGATTGGGTATTCCACCTTATTATTACAAAAAACTTTGTCACACACAGAGGTCATAACTATTAATCTATATTTAAGTTTTCTAAATTTTCTTTTTTTGGTTCGTAGTTCTGTTTTCACTTCTTTCGTGAAGTGTAAAGTCCTGTGAGATATAGCCTGTAGTTGATTCTGTAGTGATTCAGGGGCATCAATAAGTAAAAGAAAACCACAGAAACCCTCATATAGAAGTTCCGACCTTGACGACTTCTTCCTTAGTTTAGAGACTTTTTAGGTTCAGTTCTGAAGAGATGAGAAAAAAAATTTTTGCATGAAAAGTTTCATAGGAAAGAAAAATGCTTTAAATAAAGAAGTGTAATCATCAGGAGAAAAAAAAGCAGCAACAGAAAAAAAAAACCCAACAAAACAGAAACCTCAAAGCAAAAGAAGGTGAACAATTAATACAATAAATATATTACTTTTAGCATGCATTGAAAGCTGTATATTTTAAGATATCTGTGAAATGCCATAATTCTTCCAGCTATCAAGATAGCAATGCTTTCTTCTTAAGATACCTGCTGAAGATGTCCTAGTTTCTGAAGCTCCAAGAGTATACAATAGGCCCCAGAGACCTCCATAAAGTTTCACAGGTAAGTGATGGGCAAGAAATAGAATGGTAAGACAATTTTATTATTATTATTATTATTATTATTTCATTGTGGTGGGTTTTGTATATTTTTGCTTTTGTAATTAATTTCTTTGCTTTAATGCCCTTTGATCATCCATAATACATACATGAATCACCTGGGATTCTTTCTGCTTATTTCACTGGGGCTTGGATTAATTCCATACTTCTAGGTTAGGTGAAATAACTACTTAACTCCTGACACTAAGAAGATTTGAAATCCCTCATACGTGTAAGAAATCCAAGTGAAGAATTCCTTTAAATACCTTCAAGCTTGTCTCTTTGTTACCTAAATTATAATGTAGACAAAGGAACCTAACAGAAACTTTTCTACAGGCCTGTTCATGGAAATGTTTCAGGCTAGGCTTTTCAGAAGAATTTTAGGTGAATTATGGATCCCAATCCAAGAGAAATTGAAGTCCAGATCCAACTGATCTATTGGCTCTTTCAGGCTTCTTTTCAAAGTCTTTTACTTAAAATGTCTTGCATATCTATTTTATTCAGATTGAATTCTGCAGTCTTTATTCAGTGAAAATTTTCATTACCTCTGAACTGTCAAGGCATCATGAAAAACATCTCAGTGATTCAGTAACAGAGAAATCTAAGCATCTAGTACTGTCCTCTCATCACTAAGGTCATTATATCAAAATCAAGGGGATAATAAAGAGAAAGGAATGTTAACTATTTGTCTGACATAAATGAGACATATTTTTCAATATTTGAATTGTAATTGTATATTTTATCCTAGTGTTTGAGAATGTGGGATCAAGGCAAAATGTATGGTGAGTTCCTAGACATTTCTGCACCTGGCTTCTTGGCGTTATGACAAAAAGCGACAGGACAAATCATAAAGCTCAAACATCAGAGCCATGAAGAGAACCCATCAGATTTGATAATACTCAGACTTCAGATTGAAAATCTCCCCAGTTTTAGTGAAAACAATTTCCTTAGTACTTTTGATCTTCAAAGACTGCTTAAGGGAATCACAAATCTTGCTTTGTCATGTTTGGTTTGCGTGTTACCTCTTCCACACATTCTTTACAGGATCATTCTTAAGTCATTCAAGATTTTTTTTTCTCTTGCTGCCACTTTCATCTAAGATCATGCAATGTTTGTCTTTTATTTAGCACCTTTATTTTTTCCCTGCAGAAAAAAAATCATATTATATCTATGATTTGTGCTTTTTAAAGAGTAATATAACTTGAAATAAAAGAATTTAGAAGAAAAGTAGATCTGAGAAGTAAACAGTCTATGTTCAGGCCTGCCTTTTCTTAATGTTTTCTGTCCTTTAGAACAAAGTAATGCCCTACATGATCAAAATCTACCCAGAAATTCTTTCTTTATGAAGTCTGCATCTTTATGTTTTGTTGTTTCCATTCTTCATACTCCCATAATTACTTCCCATTAACCTGAAAAAATACCTTCAAAAATAAAATCTTGCAACACTATAAACTTCTCCTTACCTGGCAGCATAGGAAATTCCGTGAACATTGACCATACATTGAAGGTAAGAATGTGGTTAATTCATGATGTACAGAACAGATTGGCTAAACAAAAGAGTTTGTGCTAAGTTTTCACATCCACATTAGCTGCATGTCAAGGTTTGGGGTTGCTGGGCGTTTTTTAACCAAATACCCATCGATGGCATTAGAGACACATACCTTCTTAGACAGCTATTGCTCTTTGAAATCTCTCCAGAACACAGATCAGAAACATTCAGCATGCATGATTGCAAGATCCCCTTCAAACTCCCTTTCTTGTGATTATGAGATGATCCAGGGAGATTCTGGCAAATGTGATAGCAGAACCATGTCATGAATGCAAGGGGAAATGACCTGCATGCCAGATTCTGCTGCAGAGAGGTAAAGAAGCTCAGAAAAGTAAAGAAGCTCTGGGAGCATCGAGAGATGAGATCCAATAGAATGTAGATGCCAGAATTTATACTTTATTGTAATCATTTTCCAACACAAGAAAATTAAGATTTTTTATAATGTGCTCCTCATCCCAGTTCACCATCACTACTCCCAGAATTTACCTCAGGTGGCTAATAGACTTGCACCTTGCAAATCCATCTGAAATGCTAAAGAAGAAGATATCCCCTCTTGAAAAAAAAAAAAAAAAAAAAAAAAAAAAAAAAAAAAGAAAAAAAAAGAAAAAAATAATTGTGAATCAGGGGATTGGGAGTGCGGCATGTTTGCATGTCTCTGTGCATATACAGTGAATATAATACCCTTTAAATTGAGAAATAGGTGAATGCTCTTAACATATGTTAATGTGAGATATGTATTTTATGTATACATGGCAGTATAGCCAGATAAATATAATGCCAGTGAAAAAAAGTCAAGCAAAACATTTAGGGGCAAAAAGGATTATAGAAGAATATAAAAAAAGTACACTCTCCACATACCCCCCGTATTTCCTGATTACTAAAATGCAAAATGTACAATTGAACAAAAACTTAAATCAGAAGATTGAATGTACATGAGGTGATAAGCCCTGTTTTAAAAAAGAGGCTTATTGCAAATGAACACATCAGAGGTTAATATTACTCTGTAAATATCTGTCAGTCCCTTCTGAGTCCACTTTTGCTGTACTGAGATTGATGCCTTGGACTGGCTACCTAGAAAAAAAGGCTAGGAAGAATTAGGGAATAAAGTGGGTATTTATTAAAGGCCTTCAACAGATACACCTTGGGCAGTGCAAAAACCTCACAGAGGCTACACCCGAGATGGTCACAGGTTTTTCAGACAGGTGTAAGTTTGGTCTATTTGCACATCCGAGGTTAATCGTCCAATTATAGCTCCAGGTAACAAAGTCATATCCTCTTGTTTGCTTTTTCCCCCGATTCACTTTTTTTTATACTTTTTGGGGCCTGTGGCTGTGAGGTGTCCTGGGTTCCCAGCCCTAGGATTGTATTGTCTGACCAAAACGTGAAGAGAGCTTACTAACACTCTATATGGAGTTCAGAGTTGTACGTGATTGCAGTACAGGATCTGAAAAATATAAAAGGTAAAAATCTAAGGCATCAAGATGAATACTCTTGTGTTCTTTTTAAAATAAAACATTAGCAATTGTTGAGGCATTAAGGAGGGAAACATTTAATTCTGGCAGAGAAGGCAGATACTGGAAACTCTGGTGTGCTCTTTTCACAAGGTAGGAAATATATATGCATATAAGCAAATAAACATTTATATAAGCCAATTCAAAATAAAGAAAAAAATCCATAAAACAGACTAAAAAGGGTAAGTAAGATTCAATGAGACATTGAGACAAAGAAGGAAATGAAAATAAGAGGAAAATAGGAAAGCTATACAATAGCAAACTGTGGGAATTTAGAGCATTTTTTTTGGTTGTTTTGGATGGTCAAGGACTTGAACAACAGAGTTTGAAACTTGTACAAGGGGATTTGAAATCTCTATAGGGGGGTCTGAGATTTGTACAGGGGGGGTTGGAAACCCTAGCACAGATCCCAGGAAAACACTGGCTTTGACTTCAGTACATGGGAAAAGCTTCCAACACTGAGAGAGGAATTGCAAGCCACAAAGGTGTGAAAGACAATAGTGTAGTTTATCACATTTGGGTTTTTTAGAATAGAGGTGAATGGGGACAAGATGGAGGATTCTGGGCAGTGCCCTGAGTAGTAGTAGTAGTAGTTGTTGTTGTTGTTGTTGTTGTTGTTGTTGTTGTTGTTGTTGTTCTTCTTCTTCTTCTTCTTCTTCTTCTTCTTCTTCTCCTTCTCCTTCTCCTTCTCCTTCGTCTCCATCTTCTGCTGTAACAGTGGCACAAAGTAGTTCAAGGAGATTGGGTCAGAGTAGAAATGACCTGTTTAGTATAGATTGTAGATATTGGTGTGTAATTGTAAATAATAGATATGTAATAATTAGTATAAGAGGTGACAAACCTCAATGAGAGGAGGAGTCTTTGCCTGATCCCTGAGCTGCAGAGACCTTGGCTGGGCACAGAGTGAATGGAGATAAGAAATAATAAACAGAACAAGCAATCTTAAAAATCAAGAATCTGAAGACTCCATTTTGTTGTGTCTGGCTCGAAGCCTTCCAGAAAGCAAAAGACTCTAAACCAAACGAATCTCAAAAAACAAGCCAACCCAAAAGCAATCCTATACAACCCCTCTGCATAGCTGCCAGAAGTACTTGAACCAACTGTACAGCAGACATAAAAGAATTGTGTCAGCAAAATTACTAGTACCTGAATTACATAAAATTTAAAAGGAAGGAAATAGAGGACTGTATTCTGGGGAAATACTTTAATTTTTTCAAGTACTGGAAAGTATTTTTTTCTGTATAATCTTTTGAAAAAGATGACTTAGCTGGCTACTCATTCATCACTGTTTATTTTTTTCATGTCATTATTTACTGCCTTTTTATAGGTTTTTAGCTATGTTTCCATGTCTCATAACTTTAAGATGCTTCCCCTTCCCCAAACAGTGAACAAGACTTAAAGTTTTGGCCTTCAGCTCTGAGGGAATCCCACAGGATGATCTGTGTCCAGACCAAAATAGCTTTTTGGGACTGAATAGGCTTTCTAGAAGAGATTCCTAGCAGTAGCACTATTTCGTTACCTATGCATTTCCAAGGTCTTGATTTAAGTATTACTTTGCCCAAGAAACAAAAAAATTATTCTTGATTTTTTTAAACATCTACTACTTTTCAAAAAGAAACCCCAATGTTGTAGACAGTGCATTAGAATCAGAGCTCTATAAAATTATAGAAAATTATATAAAAATTATATATTTATATAAATTTATATAAAAATTTATATAAAAATATATATAAAATCAGTTTTTTCACTGATTTTCGAGATACAATGTCTATGATTTTTGAGGTTACTGATTGAAAGTAGGCAGAATACAAGTGCTTAAGAATATGTGACTGAGGAAGATTAGATCTCATTGTCTAATAACTCATTGGTGACTACTAATCTTTTCCTCAGTTATTTTTTAAGATTATTCATAATGCACAGCTTGGTGAAAAATAACACTTATTTCATCCCAGAGATGGATAGCTATTCATACATACATTCTTATTCATACCCTGACATTGCAGTCAAAACCACTTGATACAGAAATGCAAACTACATTGTCTATACAATGCTGTTTGCTAGCAAAATTTCAGCCACACTGTCATAATCAAAATTACTGCTAAAATTTATATTGTATGAAAGCTCAGCATCTGAAAAACATTCATGATTAAGGTTTGTATAGAATGCTGAGAAGCTCAGTTCATCCAAATGCAGTTCAGGCACCACCCTAGCTGTTCCAAGGACATAGACATGAAGTGTAACTAGATAAATGGACTTAGCTGGAAGAGTACTTTAATATTATTGGCATGCTAGTGAGCACAAAAACCTTCTATTGCTCCTCAGAATTTTTATGTTCTCTATTTTCATTCCAGGTAGGAAAGTTGTCAGTGCTATTCCAGTAAAAGTTTCAGTATTTCATGCAAACTGAAACTACTTAAATTTTCAGGATAAAAACATAAAAAAGAACCAACTCAACCCAAATCAAAACCCCCACAACTATGCAGAATCCCTTAAAGAATAGTGATATAAAGTATATATACAGTCAAATACCTTCTCTAAATTGACTAGAGAAGTCAGGCCTGTATTCCAGCTGAGTTATTTAAACCAAAGGGATATACTGCTTGAGTAAGTGACTAATAGACAAGCCTATTTCCACTCTATATGCCAGAAACTTTCATTGGACAACTAATCAATAATCTGTTTCTTAATTTTTCTCAGGAAAAGGTCTGAAGTTGAGTGGAGCTGTCTGAGGTTATTATGAGCAAGCTCAGTGGAAAAATTATAGCACCTATAAAATTTTGCTAATAGACATTGGGTGTCTAAAAGGGTGTCCACTTACAAAAGCAATGAGAAAATAAGGAAGGAATTTTATTTTATTAAATATTGAATAATTCTACTTATTAGTGAAATTGTATCTCTGGCTATTTTATGAGTAATATCTTAAATCTCTAATTTAACATGTAAAAATACACACCAAACCCTGTAGTTTTTTTAAGAAATGCTTTTAAATTTTGTAGGAATTGGCCATAGATAATGATTTTTTAAAAAGCAATATTCCCTCCCCAAATCAGAGTTTGAATCTATATAATGGACAACAAAAATTTGTATCATTGCACTCATACTTTTTAAATAATTAATTCATGTTTATAGTGTGAAAAAGTTGTGCAGACTCCAGGCTGTGTTAAGCACATTAGATTACTTTGTTTTGCATGTGAAGATTGCATTAGACTAACAATAAACAAACAGAAAAAGATAGTAATGAAGGAATATGAAGCTACGTAGTACTAATAGTATACAAATTAGTTCTGACCAAAATTCATTTAAATTTTTATCCAGTGTGGTATACATTGTTGTACATGGTTATATATATTTTTCATCTTTTAAAACTGTCCAGATTTTAAGAGACAATCCAGATAAACTAAGAGGAAATCAGTCATGGGAAGAAGCAAAGAGCTAAGGAGATAAGGATGAAGAAACTTATACAATATTCAACAGGAAGGAACTACAAGAGATCAATTTTTCCATCTCATTGCAAAAGTAATTGCTAACAAATGTTTCAGCACCCTGTTCCTTAAAAAATCATCCAGGAACAGAAGTTCTGCAGCATTACTTGGCAATCATTTTCAAGGATTAAATATCTTCATGGTAAGAAGCAATATTTCTAGTATCAAGCCAAATTGTTCCTTATCGATGAATGGTGCTTTCCAATGCACTTTTCAATGCCATTTCCAGTACCATTTTTCAAATATGCAGCAAGCTATTGATTCTTTTTGACTCCTCTCTTCCAGATTACAAAACCATAAATTGTGCATTTTCCTACTTAATTTTTTAACCTGTTGGACCAGCACATGTATATTTTGGAGTGAGTCTGAATCTGAACATTTGACAATGCTTTTGGGAGCTCTAAGCTGAGTGAAATTTTCCTATTTCTTACACGGGATACTTAATTTATACTTTCTATAAATGAGGAAACAATTCCTCATGCTCCCACTCCCAATTCTATATACAAAATGGAGGGTCTTTTTTTATTCATCTTAGGAAATACTTTTAAATTATGCTCATTTATAAACCCAAATCACTTTAACCAAGATCAATTAAATAATTACCCTCTCTATTACTTAATAAAATTATGCCAGTTTTCATAAATTTGGAGAAACAAAAGATATTTTAGTTACAGATTTGGCTGAATATTTTCTGTTATTTTTGTTTATAATATACATTTTTATATGCAAATGTAAAACATATTAAAAATACATCACATATATAAGAAATAATATCTATTTCCATATATATCTTTACATATAAAATATATATTTCAGTAAAATATGATTCCTAGTGTTCCAATTTCCCATTAGCAAATTTAAGCATGTTTAGAACTACTGATGCATGTATTATTGTCTGCTGTGCTAAATTTAAACATTTTGTGTTGTATTATTTGAAGGAACCTATGATGTATATGACAAATGTAGCAAAAGTTAGCAGCATTAAGTGAAATTATTTCTTATATTTTTTATGACTTCTGAGGAATGTTTGTTAACAGGTAAGCCAGAAGTTGAAAATGCAAAGGAGTACCATTGTTAAAGGTAAAATAGATGTGGCAGTATTCTGTAAACATAACACAAAACATAGTAGATGTTTTCTATTTCTAAAATAGAAAAGCTGTCAAAGCTGAACGTCATTCCATCAGATTTTTACCGGGTAGAATATGATTACCTTAGATGTCCCAATAAAGGCCTGAGACACTGCAACTTCTTAGGCCATAGACTTCCTCTGCTCCAGCTGTCCCTTTGTCAGGTAAAGATGTTGTCCTCCCCATAAACTTTTGATATTTTTTGCTATCATAACTGTCCCTATGACACCAGAGAACTCACAAAGAGCTATCACTCAGGATAATTTGGAATTTCTATTGATACAGTATGGCATAAAGTTTATATTACTTTTGGGTTTTTTTTCAGGATAAACTACCAACACTTTGTTTTACAGAGAAGCAGCATATTTGGCATTCTGTCCTCTTCTGATTGTGGATCCTGGAGGGAAAGTTGCAGCACAAAAAGAATATATTTTCTGTATCTCCAGGTCAAAACGGTCATAAGTGGGAACAACACAGAATAGGAGTTTATCTTCTTTACAGGTATCTTGAAGGAGAAACAATTAAAACAATGTCTTGGTCTGACTGCATAGCTGGAAAGTAAAATATTGCAGTCAACTTTTCCATGAACTAAAATCTAGTAAATATATATATATTTTATTTTCCATAAACTTAGTGTGTGGCTTCACCAAGAATTTTCATTTTTCAAACATAAATGGGGGTCACTGTTGATGTATATAACCCCAGCAGTGCAAAAGGATGTCTCCTTTAACTCTAGCCCTGCTGGAACCAGAGAGAAGGAAGCTGCAAAACTCTTGGCACTTCACTGTCCATTAACTTCAATATGTCCCCCAAATACTGCAGGAAGCAAGATACTGCAGTAATGTTCAGAGTGTATTTATTTAATGAAAGGGATATTTTTTTATCCATATCCATGCCACAGAGTACACTTTTGCTTATTTTTAAATCATTGCTTATTAAGTTATCATTTCTTAAAAGGAGAAAAATGTCAGTCAGAAATTAGGGGTCTCTAACACTTTAGCAGGAATATCACAATAGCAGTATGAGCTACCTACCTTTAATCCACAATTTATTCCGTCTATGATCTATAAAATATTTCAAGAAATGTAGGGAACTTACAGTTTCTTGATAATTGGTTTCAATGCTCTATATGCAAGTCTTGGCAGTTCTGAGGCTGTATTCTCTCAACATGTTTTGGTCTCATTTTGTTGAAATACAGGACAGAAAAGTACATTTTAGGTCTGTAAGTTCTTGCTGTCACAGCCATGATGTCCTATAACTATCCCTAAATTTGTAACTCTTGAAGAGATTGTTTGTTTATTTGTCTGTACTGGACTTAATTAATATCTACCCCAAATCTATACTTTACCAAGGATCAAGAATATTTTCATTCTCACCCCCCTATTGGTTGGTGTATATTCATTCATTCCTATGACACCCTGGCTTATTTATTTTTATATTTTGTTTACATGAGGAAATCACACCACTTTACATCCTTTGCCATACTAAGAGGATCAAGATTTTCAGTTCTTTCTTGTAGAACAATTTTCTCATTATCTTATACTTTATTCTGTTCAGGGCTTGAATAATCTTTCGTGTAATTTCTGGGAAATTGTTAACAATGGCAAATCTTTTCAGGTACTTTTGTTCATGTTATGGCCATATCCATCCAAATACCTACTGAAAGAAAAAAGAGAACCTTGTCTTGTTTTAAGAAAAAGAAGAAGGCCATGACTCCTTAGACAATCTGCCAGGCTTGAAGAGATTGTCAAATGCTGTACACATTACTATTGGAAGAACAATGATTTTGGATCAAGATTCCTGAATAGTTCAGTTGGATGATTTGTTGTCTGTATTTGAAGAAGTCTGTGCTTGCACTTCTTTCTTAATGACTTGGAATAGATCTTCTTTAACAGCAACCAAAGTATATTGGATTTCATAAATGCTGTGGAGAAAAACAATCAAACAGCATAAAAGGTAACCAGAAGAAGAAAAAGTTGAACTTTTCTTACTTTAGCTTTAAGAAAATAAGACTATTCTGAGCATTTTTACCTTACCTTTTCCCAAGGAGTCACTTGACAGAAAGAAAATGTTTTACAGCAAGGGTTGTCTACTAAACAACCTAATCAAAATATTATTAAACAATTACACTGCAGTAGGCTGTTTAATGAAGTGTTTTCAGTGCAGTTTGAACATTAATAGCAACAGTGTTAAGCTGCTTTGTGCTCTGTGTATCAAACAGCCTGGAGTAATGTGAGCTGACTAACAGTCAAATAAAATCTTGAAGCGCCTTTGACAGACAATATACTTGTGCCAGGCTAAACCTTGTCATGCATTATTATTGGGCATGGAAATGACAAAAAGGAATGTCAAGAGTTTCTATGTAGCATATATCATAGTTAGCTCCATGATAATCAGGGGCTTTCTGCATTCTACCTCATAGATGTCCCATGCTCTAACAGGGATTTGAATCTGAGAAGGAGTTTGAAGCTGCATATTTTGTAGCTGTGAGGAAAGAAAGTTTAGATTTCTGTTCAGATTCAGCAACTTCTGGGCTGTATCTAGGGGTGCTGCAGTAACACATATTTTACAGGTAGTCACTGGATCCTACGGGATCAATTGGTTTTGAAAGAAAAAAGGAATACTCAAACAAATCAGGAAAAGGTCTGTTTGAATCTGCTGAAGAAAACTTACCTAAAGCTCTGAGATTTGTACTTGTTTTAGCAGGAGGCCAACAATAGGGTATCCAGCTCTTAAATGAAGAAATAAGCTGCGTATTTAATGATTTCATCTGCAAAGCAATAATCCAAATTTCATTAAGAAGATCCAGTGTTACTGAATATCAAACAAGAAGGAAAATCAAGGAGTAAGAAAGCAAAGCCAAATCTGAATTTCAATCTGGACTTCCTAGAGGTTGCATTACCACTAACATAAGTGGGGTAAGTAAAGAGTGGATAATGTGAACAGTTGCAACATTCCAATAAACTTTCACAGTTATCCCAGCTACACAACTCAGAATAATAGCTAATGAGGTATGGTGAATCATCCTTAAAGGTGATTAGTGTTACTGTCAGCTCCACCTCTCTGCCACCCTGAAACATATGAGCTGAGGTCACACATTCTCTTCAAGTAACTGTGCCACATGTGGTGGGGAAATAAACAAAGGTTTTCACTGGTTGACAGAGTAAGCACCTAGGGACTACAACTACCTCTGTAAAGTGGCTGGGACATTGCCTTCATATTGTGCCTGTGTCAGTATGGGTGCCTAGATGCAGTCTTCACCCTGGGTGTTTTAAATTGGCATTCCTCAGAAGCCTTGCCAAAGCAGGGAGCAACTCTTGCCATCTGCTTCTCCTCACGTTTAAGGGGAGGCTGAGCTCCCATAATAATGTCTTTTAGTCCCAACCTGTTCTGTCCCTGCATCAGTGTTTCTGCACATGTGCATTGCCAGGAATGTGTGTGGGCTTTTATAATTTTATCCCCCTGCCACAGCAAGACCATAACTGTTGATGTTAAGATGAGGCTAACAAGCACTGTTCCTGTGGTAAAATATAATGTCATCTTACAGCAGTAAATCTTGCATACTACAGAACCCACTCTACTGTGGAGACAGGAGCAAGTTGCCTCACAGTTGTAGGGGGGGGTGATGGTGTAGGAAAAGTTGCTGAGCCCTAAATCACTTACACAGCTTACTTTATGAACACCCTACAGCAGCTTGTTCAGTTTCTTATGACACCAAATCATTTTTAGTCTTCTATGAGAAAATTTAGTGTGAATCTTTCTGAAATGTGGGGAGATCAGTGCTGAAACATATTTTCTTAACATCTACAGAAGCCAGCAAATTTAGAACAACATTTTGTCTCTCTTTTCCAGCTTAGCAACACAATGCACAGATTACAGCAGTTCTGTCTTCTAAACAACTTCTTCCTCCACTTCCAAAAATATCTTTTTCCACACACCATCAAAGTGTTTCCTAATAGCAGAGAGAGGGCCCTAGAGGGCTGGTTGCCATGAGATAATTGGATAACATACTCCTGAGATCTTGAGGTGTCGGAGGCACGGCTTAGCTGTGCTTTGCCTCACAACACCCCAGGGATGTGATACAGGCAATTGAAGTTTCTGTTTCCACTTATGCCTCATTGCCTCAAGCATGCCAGACCACTCTCATGCAAACCTTGATGGTACTTCTGTGTCTAATATAGTCTATGCTCATGGGTTCTGCAACACAACAATTTCAACAGCAGTAGCTATAGCACGACACAACAATATTAAACCCAGCCAAAAAAAAGGGGAGGAAAAGCATCTCCAAAAGCCACAGACTTCCATTAGCAGATGGGGATTTTCAAAAAACAAAGCATTTTATGGGAACATAGTTTCCCTGAAGGAAATTACCAAACTATTTATTTGGTCTTCTAATCATGCCTGTTGGAGGTCTTCTACCGTCATATAAATATTTAAATTCCCATGGGGCGACATGGAAATGACTGCATGGTCATTGAATTTGGAACACACTGGTTTAAAATCCTTGCTTCCTTTTATTCTGGGTGTCTCTTCCTCTGTGACTTGGAGACTGTGAAAGATGTCACCACACCTGAAATCACTGCTAAATCAGAATGAAACTTTAGGCCTGAACATAGCTTTGGACTCATGAACTAAAGGCAAAATCATCATTGTTGTGGATATTTGCCAGCTCTTATCAAGAAACACCTCTTATCAAGAAAAATCCAGAGCCTCAGCACAAATCACAAGATTTTCCTTGTGACAATATTTTCTCATCAAAACTCATGCTGCTGTAAAAGATTAGAAGTGCAATGAAGACAGCACTTAAGTCACATTTGACAACAGCAATGAAATCTACAATAGATGAATATAAAATTTTGCATGAGGGACAAAAAAAAGCCCATAAAATCTGGATCCACAGAACCCTCAAATTTAATAAACAAATATTGAAGAAGAAATAAGAAACCCAGACATTCCTCTTTTTTCTTTTTTTTTTCTGGAAGACACTTAGTCAAGTAAAAAAATAATAAGAAAAACAATCCTCTCCTTCTATCACTCCAGGTTTTCAAACCTGTAGGGGATGACCAGTCAAATATGTACTTCCAGTAAGTTGGCTGAACTAGCTTTTTCAGAAAAAGGAAAAGATTATAGAAGAATCTGCAAAGACGTTGTGACGTTGTAAAAACATTCAGTTGATATTTCCCCAGAAATTTCTTATAATCTGTAATGGGAAAGTTCCTCGCTGATGATTTTTTTCATAGAATTTTCCTTTCTCATTTTTCCTTTCCATTTACAGCTGGTCTGCTCAGTGAATGTTTTTTTTTTTTACTTGTTTTCCTCACTGAAATCATGATTATAAGCAACGCACTACCTTTCAGAGTGCTACTGGCAATGTCTTTGAATTACTAGAAATGCAAGCATAGAACTCTCTAAAAATCCTGAAATCTGAAACCACTCAAACTAATTGACTAATCATACTCAAGTACTGATATTACTGAAGTTGGATTGTCCCTAGTATGGCACAGTTTCTCCTATTACCTGCACTTTTGTAGCATTTCACAACACAAAAAGAGTCTTTCTTCTTTTGTTAATTGTGTTGATTTCTTAGCATGCACTCTGAGAAGAGGTGATTTCATGAATTGATGGGGTTAGAAAGCAGAACTTGTTTCTTAAACATTGCCTGCCCTGCTGTCACCAGTTAACTAAATATAAAGGCAGATCTATCACAAAGCATTCCTGGTACTCTTCAAGGAACAATTTTAGGTAAAAGGGTGAGCTGGTCATATATGGCATAGTGTCAGGATCATACAACTTTTTTCCGTTAAGTATTAAGTTTTTGCTGATTTGTACTGTGTTTTTCCTCTCCAGACGTAAGTAAAACTCAGCATAGTTTTGTATACAATTAAAAGAAGTAACTCCCTCCAGTAATGAGAGAAGTGTGAATTATAACACATGCACCTATTCATATAATTTTGAGGTATTTATTTATGGAAATGTTTACACACTGGAGATGTTTGGGTCATAGGATGTAATCACATTTATCTAGCTAATACCTATGGCACACACTCTGCCACTCAAAAGTAACACCCCTCTAGCTAGAGATGGAGCAGCATTCCTATATCACTTAAAGACCCTGTATGGGGGGACTGTACATTTATTGACCTGACATTTCTATTTGTTTGGGTGGTTGCCACATAAAAAGAAATTGTATTAATGAGGTTTGGATGTTGCTTTTAGCTGCTGTCACACTTCATTGCTTGTTAATCTGCATTAAATTAATAACCCAAAACTGGATTTTTTTTTCCAAAGAGGGTGTGTTTTGAAGACCACATCATATATAAGCAAGAAATCAGGTTTACACTTATTCTACAGATATAAGTATCATACAAGGTAATTAACACTTTTTATCTAAGATAAAAAAAACCTATCTTGGTGTTCTCAAGGCAGCATCTTCTCTTGAACTGTTTGTATTACATTTTCTTCTGGTAAGTAAATATTCAAGATGAGGTGCTTGGCCTGTTTTGTCAAACACACCTGGAAATGAGGCTACCATGGCATGGCTGAATACTTGGTCAATTGCAGAAGTAGTTTTCCTTTTCTATGGACATGAAATAACAAATCTCTGAATAATTCTTTTAATGCCAGCTTGAATGACACTCAATATTCAAGTTCCAGGCAGAATGATCCAAAAGAAATATTTCCATCCTCAGAAGAAGGATTTTTCTACAGACTAGAATGACCTAACTGGAAGTATCAGAACTAGAATGTCAACACTTCGCATCGTTTCTGCTCTCTAATTAATAAGGGAGTTAAAATACTCTCAGACCCCCAAGAAAACTCAAACCTAAATACTTGGAAGGGTTAAATCCTCCTCCATGTCTAACCTTGGAGCAGACAGTTATAACCAGAGCACTCTGAAAATGTCACACAAACTATCACAACTTTCTGCTTGAATTTACCTCCTTTGCAGTGTTCTCACCCAAAACACATCTGTATACTACAGTATGTTTAAGCAGGTGCTGGAATTATTCTGTCTTAGTTGTTTCTTTTTTTTTTTTTTTTTTTTTTTTTTTTAATTTAGGCTAGGTTTGTTATAATACTATGCTTTAATACTTGGCAGAATCTAAATCTCCCTCATAAGCCAACATCAAGTCTGGCTGCACTGGAGTTACACTGACGGTGCTTTAAATTTACAAAAGGATCAAGTAGATGTGGTACTGAGGATACTTCCATTCTTCCTGAAAATCTACACACCACCATCTTTCACCAGGTGTTTTTCACCTTTTATTTTTTTTTTTCAAATACTAATTTTGTAGCTTCACAATAAACTTATAAACTTTCAAGAGCTAACACAAGATCTTTAATGAATTTATGTATTTTCTTTCTCAGTTGGATCTGAAATCTCTGAGACTCTTACTTTTATATGACTTCAATGTCTATGTTGAAAATGTAAAATATATATTTGCTTTTATGTTCACCCTCTGCTTTATAGATAAAATCATGTGTTTGTTTGGTTTGTCTGTTGTACCTTTAAAAATGCAAGACTTGACTGCAAGATTTTTGCCTTGTCTCCATACTTATCATTGGAATAGATGACAGTCCTTCACACTCATCTGTAGTATGGTAGGGTCTTGGTTTAGGGCAAATTTGAGAGGAAAAAAAACCACTACAGGTAGCCCTTGCAATAATTCTGCCTGATTTAATGTTACCAGTTATGAAACCATTCTAGCTTTTTCTATTTAGTTTCTGCCATTTTCTGGTTTTTACATCACTTTGTGCTCAGTAAATGGAACAAATATTCCTGACAATGTCATTCATGTCAAAGCATACAATATTTCTTGCCTTTAAAGTAAGCTTTTAGATGTTTGTACTAGCTTTCAATTTCCTTTTTTTTTTTAGGGTTTCTGTAGTTTTATCAGCTAATTCTATTACATTAGCTTTCTTTTTTTTTTCTTATTTCTGCCATTAATATTGTTTGGATTGCTTTTAATCTCTATTCTCCAGCATGATTTAATTTATGAGATTATTTTCTTCATATCTTAATATTCACATTTTCAATTACTTTATTCACGCAGTTATTTATTTTTAAATTTCCTGGATTTAATTTCCTGAATAGGCACTTTTTTTTAATGTCTTTCTGATGTTCAGAAATAACCAGTTTCTAATAATACTGTGCCAGTTTTATTATGGACTTCTTTGGGTCTACTTACCCTGAGGAATATTACTTGGATTTACCATAGACTTGAGGGGGGGAGGAATTGTGTTCAGCCATCAGCCAAATGAACAGGACGCAGAGCAGAAGCTGTAAAATCTGGTAAAAAATTATGTTGCGGGATCAGACATTTCAGTTCTTCAAAATATAAATTTTTTGGCTAATGTTCATTCCTCAAGTTCATCTTCAGAGACTAAAAGCATTCTATAAATGCTCCTCAGGAAAAAAATTTATCCCAGACACATCTCTAGATCTAAGCACATAATTTCAGAGCTAGTTCACAGAAGCCACGAAAATAGGAAAACTTCTAAGTAATCTTCCCCTGCATGCATATTTCAGAAAATGGCTAATGAATACCCTGGTTTGGTTTTCCTTTGGTGCTACACATCAGTAAGCAAAAGAGGAAGGAGACCCACTGAGGATAGTTTTCAAGCTCTTGCTTCTTGAAATTCTTTGGTAAGCTCCTTGTCAGTGTGATGAGATAATCTTTTTCTCACTTGCTCAACTCTTATGTGTTTGAAAGAAATATTTTATCTTTTTTTCTTACATACTGGCAAGTTTTCTATTTCTATTGTTGCTCCCTTCTCTTGAGAAGGATTTAGATTTCTTCTGATGCTGTCCTTGCATGGCACACACATTTTGTCTTTTCTAAAGCTGGGCTTTCTCTGCTGCTTAGGGACTGAGAAGCTATCATACTAAAAAATCCTGTTGAAAATTACTCATGGTCATTGCAAATAATGTTATCATTGTTGTTTACTTATGCAATGGTGAAAATAAAACTGTTAAAGAAAAGAAAAGGGTTTCTGGAGCTGATTGTTGGCATCATGCAAATCTTTAGCGTACAACATCTTTTATGTTCCTGTTGGTGTCTTGGAGATTTTTATCGCTCAGTGTAATAGAGTTGCAAAAGTCCTGAAATTGAAGAGCTGTAGCAATAACATGTGGAGAAACTGAAATATGGAGTCATGAAGTGACTTCTTTAAAGTCAACAACAAAAAAAAGTCAATGACAAAACTGAGAAGTGAACAATGAATTTCTTATCCCTGAGAATCTAGTTTCTTGCACTAATGTCCTTGATTTCACAAGTAAACTTGACAGGCATAGTTAACAGTATTAATTCACACACAGAACAGTTATCTTCTCTTTCTGGTTGCACTAAGTAAAAATTTTCAGAAACATACTGTTTTGCCTGTATCTACATTAAAAAAAAAAAAAAAAAGATAAACAGACCTAAATAAACAAATGTTAAACAGACTTTCAATCAATTTTAAGGCAGGCCTTTTTTTTTTCCCCTTTTTTTTTTTTTCTTTCTTTTTTTCTTTTTTTTTCCCTACCTCCTAAAACAATAGGAGGTGATTTAAGGGGTGTCAAGCTAAGTGGCATTCTCAAATAGTTTTCAAGCTCTGTTTAGGCACAGTCCAGACAGCTCACAGAATCCCAACATTTGCGTATTTCATGACATCCAGGATTACACACTAAGAAAGTTTAGTATTACGGGGGTAGCCAGACTTTGCTATTTAGTTCTTGAGCACCAATCATTTTATATGTGTTTCAAGGCAAAGAGCCATACTATTATGCACAGGCAAGAGCTATCATGCAATCAAAATATAATAAACCATTTTGAAACACACTGAGGTTTGGGTTTATTCAAAATAAAATTCATAAAAAGTGAAAAAACAGACAATCTAGGAATTTATCTCTTTTTTTCATAAGTGTCAAATAATGTAACAAGGGGCAACAGACACAACAGCTTGGGAGGTTTCAAATGAACATTAGAAAATTTCTTGCAGGCTGTGGGGGAGAAAATTCAGCACTGCAAAAGGTTATCCGCATAGGTTGGAGAATCTCTGATTTTGGAGTTTTATTCATGTTTTACACAGCTGACCTGGTCTACTGTTAATGTCCCCCCCCCGCTTTTATCTGCCAGACAACCATCCATCTTGTTCAGAGAAAATGAAGAATATCTTACCCCAAAATGTGAAGAACAACACTGAAGGTAATTTGTGAAAGATTGCATTTGTTGAATACTTGCACTTCTATTTATGTGTATCCTGTTTAAAATTGTCTTTTGTGGTGGAAATATGTAGGGATATAATTTGGATTCCTTATAGCCACAAAAGCCGCTATGAGAATTATTCTGCTAATAATGAAATCCTGGAAGGCTGATCAACTTCACCAGACTGCTTCTGTTTCAGTTTTGTTACCTCTTCCAAATTTTTCCATTCTATTAAATTTTTCTCTTAACTAAGGTTTTTTTAATAGGGCCTTAAAAGCTCACATTAAAGAATGAACTTGTAAATGTCAGGAAACATATAAACTTTAGGGTTGTTTTTTTGTTTGGTGGGGGGGGTTTAATTTTTGTTTGTTTGTTATTTTTTGTTATTTTTGCTATTTTAAAATGTTGCCAAGAAACTATTTAGGTGTAGACATACTCATGAATAATCTCCTAAAAGTAGCAATAAGTGTTTTTCATTCAGTACAGGAAATACCTTCTGACTGTGATTTTCATATTGCTGTGGATGAAAGAAGTAATCCAGGCTCTTTTGCACTAAACAAAACAATGGTAATCTTTGTACAACTAACATACTCGTGTAGTCATCTGAATAACAGCATGATGCATAGCTATTTCCTGTGAATGCATGTTGTAGACATCTACGTTTGGTTGCATTAGCAACCTACTTTCAAATAAGGATCTTCGATGTCTACCTGCCTCATCCTACTTGTGTGTGGATGTGGCACTTGAGGGCATGGTTTAACGGTCAACGTGGTGCTACTAGGTTGACAGTTGGACTTCATCATTCTAAAGATCATACCCAACCTAAACAATTCTGTGGTTCTATGATAAATCTCATTGCCAAAAAGTTCCAATAGCCCAGAATTTACTAGTATCCATTTTAAGCTTTTACTAGTATCCATTTTAAGCCAACTATTCGGAATACTGACACCACTTTTTGTCCATAAGACAGAAACGTCAGGAAGTACAGCCCTAGAAAGAAGCAGGCCTTTTTGAGTAATGTAAAGCCTGTCCTTACACAGGACAAATACTAGTGAGGGCTGTCAAGTTTTTCCACAGTTACTGACATAACTACAGGTGAAACAGTAGTAACAGCAGTGAGTAGTTTCATAAACTAAAAGCCATAAAAGCCATACAGCAAACTCCTAGAAGCAGCTGGATGACAGATACTAAACAAGGACCTTGTGGAGACTTACTTAAAATTTAGATAATATTGTGTAAATCTGCAGTTCTCAAATTATGCTGGTTAGCTGCTAACTATCTTTGGAAGTACCAGGACCCTCTAAATGTCTCAAATGTTAGTTTTTTTCACCTAAAAATATAGATTATGCAGACATGCAGACTACTACTTTTTATCTGTTTTCCTTATTAATTTATTAATTTTTGTTCAAATGACTAAAGGACTGATGTTGTGACAAGCATGCATTGGGTACAAAAATGCAGCTTAACAGACCTGGAGCTGCAGAGTCTCAGAACCCATGGCTGTATTCAGCTCATCAGCAAGGAAAGTACAATGTCCAGTATAAACACACATAACACCAGCCAAAACTAGTGTTGTCTTTTTATTCACCAAAAAGCTAGTTCATGTAGATAGAAGCTAAGAATTCTAGAAATATTATGAAAAGTTATTGGAGAAGGTGGAAGAATTGCAGTGAAAAGAGGCTGCAGGAAATACGAGTCCTCACTGAAATTTAATTCATTTAAGAAGTCAATCAACCACCAATCTCTGTGGAAATTAGGTTTTCTGATGCTTTAAAGTCAAAGATTCCCATGTGGTTAATCTTCTGCAGGTAATAGGTCACTAGCTCTGTGATTACGTTACATTTAAACCCTGTTCACTTTCCATATCGTGGGAAGACTTGCAGTTACTTTCCCACAGAAAGACTTGGTCTTGAGGATTTCAGCTATGCTCACTTAATAAAGCATGCTTCTGTTAGAATTTGAATACATTTTCTTTTACATATGCCAGAAAGAGACAACTGGCATACTTATATTAAAAACTCCATACTTCGAGCACCTCAAATGCATCAAAGACTCAAAGCTTATTCTTTCCTCTGCAAATATATATTTTTCCTGTGGAGTGTTTCTTGATTTGTAAAAGGAAGAGAGTGCAATATTCAACACATTATTTTTAAGTATCTCAGGCTTGGTTTAAAAGACTGGTGACATTGCATAGGAAGAAACAGAGGGAGTGCATATTATATCTTCTTCTATTAAATTGTTTTTGTTACTTAGCCACTTTGCTTTAATGCACATACATAAACAATTTTTATAAAAAACTTGAAATAACGGTGATTTTCTATGACATAGGATGAGGAAAATATTATTCATCTACAGAGGTTTCTAGGATTAAAATATGTGCTCTTAAAATATTGGTTATGAGCAATGCTCTTTTTTTTTAAATGCAAATACTAGTCTGTCAACATATAAAGTACTGAACATTGAAAAGGCTGTCTTTGGAAACTGTTATGTGACTTGTTTGAGGTTCCTTTCATTCTTTCTGACATTCTTTGCACGGTTATGTTGTGTTAGCCATGGAACAACCAGTACATAGAGGTCCAAAGGTTTACCCCTATGTATTTCTTTGCATGGGCAAACACCTTGAAGAAGCCAATGTGTAAAAGCACAGTTTAACTGAGAATAGTTGGATAGTTCGATGGCTTTGACTTTGCAGGTCTTGAAAAAGCCTTAATTTAAATTGTTTCCTGTAGTTTGGCTTGTCAAACAGAAATGAGATTATTCTCTCATATAAATGTTATGTTATGAATTATTAGATATTAATTTAACATCATTTGACTATAGTGAAATTATGAAAATGTCCTATGCATTTTTATAGACACGAATATCCTATTTATAATGAAAATTCTTAAAGTTAAGATTAAAGGAGGGAGATTTAAAATTGTCACAAGCTCATAATAAATTTTGTAGACTAAGAGTCATTTATCTATGCAAAACCTCTTCATTCTATCTGTATTCAATTATGTAGGACATTGCACTAATTCTAGATGTACTCTGCATCATACAATGCATCGTTAAAGAATACCTTTTAAATATCTAATCTGTATTCATTTACTATGCAACTGACTCACTAAAGTTAATTAATTAACTGCATTGAATCTGAAGCATTGAGAATTTGGCCTCATAAGGTCAAAATAAGGTTGTAATTTTAAAAAAGGTTCTAATAGATGTGTTCATATAAAATAAATTTTTTTATGAGTTCTGCAGTATTTCCTCCTTTTGTTCTGCCCCAGTATGCTGGTAGTTATTGGCATAGCTACAACCTGATTTGATTTTGATTCACAAAAATTAATGTTCATCTGTCATCACACTCTCCTGCTGAGCTGTTTTCTCTCACTGGTCCAACTGTTTATCATACTTTTGATGGTATAACTTCCATCACTTTTTAAATTGTTGTGCTTAGTTCAATTGTAAGATCATTAATAATTAAAAGAGAGAGATTAATAAATAAATAGCCTAGGATACAATTTAGCTGAGTTGGAAATTCCATCAGCTGTGAGTCAACATTTACAGTTATCAAAAAGCATTCATGGCTGATGGAAATAAAAGAGCAATTGAATCTGTTTTTAGAGGATAGGTATCTCAGTGGGAAAAGAAGTAAAAATGTAAGTCTTCCTGAGAACGTGCAGTTTTGGCTGAAAAATAAACAAAGATCCTATATTATCCCGTATTCTAAGACAAAAGGGTAGTGTGCATCCATATCTCAAGATTATGGCCAGACATGTAGATCTTCAGCCTTTTGAGCTGTGATCCAATAATGTAAAACTGATACTTTTTTCATTCGTAAGCTTAATATTTTTCAGCAGCAGTTACCTTGTTGGTTAAAAATGTTCCTGTTAACAAAATATGTTGCATGCATTGCACAGGTCTATTCCAGCAAGTAAAATAGACAGGATATATCTCATCCTAATCCTTAAACAAAGACTTCTTTTTTGCTCAACAAGTAATACATTTGTCCATGTTCAGCAGGTGACAAAACAACTTCAATTTCCACAAAGGATTTTTATGAACCCCATGAATGATTCTTAAAGAGCCTGTAATTTGTATCTATTTAGACTACCAAAAAACAGATCATACAAAGTTATCTCTGAGGGATCGAGGATTAAAAGCATGTAAATGCTATTTTGTTTTGCCCAGGTGGCTAGATAAGCATTTCCTTAAATTTAATTTATTAAATTGACTGTGAGTTGGGCAAATTGCAACTCATTCACCCCATGGACATTCAGTCTTCTGGGACAAACATGTGTCTTTCATTATTTTTCATATCCTAGGTAACACAGCCATTTCTTTGGTGCAGGTCTCAAATACCACTAGCAGTCATGACCATTTACATACAAGGCAACAAGGATACATTACACCAATTTACCATAACAGAAAAAAGAGATGTTATAACTCTGAAAAACTTTCAAATAAATAGATTCATATTCTTCTTCCTTGCAAGAATATTACTGCCATACCAATTTGAAGTGAGCTTAGATTTCAGGTTTTAAGGCCAGGAGACTTAAAAACCTGATACTTCTATCAAAACTGACTTCCTGTAAAGTACCAGAAATAGAGTTCCATCAAGAAACACTGATACCAGGTTCAGTAAATTGTCACTGAAATAGAATAACTTTGAATCAATGTCTTCAGGAGATAGAGTATGTGTCAACTGCTTTCAAAGTTGTTACACCACTGAAGGGCAAAAATATGGTGATTTTTTGACATTTCCATTAATTTACATATTTTATTTTTCTAACTTCTTTTTCATATATTGAATTTTGTTGATACATTTTTCAGATCAAAAACTTCTCTATTTCCTCACTATGCTGCCTCAGCCTATGAGGTCTATGCAGCCTCACCTTGAATACTGTGTGCAGTTTTGGGCAACACAGTGTAAGAAAGATATAAAAGTGTTAGAGAGCATTTAAAGTAGGGCAGCAAAAATGGTGGAGGGCCTTGAGGGGAAGCTGTATGAGGAGCTGCTGAGGACAGTTGTTCTGTTCAGCCTGGAGAAGAGGAAGCTGAGGGGAGACCTCATTGAATCACAACTTCCTTGTAAAGGGGAAGAGGAGGGGCAGGTACTCCCCTCCCTCTGTTCTCTGTGGTGACCAGTGACAGGACTCAGGGAAGTGGCCTGAAGCTGTGTCAGGAGAAGTTTAGGCTGGACATTAGAAAAAGGTTCTTTACCCAGAGGGTGGTTGGGCACTGGAACAGACTCCCCAAGGAAGTGGTCACAGCACCAAACCTGACAGAGCTTGAGAAGCATTTGGACAACACTCCCAGGCACGCAGTGTGACTCCTGGGGATAGTGCTGTGCCGGGCCAGGAGTTGGACTAGGTGATTTTTGTGGGTTCCTTCCAACTCAGCAGATTCTGTGATTCTGTGAAATGTATTGTGTAAAGATCACTCTTCTGGGTCAGTCATCTCATACCCTTTTCTGATGTAAGTTGATGGAGCTACGTTTCTCACAACAAAATATGTCTTCCAAGGACAACGATCACTCTCAGATCATTCATATATCTCTAGAGAAAAAGAACAGTTTTCCTGTGACGATGTCTCTTATGCTAAATGATGACACTGCCTTCTGAGGCAATCAAAAACATTCTGAATTTACTAAGACAAAAAGTAATTTGGTTGTCTGAGAAGAATTTACCTATTTGAGCATGCCAAAAATTTAAAGCAAAATGATAATCATCCATATTAGGCATTAGTTTGACGGTACAGAATGGTGCACCCTATTTTTAGCTGTGTGTTAGGAAAAAAGTTATCAGCTAGCCACAGTGTCATTTCTGCCTGAGGAAAAATGAAACCACAGCTCCCACTTATCAGAAGCTATGAGGTACACAGCCTGAGCATGTAAGAGATGTTCTATGTTTTCTCTGTTCACACTGTTCTACAGTTTATGAATATTTAAATATTCATTGCTGTAGTGTGGAAATACAGATAAACTCCTTTTCAGTTCCGTGTCCTTGGAGGTTTCAGTCATTGGTACTCTGTTACAGAAATAATTTAATTCCAATAACAAAGATTCAAGGAGGCTTGTTTTAAAATTTGTACTTAAAAAACTTTTAAAAAACTTTTACAAAACACTTTGAGATGTGGGGGTCCTATTTTCTTATCTGCTTTCTGGCTGATTTAGAGTTAGCTTTTTTGTGTAATGCAGTCTAGGACCAGCATTTGCTATTTTCATGGTCACCTTACATTGAGGGATTTACCTTGGGCTTTTCATCTTCCAGAATCCCTAACACCATTTTAAACTTAACATTTTCTCAAACTATACTATCATTCACTCTGTTAAAATGACCTTACAGCATTCATTGCTTCTAGATGTTTCATTTCTTTAAGGGATATGTAGGCTGATCATAATTAGCAACTGTTTATGTTACTTTGCCAGTCTTAAGGATGCCTGGATTTTTTTTTAATAAGAAAATAAAAAGATATACTTTTTTGGATAAAATACTTCACAGTCCCTAGGTTAAGAAGTAAAATTCCAAACATCTCTCATTAAATTAATGTTGTAATAATTCATCACAAAAATTTGCTTTGAGCCTTGTTTAGAATAATATTTTTTGTCAACTCTAAGTGTTCTATGCATTAAATACTATTTTAATAGTTAATATGAGGAGTTGCCGAATCTGGAATAGAGGTGGGCCAGTCACAGTTCCACATTTACAGGCACAGCCAATATTTACTCATTCCCCATAGGCACATACAATCAGTAAGGTTCTCTGTAAAGCTGTCTTTTCCTGATAAGTGCTACACCCAGCCCCTGGGGCTGACACCCTCCTGGGCTGCCCTGGGAAGAGCCAGGTGAAAGACACTTTATTCCAATTTGCTGAGGTTGCACTTTGGCAGCTCTGCCTCTGCACATCCATTTGTGTATGGATTTTATCTTAAAATCACATGCTGTCCTGAAAGATTGGGACTGGTTTGTCCACACTGTGGGTGGGATTCACCACGAATTTCAGTTTGCACAAAGATCAATAACAGCTGCAGTACTGACAGATCAAAGCAAGTGACAAAACTTATTTGACTCAGGTATAACTGAATAGTAGGGATGTGGCATGGGAGTATGTTAAAGTGGATAGCTGAAGAGAAGGGTCCAGAAGTAAAACAGGCATCCAGTTAAAGGAGATACTCTTCCTAACCCAGATGCACTATTTCAATGAATAAAAAGGTTTATTTAAAAATCTTAGGTTTTAGTTAGTATTCTGAAGAAAACTGAATATAATCCCAGACAGCATGTCCTTTGAAAGCATAACTAATACCTAAGTTATCTTAACATTTTCCAGCAAACTCTCTTGTTGATTTTGGTTTTTTGCTACTATTAAAAATGAGCCAGGTCCTATTGACTGAACTTATTGCGTATTCAAGAAATAAGAAAACAGTTTTCACTGTTTATCAGATTAAAATGACAAAAAATGTATTGGTTATCAAAGGGGAATAAATCAAGCCTAATTAAAAACATAAACATAAAATGCTCTTATGCACATTTTAAAATCCATTTTACAAAAGTTTATGTTTTCCAAGTAAAAAAACTGTCAGAATGCAAACAAAGCTGTGGAATCAGCCGAAATTTAAAATTCTTGTCGGATTTGTCAGCATGACACGCAGTTAGACTTGATTTATTACCAACTGCTTTATCTGCTGCAGGAGCTGATAGGAATGAGCTAATTTAATCAATTTAGTATCTGTATCATGAAGAATATGGACTACATAGACTACTCAGAAAATAAAGTCCATATACTCTCCGTATATTTAATCCAAAGACTGAGCACACAGGGAAGAGTAGTGTGGATTGTAATTGTAATTACAGTTGTAATACACACAAGATGTTAGACTGCTAGGCTGCACTCAGATATATGTTTTAATTGGAACATTTTAGCTGATTTTAACTTACATAATTTGCTGTTTTCCAATTTTTGGGTTCAATTTCACATACAAATATGGTGAAATATAAACATTTAATGCAGCGTTTCCCATCAGAAGTGTGCTTTTGAAACAAATTCCCACTTTCCATACATTGGTTCACTCTATGTAGTGTATAAAAAAGTGGATTCATTTTGTAGGGAGCTAAATTAAAGGTCCTGGTCAAGTCTACAGGTTCAGACTGGGCTCCCACTCGGTCAGCTATACCCTTTCCTTTTCAGATGTTAATCCATAGTTCTTGTAAATTTAGAGGCAAACTCCATCATCAGTACAGCTAAGAGCTCAAACCATGAACTAGAACTACACACAGAATGAAGTGATTCAGCCTCATTATGGAAAATCTGAACACAGAGAAAAATAAAAATAGTCTACAGATTTATATATGAAGAATAAAGGGGTCAGGACAACAAATGTGCCATCTTTTTTCAGGTTGCAAGGGAACAGAAATTTCTGAATATGTCTTGTGGTTGAGGACAGGATGGAACTGTACAGCAGTTCAGCAGTAAACCAGCTCTTCCTCCACATACAGACGTCAACTAAACCAGTTTTCCATGCATTAGAATAAAACCAAAGCATATGCAAACATGTGAGCAAATTTTATACCTGGCTAAAAATCAAGCATGCAGTCAAAACACTCTTAGCTCTTTGACTGAACAGGTTTTGACCATGCTCTTTGGTACAAAGCTCCACCAGTGGTGTGATACAGACACAATCCAAGCCATCAATTTAATATTCTTCCATGCTATGAGACCTCTTTTGAGGAAAAAATAACAATGCAATAATAAAGAAAAAAAAACTTTGTTCATTCTTTGGAATTATGTTCAACAAAAAGATGTCACAAAGCATGATGAACCATTATAACTTATCTTGATTGAAGCATTTCTCTAACTGCAATTACTCAACATGTTTTTGTTAAAGAATGGCATTTTGAAATACTATCTTGCATCTACCCTTATTCCCTGAAAATGTATTTTATGGCATGCAGTCTACGCAGTTAATTTTATTCTCCCTCTTTAACCATGTCGAGGCAATGAAGATTACAGTGCACAACAATCACTTTTTAAATTCAGTTTAAAAAAAGGAATATATTTTAATTTAAAATTTTAATTTTAAATACAATGGTAGTTAGGAAAAACAGCTATCTAGTATTCCAACCATATTCTCTTTCTACTAATTTAAGATATCTTAATTAAAGATATAAAATACTATATAGCCTCCAACGCGATATGAGCTGATTATATTTTAAACGTTCAAAAACTAAGAATATTTGTCATGTAGTCATGAAGAACCCAAATGTATATTCATTCAAGAACACAAATTTATATATTTTTATAAAGAAAATCATATATATTTATAAAAAAATGTTTCATGGTACAAATTCAAATTAGAGAAGAAGCATTTGCCAGAAAATGAGAGGCTGTGTTCCTCTTGATCCTGTTAATATTCTCTGGAGGTCTGGATCCTTACACTCAATGAGACATACTGGAAGAAATAAATTTTTATGTTGTCTTTGTATTCAGTGTCTGTCTTAACTTTGATTAATCTATACCACAAATATGCATTTTCACACACACACAAAATGCCCATGTTGTCAAATGTTAAGCTTTTATTTATTTATCTTTCCAGTGTTTTAAGTATCAAATATTACTTCTCATATACTCAAGTTTTACCTAAAGAATGTCTTTCAATAACGATTTTGTTCATTAATACCCAGTAGTGTCTCTGGTGATAAGCTGAGGACAGATGGGCTGCCTCCCCATAACCTCAGAATTTCTGAACTTACCCACTGCCAACATAGTTCTATTTTCAGGACAAAGTGGTTTTGCAGTAATGGACAGACTTGATGCTATGTTTGTAATTAACTTATTTTTTTTTTACAATGAAGCTGGAATATATCTCTTGAGAAAGGAAAAGCCTCTCTACCTTCTTCAATGGCGGAATGAGCTTAGTTTACCAGGATTTGATTTTTTCATTTTTCTAATAAAATAAATTCACCTTTAAATTTTTAATGCACACTTTTTAATGTAAGAATAATAATAATGGTCTCTTCTTCAAGACTCAGTGCTTCCCAGGTTACCTATCCAATAGAAAGCATAATATAATTTATATCCTATGATTCTTCTGTCTTCAATTAATTTTTTTTGGAATGATGTTAAATCTGATAGCACATTACAAAAGAAGAAATCTAGTACTCTGCACAGATAATCCACCAGGTGGTATAATTCTAGGATTTAAATGTATTTTGTGCTTTTGTTTTTTTCTGTTATATTTATATTACCTTTTCACTGGAGAGAGCAAAATGGGCTACCCTTGGAGAGAATGGAACAGCCTGATGGGGGGCTGAATAAAAGGCTGCATTTTGTAATTAATGTATAGTCAGACTATTTGCATGTCGTTTAGCTAACAAAAGGCTAGATATTAAGCACTTCAGTTGGTATTACTTTTAGGTAGCAGCAACTGGAAAGAAGAGTTTTGGACCTAAGGGGTATGCATCAGAATTCCCATACAGTAAATGGAAATGAAACAGATGTACCTCTGTTTTCATAAAGTTTTACTTGAAGACTTGCCAAACTGTAATGTAAGCTTGTATAAAGTCATAGTGCATATTTTTGAGGTAGACAAAAAAGGAATTACAGTACTTTGGTTGGTGGAGGGGTGAAAAACATTTTTCTAGTTAAATGTATGATCTATTATTATGCAGTTGTTTTGATTTTTCCAGCATAAAAAAATTTTTTTACAACCGTGAAGCTAGACAAATTTCAAAACAGTACAAAGTGGCTCTTCATTCTCAATGCAGACTTGAGTATGTGTTGCCAACACAGAGACGGTGACAGGGAACCCTGTAGAAAAAGATTAATGACACTAGAATTTACCAGCTTGGTGCTTACACTGCACTTTCAGTGTGCACGGATAAAGCGTTTGTTTTCCTTTTTAGATTGCTTACCACTGCTTGATTTACCAGGCAGCAGAGTGAAGACAAGTTTTTAAATAACTATGGCATGGCTACCACCCTTCTCAGCAAGCAACTGAACCTGTTTTAGATTACTTGTTCAGGAAAAATAATGTAATACTTCTTTCTACCAGGATTTTCCTCATGGAACATGAACTTAGAGGATACTGTAATTACAACTCACTTCTAATTTCAGATATCTTTGAGATCCTTTGTCCATGAGGGAAAAAAAATCTATGAGCAATGATAGAATCTGTGAAAGGATCCCTAAAGTATCATACAGATAGTAATTCCTTCCAACTATGCAAGGTATGGAAAAGTCAGAACAGTTAATCTTGGTTTTCAGTGAGTTTAACAGGTTTACAAAGGCATCACATATTCCTAAGTGGCTATGGTGCAAGATGACATTGAATGAAAATCTCATTTTTGGCTATTCTGTTGGAAACTCAATGATTTTAATTCAGCTGCAACTGAGGAAATGTACACAGCTTGTGTAAAAAAAAAAATGCAAACTGCTTTCCTCATCTAATCTTATTACAGGTATAACTCCACTGATATTGAAGAAGTCATATAAAAAAAAAAAAAGATTTTAATTCATTCTTCTAAAATTGGAAAGATGAATGGGGATAAAATCAGAGGAAACTGAGAACTTTTATTCACATCCTAACAGAAGTTATAATGGTGTGGAAATTATGGGGTAAAACTCACTGGATGGAATGTGGTTGGCATCCTTGAAACCTGTTCCATGGTGGTTCCTCACACCCCCAGTCTGCAGGCACAGCACCTGCTCAGGGGGGTGGAGCGGAGGGTGGAGCAGAGAGGAGACACCGTGGGCAGGCTCTGTGGAAATCCTTCCAGGGAGGGGACCTCAGTGGTGCTTTGCAGCTGAGAAACTGCATAACACCTGTCAGCCAGGGGAGAGAGGGGGATATGTCCTGCTGCTGAGCCAACAACTGTGGCGAAATCACTCTGCTCAGATTAACTTGGTTCATTACAACCTAATTGTAATGCTAACCCAGACCTCCCTCCCAAAGCTACCTGACTACAAGTTATCACAATGCATGAGTTCATTTGTTTGGACTGTATCTTTAAAAGTGAAACAGAATTTTGCAGAGAGTCACTCAACTTCCAAACAAACACAAGCAAATTGTATAAAATCCAAGAATAGGAGAAAAGTCAGGGAAGACTCTAATGTAACTGCTGGGATCAGACTGAACCTGTCCTGTAGGGACACCTGTTGGGTAAGAACCACACTCCATCCATGCTGAATACTTTTCCCGAGGGTTAGAGCTTATCTGCATCTTTCTTTAAACAGAAACAGAAAATCTTCTTCTCTGTTTCTGCAGTCAGATCCTTGAACAATTTTATATTAATAAAGGGTGTAATAACATAAACTGTAAGTACAAAACCTTTGTGGGTGTTGGCAGTCACTGGCAGCAGGGAACACACTCAAATAAAGAGGAACTCCCACTGAGGAGTCTCCCTTATGCTTTTTCTATGTCCCTGAATGAGTCAGTCAAACCACCTCCTGATCCAGCAGGACTGCTCAGGGAACGGTCTCCCTAACAGGATGCTCACAGACTAGTCATGCACAAGGGGCTCAGCTTTCCTGGGATATTGACAGACAAACTAAATGCTAAGAATCGAGGAAAACTCCTTTTTTTCACCTGACACAATTGTACATCATAATTCTTTACAAAACCTTACATGTCCTGGCTGCCCTTCATTTTAGCAACTCCAACTCCTCTTAGTCCTTTATTTGCATTTACAATGGATTTTGTAAGGGAACTGTCATTCTGTTCTGGATAAACTGAGCAACTTGACAAAATACTGGAGAAAAGGTTCAAAAACTGATGTGAATTGAGACATTTTAACAGTCAGAGGGCTGTCTAAGACATTCTTCATAATATAAATTAATCTTCCCAATTAGTCAGAAATTTTAAGTTACTCAATATCAACTCCTCTTTTTTAGACACTGTCAAGTTTGAATTGTTCTACCTATAGAAAAAATCTACTTTCAGAAAGACTTTCTCCATATGGACAAATAGGGGGAACCACCTGGGGGAGAAAGAGAGCTCATGGCCTCTGATCCTGCTAATGAATCACCCAGAAAAGGAAAGACTTGGCACTTAGGCTGAGGTTATCCAAGGTTTGACTTTGATATCATGCATAACACCAAAAATGAGAATCTTACTTTTTAAGCAGTTTTGCTTAGACTTTTCACAGTGGGTGAGCAAAGATAAGATGAAAAAACAGCAAGTGCCCCAGGCAAGAAAAAAGGAAAGGTAAAAAGAGGTGCCATCAACCTCTAGAGGACAGGTTAGAAAAGGTTCATTTTAGAATGACCCTGCTGATTCTAAGGTCAGCTAAGCAGAATGATAATTGTGGTTTGCATACTGTAAAGAAATGTATAAAGAATGTAGCCTGTCCTTCCTTAAACTTCTGCACTTTATTTACAAAGGTGTAGTCCAGTTCTAGGAGACATGAATGGTGGAGTGAAATGAAGGTGTACTCTACATAAATGAAAGTATACGAGTCAAATTAGTGCAAAAATATCTAATGTTTCAAGGGTTATAAGGCTATTCTGAAATGACACTACATTTCGCTATAAGAAAGTGCTGCATTGTCACATAATTTCCATTTTGGCTTTCAGTTTTGGCAAGAGAATATCTCACTACTAGCAAAGGCAATATTTTTGTATTTTAGTGTAATTTTCATGTGAAAAATAAAACCTCTTACACAAATATTTTGATAAGAGCACAATGTTTTCACTACATCTGTCTATATCAGGCTGTCATTATATAATCTAAAAAATATTATCTGAATAATCAGGGCCTGCAAAACCATGTCGTTGCAATGGCATGACTAATTCTTCAGCTGTTCCTCCTCCTGGGAAGGGACAATACTAACCTCCCCCCTTAACAGCTTCTTCCAGATCTTAGCCCAAACTGAGAAGTCTGGGGTCAAGGTTGGCATGCTACTCAACTTTCTTTAAGATGAACACATCCCCTCAGGGTCAAAATGGGGCAAGAAAGGCCCAGGTCGGTTTCAAGTATATGACATTTATAGTTTCCTTGGAAAGTATTTCTGCTGGGCTATCTCTCATCAGTGGTGTGTAGTGTTTACCTGCTCCTAGTTGTGTGCAGACACACATTTTAATACAAATGTCCAGGTGCAGCTTCAGAAAGCTCTTTAACCTCTGACTCCTGAAATCTAATGTCCTATGACTTGTTTAACATCTGTCTTGAAGGAGGCTCTCTACTCACCACATTTTTAAACTGGCTCAATCAGGAACTTTTCTTTTGTTTTCCCCTCCTCTTTGTTTATCCCTCTACATCTATGAAGAGCAACCAGAGCACACCATGCCCTTCAGTTTGCAAAGTTCTTTTAATTAAATTCTCAAAATCATTCATCGGCCTAGCAGTTTTCCCTCCCTTTCTATATATATTATTTTTTTTTCCCCAAGTGACTTTATGAAAATACTTCCTTTGCATTCCGTGGGAATGATCTGAGCCATCAAGGGGCTAGTCACTAGTTTCCACTGCTAATAAAAGATTCTGCCTTGCAAAGAGACAAAGAGACTTATAGGTCTGTTGCCTTGAAGAGAGGAGGATAAATGCATCATTCTAGATGACTCCTCTACACCTCACTATTAAAAAAATTATGAGAAATATGAAAACATTGTAGTCTAGTTTAAACTGTGTGAGTCCCTGTTGTGCTCATTAAAAAGGGTGAGAGTTTGGTGATCTCCTGCAGGAAGGGATTTCTGGTTTTACACCCTGATTTGCCTAAGGGGCAGAAGTACTAACATTAAATTACAGCTTCATATCAACATTTTTTACATTGTTAGATAGTGAATATTCAGGATTTTTGTGTAACATTCTGAGGGATACATTGTCTATAATGTTTGAGGTCAACAGGTACACGCAACATATTATTTAAATTATAATCTAGAAGTAAATTTTGTGAATGACATCCAGCTCACTCAGTTTAAATGTTTGTAATGTACTTCAACTTTAGGGTTGAGGTATAAAGGTCCTTTAAAATTTTCTCTATTTGCAGCAAGACCATTCACGTTCCATCTTGTTGAAAGCCTTCCCAGAAAGACTGGTGACTTGTTAAGCTTCAGCACCTCAATGGTGGAATGCATGTCCTCTAACCTCCAAATAATAATAATGCCTTATTTTTTGGAATGGAATCAACTGCCTTTTAGAGAGGCCCATTCACCCATTTTAAAATAATGTTGGATCAGTATTTTTAGCCAAGTATATGATCTATTGATCTAACAGCCCATCTGATACTTCTATGTTGACATGAGTCCCCTAGGTATACCCTTGATATAAAGCCAGTCAATCCATACTTCAAAGGTTCAGATTGGAAAAAAATAAGCCTGTACAGTATCCTGCACTAAATTAACTAAGCAGACATTCAAATAAACTAGTAAAAAGCATAGATTTTCATTCAGATAAGGTCTTAAGAAACACCTTAATGTGCTCATCTCCACCCCTGGTTGTGACAAAAAGTTAGCTACAAGCTAACTACTACGACAGTGCTAAAGGTAAACTGCATGTGGGAAGCAGCTGCCTCTGCAGTTGTACCTTCAAAGGGTGCAACTGTCCTCTGCAGCAGGCAGCAGGTGTGTGGGATGGTGATGAAGAGCTGTCAGTAGGCTGTGGTCACCTCTTAACCTAGATCAGCACCAGCTGGAGCAACACATCCAACTCTACCCATAGTACTCTATTATATTTAGGAACTTTTGAATATTTAGCACAGGAGCTACGTCTTCTACATAAATTAGAAGATACTGCAATTACACTTCCTCATGTCACTGATTTCATTAACTATTAATTACGGTTCAAGTGTAGTCATGGACTGAGTCAGATAAGGTGTCATGAGTTCAGTGCTGCTTTACATGTACAAGAACAAAATGTTCTTTCTTATATCAGTCAGTTCTCTGAAATGACATGGTACATTTCCCTGAATTGCAAAAAGCCAAGTGCAGGGTAGATCAACAGGGCTGTGATATGAAGAGACTTTCAAAATCAAAAATGACAGAGCATTTCTTGCTTAATTAAAATTACAAAACAAACATTTATTTCCAGTTCTTAAATTTTAGTTTTCAAACTAAATCTCTTTTTTTTTTTTTTCTTGATAATCTCTTGGAAGGTCAAGGAAGATGGGAATCCAGTTTAAATGGATAAATAAAAATGGAAAAGCTTAAACTTACCCTTATGAAATGAACATCACATAAAGATTCTGTATGTAAGAGAACACATAGCACTACAATGGAACAAGGAGAGGGGATGAAAGTAGCACCAAAATTGGTGTGCAACAGTAAACCTTAGTCATATGCTTTTAAAAACCCACTGAAGTCAGTAAAAACATCCCCCCTGCATCACAATTCATTAGTACAATGCTTATTCCAAAAAACTGCGTCCAAGAATAATTGACAAATGTTTATGGGAGAAAATATTTTTTAAAAAGGAAATTTAATCATAGAACAATGGAATTTTCAGTTTGGTCAGTTTTTTTCTCCAGGGGAAAGCTACATGGGAAATTCTAGAAGTAAATCAACAATAAAACTTCATGTACTTAATTCTGTATCCCAAAGGACCAATTCTGAAGAAAAATTGAGAGATGTTTGTGCCACCATATTTCTTATAAATAGGTCTCCAGTGAAGAGGGAAATAAATTCATTGCTGCTTGGGGTTTGAGGGAATGAGTGGATGTAATATTTTTAAAACAATACAATTGTAATTTCAAATATAATCTTCCAAAATTTCTTATCTTACCTCTACATTTACATTTACCTTGCCACATATGTAGCCATGCACCTGATTTCACTTGTTGTATAATCTAATATAGCTATTAGTTAAAGGCTAAAGATAGACCTTTTTTGTTTCAAATTTCTAGACTATTCATTACTGAGAAATAAATCTCTAAAAATGAAAATACCTCTTTCCCTAACTTTACTCCCATTTTTTACCATGAATCTATCCACTGAAAAGACTAATTTTTCCAATAAATTTAAAGAAAGTATTCTGCTTACATTTCTGCTTAAAAGAAAAAAAATATTTCTTTTAAATATGTGTGTTTCAAACTCCTTGTTCACATGGTTAGGATCATTTTCTGGTTAAAGCAGACTTTAACCAGAAAAAGACTGGTTAAAAGACTCAGGAAATCTCTGTTCTGCTTATCATGCTGTTACTGATTTACTGTGAGATTCTGGACAAATTCTTTTACCCTCTGTGCCTCCAATTCCCATATATACAAGATGAGGACATTATTCATTGGGCTTTTTAGATTCCTTTGGAATCTTCCAAAGATGCTCAATATTATGATTAATTATGACTATCAATATATGTATAGAATAACAAACACTAGCCATGTTGTAATGGCAAAACTGTCTCTGGGATTTGTACAGTATTCAGATATGAGAAAATGAGAAGAACTCTTTCAAATGCTAATCTAATGGTATTTGAAATTTGAGACAAAACAGAATGAAAATATTTTTCTTCTTTACATGACTGCAATTTTTAAAAGACAATCTCATAAACCAAAAATTAGTCTGGTTAGTTTTATATTTTGATTAATATTGTCCCCAGTTTTAAAGAACAGCTAAACTAAATTTACAGATATTAACTTACTATAGACTTGTAGGAAAGTGCAAAGCTGCTCTCTAAATGCATATATCACTGAAGATGGTGAGGTTATGATTTTAATTTTGAAAAAATAATTCTGATTTCCTTATTTACGAAAATGTACTTAAAGTAAAAGATGAGTTTATAGTTTTAGAATTGTGCATCATATTTAATAGTAATACAGTAAAAATGGCTTATTAATTGCTTAAGTTTATAACCTTGTTTTTTAGAGTGTCCAAAATTGGATCTCCTCATACAGAGGAGTTAAACTGACAGTTAAACTATTCAACACCAAGAATAAAACCACATGTATGGTAATCTTAGTATTGATTTAAATGAGAACCTGCATGTTATTGCCATGGTTTTTTTCTGTACATGTTTAAATAGTTTTGCCATTGCAGTATTAATTACCAATGACCAGAAAATGAAGGATTTTGTCTTATAAACTTTTGTACAAGTAAAAAATGAAACAAAAACCATAAATGCAATTCAGCCATGGGAAATAAACATGTGAGTTCTTTATCATCTATGTTTTGTTATAATAGGAAATTATTCAATTTGCTGGAAAAGAATTGTAATAGACAGTCTGCAACTTTGTCTCATTCAGTGGTGCAGGGGAGGTAAGATTCCCACCAGTTCTATAACACAACTCACTCATGTTTATCTTGGGCTGGGAACACAATCCTTGTTTTCAACAGACTCCTTACCATTAACGACAACTTAGAAGGAAAACCTATTGTCCTGAGTTGATCCTAAAGTGTCAGCCTAGTTGTTTGTAAAGCACCAAAGTAACAATTGTTCCCAGTCATTATGGAGATTCATGTTAAACTGGTTTTCCACTCCCAAAATGTTGGAATAAAAAAAGTTTGTAAAATAAGCAGTGTCTCATAAGATTAACAGCTTCAGGAAAGCATGCTTTATATAAAACTGATGTTGCATAAGACAAGATAAACATTAGGCCATATGTTTCAGTAGCACTTAATGCTAAAATTGCTTCAAAATCTTGTACACAAGTTAAAATTACCTTTGCTATTAAAAAAGAATCGTAAGACTGTGCTAAACCTAGGAGAAACACTGCAAAGCAGAAATGCCTATTTTTAATGAAAGTATGGAAAAGCTCATATTAGGGTCAACAGTCATGTAAGGTTATTGGAAAAATTATGCAAATTACTAGAGAGAAAATAATTATTGCTGGTCACAGTCCAAAATTTAATATCATCAGCCCTTTGTTCTGTAGGCCAGCATAAAACTGTGTGTGTGTGTGTGTGTGTGTGTGTGTGTGTGTCTGTCTTTGGTTTCCATCTCATGTAACAAAGGAATTGACGAAATTTATATTGCAGTTTGATTTTTTTCTCTTAGAATGAATTAATCAACATTAGCTATTAATAAAGAGTATTGAATATTAAATAACATTAAAATAACAAATGAATAGTAAACAACATTAACTAAATGGATAATTAAAGACACACTAATTGAATGATTGGTTAACTGTAATTCATAGGCTTAAATTATAGTTTGCTAAATTTCATATGTTTTGTACAAAATCTGCTCGGTGATGTGGATGGGGCTCATTCCCTTTGTATCTCATGAGAACTTCTCATTTCATCAGAACTAGCTGAAAGTCAAGGTAAAGGACTGAAATTTAGTGAAGATACCATCAGCCACTTTCTTGTAAACATTCACTATCAGGAGCTTCATTTTTACACTTTTGATAGGATTTGACATTAGATGTATTGACTTTTAATGCCCTGTATGTAATGGGGTTTAGAGAACCTAGAGGATGATTCAATAGGCTAACTAGTATGTTTTCAGTTTAGTTATCTAGGTAATGATGTTTACTGGCCTGTGAAGCATCCCAGAGCACCAGAGTTGTCTGTGTAGATCTGGCAGACATTACATAGAATCCACAGGTGACCCCCATGCACTTCCAGAGAGCAAGACAGAGGAGAGGAAGATAACCTAAACTTTTTAAAATAGTAGAAATATGTGTGTATTTCGGTTCTCTCAATATTATTTATTCTGATGATTTGATTTCAGCTGTGAGTTTAGACTCATAATATAAATTCACCAAATTTTTAGAACCCCAAATGATGTCCCATGCCACACTCTGTGTCTGAATGCCTCTCTTTGTGGCCTGTGATACAGAAAGTAAGTAATATCAACAAGTTTGGATGTAGTGGAAGTTTGGGTTTGAAATCCCATTATCCTAAGATCTGAATTATAAAGCTGAACCTTCAGAGAATTGACTTTAGTTACTTGAAAATAGAAATTTAAAGCACAGGTTGAAGGTTGTCATGAGCTTTGGGAAGATACACACAAATCCTGAGGGAAAATATGTTTTTGGTATTTCATGATAGGTTTGGACTCAAATGGGAGAAGAGCAGTGGTCAACTCAGATCTAGTTGAAGAACTAGAAATTTTTAGACTAATTGTTAAACTTCTGACAATTATTATGTATTATAAAATGGAATAGAAAACAATTTGACCAGAGCAGCCAACTAAGTGTTAAATGGAGAAAAGAATTGTTTCCTGCTTGTAAGAAACGTAGCTTAAACCTCCGATCCAAGGAAACTAAAAACTAATTAAACATTGAGTGTATCTGAAAACCCAAAAATGTATGGGCAGTCTTTTTTTTTTAAATTAAAAAGTGAAATGTTCAAGTCAGTAAATGTTCTATCAGGCTTGGATTATAGAGTAAAAACATGAAATAATATTAAACAAATCACGCATATAAAAACTATAAATGGAAATTATCCAAAATCAAAGTACAATTAGAGACCCAATTCATAGCTAATGAAATACAACAATATCTCTCAAAATAAATATTTTATTGCAATTGGTGAGAATAATTTTGTGAGTCCTAATATTCTGAACTTCATCCAACATGTCCTGTATACAAGTTATTATATACTTCTTTCCAAAGATTTTCAAACTTTCATTGAATACTAAGTCTTCTCCAAAAATCCAGGATGGTGAGAAACTTACTTGGTAAGGTCATGGACCTTAAAGTACAGACCAGACACAAAAAGAACCCCCAAACAAAACTAACAAAATACAAAAACACCCCCCCACACACAACAACAACCACAACAAATCCCTAATCCAGAAGAAGCAGCTTCCTTTGACCTGCTGTAATAGCCAGCTGTATTTCATGGTAGGCTATTTTTGATGACAAGCATGTACTGGAGGTTTTCATTTGTCAGTCCATTGAATAAATAATTGCTTTTTCCAGGAAGTCAGAATATATCTTGCACATGCGAAGAAGCACAAGTGTGTTGCTTTAAAATTTCCTCAGCTGTATTTTATTTCTCTATGGGGGCACCTTTGAGCTGCAATGTTTTTGTTCTACCAGAGGAGTTTACTTCAAGTTCCAGGTGAAGTTTATATTGTTCTTCTGTCAATATAGTAACAGGAAAAATAGAATTAAACTCAGGTTTCAAAATTGTGATTGTCTCCTAGACCACTAGTGGTAATACTGAGAACTTGGAAGAGCTACAAAGGATGTTCTGCGACAGCACATTTGTTGCAGTACAGTTGCAAGACTGTATTTCACATTTCTCAGCAGCAGAAAAAGTCCCTGGCAGCAAGCTTTTTGCTTAATATTTTTCTTTAATAACACAATACTCCCCAAGTGTTGCTTTTTGGAGAGGTATTTTTAAACTTATTATTTCTTAATCTCACAAAAACGATCAAAAATTAAAATGGTGCAAGAATGAAATTTTTTTTCTTTCTTTTTTTTTGTCTTTTAAAATACTATTTTTTAAATAATTGTTTAGTCTTGATAAACTACAGTTTAGCTAGAGAAAAAAATGTATTGACAGATGAACAAATACCTGCAAAACCACTTTGGACATGCTGAAAATTAGCTCACAAAAGAGATACGAGCTTCAGCTTGCTTTCATTAGTACTGGCAAAATTCACCTTTGACTTGACCATATATGTGTCCAAAGAAAGATTAAAGAGACGAACTGTGTTATTATGTTCAAGATTCATTGGATAGCTTTCGCTTTTGTTTATTAAAAAATAGGAAAAGGAGAAAACAAAAGCTGAAAAAAAAAATGAGAGAGTTGTGTAGAGGGGAAAGAAAACCCAGTCTTTTGGATATAAGTGTCCAGTTTGATTTGTTGGACTCTAGAGGAGGTAGGAGCAGAAAGTGAGGTGCCAGATTTTATCCCCTTAGGAATCCTGGCTAATGAGGAAGTTTCCAAGGTAGGTAAGATATGTCCTCATTCTAAAGTATCTTGTTCCCTCCACCAAAATCTCTATAAAGCTTTTGAAAACTTTCAATCACTGTTTTGGAGAGGATCAAAATAATGAAGTATTTTGCACAAGCTCAAACTCACAGTAGTGACTGCAACTCAAAACTCTGAACTGTGGACCAAGGTGCTGAGACCATGTTCCTCTGCCTTTTAATGTAATGGCAGCGAGAGGGATATTTTTATAATTGCTGATTATATCTCACAACTTGAAAGGGAACTTTTCCACTGTTATCAAAACAACAAAGGGAAACTGGGGAATAATGGAAGAAAGGTGAGACAGTACATATCAGAGATGGAAAAGGCACAGGGTGTGAATGGCAGGAGACAGGGAGATAGCTAGAAACTTGCTGTATTTATTTCTGCTGTAGAAGGTGCTCGATCTGTGGAACTATGAAAAAAAAAGGGGTCTTGTTAAAACATGTTAGCTTTTCTCCCTGGATGATTTTCATTTTCCTTGAAACAATCACGCTACCTGAAAAAACCTCATCTGTTTGGTAATGTAATATGACCTTTCCACAACTTCTTACTCATTAGATCTATATTTTTCAAATTAATACATATATGAAGAAAGAAAAATATGTCATATGGTCTTCTTGTGTCGAGTTTTATAGACATATAAAAAGAATTACTGCAAGAGAAGTAAAGTCTAGCACATCCTGGGTGTTAGGTTTGTGGGGTTGCTGGAAGTGTTGATAGTGTCTATACCAAGCTCTCAAGTGAAGTGCAGTATTTTCTGTTTCCAGGGGTTATGTCTGGAAAAGGATCTCATGTTCACCATCAGACTTTAGAAAACCTCACATTTCTTTTAGCAATTAAAGAGCTAATAAATTTATTCTGTTACACTGCACTGTATTACCAAGAAAATACACAATATTTGATTAATTACTTTTTGCTCTCCTAATATAATTTCTCATGTATGATCAATGCTGTTAATACATTAAACAAAGACAACAGATTTGAGCTAAGAATTTTTTATTGATACTGAATGGATTGCTTTTTTAAAATTTATTTGTTTTGCGTTATCAAAGAGGTATTAAGTTCAGTAAGACTTCTTAAAGAAGTTGAAAATGCAGTTTGAAAGGAAAAAAAAGAATAATACTAGTTCCCTTCTATTAAAAAAATACACAAGAAGATTCCAGACATTTTTAAGTGTGTGGTAGTTTTTTGATTTCTATTCCAGACATTTTTAAGTGTGTGGTAGTTTTTTGATTTCTTTTTTTCTTCTTATTGTGGTTGTGCCTCTTCTGTCCTAGGTCTTTTCAATAATTTCCTAAATTAATGTCAAGATTTGAATCGCTAAATAAAATTATTATTTCATAGCTCTCTCAGTAAACAGTCTTGAGATTGTGACAGTAGTAAAATTATGTCTAGATACACAATGGGCTGTAGTAGTACAGACAGATTTCTTTTTTTTTTTTTTCTTTACAGCTATCTAAGCAGGATTTGGAAGGGAAAAGTGCATACAAATATATCAGTCTAGAAGTGACAAGGACTGCTTTGCAAAACGTTTTTTAAATCAGTGAAATATGCATTCAACCACTGTGAAAATATACACTGCTTATTCCTGAGGAAGACACAAGAATTGAGATCCTTAGAAGTCTTAAGAATTATAGCAACATTTTTAAGGGTCTGATCCTTCTTCCAGTGTAATCAGACAGACTTTTTCCAATTATTTCAAAGAGACAGGAACTGAGACCCAATATTTCTTGTAATATATTTCTTCACATACATCTCTAAATCAATGTAGTCCTGCTCTATTGTCTACATATTAATGTCTTTTCATCATAAACATTTTAATTTGCCTTTTAACTTCTTCCTGTAAAATTCTTCCTTTAAGAAATTTAACTTGCTTCTAATGGTTCATAACCAGTGATAAACAAGAAAGATTTGTTACACACAGTGTAGTAAGTGAAAAAATATAAATGCAAAATGCATGGAGGTTGAGAAGGCACAGCAAGGAGTAGGGAGAGAGACTTGCCATACTCTGTATTGCAGACTTGTTAATGATAACTTAGACTTGATTAGTATCTGGCAGCCTTTATATTTCTTGTCTGGATTGGAAAAGAAAATTGGGCATTTGGAACTGCCTATGGTAAAGGCTCATGCTTCTATATCCTTGTAAAACCCACCAAATTATGAAGGAATCCCACAGATTTCTTTAGATTTTGTGTAATTTCTTCCTTAAGGAATACTTGTGCAGCATAATGGAAGACTACACATGAATAGATATATTATTTTTATGACTTCTTTTGCTTGCCTAAATTGTATATTATTTTTAAAAATACAAAAAGGCCCAGTCTAAAATATTATTACTGTTTGTGGGTTTGGTGTGATTTAAATCTTACTGAAGAACCAGTATATGTAAATCAATTAAACTAATATTTAGCAAAATCATAAAAGCATACACATCATATTTTCCTAAAAACTAAGGACTTTATGTCTTAAAAGTGGAGACAATAGGTATCCAGACTCATAATTTCCAAATATAAATATTCACCTATCCCATTCTTCCTGCTTGTTCCTCAACAAGCTCCTGGAAAGTAAAGTAAAGAGATCAAATTCCTTTAAAAACCTAAGCTTTGTATGAAAGTTCCTAACAGAAAAGATGCAGGATCATACCACCTTTTAGAGTACTGCACTTTGGAAGTGCGTTTCCATGCAGATCAAAACAATCTCTCAGAATCAAGCAAGCTGGATTTTCAAAGAAGCATTCCCAGAAATGCTTTAAAGTCTCTCTGTGGACTTTATTATTGGTAATAATATTTGTATTGGTACACAGCATCATTTGGTCTTCTAATACTCAAGCTCTGTCTGGGAAATGCATTTTTAAGCCTCTTAGAAAAAGATTTATTAAATGGCGGCTTGTGTTCCCTGAGATGAAGTCTGGACCTGACATTTATTCTGATCTGAAAAGGAAAAGAAATAAAAAAGAAAGAAAAGGACAAAAAAGGAGAAATTTCCAAGATGTACTGGTTGTTTCTTGAAATATATGCAGGAAAGAAATTGTACCTATAAAAAAATTTATGTTTCTGCTATTTGTTTGTAAGGATAAGAAATAATTTGGCATCACACAATTCCCTCTCAACTGGCTGGTTTAAGATGATTTCAGCATCTGCTTTGTAATGTAAGGCAAATATGGTTGGTAACATTTTGCAGAGACCTGGAGAATTATTTCCTAGTTAGATAACATCACAAAGAATGCATTTTAGCAAAGTTTTCCTCTGAAGTTAAATTGCTAAATTATTAAACTGTTCATGTCAGATTTATAATGCTGTTAAAGACAGATTTCAAAATCTTTGATGTTGGGGAACTCCTTACTGTCTCTTCAGAGTCTCAGTGATTTCCAGCCCAATCCCTTCAGAGCAGGAACTCTTAAGATGTGCAGACATATTAAAGAGCAACAGAATATAGAGCTAATTAAATATATATTTAATCATATATTAAATATGTATTATTTAATATATGATTAAATGTATGCTTATGTAAATATATATTTACATCATATATATGTATATGTATAATTAAATAATTTTTATATAAATATGTAATCATATATAAAATATATGTATTTTATATCTTTATTCAAACTGCATAGCTACATACTATAGATGCTAAAGTGGCAATCTATGTGAAAAAAAGTCTTATACTTAAGAATATAATTGTTACCTGTCAAACCTAGTGAAGCTATGAAGTTTCACAAGAAGCGTCATCATTGCATTTTTTGTTGTTTATTCTCTCTGACAACATATCATGTCAGTAGTGGACAGGCACTTAATTTCAAAGTACCATTTTTCTGAAATGGAGAAATTTTTCATGTTCCATGTTGTACCCATACAGTCATGTATTTACTCATACATTTTCAAGTATGAAATCAATCAAGGTAGAGGGTGTGTGTTTGGTTTGAATAGAGGAGTGGTTTTAGCAGCTTGAAGCTATTTTGTTTAGATTTTATCATTTTGTCATTTGAAGTTCTGTTGAAGAAGCAATAACTAAATCACTGAGTATGGGGAGATCAGAAGTAAAAAATAGCTCAGCACAATTTAGCTACAATTTTGAGAACACAAGTCACCAAGTGCTTGGGGAACTTCTAAATATAAACCTTTCCTAAAGGGAATGGGTGAAGTCTTGGCTCTCACAAAATCAGTGGTTCCACGTACACTGGAGCCAAGATTTAATTCAGTAGCCTTTGAGAGCTCACAGCGATGTTATATGACCATATGGACCCTGAAACAAAGCTGTTCCTAAAGAAACTGTTTGACAAAAATGAAGAGATAAGAAAATAAAGTGATATCTCATATTGGTTCAAAAGGTTGTTGTTCTCCCTTTTTCCACATTAAGAAAGGTAAAGATGAAGAACAGTGCGTAGGATGACAAACCCTCCCCCACACCAGTTAGAAACAAAATATGCAAGAGAAAAGTAACAGAAGGTGAAAGGGATTGATTAAGTGAGAAATAAGAACACATACATTCTTTCAGTCCTGCAAAAACACAGGGTTTTGCAAAAATGCTGTCTCTTACCCAGAAGCATCAATTTCTAGATGTAATAGAGGCAATTTCTGAACTTAGTTTGGTACTTTATTTATTGAATTAACCCTTTTTTTCTCTTTCTAGCCTTCAACTCAGAAGTAATATTCCCACTTCCACAAGAAAACAAATTAAAAACAAAGAAACAAAGGAAAAAAAAAAAAAAAGAAAACCAAAGAAAACATCTTCAACCAACCAGCCACAGCAATCTCCCCCCAAAAACCAAAACGAATACCAACAAAAAACCCCAAACAAACAAACACAAGCAAAAACCAAAAAACCCCAAACAAAAGAAAACAAAAGAAAAAAAGAAAAAGCAAAAAAACCTGAAACCAAAATCAAAACTAAAAAAAAAAAAAGCAAACAAACAAAAAAAAACTCCAAGAAAGAAAAAACAAACCAACAAACAAACAAAAACAAGCAAGAGGGAAAAAAAAAAAGAAAAATTGTAGCGGTAGCAGTGGTTTCTTCCTAGGCTCTCTGATTTGGTAGCCAACAAAACTGCCTGAGAATACAGTCTTTCTTGTGCCATCTCAGCATTTTCCTCAAGTCATTCCACTGCTTCACAGTAAGAATAAGTAACTTTGTTTCCTGGCAGCACTGATAACTTCACATCTGTGAATTTAAAGTAGTCTGATCTTGGCCTGTGTCTGCAGAGAGGCTGAAACAGTATCTTCAAGAGATATGAGCTGTACTTGTCATCTGCCACAAGGCTCAGTGAATGGTGCAATTATACAACTGATTAATTTGGCTTTTTTCCCCATGTTTTAAAGAAAATTCAACATTTTTGCTGTGCCACCCACTATTTTGCTGTCATTAGGCATCAAAATTTTGTATCAATGTACTGCCTTTGTAAGTAATTTCTCTTTTCTTCCTCTTTCTGCATCCAGTGAATTTGCCTTTCAGATCTGAACATCCTGGAACCTGTGCTGGAATGACTCCTCAGTGTGCAGAATAACTCATCTGCCAGAGGAAACTAGAACTTGAATATGGTCAGTTGGGAAGATGATTTCCTTGCAGCTGAATACCAATGCTCCCCCAGTAAATATTATGGTGAGAAAGAGAAATCTGCTTGATCTCATCTAGGAACTTACAAAAAAAAAAAATCACTCTCAAATCTAATTTGCATTACTGATCAGGCTATCTGAAAGTTTTCAACTGTAAGCAGAAATCTTGTCTGCATTACAGAGGAATAGAAAACAAGCTGAAACAGCACAAGATTAGTACAAGAGTACTCATTCCAAAATTAGTGGTTCTGGAAACTGAAGGAGCTTGCGGCGCTAAATGTGGATACTGTTGGCTGCACAGCTTGATTTTGTTCCAACACAGTGGAGTCAGGGCACCCAGGCATCGCAGTGCAAATGTTGATAGTACAATAAACTTTATCTGGATTCAAAATTATCATATTACTGAAAGCAGTTTTCCTGTTAGGCGTACCATTGATCTATGAAGCCTGTAGCAAAGAGACTTCAGCAAGACACAGGTTGACATCTGTATTCCCCTGAGGGCAGCAAGGAAAAGGTCTCCTGGGAAAATTTACAATATATTATTAAAAGACCTCAGTTCATCATCTGAGCATGAGTAGCTTCCATTAAAGGCTGAAAAAGCCATAAAAATGGGAATTTTCAAAGGAACCTGGCGGGAAAGACACCATTCAAAGTGACTGTGGTTCCATTGTAAGAATAGCTACGGATTATTAAAGAAGCAAGAGTTAATCACAAGAAATCACTTAAAAATATAAGTAATTTACTGATTGTCTTAAAAAATAACAGCCTGAGAAGAAAGCTTGTCTGTTGGAAAAGTTACTTTCAAGGAAGAGGTTCCTGGAATTGAGTCAATATTGGAGAATAAAACAGCCATAGTTGAAAAAGAGCACAGAAAAAAAAAAACTAAAAAAAACCATAAGCAAACAAATAATAGAATTCCATTTTTAGATGAGGTTTTAATGCACACATGATAGTGACATATTTTTTCCTATATTTTGAATCTCAGTATGACATTCATGTAACTGTTGATATTAATGAGTCCATACAGTTTTGAGCTGATACGAATAATACATGTTTATAGTCATCCCAACATACGTTTTAAAGACTTACATTTATATGAATATTTGTAATGGTATTTTTAATATTTTTGTGCTTAAATGTGAGGTGCAACACAGAGTTTGACAGGCTATCTACAGGTTACAAAAATCTCAGAGTAGATTTTTATTTGTTAGAAATTACTTTATCACTTTGAGTAAAAATTTGGTCTTTTTAGACTGCTTTGAAAGTCTAGACTGCCGTTCCAGACTGCTTTGAAAATTTGAGTGCCTCAGTTGTGTTTCTACAGATGATTGATCTATCTCTCATAAGTATATACACTAGGATGGCTGCTTCCATATACACCACCAATAAACAATATATATCTTTTTGGAACAAACCTAACTAGTAGCTATAAGGTACAATTCAGGTTAGTCAAATCCCCCATGTTTAGATGAGAGAGATGAAGGAGAAAATTAGATTTCAATAGACATTTTATGAAATAGATGCCTAAGACTGCTACAAGAGGAGTCTGTAAATAAAAGGCACTTCCAATAAAAAAGAGGTAAAAACCAGAATGTATGGGAACTTGCCGACAGACAGCTCTAACTTGATCTCAGCACACATCAGCAGTTCTTAGAACTTTGCTGAGAATGGGGAAGTACCTTGAAGGTCCTTTTTGTAAATACTCATGTCATGTGGGGCATAAAAATGCATCATGAATATCACATCTTTGCCATCAATAAAAATATTTTTACAGAAATGATTGAAGTTTATCAATTTCATGGCCTTTATGGCTTCATGCTTGTAAAAGAAAAGATATTAGGAAGAGATTTTGAGAAAGCTGGACTTTACAAAGATTTTGCATACCAGTAAGAATATTAATACTTTAAGTTCAGTAATTTTCCATATTTAATAGACCACTCTTTAAAGAGCCTTGGGACTGTTACTATAAAACAAGAAGGAAAAGGACATCAAGATAAAGCATTACTGAAGGTTAACTTTGCCTTCTGTAAGGAGAGAATTTTTTTTTTTAATTAGAAGTCATCCTTGTTCTTCCAGTATTCTCTGTTTCTCTCTGATGGGTGTCCTGGAAAATCTCTTGGTCCTTTGAAAAAATTAAGATCATTTCTGCTTTCTATGAGAAGGAAGATTGTAAGGCACTCCAGCTAATCTAGCCAACTGAAAAATAGGCTTCTGCAAGGTCCTTTTGTGGGCTTAATCCCACTTTTAGATAAAATCAAAATGAAATTCCTATTGCATTAATCTTATACCCTTGCTAATATCAAATGGGGTTAGCTAAGTAATTCAACAATCCTGCATGAGCTCAAAGGATTAATAAGGTACCATGACTTATTTTGAAGTGTTGCCAAACCTCCATCTCCTCCTCCTTTTTTTTTTTTGTGTTGGACTGATTACATTAATAATAACACAACAGTTTGATTCTAATCTCCAAAATCCTGAACTTTGCAAGGCAAACAGTTTGCTGATCCATCAGCATTTATTAATCACACCAATTATGCTGAGGCCAAATACCATGATTACAGTGTGTGGTGCTTATACCATGAGGGAAGGAATGAATTTTTGTAACCCTTCGAAGAACAAGAGTCTCTTTTGAAAGAGCACCTATGCCTGGGGGCACCTGGTTGGAAATAGCAGATTTCTAAAATAGTCTAAGATGCCTTATATTAGAAACCAAACCAAATAAGAAATCACTAGAATGATCTTATACTAGAAACCAAAGAAGGCTTAAGATAATTATAAATTTGTATGACTTTTTCCTCCTCTGTTGTAGCATAATCACCCAAAATTTTAAAATTTATCACAACACTCCCTTGATAAAGTTATGAGACACGGCTTTAGAATGCAAAAGAATTGGAAAAAAATAAGAGAATTACTATTTACCTGCCAACTTGATTATCTATCTATGTTTCTTCTAATCCACAGTCCATTGTCCTTTTGTCTGCTTAACATTTTTTTCAAGACCAGTTGAACTCAAAGGGCAGTTTAAGTCTCGAGTACAAAGTATAAATAGCAAACTAAGAAAACACTGTGAGCTGAAATTTAGCTATTACCTGGAGGCCTGTCTAGTTTAGAAAAATGTTTCTGGGCACTGCGTTTGTGAAATAGTCTTCCTCATAAGGACAGACTGTAATGGCTCAAGACAGCATAAAATAGGATTGTCTCTGGTGTCAAGCTAAGAAAAACTTCAGATTTTTCTAATAAAACATGTACAGTTTCAATCCTGACTTACGAGATTAATATTTTAAGCTTGAATAGATCAGAGAACAGGAAAAAAGAAATATGCATAATAATTAAGGACATGGCTTTGTATGTTTGGAAATGGTCTTCTAAGATTTCAGATGCTTAAAAAGAGTCTTCTGCAAGTCTTTGCTATGATTAGAATAGGTCACAACACAGAACTTGGTTATTTAAATTTTTATTCAATAGATCCTGCTTAAGCAGACACTTATCTTTACCTACAGACTGTAAAAGGTGGTGATATCTGAAGTAGAGGAAGTTAATTTCCAGATAAATTTCCAGAACTGATTAATAGTAGAAATAAGGACAGAAATACCACTCTTATAGTTTGCTCTGACCATGCTACTTCACTTTCTTGGAGAATGCTAATAATGTGTAAAGTATAAGTACAAATAACTTGGGTAAGAAAAATGTTGCAAAGATTACAACATAAGTGCAAAACCCTTTACAACATTTGCAGCTGCATAAGATGAAATCTTAATGAAAAGTGACATACAAATAGGTAAATGGTTGATCAATAAACATTGAAAAATTAAAATAAACCAAATAAAATCAGAAATGCGATGTTAATATAGCAGAATGGGAAATAAAGGTCAGTACTCTACAGCTCAAAATTTAAATGAAAACCATGTATTTTCATTTCATTTTGCTAATATTTTAAAAAGAAGGTATTAACAAAAATTTACTGCTGAAGTTATAATCTTTGTCTTTGTGAGAAGATAATTCTGACTTTACTATTTTTGCCATTAGTTCAATAAGTAATTTTTTGCGCATTTTTTAATGTTTTCTCATATTTCAAGTGTGTTATCCCAAATGAACTTGTAAATAACTCATTTACATCTCTGCCTTTGCTTACAAAGAGCTCTCCTGAGGCCTCTCCGTGAACTGTGTCTTTTCTTTTTTTTTTTGTACTGTGTTTGTTCCCTGTTTCGTTAGGTGCTGAAAATTCATTATCTTCTGATGTCTCACCAGACATCTTTGCTAATGAACCAGAATGTTTATGGGCAGTTCACCTCCTGCAGCTCTAAAACATGTTTTCTACTATTCACTGAATGGTTTAACTAAGTGACAAAGCAATAGCTTTGATTTACCTTTAGATACTGAAGAACAGAAGTGCCTTACAAGAACTTTTAGGAGAAGCTTTCCTGCAGTTTCATAGATATTGTTTTTCTAATAATGAAAAACTCATTTAATTGAGACAACTGGGTTATAACTGCATTAACAGGTATTTAATTGTTGCTTTCCTTATATTGTAGATTCTTGAATGTTTATACAGCTTCCTAATTAAAATTTATGCAGACATTAATGAACATGAAGTATGGATGTTAGTAATTCAGCTTGTTAGTAGAACTCCTGCAATAATGTCATATTTGAAAATGAAAATATAATCTGTTTATAACACACGTGGAAGAGTACATCAGGCTCCCAGTTGGCATTGTTCAATGAGGGGCTTAGAAACAGTGGGTCTCTAGTGCAAATACAGAGACCATTCCAAGTAATGTGGAATGGAAAGTTATTTAAAGGCATAGGGTCAAATTGATATTGAGGTAATAATAACCAGAATTCATTGTCATAAAATTATTTCTTATCTGATAAGAACAGAAACAATTTTCTGTCTATATGCTTCTGTCTAAAATACTGGAGCTGTAATGTGGTTGTGTTTAATAAAAGGAGCAATAAACACTTATGGCTTAACTTCCGACAAGATTATGCCAGATTCTGTAAGCAGTTACAGAAGTGTGCAAAATAAGCATTTTATAATTTCTATATTATTGATAAAGAATACACATATAGATTTCCAAAAAGACAAAAGTAATACAGGACTAGTATCTAAAATAGACACGGGTTAGGTATGAAAGGAGAGATTAAAGATGGTAAGTTAAAAAATGCAGTTATTAAAATATTTATTTAGGTTCTTCTCTGACAAAAAAAAAAAAAAGCCTCAAAAGAAAGAAATTAGAATTTAAGTTCAAAAGGCCTGTGAAGAAAACATAATATACTAAACATTGAGAAAAACTGTAATTTCACAAGCACTTACTAAAACAAACCCTTTTCTGTTTGCCCTCATTCTGGTTTGGCCCTAACTACTTCTGCCATACCAATGCAAATGAGAAAACTTTTTTAGCTCGTGTCCTTTAACATTTTCTTCAGATGCAGCTGAAGAATAGTACATCCTTTATGCTGCCAGATATTCAGAGGATTTAAAATATTTGTGACTAGATCTATAAGTAATTTCATTCTATTTATCACCTAGAAGTAATTTCTTCTTGGCTTTATGGTGGCAGTTACAGTTTGCTTATTCACCAGTAACAGGCCAAACATTCTTGCTATTGCTGAATGTTGTTTTCTGGCATTCTGAATAAATCCCTTCCTTTCTTGCTCTTCTATTTCCTCTTCCCCAGGAATGCAGTCCTGCATTGAAGAAAAATGTTGACAATTTGACAATTTTGACTGTGAAAGTCCATATTCAATGTTTTGTCTTTTGTGCCTGGCTAAATTCATGTTGCTATGGATCTTCACTCCCTGGGGACATTTTCTGCTTCTGCAAAGTGAATATTAAAATTTGACTCATGATATTTCTTCATCAGCCCATGAATAAAGTTAATCTTTGTTTCCATTTTCTCTCACATCTCTTAGTAGACTGCTTCCCCATTTCCCATATTCCTCTTTATATTTTCATGGACGTACTGTGTGAAAAATGTATTTTCATTTTTTCGGTTAATACCAATCAGCTGATGCATTTTATAATGAGACCTATTTAATGTGAAATCTCTTAGGGAAATATGAGACTCTGGACTATTTCTTAAGTGAATGCTTTAGCTTCCAGGTAACAAACAACAGATTTCATTTCTTTGTTTAGTTTAGTCTAAATAACCAGAATAAGGAATATATTTAAAATAGCTACCCCAAAATATTCTTCTAGCCAGTGGAGAGATATTGTCTTCTGGTATGCAAGGTCTCATGGTAAAGAAGATGTGTAAAACAGAACAAATGAATCACACACTGAAAATAAATGTTCATGGCATTATGTCTAACATCCTCACCTGCACTCTCCCTCTTTCTCTTCTCACCACCATGGCTGTAATCTTCTGTTCTTGTTCTCTAATGTATATTGACTGTTTGCTTGAAGTACTGAAAACCCACAGATCCAACTTACTAGGCAATCTGTAGTTCATCCAGAATCCATAACCAGAAAACTAGGACGTGAGTTACTAGACAATGTGCAATAATGTTTGCAATGTATGGATGAGGACAGAAGTGATTCTGGGTCTTTCTTGGGAAGTACTAGCCACTTGTACAACACCTGAGTGCTGATGCCATCTGCAGCCAGTCAAGATGGCAATGAACAGAGCTGTACTTTCCAAGGTAGAGCAGTCAGCATTTAAATGTCCTGACCACTACTTCTCAAATCTTACAAGGGACCAAGTGCTGCCACTGAGAAGAAAATTGGAAAATGTATTTAGACAGCATATGGAACGCTTTGCCATACTTGAAAAATGTTTGATGAACTCTTGCCCTTTATGCAGATATCCTGAGATGGAGGAGTCGCATGAGCAGAATCCCAAACTTCTCATAACTTTCAGATGTTTGCAGATTCTCACAGTAGAACAGGCTTAGTACTTAAGCTTTTTTTTTTTTTTAATATTGAAAACCCTTGTTTTATGAAATTTCTCTTTATTAAGGGACTTTTTGAGCTGCCTCCTTCTGCCCAAATGCAGAAATCTTACCAGGAAATGAGGACTGAACAGCATTTTGACAGTGCAGGATCAACTAGTGTTTAACTAATAATAACCAGGTATGTGGTATTCATGGCAAGTTTTCAAAATGAAATCACAATTAAAAATGTGGCTTCATCTGTTAAAGACTTATGGGGTTTTACCCTCTCTGGTCATGCAGTCTGCTTACACATCTAATTTTCACCTGTAAATCTTATCATAGATTAGTGATCAAATCACAGAATTTTCCATTAAAGACGTTGAAACTTTCAGGGTTGTGGAAATAAGAAGTCTGAAAGTACTTTAAATCTGTAGGTAAATAAAAAGTGCAAAACTTGATCTGTTATGAAGTTCAACCACCATGGTACATCTGGAAATCTGATGAAAAGTATACTCCTGTTTCAATCCCTTTAGTAGTTTTATAATTGAGTCTGAATAGAGGTGGCTGAATATACAATTGCTCTAAGGTCAAGAGAGTACAGGGATGATAGTTCATATAAATTATATGCATTACACTACTACATTGCAAGGATCAATGCATTCTTAGGAAATTCTCCTTGTTTAACTTTTGCACTTTCTCTGCAGATATTGCATTGACACTGATACACAGGACTATGGTTAGAGCTGATCTCCCCCTAATATGATCAGTCTGATGACTTTTATTTCATTTTGACAGCTGTTATACAGTACCTGGCTAGTGAACCTTATCTTCATTATTTCCTCTCTCATTTTCCTTTGTGCTCCTCTTTTAACTCCAGAGGACTGATTGTTCCATTCATTTCAAGGCACCACATTGCAAAAAGAGAAGAAACATCACACACAGCACAGTAAACTGCATCAAATATGTGATCCTAATATGCTGAAAATTCAACTTCTATATTTTGCAGAGAACTATCTAAGCCCTGAATGATTTTTTATACTGTTTAAATATTTCAACAGGTAAGGTAAAGGTGTCACACAGTAGCCCTGGTACAAGAGGCCTTTGTTGTAGTCCTGAATTGCCATTGAATTCAAGAGGATTTCTGTGAACTAGAAAGGGGAGGGGTGGTTAAGCTTCTTATTATCCTTGATATGTGAACATGTAAAAGTGGCGTATACATATTTTTTTTAAGAAATATAAACATTTTGAATATAATATTGGCAATAATCACTCCATTAGTGACCAGCCAACTGAAAGCCTTTCTACTACTCTATGATTCCCTTCCCCTATTTTTTCCCCCTCTTTTCTTTCTTTTTGTCATGTTTACTCATAGAATAGAAAATAGTGGCTGTACAAAAGCAAAAAGATTTCCATTAAAAGAGAAGAACAGAGAATCAGTGTTAGACATCCTTCTACACTGGAAAAAATATATCCCCACTATGCTAATTTTTCTATACAGTTTAAATAAAATCCAAAAGCATTGCTCAGGCACATTTAAATCTCTTGACAATAATAACAGTGATTCTTCAACAATATCAATAGGTAATCACTTTTAATGTTTATCCCCCATTTATGCCGTAGATTAACACAGTTCCAAAAGGACGAAATGTTTAATAGCAAGAGTATAAATTATATGACTGAGAAGAAAGTTTCAAGGACAATCAGTTCTCATTGTTCAAAGTAACATTCTTTGACCAGTTAGCTCTATGACTGAATAACTGTTTATTTTGTAGCAGTGAATGGCTAGATGAGTAGGGTGGATTTTAGGCTATAAATTCCTCCAAAGGATATATATTTGGGATTTTCTGAACACTAGTTACTACACTGAACTGCAGCTAAAAGTTTGAATATTTAGGATACTGTGAGATGAACAATCCTGATTAACTCAGTATGATCACCACTGATGCCAGTGAAGTCAATAGATCTATTCTTTAATGTATTTCTTTATAAAATAATTTGGTTTATGACTATTTCATTAGGTTATTACTCATAAATTAGATTAACTTATGTTGAAGTGATCCAACTTTCATAGCATAGAAATATATAACTCTTAATTTGTGTTTTTCTTGGAATGCCATATTAAAATATTTTACTAGACTGTGACATTATAATTAAATTTATTTTTACATCTCTCCTAATTAAAAATAAAAGGCAAATATGCCTTTTTTACATTTAGGTGCATTTAAGACATTAGTAAAATTATAGAATTTTTGGCATTAGGGTAAAGTTCAAAAAATAATTAAGACACAACCTGTAAACTTTCCTAGTCATCCTTCCCTGTATCTTCTCTGCCTTTGGTAGCTACAGGCGAATTAATATTTGAGGGGTCAAGTGGTTTTTTTTAGAACTACAAGTGTCTGTGCAATGGACACACAGATTGTGTTACTTGTATTTAAATATTCTTTCACATTTTGGCAAAAATAACAGCTAACCCATGCCAAGACACTCAGCAGCTATTGTGTCCCTGTGCTCATTACATATGCCTGTGTCCACTTCCTTAACAGCACTGCTACTCCTCGCTGTCTGTGTTTTATGCACTCTGACATTTCATCAGGCCACCAGCTCCATGGATGCTCAGATTTTTGTGCCATCTTCATCCACATCCTGGCCCACTGAGTGGACTGACTTGTCTAAGTTGTATTTCAGTGTCAGGCACCTGTGTTATATGCAATGAATGCACTGAGCTGCAGAACCAGAGAGGCATGGTGTCAACATGGATGAGGAAAAATATAAGGGGGGTGCTTGGCTCAGATCATCCTTTCTGCACAGGTCAAAGCTCAGTACACAGTGATGGGGAAAGCTCACATAATCTTGATACTCTTTTTAGGCTTTGCTGCTGTTGGTATATATACCAACACACGCATCCTTTCTGGACAGTTGCCTGTTTGTTCACATGAACCTATTGACCCTGTCCTGCCAGTTCTGAAAGAAAACCATCTCAGCTTGCTGCTTCAATCACAATGTCTTTTAGATAGTTTTTCAAGATTGCTATGGGATAGTATGAACACTAAAGATTTATTTTAGTCTCAAAAAAAATTTTATACTGCTTTTACAAAGCCAGAAATACTCCATTCAGATACAGGATAAATGAGAAGCAGGAATTAGAGATGTATGTGTTTGGGTGCTTTTGAGGACCAAAATAATCCTAAGAAATGACTATGCATGTACATGAGCCTGCACTCCTTCTGCCATGAATATAGAAGAGAGATGACCAGGATGGTTCTTCTCAGGCAGCAAAAGACCTGGCAATGGCACAGCCATTTTCTATTGCAGCATTCTCACATTTCTGTGTTTGGTGACTTGTACCACATCAGTGCAAAGTAAGAATCACAGAAAAGAAAAATAGTTCTGGAAAGACCTTCTATAGGCAGATCAATTTTCCTTCTGTCAGTCTTTATGGATATTTCTGAAGAATCCAGTGATTCATCAGTGAACAACCTCCTAAGACAACCCATTTCATCCTGTCACTAACTTTACCTTCATAAACACTTATTAGTCTGAATCTTTCTTTCTGCAGCTTCACCCACCCCCTTTTCACCTTGCATTTGTGCCTAACAAATTTAGTCACACTTTTTCTTCATCCTTCACTCTTCATTTTGAATTCTAATCTCATCTCCAGCCTGCCTGGCATGCTTCTCTTCAGGTTGTTTGAAAATTTAAGAGATCTACTTTTTATGGCGTTATCTGAGTTAGTAGACTGATGCCTTGAGAAGCTACCTGGAACAAAAGCTAAACAGAGTTAAATGAATAAAGCAGGTATTCATTAAAAGGCCTTCCAAGGATACATCTTGGGCAGTACAAGAGCCCGGCCATGGCCCCACCCAAGATGGATGCAAGATGGACGACCAGCCACGAGTTTTCACCTGTTTATAAGTTTTGTTCCATTTACATATTGGGGTTAATTGGCCAATTACAGCTTCACGTTATGAAGTCCCATCCTCCCAGTTTGCTCTCCTCAATTCATCCTTGTTTATACTTCTTGAGCCTCAAGCTGCAACAGTGTCCTTGGTTCTCAAGCTGGAAAAGGAATTTTTTGTGTAACTACCCTGTGAAGAGAACTTGTTAACATTTAGTATGAAGTCAGAGTTACACACTATGGCAGTACAGAATCTGGAAAATATGACAGCTAAAAATTAAGGCACCAAGAGCATATAAATAAATTATTGCAGTCTAAACATCTCTTGTAAATAATGGCTTGAATGAGCTCTGCCTGGGGCTCTGCAGAAGAGGATGTATTGGGAAGCTGAGTGTATGAGATTACATACGGGACAGAAAAACAGAAGTCACGCCCTTCTGGGCTTCTGTTTCTATTTGCCAAACATGGAGCTCTTACCTCATTTATTTCTTGATTAATGCATATATATGAAAAAACCCCATTCATGTTCTAGCTCAAGTATGGTCCTTCCTATATAACATCTACTTGCAACATTGCATGTACTTGTTAGATTGATTTATCAGAGTCATGTGAGTATAGACCAAAGCATGCTGGGGCAAAACTGCCAGGATCTAGGATCTGTCAGAACAGTTCTCAGAGCCAAACTCCAGTCTTAGTTTACTGGCTTGTCAACAACCTTGGACTCAGATGTTGTTCATGAGTGTCTCAGGCGTAGTTTCTTGGAATTCTATCTTTTTCTGCAGTGGAAATGAGGTCTACACAGTTCAAAATCTGTCATGGTTTACCTGTGAACTGTTAGACATTTCCCTCACAGAAATCTTATTCACTGTAAAATGGTCGAATGTGATGTGATGCAATGTGAAGTCCATAAAAGACAAATTAGATCCCAAGCCTACAATCTTGTTTTAAAAAGTCTGGAATTCCAGATAAACTTGTTTATGTGCATACAGACTCGCATATCAAGCTTATTGTATGGGTAATATGTTATGCTGTGGCTTTGTATTGATGCTTAGAAATTTTTCCAGAACAAAGACTTTTCACTTAAGCATTTTGCCCCTGATTGCTCATGGCATTCCTTAGCACTTTATGTAACTATGTTCTCTTTTTCAATCTACTTATATTACATAAGAGGTATCCTAGAAGTATTTTCGACCTTTTTCTGACAGTGGATTTATCTAATGAGCCAGAGGCCCCATCACAGTGTGTAGCACATTGATGTTAAAGCTCAAGGAAGAATTTAAAACATCTACTGAAGTATCATTGCAATTCTTTGGGCCAGTCAAGTCAGGGCCAACCCTAATACTTCCATCCTGCTTTGCAAGAATGACATCAGCTTCAATTCCCTGAACATTTCATACCAATAGAACCTGTGCTTACATCCCAATGTTTTGAATATATATATATACAGACTTGTAAGAAGTGAAGCTGAGAAATATTTGATATTTGAATGTAGTTTTGATATGAAGTCAACATAACATATGTAAAATATTAATTATCTCATTTAAACTGGCATATACAAAAACAAAAACTGTCATTCCTCCAATATATTATGAAAATGCTTTCTACTATCTCCATCTGAGCTAGCAGATCTAGCAGAGTTTTTTCAAAAAAATTATTTGAAAAAAATCTTTTTCTAATGATTCAGATTGGTAGTTTAGATAGTGTTTTTCCTTCATACTAAATTAAGATACAGACTGCCCCTTCAATTTTTGGGGTTTTTTTTTGGAAGATATGTGAAGCATATATCAATTTTAGTGGCAAGTATTATCTATTTTTTTCTTACTTTTCCTCTCCCCAAAATTTAACTTTTGCCAGAAGGAAAGTCAGAAAATACCACTATAGTTAAATGAACTGGCTCAAATACTTTTGAGAAAATAAAAACAAAACAAAACAAAAAGCTACCCCCCAAAAAAAAACCCCAAGAAAACAAAACCAAGTAAACCAACAACCCCAGCCCCTAAATTATTTTAGGATGCCATATTATGAATTCCTTACTTTTCCAGAAAATTTAATATTATTTTAAATTTTAATGTCCATTGATGAAAGATAACTTCCTTAATTATATTTTTTCCACTACTTTTCAGATTTTTAAATTGTCTGTGCTGTGAATGGCATTGGAAAACATAGTGATATATTATCATCCTTGGAATTTTGGAAGATTAGTACTGTGTACAGAAGAGAAAATCAATATTCTTTTTAATCATGCTGAGCTTGAGCTGGCATTTTACACAGCTCTTCTGTTGGCAAATGGCAAAGTCCTAAGCTATGGGAACACAATAATTCTAAAGTCGTGTATATCTGTACAGTATATAATGCCTCTGAGAAATAGCTAAGGTAGCATTATGACGTATTTCTGAATACAGGACAATTTTCCCACCTTAAAAAAGTATCAAGACATGCTTTCGTTGTGTGAAAAGTATAAATCAGATATGTAAGAAAAGATAAATTTGTGCTCACCTTAAAACAAAAAAGCAAAAAAAAAAAAAAACAAAAACAGAAAAAAAACACCCCAAAAACACAAAAAACCCCACCATGAACTGCTTTTTATTGAATATCTGACACAGAGTCAGAGTTATAGTATTTGGCATTCTAGATGAAAGGGACAGTCAGCATTCTCCTTAGCTGCTGCTGCCAAAAGATGCTTCCATTGAATTTTATTCTCACAGTAGTGAGAATAAAAACTGAAGTCAGAGTATTTTCAGAATTGGTCACTAACTGTTGTTGTTCCCATGTTGGATGGTCCTCCTTAGGCAATAATGACAGTATTCACAAACAAAGGCATACAAAACAGAGAATAGGCTTCTCTAAACATTAACTGAAAGAAAAATAGAACCAAGTAAGCCAGAATTAGCAAGTGAAGTATAAGGTTGCAAAGTTGTATCTCAGATAATTTCTTTAAGTCAAGGGGCTGAAAGACTAGCAAAATCATTGTGATCATTATTGTTTACTCTAGAGACAGACCAAATCATAGTGCCTTTGTTCTGGGAAGGGAAAGAGAAGGAGAGAGAAATTAAGGAAAGACTGGCATATGAAAGAAAGGAGTTTCGCTGCAAGAAATGTCTATAGATTTAGAACTTGGACCTAAAATCATTTGTTTTCCAATTTGCACTGCAGGACCTAATGCACGAAGTGGTGTAGAAACACATTTTACTACCTTCTGGGTAATTTGTTTCTCAATTCCAGGACATTTTACCATCATGAAGCATTAAAATATACATATACGAGTTCTGCAACCTTTTAAAGTCCTTCTATCCCTTCTGGAGGAATACTGTAAATATCCTTGACACTTGAAATAACTGGACATTGTTAGAGTGATGCTAACAGAGGGGGTTAACAGCTTGTGCGTGTACAAAATACTTGAAGTCAGACAGAAAGTCATTATTATGACCTTGCGCTGACCACATTCTATGAAGTGTTACATGATCAGGGACAGGGAAGTTGCTTAATGGAAGTTATATAGTAGCTAGATGTATCCTTGTCACACTTCATCTAAACTGATACATTGCAATGGTCCGCACTGCTCAGACCTGGCAATTACTGTCCAATTCCAATCTATTCCACACTGCCACTATAATGAAAAATAATTAGGACCCTGAAAATGAGTTTTCACATGAAATGGTTTCAGTACTTGGACACAATCGCCTTTGGCAGATGGCTTTGGGTTTGCTTTAATATAATAAAGACAGTTAATCATCTCTAAAGAGTGCACAGAATGAATAAACTTTTAACACTACTTTCTCCTCTGAAACTCTCATATTGATCAAAGGTTTAATACTGTAGAGTTCATGTTTCTATGGGTGAGTGTTCCTGATAGTGAGGAATCTGCACACATTCCTATACATCCTGAAGAAGAACCAAATTAACCAAAGGGTCAATCGCTTGATACTGGAGTTTAGAAACTAATATCAAAGAAAAAAAGAAAAAGTTGATCTGCAAACTACTGTGAATGCACAGATCTTTAGAATGTTTTCATGAACTCTGAAAAATTATGGCCTAATTGAATTGGGGGAAATACAACAGAGTAGTAGTAAGATTATTGATAACTTTCAGAAAACATGTGCCTCTTGTAGACAGCATGGAAATTGATGAGAGTGGAAAGCATTTCATCTGACTTCAGTTATCTACAGTGCAGTTGTTAGTCACTTTAGGCTCCCACTGTAACCAAGGTAGAGAAATAGGCACATTTAAGGTGCAATTGCTATGACCTGTGTGAGATGCCTGCTTTTGGTTGAGATGAATTACACACTAGAAGGCATATCAATTTCTCTTGCCTGACTATAGCCCAGAGCGATTAGCTCAAATGTAGATGTCAATAGTGTTTAAAGTTAGATTCAATATACCTGTCTTGAATAAATGTTTGATTTCATTAGACCATTTGCCAGGTTTTGTAACTTTTTGAATTTGTATCTAGTACACAGGTTAAGAAAAACTGAATGGTGTCTCATATATATGATATAAATCATACCACACAATTTGAATACAGAATAATGTTTAAAATGCATTGTATCCAGTGAACTCTGAATTTTACACCTAAGTAGTTCTCCTGACAAGGGAAAAAACCCACCATCAACAGCCCTCCCCACCGCCCCCCCCCCGCCCCGCAAAAAAAAAAGGCCCTTATTTTCCCAAGGAACTTAAATAAATAAAGAAGGCAAAACCATGATGGAAGTTATATGACCTGCAGTTTTGATTATTTTTTATGGACAAAGGATTAGCTAAATGGCAAGAGATGTGGGAAAAAACATAAAGAAGGCTGCTATGGGGAAAGGAATGTAACATGGCCCAATGTTACTGTTAGTGTGTAATGGGGCTGTGGAGACAGAGAACAATGAATGCAGGAAAGCTTAACAACAACATGGGAAGTATTTCAACAGTCCCAGATTCCTTATTTTGTCTATACAATTCCTATATCGTTTTCAGAGCAGAGTTTTCAGAGCAGCAGGAACGAGTAACATGTAATTTTAGTCAAATTTCTGTCAGAGAACTGTTTTCCCTTGAAAACATCTGGTTGCAGTGTCCCCTGTGATGCCATTCTTCTGTTTTGCTTCTCTGCAGAAGTCCTTGTTTTTGATTGCTTCTGTAGAAGCCCTGCTATAAAAAGAAGTTAAAAAAAAAAAAAAAGAGAGAGAGACCGAGGAAATCACTTCAGAAAAATCTAAATAAGACCCTGGACTGTATATTTTATTTTTTTTTTAGCTTGTTATTTATTAAATGAAAAAATGAAACAGTCTGGTATTGGTTTACTTTCCATAATTTTTTTTTGTCTCATACCAGTTGTTATTGATATTGTTGCTGTTACTGTTAATTTTCTTATCTCATTTCTGTTTACAGTACATTGATTTTATCAATCCAAAATTTCACCTTTGTGCCTCAAATTCCCAACTCCATGCTTGGAGCTGGAAGGGAAAGGGTAGAGACCAAGTGCCTCGTTTGGGAATCTTGATGGTGAGATTGAATTGGAGAGTACTATCCTTATGGCACAACTTTTATTGTTAAAATAGAATTTATTTAGTACATTTATCAAATTATTCAACATGTGCTTTGAAGCAATGTTTACCTGTCTTTTATTTCATCTTTAATTTGGTAAGAATTCAATATTTTATAAACGTGTGTTAGTTACTATGAAAGTGTTGTATTCCAGTAGAATAATTAGCACAGGAGACTGAAAATATTTAATACAAGGTTTCAGATAGAAAAGTTATACAATGAAAAAATAGGGAAACAAACTTTTTCTATGAATTAGTAAGAGAAACTCTAAATTGTCTCTTACAGAATTTACAGTCTCCAGTGCTCTATAGTTTCCTTTGGGTTTTATATTATTGCTGTTAATCAGTCTTGATAATTTGTAACCTCTTTTTAACTGCCACACAGCTTTTCACAGCTTTTTACCTTCTCACAAGTTCTGTGGATGTCATTCTTCTCTGATACTTACTGATATGTGACTCCAGTTTAAAACTACCAAATGAGATGAAATAATAAACAAATCAAATAACTTGATTTCAAAATTCTGTTTAATTCTATAAACCATAATTATTTATCAATCAAGCATATTTATTAGAATACCTATTTTGGAGGAATGCTGACTGTAAGCTATAAGTGGGTTGAAGACTGACAAGTATAGCTCACACAATAATTTAGTTTTAATATTGTTTCTAGTACAATCAACTCTTTTGGTTGTCAAAGCAGCCACACGTCATACAAAATTTTTGAATACCTTTTTTCTGTACAGTCTGAAGGTATTCATATGTCTAACACAACAATCCTTGCACTTCATTTTTTTTTATATCATGGACCTCAGTTCTCTCTAAAGGACTATATGAATTATACAGATTGATTTATAAAAGAGCACAAAAAGCTATGATGGAAACTTTGCCTTTCAAGATTGATAAATGAAAGTGAAAATGATTATGAAGTCTGTTCCTCATGTGTCTCAAAATAGTCATAGGACTTCTTGTTATCAAGCATGTTTCAAATTCTGCTGATACTGTACATTTTCATTACCTTTGCTCCAAAAACTAAATGAATAATAGGTCAATAAATAGACACATTGGAGAAAGGGTGGGAAAAATGAATCCCAATTATTCTTAGAAGTATTTAAAATGTAGTTATATTTTTCATTTTTTTTCTATCTTTTTGGACTTGTGTCCAGAGCGCAGTGAGTCATCAAACACCTGAACCACTGCATGAAAGTAACAAAATATAATACAATAGTACAACAATTCTGGGTTTGTGTCCTTTTTTTTTTTTTTTTTCCAAGATATTTTTCACCTATATTATCTGCATTAAGGTGTTTTATTGAGAAAATGGAAAAGAGAATGGGTAAAAGGGACTTGTCTGAGCAGTGGAGAAAAACTCCTCCAGTCTTCAAAAAAGGCCCTTTAGAACAGAACCAATTAGTAAGCCGGATGTATATCTGTTGGTGGAGAGGGAAGCAGAGGTAGAAGGAAATTGAGACTCTGAGATTGAAATATTCTCTTGGTGTTGTTCAACTAAATAATGCAGGGGCTGGACAATGACGAATTTAAGATAGACTTCAGAGGGATATTGTTGAGATACTTCAAATAATTTTGTGTGGTATGTTGAGTGATAGCCTCTTTGAAAGTACACTATAATACAGTTGGAAGACTGAAGGCAGACACATCTGAAACTACTCAGTTGCTATGTGTGTGAGTTCCTTAGACACAAGTTAAATTAGCCCTATATTTAGAAAACAGAAACAAAGAGATACAGTCAGGCAGTCACAGCAATGTCATCAGTCCCAAGGCGCCTGTGAAAGGTAACCACGACAGTGCTGTGTGGATCCCAGGGAAATCAGCACCAGTGCAGAACCCTTAACAGTCAGTGCCATAATCCAGGCCAATGGACCTCACACAACACTCCGACATCAATGACAGTTTTTCCACTACAGGAAGCATCTAGTGCCCAAACATCATCTTCTCAATGACCAATTTCCCTGTGAAGTTGTGTCATTACAGATGGGACATAGCTCCTTCATAACTACCTTATATTAAGTATGTGTTTGTTCATTATGTATGTCAGATGGAAATTTTATATTGACTGCCACATAAAATGGCATGCAAATAACTAGCTAACAAACATTAGCATTTTAAAAGAGAATGTGTAGTGATTTAATAGAAGCCAAAAATAAATAGGAACTAAAATATTCCATTAGTTCATTTTCTTGTATCAACTTCTTTAAATCTTACTGGGTTGCATTCATAGCCACTGAGACAATAATTTATACTAATTTCCAGAGGACAACACCTGTCTGATTTTATTTTTAAGCATCCATGCCAGCTTTAAACATTATATAATCAATGTATAGATGCCTACTTAAATTTAAATATGGAACAGCACCTTTAGTGTTAGAAGTTTATTAGTCTGTCATAATAATAATGTCTCAGATACTCTGCTACATAGTTAAAATTAACACAACAATATGATAATAGCTTTATTTTCCATGTAAAACTTTAAAGGGGCCACACAGAATACAGGATCATGATTAGTTTTCCAGCAGATTGGCACTCCAACCACTATTGTTTCTGCCAAATGCTATATAAGCTTCTTTTTTTTATTACTACATTTCACCTTTAAATCAGAGAAAAGAGAAGGAAAACACTTCATTTTGGATTGGGCCAGAATGTCCATCATCTTCCCCAAAATCTTGCTGTACTATTTATGAGTTAAGTAATAAACAGAGTAAGACCTATTAATCTTTATGCATGCTACATACATTTCTGAACACTGGCAAGGATATTAAAAGTAGCCAAGTCATGCATTATGTCATCATCAACAATTTAAATTAAAGTGGAAAATGCTTTGATTTTTCCTTCCATCATCATGTCTGGAATTAAAAATTATAGCTAAATTTGTGGAAGTCAGACATAACTTGCTCATGTTGTCACTTCACATATAGTTTGCCTATATTACACCATATGCCAGGAACTCTTACTGGCACATGCAGTAATGTGATATAATTGGTAAAATGTCAAATTCTATGCTTACAATCAATTTCACAATCAGATTTTGAGCAGGCATAATTTTTAGAGCTACAAATCATTTCTGCTTGGTACTTACATCTGACTGATATCTAATTTCAGTTTACAGAAGAAAATATTGAGCATTTGTAATATTGATTTGGGGGAAAGTAATGAGTTGTTCTGACTAACTAGATAATTGCATGCTGGAAATATACTTTTTCTCTGTGTGTTGTTTTTTGACATCTTACTAACCAATGACTAATTATTTCAATTGTTACTTTCTCTTCAATGTAGGTTTTTCTTTTTTGAATGTTATAGTTTATGAAAGCATAATATACATTTCAATATCTAATTATTCATTTTCTCTTTATTTACTTAACTCTAAATATTTTTTCACTGGAGTAGGTAAAAATTTTAGATGCTTAGCCTAGACAGATTTATTATAGTGTGTATTTCTTTCCTGCTATAATATTACCTGTCATCTATTTTACAATGCATGTTTTTATTGGTAAGAATTTGTGGCATGAAGTAAACATTTAGCGTGAGATTCATGTTATCTAATCTTAGAAGTCAACATTGCTTATGTTTGGAGAAGTCACTCATATTGTTTTATAGTCAAAGCTATGGAATTAAGTAGTTTTAGGGTGCTTTCCCCAAAATATGTATCTAGATCAGACTGTGGATTGCATAAAAAGCCTCTGTCTCTCTCCACTAATTAGGAATTGTATAAGCAGCAAGTTTACATTTAGATGTCTGTGTGACAGATAGAGATAAATCTAACTGATCAGACAAGTCTCACCCAGAGTCTAAAATCCTGGATTAAATTTATGAGCAGGGGAAATGTCATAACAGAAGAATGTACATATATATGTGCATGTGCGTGAGACTGGAGCTTGTGGTGTGTATACAGATCTTCATTTATTGTCAACCATCATGCACACAGTGCAACTTTTAATGACACGATCACATGCTATTTTTGCATAGAAACCATCTTCATTAAGGCACAGATGGGTATGGGGATACTGCTCAATTAATGAAAAGTGTTCAATTTTTATTTATATTTCCCTTTGTGCTGAATATACAGGCTCAAATTTTACTCACTGTATATTTGCTACAAAACCTGCTCCAAAGGCAGAATTGCTCATTTCTTCTCCTGTGGCAGTCATCACTGCAGTTTCCATCCTAACACGGACTTGAGTGATTTCAGACCTGCCTGGTCCCACACAGCATTTGTCAGACCCACCTGGGTGGTTCCTGCCTTTCAGCCCCTGAGGCAGCATTAACATCACTCTGACATGAGCAAGGTGATTTTAGGGCTTTTCCTCAACTTCCCCCATCCATGTTTTGCCAGTCTGCTCTGCAAGGTCACACAAGTAAGAGTGACCACAGCAGGTATGTGGGGGCCATACGAGCCCTGGAGCTGGAGCTGCTGGAGCAGCTGGAGCTGCTCTATGCTTGATTCAAACAAGTCTTGTAGATTACACACACACCAGATGTCACTGCAGGTGATGTGTCATGAACAATCTTCAGTGTGTGCTCCTGAGTATCAGAAGCATCTCCTGAATTTTAACAAACCATGAAACTCCTGCATACATCACAGACAGAGGTCCTTAGAGCATGAATGCATTTTCACAATACTCTTTAGCAAGGAGGACACTTTCACTCTTCATCAACTGAGACAAAGAGAAGAAGGGAAGGAGCAGTAATATACTAAATCAGATAAGGTGATTGAGTTTTGTCTTTCAGAATATGTGATGTGCTTCAAAATATCACATGGCTTCTCGGTGCCTGCAAATTCATCCACATGATGAGGACTAGAAAATAAGTAACCACCTGGGAGAAGTTCAGCTCGAATTATTGCTTATACTTACATGAAAATGAAAAATCAAGATGAAGATATTCTGACTTACTTTTGAAGCTTCATAGTGTTTTGAGAGGATGGGAGAGGAGGGTGTTTTTTTGTGAAGTTTCCATTAAGAAAAAGGCAAACTCGAAAAGCAGAAAGCTTGTCATGCAATAATATCTGACAGTTTGGCTGGAAGCTTTGGATGGATGTCACAGACCTCTGACATTCCATGTAATGGAGTATGGGATGGCAGCAGGTAATCTCCTATGTAGATGCCAACACTGCACTAAAAAATTGCCAAATATATTTCCTAGATCTTTGCTGAAAAATTATAAAATAGAAAAAATATACTAACAATTTCAACTTAGGATGCCATTTCACACTCCACCTTCCAAGGTTTACTGATAATGTATGCCATACTCTCAATCTCTCTGCTAGAACTTTTATTTCTTCACCATACCACCAGCCTCATCTGTCTTGATCAGCCATTACTTGTTTTTATTTAAAATTTAATCTCTTTCCTTTTCCCTTAGGCTACAGTTTTTTACTCACAAACACTTAGTTCCTTTGGTCTCTCTACCTTTCACCCATCTCATCTGATTTTTTTCACTCTCAGTCTACCCTGCTCAGTTCTAACTTTCTTGGAGGTATCCATTCCTCACATCACCTGATGGTTCAGCACGTTTCTTTTCATTGCTTCCCATGTCAGGTTTTTTGCCTAGTAAACCTATCTGGGATTTAGTCAAGGCCAAGAGGAATTCAGTTTAAGATTTCTTAAGCAGCTATGAGAACTTTTTAGGGACAATTATCTGCAAACAGATATATCTAAATATCTGTTTGCAGATGATTGATTTAAGGTCATGGTCAAGGATGAACTCCACTGCTCTCTCCTTGGCATTGACTTTATTGACTAGATCTCCACTGTTTATGGTAATTTTATAGCTGGTGGGTCATCTGTGAATGCCCTCAAGGTATTAAGCCCAAGGGATTTTGCCAATCCAGAAAATCGCTCTTCTGTTATATATATGATGGCCTGTCTGGTAACCTTCACTGGTTACCCAAAGGTGTCTGACATTGTTCTGGATACCCTTTAGATGGCTGCAGACTACTGCTCAACTTAGAAATTAATTCATATCCTCCCTGCATTCCTGACCCTAGGCTCAGTCCTTTGTCAGTGCAAGCAACTATACTTCTAACAAAGTTCAAAGCTACTGAAAACAAGGTATCACATGTATTATATTACAGTTTGATAAGTAAATAACACTTGTAATACTGGGTCTGGTTGAGATGGAGTATGTGCGCTTAGACTTGAGTCCAAGTCCTCTTGCTAGGACTTAATCTCAATTCATTTTGTGAGATAGTTTATTAACCTCAACACAGTAGAAAAAAAACAAAACAAAACAAAACAAAACAATTTTGCCTAACTTCAGTTGTCAGGCGTGATATTCCCATGGTTCTGAACTGACTTTTGGCTGCTGACAAGATCAAAACTGCTTCTTTAGCTGTCTGCTGGCTTTATCTACTGACATTTTCCCTTTCAAGCATGCATAGCCTGATTGCCTTCTTCCATGTAGCAAATAACAAAATGAGGTAATGGCCTCAGTTTGTAGCAGGGGAGGTTCACATTGGATATTAGGAAAAAATCTCCTCACCTAAAGGGTTACCAAGCACTGGAACAGGCAGCCTAGGAAAGTGGTTGAGACACCATCCCTGGAGGCATTTAAACAACATGTAGATGTGGCATTTAGGCACATGGTTTAGTTGTGGACTTGGCAGTGCTGGGTTAGTGGTTGCAATCAATGACCTTAAAGTTCTTTTTCAACCCAAACAATTTTATGACTCTATGAAGAATACCCTGCATTTACTAACAGTCCTACAGAAAACAGTATGAATAGAATAGAAACCTCACAAAAAATCCTTTCTTACAGAAGCAATGTATTTCTGAGGCTGTCATTCCTTGAAGAGGTAAATTGGAGGTTGTAGGAGTCTTTTGTCTGTTTGCTTTTCTCTGTTTAACAAAAATACGACTGAAAAATCTGTTAGTCTTACCAGCCTATTGAAGAATACTTCTGATGGCCTTCAGTAATATCCCTTATGAAAAGTAACATACACCCCTAAGAGAAAAAAACTACATTCAGTTACCAAGTTTTGGAGTGTCTTTATTCTGCATAGTATTTAAGCAAATATACAAAAGTGTTGAACATTTTATCTTTTGATTAGCTGCTTTCCTAAATTTCAGCTTGAACTAAACAATGTTTATATGTTTATGGTTTATATGGTTAATTGCTTAGATTTCTTAGTAATATTATAGCACAGTTCATGGGCTCCTTCCTACAAAGAGGTGAGTTACTTTGCCCAAGCCAGTGAAATGGAAAAAGGCTGGAATTTTCCTATTAAAATCATAAGAATCGGTCATATATGCAGAGTTTTAGAATTAGATTCAGCATACATAGAAGATTTCCACAAAGAAAAATCACCCCAAACTTTGAAAATAAGAAAAGAAAAAAAAAAGTTTTTTTCTCAAAAATCCTTGAAGGTTGAGGTGAAGCAATTTCACTTTCAGGGAAAGTCTTTTAGAGTCTTCAAGGCTAATGTTACATCATTTCCAACTTGCCAGTAAGTGAAAGAAAAGTAGAAAAGTCAGTATTTTTTTTTTCATGGAATTATATGAAAGATCTATTTTAAACTGTACATTTGTGAAGTGATTTGTTGAACTGGCTCAGAATGTTCAGCACATTTTAAGATCAAGCCACATATTAAAAAATATCAACCCTTAAACTTATGAACATAAAATGGGTCCTTTATTTCAAAGACATCTCAGATAGGACTTGATTTCAGGGGAAAGATATGAAGATATGTTGTAGACTCTACGATTTTTTTTCAGTGGATGTCCATCAAATGGACATGGTCTATGCAGCAAAGCAGTTTGCTCTGAAGAGCAGGCTATGGAATATTTTCTCATTGTAGTAGCTTATTCTGCAGGAATTGCTCAACATGGTGTAATAACATTAATACTCACTGGAGCTGCACATTGAGCCTGGATCATTTCAATCATAGCTGAGAGCCTTAGTTACTAGGTAGGTTGTTGTCAAACTCACTCTTTTGCATTTAATGAATATCTAACTATGTATTTGAAGAGCAAGAGCATAGCCTAGTGGTTGGGTTTCTGGAGAAGAGAAGGACCGATGCTCAGCTGTACAACCCATGTCCGATGGGGGCTGAAAAACTCTTGTCAAGAGAAGTTCTATCATCACTGAAAATTGTTGGGTTTGGGCATATTTTCACTTTTTTTTCCCACTGTTACTTTTGCCCCCTAAGTGTTTTTGACCAAATAAATAAATGATTTCTGACCAGATTTCTGGCTGAAATAACGTAGCATATACCGCCTACAAATCTTTTATATTTTTAAATTAAATTTCCTTTCATATAGGGCCTTAAAAGCACTATTTTAAAAGGAAATATTACAAACAGAGGTTTCATCCAAGAAGTAAAACAAATGAAGGCTGACAGAGTTGATGTGTGGAATGTTTCTACATGTTAAAAAAAACCCCTGACCTATTTTATTTTCTGAGTTAGCCCTCCTGTTTTCATAGACCATAAACTTTATCTTAGCTTTTAAACAAAGTGTTTAGTCAAACTTTAGAATGATAGATATATGGGTCTTGTGGTAAGGTCTGTGGCTCCAGTTCACATCACAAATTCCTGGAATTCCTTAAAAAGTAAATTATAAGTTGCTATTGGTGACAATGTGTTTTAGGATAGTAGGTAGGTAGGATTTTAGGTAGTTTTTGATAACAGTATATGAGATAGGAGAAGATCTCAAAAATTATTTAAAAAAAACACATGACTATCCAAATTAAACATTATTCATAACAAGATGTATTTTGGCCTGGGAAGTACCAGGAAATCCTTATGCATAACTTGTCAGGAGTTTCTTCTTACCATATGTGGTATATACCTATAATTATATTGTACATTCCAATCTTTAAGACTTCCAGGGAAACTTACTGTTTCAAATCATAAAGGTGGGGTGAATTAGTAAGTATATTTGTATGACTGTGTGTACAATTAGGTTCCTTAATTCAACACATGGCAATTTTAAAATAATGTAGTGCACAACACTTTTTTCATTGGTCTATATATTTCAGTCTTTTAATGTAATTGTACCTGTTAAAAAAGAGAGAAAAAATCTCCCAAAACTCCTCCTATCCTCCTTTTAATATTTGCATTATTTTTTTTTATTATTATTATTATTTCTTTTGGGGGGGGGGGTGTGAAAAATGTGGTTTTAGGAAATATGTCAATTTCAATAAATACCCAACATACTACTTGTAAAAGTTCAGATAAAATGGATAACTCACATAAGCCTCTAAGTTGCTTAACATCCTGAGGCATCCTAATTTCTGCTTTAATTTTTATTAATTTTTATTTCAAAATCTTTGCATAACATATTGACAAGAAATATTAAAATAAACTTCCTTCCCTGTTGTTTTTTAGAAAATTTAAAAATTGTTTTCTGACCAGTCTATCAGGAGTTTTCACTGACCCAGTAAAATCTCAGGCTAAGTGGTAAAACTTGCTGCTAGAAAGTAGGGATTTTTTATATAGCTTTAGGTTTTTGACACATACTAAATGAACCCTCTAGACATCGTCCACAATCATGAAGTTTAACCCTGGTATAAACAGTAGATTATAAACTTATTTCCTATAAGGACCCAAGGATTAGTTTTTGGGGGGTTATTTGATTGGTTGCATAGATTTTTGTCTTAAGTCTGCTCTATTGCCATAAAAATACTCTTCTGGGTGCTTACAGTAAGTGACTCCCTGAGCACTTACTGCATGGAGACATGTGCCTGATAAACACAACTGTTCTATGTCACTCCAAAGAGCTTCTAGTGCTGGATAAAATACATTTCCAATATCATCGTCAGTATGACAAATCTTTACATACTTTTGGGAGTACATCACATTTGTAGGGCATCACTTTTGATTATGTAATTCCTGGCTGCCAGGTATTGTCACTGTGAACTCAGTGAGAGTTTTTTTTCCCTTTTCTTTATGTTGAATTATATGTTAAAATATTAAGCACTATAACTGATATAATATGAAACAAGAAATATACTCTTCAGTGTATTTGAGTGCAAATTTGCAATGTTTGATCTCAAAATGTTTTGATTCTTGAAAGGTCTTGGCCTTGTAATTCAGACAACACAAATTTTGTCTTGCTGAAATACTGGCAGTATACATTTACACTTAATAATCATGATATCCAATTGTCTTAGAATATTTTCCCCACAGTTATTCATGTATTGTTTAGAGAACTGAAGCATAACCAAAGATATCATAAGGGTCTATTGACATGCCTTCTGGAAAAGACTGTTCATTTAGAAAGAGGAGAATAATGTATTATAATCATGCCCTTGAAGATGTCTGAACATCTTTAAATTGGAAATGCTGAGCTAAATAACTTCTCATTTGAAAATAAGTAAGATCTCTCTCACAAAACTTCAACTGACTTACCAACAAAATGGCTGTGGATCCTCAAGAATGGAAATTTAACTTGAGCTGTAAAATGAAAAATTTGAATTTTAAAAGTACCTTATATTCTCAAGAATTATAGGTCCCTTCATCATTAGTTTTGTGGGTTTACTTGTTCTTCTTTAATAGAAAATTATATATATTGCAACTTTCAGTTGACTGATGTGTTACGGATTTATCAATAAGATGGTGAAACTGGTAAAATGAGCAAGACTAAAATCCCTTGTGGGTATTTGCACTGAACCTCGAATACACAGAATCAAGCAGCAAGATAGTGAGACAAGATATTTCAGCGTTAGCAACAGGGTGAAGTTGTTGGATGTCTTTCAAATTATTATGCCAGTCCAGACATTTTTTTGCATAATGAGAACATCTTTCATGTGTCAGAACAGGTTTTGATTATAACTAAATAAGTGAAAGCAGGGATATGTTGGTAAGGTCACCTTTAATGTAAAGTTTGGTTTGAGTTGTCTAAAGTATTTATTGGAACAGGGAAACCTGCTGATGAAGTGAGGAATTCAAAGAAAAAAATGTTGTAAACCATCATATTTTAGAGGAAAAGATAAACATCCCCTTACTCAAAAAACCAAAATGAGCACACCAATACTGAGAAAAGACATCTGTTAAACAAACAAAGTAACGGTAATGAAACATAAGTTTTGTTACTTGCCATTAAAATTATTTCTGCAAATTCATGCTACCAAATTGGCTTTATTTTTTAAATTATGTTTATTACATGACGCAGGAAAATTTTGCTCTGTATCTCTGAATACTCTGTCTGCTTGTAGTTGGATCTTCATAAAAGCTGTCATATCAAGTGTTCAGAACAGAAAAAAAAGAAAGTGTTGATTTGAAAAGCACATTATTATACAAAGAATGTACTTCCAATGGGTTCTGTGTATATATATACACACACATATATAAATTATTAATTTATATATGTGTGTGTATATATATATATATGTAAAATACGATTGGTATATAGTATTACCCAGTAAGATTAGCATGTTTCTTTTGAATATCTCAGAGCCACTCAATAGCTAAAATCTGTCCTCTAAGATAAATCTGGGGGAAATAAACTATATTAGCAAGTGCTAATTGAAAGACTTAGAGGGTAGCTTCATGGATTTTTGCAAGACATTCTGGAGCTCACCTTTGGACAAGAACTTGGAATGCACCTATATTGGACATTTTTTTCACCTTGTGCTTGCTCTTAGCACAAGGTGAAAGCATGATTTCTGAAGCATAACATGAATGCTTCTAAACACTTGCTTTCTCTTTTTCCTGATGATTATTTGTTCTAGAAAAAAAATTGTCTTTACATATAGTTGTAGGCACTATACAACAGCAGGTGAAGTCCATGAAGTTTTAGTGTAACTGCTGAAATGGGAAGGATATTATAGGATTATCACACCTACATACATACATACATACATAAATATATATATATAGCTCTCCCAAAGTGGGGACCGTTATTTTCCTCTGTATTTGCATAAAGACAAGCTGCTAGGACTTATTGATAAACTTGGAACAAGTGCTATGGATTTGTCATTTGGCAATCATGAAGAACTTTGAAAAAATAAATGAAAGTATTGAAAGTCCAATCTGAGTTGTAAGAGCAGTGCAGCACAGGAAAGACTGTTTCAGAAAATTTATTAAGCTTACAGAGCTAGCAATAATAGCAGAACCTTTAATATAGCAGTAAAAATGGTTTAGAATCATGGAACCATTGAAACACAGAATAATTGGAGTTGCAAAGGACCTTTAAAGATTATCTAGCCTCACCACTCTGCAATGATCAGGGGTATCTTCAACTGTCTCAGGTTGCTCAGAGCCCCACCCAGGCTGACCTTCAATGTTTCCAGCGAAGGGGCATCTACCACCACTTTGGTATGTGCTCCCCATATATATGCAGGCACAAACGTATTTTATACATAGCAAACATTGTAATAAAGATCACTGGGTGCATGTTGATTAAAAATTGACCACCTTCATTTGCATATTTTAAAATTGATAAATCCTGGTGATAGCCTAGTAAGCTATGTTGTCACAGGCCTAGGATCAGAGAATGAGACACTCCTTTTCTTCTGAGTGTGTTTGTGTGTTTCTGGAACATAAAGAGCGTGTCTCATACACCCTTCCAAAAAACCATATGCCTTCTTTTAGTCTAGTTCCAAAATTGCTCCAAGAACTTCAGTTTTCATGCTAGTATTATTTTTAAGTTGTATTTTGGAAAGGAAAACCTGAGAAAATGTTCCAGCACTGAAGGTTGTTACTTAACATTAAAAAAAAACTACAGTATTTGGCATAGAAATGTTAAGGTTATTTCTTTGAAAGCCAGGAGGCAAATCAAATCCCTGCTTTACTGTTACTAGTGGAGTATGATTTATAGAAAAGTACAAGATAAGCATGATTTTTAAGCTCCTCTTGTAATTCAGGGTCCTAATTCATGATCATAGAACAGGCAGGGGCAAAACTAAAGAGCCTACTTAACTGGGCAGGGGTCAGGGAATTGTTTTTTTGTGTTTTAATCTTTTTTACTGCAATGCTACATGAACTAATTATTTAAATACATTACGATGCCAAATTGAACAAAGAATGCATTAGTGTAAAACAAGTTTCTGGAATATGACTTCATTATGAATTTTCTAAAGATTTAGTTTACATGATCTACAGCACTCCTTAACCAACACCTCTAAGTGGGATAGGAAAATATGACATAAGGGAAGTGTTGCACAGCAATTTTCCATTTTTGTTTCCACAAATATTGGGAATTATTTATTTATTCATTTATTTGTTACACATGCTTCCTCTGAACTTAGCAGTCTTTCTTCCCTGCCTTCATTTCCAGGGTGTGTGTACCACTGGGTGTGTATATATAAATATGTATGCAGATTATGTACATATGAATAAAATCTACATAGATAGCTGATACATTATCACAGCTAGAAACTGTAATGTGCAAGGGGCTTAATCCTGCCTTTAACTGTTTACTTGTTTTTCTGTGGAAAATAGTTTGGAAAAGCATCACTTGTTTTTCGTGTTTCAATTTCATTGGGCCTTTTTGAGATTGTTTGTTTGGAGCTTTTTTGGGTTTGGGTTTTTTTAATGAAAGTAATTATCATTATAAAAATTTAGGCATTGTATTTTTTTCCTTTGGAGTGTGGTAAAGTATGTTTATTCTTCAACTACAAGTCAAATCTTTGAACAGGTCTGGTTTTCATTTTAGAAAGAAAAAGTATTGTGTGCTTCCCCTCCCCTTTCCCTCATCCCAGATTCCTAAGTCTGGATGAGCAATATGAATAACAGGATCAAATAAAAGTCATCCCCTGAGAGAAGTTATCTTAAAACCTGGAAATGAAAAGATGCCAGAAATACAAAAGAAAACTCACCAGCATACATGCCTAAGACAAAAGTGCAGTTCTACTTCTATTAGTAGTGTGCGTTGATATCAATGTTGGATATTAATGATATATATTAATAAAAAAATCAAGTCCAATAGTATTGCGAGTACAGATGAGAGAAATGTGGAAGTAATTCCTTTGATTTTCCCAAGTCTTTCAGGCTGCTTTGTGAGACTTCTAGTTACTCCAATATGCAATTCAAAACATTTTAAAGTTCACACAATTCCTGAGAAACAGAGTTTTCCTTTGTTACTTCAAGTGTACAAATAATTCACTGCTAATCCTATCTGGTTGCTAAGCATCCTTCCCCAGGAAAGGTAGACACCAAGAAAAAACAAGTGAGTTCACATAGCTTAGGCCAGAATTGGAATCGAAACATTTTATTAATTTATTAATGACATGCAATTAACCCACAGTGAACTATAGACTCAGAATCAATATTGATAATAAAACAGATAAATCATGTTACCAGACCCTTAGAGAGAATTAATAAACAGTTACATATCTCCCAGCCCTCATAAATCACCCCCAAAAGCATCTCCTCCCCCCCTCCCCAGCACACCTCAGGTCACAGATAGCTCCTCATTGTCACTGGCCAGTGGAAAATGCTCCCTGCCCTGATGTGAGCCCCTGCAGGTGTCCTCTTTCCAGCCATAGGCTGCTGCCTCACCTGGCAACGCTTCCTGTTGCTTCTATACCATTTTTCAGGTTGGATCCCTCTGTATTCCTATTTATTTTACTGTGTTCAGCAGAATTTCTCTTTTCCTGGTTAATTCTCTGGATAACCTGGCTAATACTGACCTTCCTTTTGTTACATGGTTACAAGCAGGACATTGAGGCACTGGAGCATAGGAGAGAGGGGCAATAAAGCTGGCAAAGAGTCTGGAACACAAATCTCCTGAGGAGCAGCTGCGAGAACTGGGATTGTCTAGCCTGTAGGCTCAGGGGAGACTTTATTGCTCTCCCTAACTGGCTGAAAGGTTGTAGAGAGGTAGTAGTTGGTCTTTTCTCCTAAGTAACAAGCGACAGAACAAGGGGAAATGCCTTCAAATTGCACCATTGGAGGTTTAAGTTGGATATTAGGAAAAAAGTCTTTACTGAAAGGATAATCAAACATCAGGAACAGGTCACCCAGGGAAGTGGTAGAGTTACCATCCATGGAAGTATTTGAAAGAGATGTGGTGCTTCGGGATCATGGTTTAGTAGTGGATTTGGCAGTGTGGACTCAATGGTCTGAGAGGTCTTTTCTACAGTACATTTGGAGCAGATTTCCTTGCTGATTCTGTGCATCAGACCCCACAGAGTCACAGTCCTGCCTTAGGAGTTGGGGCTACCTAGATCACCCCATGTGTGGATCATGTGAGCACCCCACAAAGATGTTTATGTTACAGCTGCAAATGGTAAAAACATTCCTCTGAGAAAAATCTTAGAATTTATTTCATACAGGCATAATTTTTGGTTGTTCAACTTGTGCGTTCTGTTCATTTTACCATGTATATCCATACTTTGAGATTAAAGTAATTCACTTGGGTGAAGACACGGTGGAGAGGTGGTTAAAAGAGGCACAGGATGCAGCTTGGAGGGATAGCAGTAGAAAAAAAAATCAGGTATTTTAAGATTTTACTGCTTAAATACAAGGTTGTTGTCCTTGAATTCCCAAAAGTCAAAGAGATATGTGGTCATTTCTGCAGGAAAACTGACCTGTCCTGTTTTAGATATTTTAAACATTTTGGTTGAGACAAAATGGATAGTCCTGTGTAAATGATTATTTCTGTCCATTGAAAGGAACTTAAATTGATTGTTGTGGACTTATATAACAGTTTTAGACTTCTTAAGTTAGACATGTAAGCATGCGGTCTTTACTGCTTATGAGTAGAGATCAAAGAAGAAATTACTTGAAATATCTGCATCAAAGCATATTTTCCTATTGAAATCCACAAAATATTTCCAGTAGAATACACAGTGGAATTCTATCTCTTTATATAAGATGATACAACGAAATAATAATAAAAATGAGCTTTCAACTGAAAGAAAGCTCCTCCACACCTCATTCTAGTTGTGGTGGATTTTGAAAATATCTCTATATACCTAAAGCAAAGTGAGCACTGATTTCAAGAGAGGGGGAGAGAGAGTATTTGTTTCACAGATGATCCAAGAGAGTTTTGATTTAGGGAAAGATTCTTCTCTAGAGTAAATTGGCCTCTACTTCTTTAACACTTGTTATTCTTTACCACTGTTTGCCCAATATGCTTGTAAAAATCTCTAATAATGGGTAATCCAGAACATTCCAGAGATTACTTTTTTTCAATATTTAGGTTTTCAATATTTTTAATGTTTAATATTTCAATTTTTATAATGTCTAATATAAATCACTTTAGCTAGTCTTATTCCCAAGTATCCCATATATAGAGATCAGCTTTTTCAAGCCTTCTTCTTGTGTGCAGCAATAGTTTGCATATTTGATGATTATTGCTACATTTTCCTTCTGCATATTCTTCTTAAGACTAAACAGCAACTGTTTTTCCTGTCTATTCTTATAATAACAATTTTCAGACTGTTGATCTTACATGTTATTCATCACTGGATTTCCTCCAGCTGGGCCACAGCTTTCTTGAAATACTTTTTCCGAAACAAATGTTGACTTCTTCAGTTAAAGGTGTTGCCTACATGCTTTTTAAACAGTCTTTCAACTGCTTCTAATGAGGAACAGTTGAACCATATTTAAAAGACATAGAACTGGGGTTTTTTTTCTGTTTGGTTGGTTGTTATTCATTTTCTGACAAAGGACCTCACAATATAAAGACTGTAGTGTCAGAAATCATTAAGACTGATGTTACACATCCTATAAAAAAAGCACATCAGCTCTTCTTATCACCATGTCTGCATGGCTCTTGAAACTTTGAGGACCTCTATACCACAATTTTTTTCAAAGCTTTCTGCCCATTGTAGCATCAGCTGATGGCAAAGGAAACTTATTTGTTGATTTATTTAATGAGGAAAAGGCCACAGCAAATAATTCTCATTTACCCCAGTGACCTGGCATTGTAGTCACTGAGATCAGGCCCTTGGTCAATGCCAGCTGTCCAACTTAATTTTCTACAGTCTATGGTTTCTCACATTTGTGCATCTGTAAGTTTTCCAGCAGCTTCTTTGTGCCAATGAAGAGGCGAGAAATTTCCAGATATTGTTGCTGCATGTACGCTCACTGTATTTTTTTTCCAACTCAGGTCAGAATTTAATATACCAGGACAAGTTAGACTCCAAATATCTGTGATGACTTTTAAACCAAGGATTAATGCTATTTAAATGGCTGTTCTTAATGACCTTGGACTCTTATAACATTTATTATGCTAAATATAGAATTGCCTTGGGATGTGATATTGCATATTTCAGAATCTATTTGCACAGATTGGAATGGAGCTTTGAATTGGTGATTATTGCATATATTATTGGGTAATAATATTTATTATTATAATATTTGAAAGCTGATTTGACAAGTGCCAATGGGGAACTTGTATTCTTGACTGACTGCCATACTTGTAGTTTCTACGACTACAGCAAAAATTTGAATGTAAAGTCTTATCTCTTTTCATTAGCTGAAACTGGAACTGAGAAAATAATGAAAATACAGCCATGCATGCATGTTCAAAATTGTAAAAAAAATTCTCTTCTTCTTCAGTCATAACTTTTTGCATTCCCTTCACTGTGTATTATCACACAAGGGTTTGCTAGCAGATTGTTCTCTCAGAGAGTTCATTTAAATTAAATATATTCATAGACATTTGTAAACACAATTATTCGAACCAAAACAGAAAAGTTGAGCTGATTCACTTCTGGAACAAAATACCTTACGTGCTTCATGGATTCAATCAAAAATAACCAATGACATTCAAAATTCTAGCATTGATTATTCTCAATTATTTCTTTCTAAACAATTTTAAAATAAGAGGTCTGTGAAATTAATGTGTGAATAGCAATTCAACTAGTAAAAAAAATCTAAGAAAATTATAAAGAGTAAGTAATATACAAGATAGATATATAGAAAGAATAATTTATATGGAAAGGTTATGAAATACAGAACTCAGAAAACACCATTTGAAATTAAGAATAGATTTCAGAGTTGGAAAAGGAATGGATGGAATTGATTTATGAAGCATGGAACAATATAAATTTGTTTAGAATGTGGAATCAGTTACATTATTGAGGTCTAGTGTGTTTATTACTTTAACCCATCATGCTCTGCTTCAGTGCTCAGAGTGACAACACATTAAATAAATATTCCCATTCTGTTGTTTCACTAAGGAAATTTGTATACTGCAAATATATTTCTGATGCTAGAAGAATAAAATATTTACTTGCAAATACAGTACATATAATGCCACTTTGAAGCAAAATTTTCTTATTGGGTACAGGTGTATTAGATTTTTGATCTGGGTAACATTTTTCTCTAGGACAACTACTATCTGGCAGCAATCAATGATTATTTTGCTGTAGTCACTGTTACACGTGAGATCTCTGTCAGATCTCTATAGACTCAGGATGCAGAACACAGCAAGAGATCCCTTTTATTTTATTCTGCTTAATGATATGACTTACTTACTTAAAAATAAGTGTTTAAAACTCCAAGCATTCTGGGAAGTCATTGTGACAGGTGTTCATTAATCCCCACAGCAGATTAGAGCTGGTGGATGTAAGTAACTGGTGGACTGAACTGGAACTGTTTGCAAAAAAACCCAAAATAGACTATGTCCTATGGTGCTTGTATCCCCAATTGTGTGTTCTGTTTGTGCTGTATATTAAGTTCTGTACCTTTAAAATGGTTCTGGGAGCAAAGGGGGAGAAAGAAGCAGCACAGTTTGTTTTGAGAAAACTGCCTGACTCCCACACGGTCTGGCTCCGGCGTTCGTCTGAGGCACGGACAGCGGTGGGACAGAGATCTCCTGTGCTTTTAGTCAGTTTTAGCTAGCTGAGGCAGAGAAGCTCCCTGGACTGGTTTTTTCCCTTTTTCTTAGAACTGTTTAAATCTGCTCTGGACTGACAAACCCAGAGGAGCAGCGAGGGCTGGCACCTGCGGCTCACCGGGCCTGGAGCTGCGGAGGGAGTGGAGCTGGTGAGAGACTGAGTGAGCTGAGCTGCACCCACGGCAAGGACTGTCTCTGTTTGCCATCTCTCTGCAGAGCGGCCAGAGGTTTTATTGTTTCATGTTATTCATTCTTTGTGCTTGTGTGCATCTTGTTTGATAAATAAATAGTTTTTTCCACTTTTCTCCGAGGAAGTTTTTTTTCCCAGACGGGCTGAGGGGAGCAGTCGTTTGGGTTTGCTTTTCCAGAGGAACCCCTTTGGAGGTTTCCTCCCAATTTTGCCCTAAACCAGGACAGACTAAAAACAGTAAAGAACTCCAGGACTTTTGGTGTAACTTGTAAAAGTAAGTAATATTTAGGGATATTTGCTATATTGAGATGTCTTGAACTTGCACTTCGTAATAAATAGAATTATTTAAGTATTTATCTTCTGATTTTCCTTCAAAATGAAACATGTTTTAGTTTTTTACCCTTTCCTGTGCCCATGAATTACAAAGGACTAGATTAAAAGTTGACTTTAAAATGTAAATTGGCAGATATAGTGTTATACAAATCAGTGAGTATCTCATGTTTTGAGATAAAATTATGAAAAATGGTATGGTCAGAACTGGAGAAGAAACTTAATATTCACCCTCAGTGAAGGAGTTAAGTTTGGCAACTTGTTAACAGCTCTTCAGTTTACCAACATCAGGATAGACATTCACACAGCAAAACTGCAAGGCTGTATGTGAACTTGCTTTGCTAAACTTTCAGGCCAGTAGAAAAATGTGTTGCATAAGTTGTGGTTCATACAGGCAAACTTGTATGGTTTTGTAAGGGGATTTGCTTCATGTTGAAAGGTAAAAGTATTTGAGATGATGCCTCTCATACCCTCAGTTTCCACACACTTTTCTCTGAATGCTGTGTGTCTGTTTCTGAACAGACTTGAAACAGAAATATATTGTCCAAGCTTTAACCAATCTATATTATCTCTGGTTTTGAGTCCAAACTATTATAATCCGCTAATTTAGAAAGAACATAGGGATTTACTTCCTTTCCTACCCGACACTCTTTTGAGGAGATAACTTTAGTTGATTCTCCATCCCAGACGTTTTTCTGGGAGAGGAGAGGAAAAGGGATAAAGATCAAATAGGAGAAGGTCACTGATTCCCCAGATTCAAATTTACAGGAACTTTTGAGATTCTTTAAAAATAGATATTAGTTTCTGAGAGGCACAGATCCCAAGACTGGATAGTATCCTACCCTATCCAGGAAAGTAACTACCAACCAAGATAGATATAATGGAATTATTACACTAAAGAACAACAGTTTTTTATACAGCTGCTGTGAAGGAGGGACTGGAGATTAGTGCTGCAGTGTCGGTATCACTAACAGACTGTGTCATTATGTTATTTAAGAAATTAGGTGACACCATGCAGCTTCGTGTGGTTTCAAATCTTAAAACCAATTACTGGTTGGTAAAAGAATATAATCCCAGACATGACACTTAATAATGTATGAGTTTTTCACTAAACTGAAGTATCCTGATACTAATGAATTGTCCTATGTGAAACAGGCTTCATGTTATTCAAAACATGGCTAATTCAGACTTATTGACCTGACACAATTAGTAGTTAAAGTGTTAGAAAAAAATTCCAGATTGCTCTGAGTCTAACATTTGTAGCTCGGAATGTCTCAATTTTTTAAAATTAATTATTTGTGAGTCCCTTTTTCTTCTTTCATTTAGAAACACTAGAATATACAGGTAGTAAATTGTCTATACTTCAAATATTTTTAATCATTCATTAATATTAAATTGCATTAATGAATAATTGCAATAGGTATACATGTATATAATAAATATTGTTACAATATAAAATATATAATACTACAGCATTATGGGAGCAATAAGACTCCTGGAGAGGAAGTGTAGACAGATATTGAATATACATCCCACACTAAAATATTAAGCTGAGTCTGAGACTATCATTCTCTTAACAGCTATTTATAGACAGTTATTTGTAACATTACCCTTCAAAAGTTATTTTGTAATTTCAAAACTTCATCAGGAGTTGTGGCAAAATAACTGAAGCTGAAGTAGTTATGGGAGAACTAGCACTGCTAGAAAAGGAAGTATGATGAATCAAAGGAGTGACAGCCGCAGCTCAAGGCAAACCACAATTAGGGTTCCTAAACAAGGAATTTAATTAAAAAATTGTCTTAATTTGCAACCTAAAAAATCCCTAAGTGTTCAGGGAGGGATTTTTTATCATTTTCTGAAATTTGACCTCTGGGTTTTGTCAATTTATCTACATTATATTAAGTTAATTCTACATGCCTATATTTTTTGCTGCCTATGATAACCTTCCTAAAGAGGCTGGTGGAGATCCTGGAATGGACGTGTTATGTGGAGTGGCTGAGGTCGCTTGGTCTGTTCAGTCTGGAGGAGACTGAGGAGAGACCTCATTGTGGTCCTCAGCATCCTCACAATAGAAAGCAGAGGGGCAGGTACTGATCTCTTCACTCTCATGCCCAGTGACAAGACTCAAGGAAATGGCATGAGGTTGTGTCAGGGGAGGTTTAGGTTGGATATCAGGAAAAAGTTCTTTACCCAGAGGATAGCTGACACTGGGACAAGCTGCCCAGAAAATGGTCACAGCACCAAGCTTGACAGAGTTCAAGAAGTGCTTGGACAATACCCTCAGACATATGATGTGATTCTTGGGCAACCTTGTGGATGCATGGCCAGGACTCAATGATCCTGATGAGTCCCATCCAACTCGTAATACTCTATGATTCTGTGATTCTACGATTCTACAAAGATTTTGTCAATAGACCAGTAATCACTGAACTGAGAGTCTGGAAGCAAAGGCAAAAACGTTTGAAATAGAAAAAGAAATTTTAAGGAATAATTAGTTGAGTAAGGTACCCCTCTGTTGAATTTAAAATTAAAATGCAAATTACCTGAGACTAATATTGGGCCATAATGAATAGGACACTATTGACTGAAAAGTATTCACTATTCATTATTGAAGATACAGCATGACCAAAGAAGCACTGTTTGTTCTGAGTAAAGCAATATCTCAGCTGATCAGTAAACATTGAGACCTGTCTCATATTTCTGTTTCTTAGTGCAACATATTTTATTCTGTGAGGTATATTTTGCTCACTACTATGAGCAGAAAATGGTGTGTAAAACTGTCTTTATAGCCAGAGTGGTCTTTCACACTGTTTGGCTTTCAGCCTCTCAAAACAGAGAAACTAGAGGATAGCTCTGTAAAATAAATTCCAAGCTACATTATGAAATTATCAATTAAAAATTGTCTCAAGTAACTTAAAAATATTTTTAAAGAAAAGGCAAATAGATATACGATATATGTTCAATATATGAGCTCATTAAGCCTAAAAACTAAATATGAAAATACATTATAATTGTGGACAAAATGGAATTAATTTATACATTAACCTGCTATATTTAAATGTTTGGACCTGAGAAGCAGTTTTCTTTATATGTCCTGTGTTATATCTATGTATTTGAGCAAGGCTAATTTTTTTTTCTCTTTTCAGTCCTATTTTTTGCCACTGCACTTTGCTGAACTTGCATAACATTACACACAATCAATACTGTCAAAAACTGAAGACACCTTGTTTTTCTGAAGCAGTATTAGAAGACTATAGGTAATTCTGTTTGGAGTCTGACACTGTGACTAAAAATACTCTTATGGAGGTTTTTACTTTTCCTGGGAACACTTCCATTCTTCAACCAAAACTGAATATCTTCAGTATCTCAAATGTTATCCATCTTAAAAGGTGTATTCTTTAACTAAATTGTAACAAATCTTAGGGCAACTTAAAATTTCTGAGTATGATAATAGATTGCATAAGATTCTATTAGTGATTTACAAAGACAAGTATTACGTTTTCTTCTGGTAAAATTTTCTTTACAGTTAATGGATAGTAATTTATAGTTAAGATAACAGTACTAACTCTTTGATAACAGTACTAACTAATTGAAGGTAGATATAGTTTTATGGACCATATTTTAAAATAATGTTAAATGTTGATGTGTTAAAATTTAACAATTTTATGTAATGATGACCACTTTAGAAAGAGTATTAAGAAATTGTAATATCCCCAAATATTTAGGCTTTCATGTTGTGGTCCAAAATTTTGCATTTGTCTGTAATGGATGAACAGGTGTAACAGTTTTGCTCTTCCCCATTTTTGTATGCAGGTCTTGACTAAGCCTGCCAAGAGCTTTCTTGCTCTGTTTTCTGAGTGGTTGTGTTCATCCTAACTTTCAAAAAGATGAAAGAAATTTATCTGTTTCTCTGATCACAACATGAATTTCTAAAAGTGATATGAGTCTTCTATAGAGCTGCAAAAGGTGAAAAAACTTTCAGAATATATACATTGCAATTTTCTGAAACTTGATCTCCTAATAGTTGGGATATAACATTCTTTGATACTTTCGCTGACAGTATGAAAAGAATGGTGAACGCTAGCAGAGACTTTCTAGACTTCTAAAAAACTAAATCATGCTGAATAAATCAGTCAGAACACAAATTGACTCCATTTTCATTTTGACCGCATCCTTCTTTTTTTATCTGATATTCATGGTTATTCATATGAGTCATCCTGTCAGTTTTTTTATCTCACTCTTAGCTGGACGTAAGCATCACCAGGATAAAAAAATAATGTTTGAAGACCCTAGATGAATCTTGTTTGTTCACTTTGAAAATGTTATTCATTAGAACATGGATCTTTTAATCTTTAAACTTTGGACACAGATATTTTTGTTGTGATCGGCAGGATAAAAATGCTGTTTGATCAGCAGCTTGCTTTCTCTGGAAATCCCTTCAAAACTAACTGACTAATCAGTCTTCTATTCTTGCCAACTTTTCTCTGTTTCCACTCCTTCTATAAGTATTTCTATTAATAAAAATAGCAACAGTAATTATAACAATGTGAAGCAAACAAAAAAACACAACCTAGCACGCACTTATTTCCTGCAGGCATTAATTTGCCAAGGACATCTAAGCAATCAGAGAGTATTTCAAGGCAACTTTAGAAAATATCTGTGTTTTACCAACATTTAGAACTGTTAGTCTGCTGATGTAAGATTCTGTGGTTTGACTGTGAATTGACTTTGCAGCTTAACTTCTGGGATGAATCAGGGAAGCCAAGTAACTGACTGTAGTCACAAGTTACTGCCTCAGATTTTACCCTTGTTCACATCAGTTTTACAGCAATATATTCCTGCCCCACTGAAGATATGATATATCCTCTCTGATATCATTGTTGCTGAGGGGATCATCCTACTACCTTTAGCACAGGTACAGGGTTACAGTCACATGACAATAAGTTCAAATTGTGTTCAGTATTTTTATTTAAAATGAATAATCTGATAATGCATTGAAAGATACAAACAGATACAAAATAAAAATTAGAGAAAAACTTCTAGATCTTAATATTCAGCCAGGTAAGGCATTAATTGTAATAGTACTGAGCATAATTCCAGAAAAGACATCCTTCTTATTCTTCTCCAACAACACTTCCCTCCCCTTCCCCCCCAAAAAATACAATTAATCTAATGTGAAAGTCATGGAAGAGGCAAGAAACCTTTTTTTTCTCCAGAACAGAGAGCTTAAGTATGTATTAATTTATATTGCAGAGGTTTATCTAGGGGACAGATACATAAAATCTAAGTAACAAGTTAACATGAGTGATGTTTCACCTCCAGACAATCGAAGGATAGATGATGCTGCATGCAACTGTAGTAACCCTTCATCATTCTCCTTCCCAAGCATGTAAATATGTCTTACACACAGCAAAAAGAGTAATTGAAGATAACAGAGGATGAGCTGGGAAATAGAGAACATCAGGCACAGGATGATATCACAGGGGTACATCAAATCATGCTGAAGAGGTTAAAGTAAAATGTTTAATTCCTAATGAAAAACAATGCTAAGCTGTCTGACAGAGCAGTTCATATGAGACGCATGTCAAAGCTTCTCTCCACCAGACATCATCCTTCACAGCCTATACCTGCACCAAATCAGTCAAGCATTCTGTAGACATTGTCACAGCTAATTGAAACTTTTTGCCATGTAATTTGTATCTGAAGCACTATCTGTGATTATGGATTTTTTTTTTTCAATAGGCTCTACCTGTATGCATTATTTCCTCTTGAGTAAGGTTATCTAGATTTAGTAGCCTATTTTTCCTATGACCACATTTTTTTCTCTTCCTTTAATATAATTAACATTATTCTTGGCTCCACTTTTTAACTCATAACATACTGTTATATATCCCTCAAAGAATGCTAAAATGTGCCAAATACATAAACAAGGAATATGGATTAAATTATATTTTCATTTTTGTCGACTTAATTTAGTCTCCTTTAATCCTTCTATCAATAAGTCCCACAGTATTTCTTTTTCACCCATTCCAATAACATTTAAACCATAACCCTGATTGACCTTTAAGGGTGAGTGGGAAGAGGGAGAAATGCCAAAATACAGTAGTGTAGGATGCAAGCTGAAGAATATATTTCAAGCTTTATCTTTTCAGATCATGCTTTCCCCAAATCAAATGGGACCAAAAAGATTGGACTCTGTCTTTATTTACAACTGCTTGAATCAGTTCTGAGGGTAATAGTACTAAATAATGAATTTTTTATGTCTTTCATCAAATTTCATGCACAGACAGTGTTTGAATTGCCCTACTGCATCTATGGTTTCATGGACCATACTTCATGAATAATTTCACTGTATTCATCCAAACTTACTTTCATTAGTTTAGTAACTATTTTCTGCCCTCGTATCATGCCCTGAAGCACACTACTAATGACTTTCCTGAACCTTGACTTCACACCACTCATCATCACCCTTCGAACTCAGGAGTTTGCCCAGTTTTAAATTTGTGTTAATGTCCACTTATCTGGTGCATACGTAGTCAACTTGTATATAAAGATAAGACAGTGTTGAAAAATTTACAAAAGCCGATATAGGAGCAGTCACTGGTATCCCCTGGCTACTCAGCAGGCCAAACATCTCATTGTTGAAGGCTCTCAGGCTTGTAAAGCATGTTTTTTTCTCCATAAATCCATGTTGACCATCTCCTTTGTTGGCTGCTTCCCGCAACAAGGAAGAATGGGAAACCAAATAAAAGCGACCTGGGCAGAGTACTTGTGGAGTAACTCTCCTCCTTGGGCACTTTCTTGTTTTGAAGCATGGATTATTTTAAAATGTCTTAAGGGAAATGTTTTGAACTCTTTTTGCCATAAATGAAGGATAATTTCTGTCAGATATTCTGAAATTATCTGTAATAATTCATAGTGAGCAGTTTTCTGCAGAAACATGCAATTAGTTCTATTTTCCCTATTTTAATTATGTGACTTATACAGACAACTCATGAGTACTTCTACACTATCCAGACATACAGCAAAAAGTATTCCCATGGCAATATGAGATGGGTCTGCTTCTTTTTATCCTTTTTTCCCAAACCACACATGCTGGCTTTCTCTTAGAAGAACCTTTTGTGAGTTAGGAGTGATCTGCTGCAGATATGGCCCTTGGGCTGTTCACAGTTCAGTTTGTGAAGTTTCTCCAGTTGTTTTTAAGACTCCATGTGCTATCTATTACACTTCCGGAAAACCTTAATTCCTACAGCAAACATAAAATAATAATTTAAATGAAGAGCAGGCTACCATGCTGTTGGAATTACAAAGACACTGATACTTGAAAATGAATGAGGGTAAACAGCTGCTGAAGACCGGCTCCTTTAAAGCAGTCCATTGTAAAACATTCAGTGGTCATATTGTGCTACTTGAATGAGGTTCAATAAAGGTGTGCTCTGAAAAAAAAAACCAAAAAACCAACAAAACAAAACAAAACAAAACAAAAAAACCCAAACAAAACAACAACAACAAAAAAAAAACCCCACAAACAAACAAACAAACAAAACCCAAAGTGTAGTGAGAGATTGCCCCCTCAAAACTATTAGAAGCTGAGACCATGAAATTTAGTATTGTTGGTGTCCAGGATTTCAACTTTGAATGTGAATTGTTGTAGGCTAAAGGTCTCAATGATGTGAAATAGAACTTATCTCATGCTTACATAAAATAAAACAGTAAGCTAAAACCAAATTAACACACCATGCACCATAGCCAAACAGATTAATCAAAAACCAATGTAGAAATAACCATTTTTTAACCTAGTTCCTGGAAGTCTGAAGATTTCAAGAAAGAACAGAATTTTAGGAATATTAAGGATTCCTATTTATTTCCTTCAGAGAACACTTAAAGAAAATTGAAAATTCAAAACAAGTATATAGAGACATTGATGATTCTCTTTTGAACCATACTCCTGGGCTGTCACGTGGCTGCATTAAAAAGTCCACCTTGAGTGGCAAATTATCTGGGTATTATTAACTGAGGAGAGACCTCGTTGTCTTCATCATCCTCACTATGGGAAGTGGAGGAGCAGGTACTGATCTCTTCACTCTCATGACTCGTGACAGGATGTGAGGAAGTGGAATGAAGTTGTGTCAGGGTAGGTTTAGATTGGATACCAGGAAAAAGTTTTTCATCCAGAGGGTGGTTGGACACTGGAACAGGCTCTCCAGGGAAGTGGTCACAGCACCAAGCCTGACAGAGTTCAAGAAGCATTTGGACAATGCTCTCAGGCAGAGGGTGTGACTCTGGGGGTGTCTTGCATAGGGCCAGATGATTGTGATGGGTCCCTTCCAAATCAATATATTCTATAAATCTGATTCTTTGGTATATGAAAAACAGGTTGACTGTTCTCTTACATGAAGCACTGAGAGCCATACAAAATGTTACTGTCAAATGCCTTAAGGAATATTGCTTTCAAGTCATTTAACCAGAATTCTGTATTATGCCTAGTGTTCCTATGTTTATGGGTACACAATTGCCAGATGAAATGTAGGAACATATGCCATGCAGCACATGGATAATTAAGTCTAGTACATCTGGAACTGGTGACCTCTACTGGGCATGGTCAAGTGATCTGTCTGCACACATGAAGGCAAGCTATGCATGCACGGTGGTCATTTGTCTGGAAATTCAGAAAAAAAGAAAGAAAGAAAAAAAAAAAAAAAGGCTGAAATCCCTTTTTTCAAGCCTGAAGAAAATTACAGTTAAGCTAAGGAAACCAAGATATATGGCCACCATGATTTCCTTGTCCTTGAAAATATGGTCACAACTTTTCTTTCTGTATCGGAGACAGTAGTTATTAATCACTGATGGAATGGGATCTGTTTTAGGAGAAATGAGGCTACAGTTCAAAGGTTTTGTGCCACTTTGATAGCAGATGTGTTTAAGAATACAGCCTCAGTCATTTGCAGGAAGATGTTTCTTCACTGTTCTCATTTCCTTTGTTCCTGTTTTGAGCTCATTTCTATTGTTCATCTTTTGGAGATTTTAAATTACTGTGATGATGCTGAAATGAGTTACTAGAGGGTTAAACTTTGAAAAGTTAGTGTGTCTGGCTAGTTTTGACATTAATATACAATGAATGAGTTAAAATGTACCAAGTTTCAGCAGCTGTCCTTGGTGCTCTGGGTGGGTTCTCCCAAGAATATTTTCTCTTCATAGGAGGTGTCATTAAATAATCTGAAGTGCAGTAGAGAATGTAGAATTCTTCTTTCTCTTTCTTTGCAGAACACAGATTTGACCAAACACAGCCCTGAGTAACTTAATCTGATCAGACCTTCTTTGACCAAGGGTTTGCACTAGATGATTTCAAGCTTGCTTCTAGCTTGGGTTACTCCACAATTCTGTGATCTACAAAATGCACTGACTTAGGAAGTGTAATAAAATTGAGGGTTATCTCTGCTTTGGGAAAACCAGCAAATGCTGGTGATATGAGTGCAATCATTCTAAGATTTTCCGTCTTTCCAAAGGAAAAATAAAATTTTCAGAATGAAGTGTGTAGAAAATTTGTACTCAAATGTTCAAGTGACAAAATACATTTGTAACAGGAAATTTAGTAAATATCAGGAAACCTTAAACTGGGGAATTGTAAATTGCAGGCAAAATTCAATCCAGAGCACTATGCAAAAAGAAATTATGTGTACAGTTTTCCTGGAACTAGGGGAGTGTAGTTTATTTTTAGTTATAAACTTTGCAATATAACTGGGTCATGTTACTTTACTCTGGGCTATCTTACTACCTACAGCTGAAGCAATTACTGATCATGAGTGATGATTTTATAATCTGGTTTTTAAATACCCATTTTCTAAATGCATAAATATTTTTATCAAGTAAAAGAAAAAGGAAATTTTAACTGAAAGGACCATGTTATTAAGGTAAGATTAAATTTAAAGTTGTTTTCTCAGTAAACATGTAAAATATATCTGACATGCATCTGACTGATTTTTGCAGAGTTGGCTTTTGAAAAATCATTTTCCATTATTGAAATTTGATGTATTTATGCCAAAATATGTTTTTGCAGCAATTCAAAATGAAGACCCAAAAATGTATCTTTTTTTTTCTATTTTAAAACAAAAATATTATTTCATATACATGAATACTAATTTAGTTTGAAAATCTATTCAAAACCAGTTATGAAAATAAATGGGGAGACAACGTTTCTTGTAAGTTATTCCAGGTGGTGATAAAGTCATTAAAACTAGCCCTAATATTGATTTCAGCCAAGCAGTCAGAAAGGTATCATGTAATCATATTTGACCTGCAAACGTAGAGATGTAGAGAAAGTTCAATAACAGAGCGCAGAAGAAGTGCAGGAGGAAACATCATGCTTGCCTGGGCAGGAGCCCAGTGTCTGGCTGAGCCAACTTTTTGACATAGAGTTTCAGGCTCAGATCCATAGGTATGTAAATATATAATTGTTTAACTTTATCTGGTAATGTCGCATGGCCCAACTCTATGTGCTTGAGTTTCTGCTGTTTCATGTGCCACAGCATCACTATGCCAGGCACATTTTACAAAATGGATTGCCTCTCTTTTTCTGTTTGTTTGTCAGTATAACTTCTGAACATTACCAACCATTACCAGCTTCTGTTTGTCTGTCAGTATAACATTTATTATTATAAAAGACCAAGTATATTCATACTTGGTTGGTAATGTTTAGGTAGGTAATTGTGCAGTATCTGAGTGTAATTAAGAATTAATTTAAAATTCTGTAGCTTTCACCTCTATTTTTGATATCTTCTGAAGGAAAATAAAACCATTATAATGAGACCATATCAGACTGCTTCCAAATGTAGATTAGTGATCCATAATGTAGTTCACCCAGAAATGCAGAGGTAACTGAAAGTTACTTAGTTATGCTTAAGTTCATCACCCAAACATTTCTGTGGAATCAATAAAGATAAATGGGCCTCCAAGAAGAGTGATTCTCTTCATTATAAAATAGGAGCACTGAAAAGCCTGAATCTTCTGCAGAAAATCTTTAGTACCTACAAGCTGGACCACTGGAAAAGTATACCGGTTAAAATAACCAGACAGAATTTACCTGGACTAAGGATAGTTCTACACACCTCCTTTTTGTTATGCTTTCCACCTGATCATGCACCCCTTGTCATATTTCTTTATAAAGTATTGGACAAGACTGACCATTGTACTGACACAGTGTGGCTATCCTTACATTCAGTGCATTTATTACCTCACAGATGTAGAACAATTTAGGAACAGAAGCCTATCATTCACGTACATGTGGCGGCAAACTTCATCCAAAAGAACTCAATGCATACACACAGTTTTGTCAACTGTTCTGGAAAAGGCAAATAATAAGCATAACTCCACATCTAAAGCATTATATTTTGTCTAAATGGCATGAGATGAAGATGTTCTGTCTGGAGACAATTACAAAGAGCACTGAAGTAATTACATCCATCTTTTCGATCAACTTTTTTTTTCTGCTTTTCATTATATAATTTGTGTGTGTAAATTTAATCATCTTGGTGGCTGATGAATTAAAAATAAATAAATAGGGATGTGTTCTGTGGTTTATACACAACTTGTCAAGCTGAAAGGTTGGAAACATATTTCCTCTTTCATTCAAAGGAAAGCAGCTGATACAGGATACATTTCTTTATTTTCATGTGACAGTATATTTCTCCTTAGCTGTGGGTGGTGAGTTGCACTGTGGTGTAGATCTGCCTTATACAGGAAATAAATATGTGAGATAATTGTACAAAGGAGGAAAAATTACAGGCAGAGGAAGTGAGGAAGAAAAAAGTTTTTCTAACATCTGTTCATTGCATTACAAAGGATCAAATTCAGTGATGTGCCAGACCCCTAAAGTTATGAAACTTTCAAAATATTCCTTTTATGATTTCTTAATCTCTGCTTCTCTTAAACTTCAAGGCTGCTGTCTGCTTATATTTTTAGATAATTTTTTCATCCTTAAATTAGAAAAATATATTTCCCAAATCTCAATTCTTATATTTTAAAATAGGTAGTTCTAACAGCTGGTGCTTTTAGAAATGTGATAAATATCAAATGTGTTTATAATGAACATGTAGGACATGACAGAAGAAAAAAATTAATTCATATGCAGGTTATTTGTATTTATTTTCTGAAATTATGTCGGCAAATAAGCACCCTGTCAGACATGCTCATGGAAATAAAAAGTAAAGAAGTCAAGAAACTATAAAAGGTATAGATGTTTCCCCAGTGATGAAGTATAAAAAAATGACACTGATGCTTAATTACATTTAGCATTAAAAAAGTTAACAAACTCTGGACAACTGAAAAAAGCCTGATACATAAAACTCATTCTTGGATTTAAGTGCATGCAGTCTGGGAACATATCAATCCAGCTGTTTTTTGGTTGTTGTTTTCATTAAGAAATGAAATCACCAAAACTCAGAGACCAATCACTTACTTTAAAGAACATCACTGATTCTTTTCTGTATGCTAAACAGAAATATCCTGCTTGGCTTCAAGAGCAAAGCACCAAAAGAAATAACATTAAATTATTGCAGGAGAAGGATCACACTTTTCTATTGAAAAATGCACCCCTTACATATCACCTGGTGACAGATTCAGGCTTCACTAGGAATCAGACCAGAAGTCAGATCTTTCACTTGCTCATTCTCATTGCAGTGACCCATGGATATTTCAAACAGAAAAAGAAAACAGCTTGGATAGAATTTTTAAAAACAAGTTCACAACAATGGAACAAAAATCATTTCCCTGATGGTATGGAACGTTTACTCTGACTTCCTTTTCAGAGTGTTTTATGAGTTCTTTTCAAGACTTATCCTAAAAATCTTTCATTTTTATGATCTTATACAAGCTTGTTAGGTAAATATCTGGTCTGCTGAAAATTTGAATTTTCTTAACTGCAGCTAAAAACATTTAGGCTGACATTTGTCTGTTTCATTTAGAGTGTAGAAATAGTTAATATGCTGTTTTTAAAGACAGTGCCAGTTTCTGCATTTTAAAAAGTAAGAGAAAAAATTAACCCATGAAGTACTAAAGTAGAAAAAGCCCAAACCAAACTATTAAGTGCTTTATACTTTAATTTTGCTGATGGAAGAGTTTTCATACATAATCCCCATGATGGTAGCTAGTGCTATTAGAAAATGTAATTAGCTATTAACAACTACATTTGCAAAGAAATTTTTACCCAAATAGAGGTATTTGCAAACACTTTATGTGAACTATCAATTTCTTGCATGAAATCTTATTATTTTGTGGAGTGTTTATTTGGAAAAAAAAAAAAAAAGATGGATTACGGGAGATGAAATATAATGCATCAAAAGATACCTTAATGGAGAAATACCCATATTTGTCTAGAAAGTCACTGGTTTTGTTTATTATAAAAAATGAATCCTTTATGGTCAAAGCAGAGACAGATGAGCAAAGTGCATTCATGGAAACCATTGCTGTACTCAATACAGTGCTGCTGTTACTTATTTGTCTTCTGTTTCATACTTCAAGAGATGCATTTTCTTCATTACTTCCATTTGCTGTTGCAGGAAAAATGTGCCTGAACTTGGAATCTTTTTTTTCTCAGGCTAATAAAATCCACTTGCACCTAAACATATGATTAATAAATATGAATTCTGAAAAAAAAATAAACTGTACAAAGCATCTCATTATTCAATAAAAACCTGGATTCTAGATACCAAAGAAGAATACAAACATTCAGAAATGCCAAAATCTAACTTTTAAATGTACTTTTATTTACTTTCTGAAGGACAACACTGAATGCCTTGTAGCCACTGAGAACTATTAAACTTTATGACAAATTCTTAAATACATTTTCAAAGAAACAACAAGACTAATAAGAACTAGCCTCATTATAATTGATATGAATACTTACAGAGCTTTTCTGTTTGGTTAATGGTTTGTGATTTGTGTTTCTGTGAATTTTTTTTGCCACAGGACAAACTCTGATAGTGAAAAACACGAAGTGGCAACACAACCAGGTTGGTTCAATGAAATGAAGTTTGAAGTCTGCTATTAAATGCAAAGAAAAACAAATGAGGTCTCTAAGCTGGTAAAAAAAGAAAAACCTATAGAAACAATATATACTCATTAAATAAAAGGTGAGGAAAATATCTTCTAAAAGCATTCTGTCTTTAATAATCTGCAAGTATATTAAAATTTTTACAGGTTTGGATTTATTATAATGCCAACATTTTTCCCTTTTCATTGTAATTTCTGTGTCTGACCTTAGAGAAATAGCAGCCATCTTTTTTACAGCATATTTAATCTATGCTTTGATATCACTGCTTACTTGATTATGTCTTGCCTCTAACCTTTCTACAGAGAAAAACCAGGCGACTATCTAGCCATGTGTAAGTGGTATGACAATCTGTGAAATAAGAAAATATAATCCTAATGACACTGTGTCTTGGGATTAATATAAACTGAGTGTCATAAACTGAAATTCACTATCCAAATTAGTGTAGGATAAATTTCACCTCTGTTTCTTTTCTGCTGTCAGGAAAACCTCAACTAATGTAATATGTCAATAAAAGGTAACATCCCTTAATCAATCTGGACAATGACATGTGAGAATGGAGTTGAATTTCTGTCCCATTCACTCTTCCTACCTGCTTGCAGCCTTTTCTCCTCTTCTAATTTTAATATAGCTACATGGAAAGTTCTGTTAATGATACGATGCTGAAACTGATGTGTCATTTCTGTGGCATAGTATAGTCCAACGCTGAGAGTTATGTCTAGGTATAAATCTGCTCTAAAAATTGATTAAGAATAAAGTATATATTTATATTTGACAGATCTGCTTGTGCATAGCTGTTTGCTTAAAATTATCTCTATTAATTTAAATAGGTTTTTTCCTGTCCCTCATTTGTCCCTCACAAGATCAAGACAGGTATAAAAAGGGAACATCATCATGTTTGTACATTGTCAGAAGAGCTCTTAATTTCTAATTACATAGCCACATATTATCCTGCCCTGCCATAACTCACTGAAATTACTGAGATGTCACCCAAGATATAATTTGGTTTGCATTAAATTGTTCTTGTTGTTGAGGATGAAAAAGTCTGAAATAAGATTAGGTAGACTGACTATCAGTTACAGATGTAACCCATTGGATTTCACTCAGAGAAGCACATCAAATAATGGGCACTCTACAGCAGTACTTCTAATACCAATGATTTGCACTACTTAATCCTTTCATGCTTTGGATTATTTTGTTTCTAATTAGTTGTTTTCCTGTTACACTTCAACATTATAGTAAGAAAATCAGATTAATTAAAAGTCTGAATAACTCTAGAAAAATGTTTTTGTCCTTTTTTTTTTTTTCCCTAGAAATGACACTTCTTTCCATAAACTGTGCTCTGGAAGGCAATAGTAATTTTTTTAAAAATATTCGGGTAATAGTAATAGTAACATTTAAACAAGCAACAAAATCAAAAGAATTTTATTACAATAATAGGAAAGCAACAGAAACTCTTTGGATTTCAAAAGGGCTTTCCCTTTTGACTTCCTGTTTTACACAGAAAAGACTCAAAAATAATGTAGGTTGGCCCAGTCTAGAATACTAGAGAAGTGATCAAATTTGTGTGAATTTGGACCAACCCCAGAATTAGTGAAGTAACTGGGAAGAGTTGCTGGTCAGTGATTGCCTGAAGCCCTACCTATATTGTTGACCTTCATTTTAAATAGAACAAAAAAAAAATCTTGATTATCCATTAAAATTATTAATGTTTATGCTATTAAAAACCATCTGCTGTACAGGTTATTTCTTCCATGCAACTAGTTCAGCAGCATATGATAATCTATTATCTGATACCACTTGCACTTTCATAATTAAAACTGTGTTATCAAAAATCCAGAAAAATTGCAAGACGTGCAAATACCAGAATTGAGTTTCTAATAAAGGTGTTTAAATGGTACATTCTTTTACTATTCATACACCTTTGTTAGAAATGTGCATCTTTGGAATAATGTGTATTTTATGCTATAAATAAATAAAAACTTAGCCTGAATTTATTATCAATGAATGGTCTTGTTAACTTAAATCTTATTTAAGATTATTGTCAATTTCTCTCATACATACTTGAATCAATCCTGCTAACCTACCATATATTATCTGAAATCTGGATATTATGAAGCATCTGAGCCTCTGGATGTTTTTATAAACTCATATGGGAAAACCCATTACATTTTCTTCATCAGTGACATATGGAACAAATTAAAATGAAACATTTTTATATTGTTTTACTTAGTGTAAATTGAAAACCTAGATCATATCTCAATCAAAATGTTTTTGCTCTCCTAGAACTGGCAGACTTCTTCAATGTATTTGAGATTCTCCAGCTATAATATGTCTTTTTAAACTTTTGAACGTTTATGCCTATGAAAGAGATTTCATAAAATGTAACAGTCATGAAAGCTGACAAACCTGGGAATGGCCACAGGCAAATTTGGAATCACTAACTATTGTGTCACTTTGCAGTGATGCAGTCATAAAATAATACTATGTCGGGATATGCTGATTTGATCTACATTTCATCTGGAAATTGCAGTAAACCTGTAATGCACACTCAAAGAGAGAACAGCGAGACAGAAGGAGAGAAAACCTCAATGTTGACTTAGCTCCTCTCTACTATGGGCAAAACACATAGAAGATTAATCCATTTTTATAAACCAAAAGTATTCCTGAACATCATGTACAGCATTTAATCAGATGAACTGCTCCTTTGATAAATCTGCAAGTGACTATGGAAAAAAAGCTTCAGTTAACCCACAGGTCTCAGTGAACAGAAATCCCTTGGAGAGAGTTTTTGGGATGATATTTTTGCCAAACATAGTCTGTGTTTAACCTTTGTAAATGTCTATATATGGTCTGTAAGCATTTTTTGCAACTACTGTGTTGCAAAATCAATCTAGCAGTCTAATCCAGAACAGGTGTCCTATGAATGCCTTTGCAAGATTAACATAGAGAGCATAGCCTTATGGACGATTTCAGTAACTATGATTAGCATTAAGAGGCAAATCCCCTTCCATATTCTTGGTGTGAAAGGATCCCATTTCAGCACGTGTGCTGCTCCTCCACACAAGAAAGGGAGCAGGATGTGGGGTCAGGCTGAAGTGGCAAGGCTAAGCTGCAGACAGAAGAATCAAGGTGCTGCAGTGCAGGACGTAGCAGTCAGCAGAAAAATATCATCAACTTCATAAATTCTCCATTCAACATATCCCAATAACTAGTAATCAAGAAATGTCATAGACATTGCATAGACTCTAAATGAGCTGTTTTGATGTCCTGTTCTTGACAAATTTATTTCATTTTCTGAAAAATTAATACTAAAATGATCCAAAACAGGCTCATGGTGAAAATTTGAAGAGATAAAATATCACCACATGAAAAATTTCTTAATACAGACAAGCAGATAAAACACTTTCCAGATTTAAAAATCCTACAGATTTTAATCAATCAGATGGAAAAAGTTTTCAAAGACCCAAAATTATTAACATGATGAAATAGTAAGTTACAGTAAATATTACTCATGCTTTTAAAATGAACTATAACAAAATTCTGACTTTTCAAGGAGGTTTTATTATGAATATTTTGATTTGTAAAAAGGTGTTTTGTTGATAGCATTTTTGCTCTCATGTGTTCCCTGTAGATTTAACCTAAATGTTTAATACAATTAAACTTAATTCAGCAGAAAACAGACATTTCCCAAATGCTCATCTCTGGCTGTGGCCACATTCTGTTCTCATGGGAGCTAAACAGTGCATAAACCCCACAGACCCCCATTCCAATGCCAGCTGCAGTTCTTTAGCTTTGCTTTTGTTAGTATTAATGCCTAATAGTATATAAATGCCTCTGCATTAAACAATAGTCTTTTTTACATACAATTTTAAATTAAAATAATTTATAAAAGGGATAAAGAGAGTTTAAAAATATTATCATATTGTCATAATTTCTTAAACTGCAATCAGAAATAATTTCTTATTATCTGGTTGATCCAGCTGGATCCCACAGTACCAGACCATTTCCAATTACTTAGGATAGAAATGAATACATCCCAACAATAGAAGTTGGGCCAAATCTTCATTTATGCTTTTAGTAACCATTAGTGGATTGCTTTCAAAGGAAGATCTCCCTGAATCCAATGAGCTCCATGGAATCCTATGACAAGGAGTTCAATAGCTTTGTTGCAGCAGCAGAGGATAGCTTTTGGGGTTTGTTTTGAACCCGAGTCCTAGATCTTTAGTTGATGTTCCCCTGTTCTTCTGATGCAAAAGACACAAGAAATGAAAAAGAGGTCTCTCAGCATCCCCAAGCCCCATGCATTTGTGAATCTCTTTTATAATATTTCTTAACTGTCTCTTCTGAAGAATAAGAACTCCTAATTTAATTAATTATTCCTCCTATGGAAGTTCAACACTTCCGATGTTGCTTGGAACCACATCCTGGTATTTATTTTGACATTAAGTCAACACAGAATATATAGATGTATCATGGATTTATATGGTAGAATGGTCCTGTGATGTTTCAAGTTCTCTATTTCCTTACAATCTGTAACCTTTGGTTTGCCTTTTTGACCACCTTTCAGTGCTAAGCTGATGTTTTGTGGCAAGTGTTAGCCATCTGCCCAACATTTTGCATGTAATATAATTATTATCTGATCTCCCACCTCTTGCCAAGTGCATCACTTGACACTCATCACCACCCAGTTGAACTGGACTTTTTATTTCCCAGGTGCTCAGTTTTTAAAATCTTTTTGCAATTCTGTATGCAATCCCACCTTGAAACTTACTGTCACCAACAGACCTTGTAAGCTTACTAAGTAAGTAACTTCTCCACTTTTCCAGGTCATTTGCAGACATATTCAACAGCACAGGTAGAGCACCAGCTCAGATAGGATCTAGCTGAAAGTCTAAAATAAAAACCCAAACAAACAAACAAAACCAAAAACAAACAAAAAATTATAGAAAAAAATTGAGTATGACATGATTTCTTTATTTCTTAATAAATTCTATCACTGGCTACAGCATTTTCTTAAACTAGGGAGAGAATATGGCTCAGACAGGCAGTAGCTTTAAAAGGAGGGTTAAATAAAATTTAAAATCTGTTTGAAGTTCAGAGACAGCTGATGTGATACTCAGCTTACTTGGCTACCATGGAAACCCCATGATTTATTACTAAGCTATGACTGTTAAAACCACCTGTGGGGAGAAAAAAACCCAAACAATAAAATAACCCCATAGCTTTATAGAAGCTTATTCCACTGTTTATTTACAATTAGTGTAGGTATAATCAAGAATAATTTTGTCTTATTTCCATAAAATATGATTTATAATCATACCTGGGAATGATTATTTTTAGTCATTTCCTTATAACACAATAAAAATTTTATTCTGTCTTGGAATATTTCATGAGCAGATTTTATAACAAATTAAGCTGTTGGTCTGAGATTGGATGGGAAATATTAAGGCCTGTGTATTTAATCATGCCAAAAGGATTATTTTCAGGTATTTATTTCCAGTTTATGTGTAGCAGATATGTGTAGCAGAATAGAATAAAGAAAGCAAAGTAGTGAAAACAGAAGTCATTGTCACAAGCAAAACAGATTAATTATTGAAGGGACAGAAAAACTCCTTCAAATCAGCTCTCGTTTCCCCACCATAGATTAGAGATATTTTGATGAGCTTTTGTGTATTATGATAATGTTCTCTCCAAATTTTCATTCCAGAAATGAGTCTATGGCATGCAAGGTGGATGACCAGCAGTTTGAGAACGGGTATAGTAAGAACCATCTTCTAGCTAGGGTGTAGAATCCTTAGGGGAAAATGGAAGGTGCAGGGAATTCTTTAAGACCCAATTCACTGCAGTGCTTAGTGTGAACTCCACCAGGGGCAATTAAACACAATGACTCAATCCATGCACATCAGCCCATGGGTGATTCTTCATTAACGATTCATGTCCTTAATGAGCTGTCAGCTCAGACATGTCAGCCCATGTGGAATCCTTATTTTTTCTTCTGACTGCTCTTCACTAGGCAAAAGCAAAAGAATGATGAAATGGAGCAAATTGTGCATGACTGTCTTTCTAGACATATTTCTGTAATGGAGATTAGCCAGAAAGGTGTTTTAAAGTTTGCTGAACTGGTATTCAACCTTTGACAGGAGCAGCTAATAAGGCAATGACCTCAAAAGAGATGTGTGCACCAGCAATGTCAGAGCACTTTTTTCAGGTAGGTAAGAGTTTTCATCTTACCAGGAATTTCTGGGGTGGTAGATACCTGAAATTAAGCTTGTCATTAGGGTCTGTGCAAGTCTGTGCAAGCACTTGATGAAAGGTTCTCCTGTTGCTGGTAAGTAGCAATGCTGCTACTACATGTTTCACCAGCAGGTTGGTATCTTTTTATTTTATTAAAGAGAGTGGCATTGCTACTTAGGCCAGAAGTATGGGAAAGCAAAAAATTCATCTCAGATTTGTTGAGAGATGTGAAGGCAGCTGAATCCAGAACTGCTGGTCCAAAAATGTGGTCCACTTTCTGGACACTTGGAAAAGGCTTTAGTGAACCAGAGGATGAAGTCATGATTCCTCTTTTATTGGAGAAACACTTGGAGTAGAATTTTCTCCAGTAAGCAACACATCTGCTAGGACGCTGTGATTGCTGAGGAATGTAGGAAAAAAAAAAAAGCTATCCTCTGCTTGCTTCTCTTGAGTCTCTTCACCCACTTCAACCCGCAGTACTTCCGCCTCATTCTATTTTTTTAAGCCAAATGCTCTAGGAACAATAGTGAGCAGTTTAGAGTGGATTTCAGACAGATTTAAGACCCAAGCTGCTTGCTGGGTTAGATTAAAGAATCAAGGAGCATTTCAGGAGCTGGTAATTGACTTTAGAAGAGGATTTAGTAAGACAGCAAAAGAGAGTGCTGTGACTGTCACCAAAACCCTGTGATTTGAAGTACAAGTGGCATAGAGCTTGTCCCACCTGAACAGCAAGTACAACCCAGCACCTCAGACTGCTTAAATGTGACATTAATTGTTAGATAGGAGTTCTTCATCACATTGGATTATTACGGAAGAATTCTTCAGCCACAAAGCAAAACTATGCTTCAGTGGAGGAAATGGGTGCAAAAATCACAGGACCTTCTCAGCCAGGGACCTCACAAGCTAATTTGTTTCAATTGCAGTGCCTTCTGCGTACTCTGTGCCAATTTTTACTAGCTGAATTTTCCTGTGGATGAGGCAATGGGCTCCACAGTGGTACTTTCAGAAGTTTTGGAGAAGCTCCCATTCTCTGGCTGGGGAGACAGGAAGTTTCTAGGACACTTGTTATTATTTCATAGTTCTAATTCTGGGATTTGACTGTATTTAAATATTCAGAGAAAAAGCTTATGGAGAGAAAATTAGGATGAGCATAAAAATTTGCTTTATGTGGATTCTTCCTCACCCGTCAGTCTGGAGCTGCTTTGGTGGATCTGTTTCTCAGCTGGGTGCAGCAGGAGACCTTATTCTGATTTCTGAATGGGCTTGCTCAGGGAGATAGCAAAGAAAATATATCTCTATATACACTATAATTTACAATGTGATCTCCCCTTCCTCTTCCCCTCCCCCTCCCCCTCTTGCTCCTTGTTCTCCTCCTTATCCACATCTTCCTCCACACAGTCACATTCCGTGGTCAGCATTTGGGCAATGAATTTTGTCAGTGGTGATTGCACATGATAACATTTAGCTACAAGGAGGTCAGAACTGATAAGGAAGGGTAAGACTGAGGTTAGTAAGATCTAAGAAATGCAAGACAGGTCAGCCACCCTGAAGAGGGAAAACTAAAATTTCCTTCCCCTTTCTCTGAAGGTCCTTCCTCAAAGGAAGTACTCTGAGAATATGAAAAGGATAGAGAAAACAGAAGAAAACTTTTCCCATGATGACTGATCCGTGCCACAAGAAAGAGTGTGAGGTTGCAACTATGATCCATGGAGACTTTGGGACCTTACAGCATCTGGGTTACGATGTATGTGTTAGCAGAAAGAGCTGGATAATGGCAATGGCACCTGAGGTTGTGATGTACTGTATGCTAGTGTGAGGTTCAGAGACTTTTGAATGCAGAGAGGTAATACAAGTGGAGCATGGGGGGGAGTGGGAATCACAGTATTTTTTTCATATGCTTTTTTCTTATTTAGGTAATGAAGAACAAGCAAATGAAGGTCAGGATATTATAAGGAGCAAATTTTTAGTTATTATAATTTATCAGGGATGAATAAATGAGTGGCAGAAAAAGAAAGTAACTGTCCAATTTATTTAACTTTTAAGAAGACTTTGATAAGGTCAGGCTAGAAGCTACCCTAAGATGCAAAAGATCTTTTGCTCTCCAGATTTTAAATTGATCTGTTTTTAATATTGTAAGGGATTTAGAAGACTATATTGTTGTCTATTTCTGACTTTAAATAAGACTAAGATTTAGGTGATGACATTGTTTAATGTAGTAGTGAGAGGTTTTATGGGTTTCCCTTTTGTCAGTTGGGACTAAAAATACAGAACCAGACTGTCCCCAGTGGTGCCCACTGACAGGAAAAGTGGAAATGGGCACAAACTGAAAGCTCAATTTGAAAATCTTTAAACATCAGAAGACAGCTTTATTTTTTTGAGGGTGGTTGAACACTGCAACATCTTGTTGAGCTGTTGCGGTTTTAGACCAAAAGAGAGTGTGAAAACCAATGCTGACACACTAGCAGTGTGTTTTGGTTTGAAAGACAGGTATCTGCTAAGGGGGGTCAAGGCCTCCCTAGGAATGGAGAATTAAAATCCCCTCCGTCCAAATTGTTATAATTTAGAAAATTACAGGGGCTTTCAGGCAGAGGTATGGGGCTAGGAATAACAGCTCTTTACTAGTATGTATAACAAGGCAAACAAACAACAACAACTCTGCATTTATAGTAAACAGAACCAGGAACCTCGAGGGGCATTGTTTCACAAAGCCCAGGGCAGTCTGATCTCCTAGGACACTGAGAGCACCAAGCTGGAATGGTGGAACATCCCAGGCTGGTGGCTGGAATGGCAGGATGTCCCTGACAGGCAGGGGTGGGATGTCCCAGCAGGGCAGGGCAGTGTGGGGCTACAGCGTAGCAAAAAGAGCAATGCTGAAAAAGCCATGAGGGCTGGCCCAGCTCCAGCAGGGCAGGAGGAGGAGCTCAGAATTCACAGCTCCCGCAGCCCTGTCTTTTACCTGCCTGTTATCTCCCCATCCTGACTTTCGGCCACCTCTTTGTTTTGGTCAAGCACCCATAAGCTTGTAGTAGTTAGTCTCCAGGCAATTTATGGGAAAAATTCTCTATGTAAAAAGGAACAAATCTAACCCCCAACACAGTGTAATCAGCTGGGTCTATCTTATGCTCAACGCTACACCATAGAAGATGTGGCATCTCAGTCTTTGGAGATCCTCAAAATTCAACCGGTCATAGTCTTGAGCAACCTGTGCTAGCTCGCCCTTCTTTGAGCAGGAGTTAAGTTACACAGTTTCCAGACACCCTTTCCAACCTTAATGATGCTGTGATTTTGCAAAAGTTTTCACTAGATTGGAAAAAATTAATTAGTTTTATTAATATAAAGAAGTATAATGTTTTGTCTAAGAATGTCATTCTTTCAGAGAAATATGATCATCTGATAGCCTTGCCTGTTCTCTTCTCTAATGGTTGTTCAGTTTGTAGTCACGTACAGAAACAATAATGTGATCATTCTGTCTTCAGGACTGTGGTAATTGATAATTCATGTTTTTCATAATGTTGTTATGGTGGTGGATGGTAGTTTATTTTTTTGTGATGCGTGTAAGTCAAAAGAATTAAACTGTACTCTTGAGAATGCCAGAAAGCCTCCCCAGCATGAAGGAGAGCTTGGAAAATTTTGCAAGGACTTTTTTCCTGCCTCCGGAGAGGGGAACAATGAAATTACAATTCCAATGGAGGGTGGAGAAGAACCTGGAGGAAGGAAGCAGAGAAATTACAATCCCAATAGAAGGTGCAGAACACCCTGGCCAAGGATGCTCCACACCTGATAAGGACTAATGGCTCTGAGATGATACCTTATCTGGGACATTAGGAGGTGTTCAGGAATCTTCCAAACCCAGGAAACCCATTCAGAAGCTGAACCCTGCTTTAGAAATTTCATCAACGAGATGGCAAGGGACAAAAGAACTTATAGAAATCTTGGACTTATGTAAGCCCAGCCAGAAAAGTATAAAACAGCTGGCTTGGGCTCAGGTTGGTGTGAAACCAGGGGGAGTGTAACGGGCGGTAGAGGTTATGCTTGTGGTTTCACCCAGTGCACACTGTTTCCTTGTCTCGTTGACTTTGTCAATTTTATTTGTCCAGAATTCTCGTTGGCAAATAAATTGTTTTCTATGGAATTGGCTCTTTAAATTTATAACAGGACCAATATGAATATAAGATGTGTATCACATACTAACAACTAAGAGGCAACTGGTTTGGTTAATGGCTAAAGACACATTGATTTTTGTTGTATTGATATAAATCTTGGGTAATCAGTAGTACAGCTGGTTGCAGGAAATGAATTGCTAATCTCCATACCTAGAATAATTTGAGTCTAACTAGTGCAAGATATAACCACACTGTATTGGGCATCATTATTTATCAAAGGAACATTGTTGTGGTGAGTGAGGCAACCAGAATGACCATAAACGGAGTAGGATTGAGTGGACACAGGATTTCCTCTAGACAGTAGGAAACAATATATAAGAGCATAGCAGAGTATGGCATAAGTATCTGTGACTACATGGGGGTAAATCCAGGTTCTGTCAGGTCCAGGATATGTCCTCAGGAACACACGCAACAGTGATGGTGAGGACTGGCTTCTACCAAGGTGCCTGGTAGCTCCCGAGCAGTCTTCATTCTGTCCAAATGACAAGCCATGTGGCAGACAGGCAGGAGGAGACTAAGGAGTTTTTCATGCTTTTCATTTCTCCAAAGCAATTTTCTAGGATGAGAGATGAAGGTTGTTAATAGAATGGCATGCCTGCTTCTCATGTCCATATTTTAAAACACTTAAGACAAATTGACAAGAGGAGAAAAAGACATTGAAGATTGATTTGATAAGTGGAAAAAACACATTATAATAAAAGATTAATGAAGTTCAGTACATCATTTTGTTTAATCAAACAGATGTTCTAGAGATGTAGCATAGATTCCCTGATTTTTTTCTTCTTTTTTTTTTCACAGTTTGTAGTTCAGTTTTTTCATGAATCTAGTAGAAAAAAGGTAAGTAATACAAGGAGCTTGAAAATACAGCTCAAAAGACTGGGACACTAGGACATCTAACTACTCTGCTAGTCAAGATAGTATGCTAGTAAGCCATAAAGTCTCTGCCTTCTGTATATGAGGGAGAAATATTCATTCTGGGAGTATAATTTTTTTCATTATAATATATGCTTATGACAAAATGAGGAAGAGAATCCCAGGTTAAAACTCAACCTTGAATTGATAGATTGCTAAATCTGGGAGATAAAATGGCCCTTGTCAACTTGAAAGTTATACATTAAGGGTGGTATCAAGAGACTCAGTAATTTCTAGATAAGTTCTATGACCTGTATTAAACAGTAAGTTGTACTTGTTCATCCTTTTAATGAATGTCTGATCGCTAATATTTTAAAAAACATATGTGTTCTCCAGAGGCACATCCCAATAGTAGATTCTTGAAGCTAATGATCAAGAAAATTTTTGAAAGACAGAGCAAAGTTTTAAGAATATTTTTTTTCTTTCCAGTTTTGATGGAGCTTTCATTGGATTGCTGTTTATCTAAATGTCATTCAGTTATGTCATTCTTGTATGTCACATGTGAATACCCATATTTTCAGACAAAAAAATCATGAGTGAATAAATTTGAATTGTTATAACTATTGGTTGCTCTCTTCTTGTTTTAGAAGCAAAAAACTTGGTCCTTCTTTGCTACAAGCATACAGATGTTTGATCAAGATGAAGCAACAATATTCTCTGCCACAAAAATGTATTCAAGTTTCCTTGAATTCTTCTTGCATGTGATGCACTGTCTGGAAGGGTTTCTTACTGGCCAGTTGAGGAAGTGTTATGACTGGCAGTGAGTTGAAAGCGATGGGAAGGAACTTCAGTGTCCATTAATATTATAGAAGACAAGAAAGATTCATAGATGGAATTTCATCAGTAGTCTATGAGTAGATTAAATTGTGCCTGTCAATGGTCACTTCCAATCCAAACCATTCTAGGATTCTGGGATTCTAGGATTCTATAATGCAATATCATTTACAATATTGGAAAACAAGAGCTTTTGACAAATCATTGACTTAATTATCTCAATAAATAAATTTGTGACAGTACCTTTTCTTCTTATTATTTTTGTTATTGTTACTGTTAGTATTTATTGGAAGAAACGCCAACGAACACATTGGGCTCATATGAAATGTTGACTTCAATATATAAAAAATAAAAATCTTCAAAATACCTTTTAGTAACTTTATTGGTGTTCCAGCGCTCAGCAAGGGGCCAGACTTGTTTATGGCATCTTCCTTTGGGCAATCTGCAGGGGTTGTGATTGTCTCTCTAGGACCTGTCCTGGTCCTGTTTCCTATGATGGGAAGTACAAGAGATCTTGTCACAAGACAAGAGTTTTTTACAGTCCTAAGGAAGGCCACCCAAGGATATTATGCTTTCTTCATATTGTTCTAGACATTTTAATCCAGAGGGAGAAAGTCGGGTGTGAGTCTGCAAAAAATTATTTAGAAGCTTTAGTTATGAATACAGTATAAAACGGTTTTATTGTTAGGTTTAGCAGAGTTTGCACAACTTTAGAAAGGCCTTTTGTTTTAGAACGTATCTTTCTCGTAGTTTGATAGTAGTTTCTGGGGCAGCTACAGCCTCTGCCTGGAGACTTCTTCATTGGTTCTTTCTTGTTTTATCCCTTCTGTCATGCATAATTTTCCCCTTGTCCATCATGGAATCCTTATCTTTAAGGTCCAAGAGTTTCAGCCACTAGCTTAGCTAGACTCCCCTCAGACCACCCCCAAACCTGTGTTGGATTTGTTAGAATTTAAGTGACTTAGTTCGGCATGTTGTATTTGGATTGTTTTATTGGTTTGTGTGATTTGTACCCACCCCAGAATGTGTAGTACAAAACCGCCCTGCAGCCGAGGCTTGGGGTCTCTCTCCGGAGGCTCCAGCCTGAGGCTGGGGGTTCCCCTGACCCCCTCCCCCCTAAATAAAGCCTCTGTTTCCTGAAAGCCTCGAGAGAGTCCCCTCTTTTTCGTCCCAGCCATAGCAGTGTGAGCCAACTGCCTGAGCCAAGACCCCACAAAACTGTACTGCTGGAGCGTGTCAGAGCAGCCGGGGGCCCAGGCTGACCACCGAGCTGGGCCGGAACCAAGTACCCACCTCAGCAGTCGGGATTCTAATCAGGGGGTCAAACTTACAGTTAATCTTTTATGTCCTAGGGCAAGAAAATTCACAAGTCTTGTATCTTCTAGAACATGTCAGAAGAAGAAAAAGTATCTTCTTTAAAATAAAGGCAATAATGCTTAAATGCTCTTCAAGCATGCAGAATAATACCAAGCAGAAGAAAACTCTGAGGTAACTTTCAGGCAGTGGAAGCAATCGTGGCAGCGACTTTCAGCTCAAGATGTGCTGTATCAAACAGATTACCCCTTGACCTTCAGCTCCTTCTTCCACTTTAATATATAAATTTTTCTTTCCCAGCCAAAAAAAAAAAAAAATCAATTCTACCACTAAAAAATGTTTTCAGTTAAGTCAGAATTCCCCATAGTGCCTCAAAAGAATTTTTTTTCTCTACCCTCTCATTAAAGACAGCACAAAGCCAAAGCTGATGTTTAATTTTATATATATAAAATTTTGCCTACAGGTCCACTTCTAGCTTTACTATCCCACCCTGGAAAGTAAAAGAGAATTAAAACATATTTTCAGGCCATAAAAATAAGCACAGGCCATCAAGAAAAAGAAAATTATTATAAAACCTCTGTAACAGTCTGAATGCTTTGCATAACCTCCACTTAAAAAGTCTGTTATTATGTTCTACTCAAATATGACAAATACCCTATGATAATAAGTAATGGGCATGCTATCATTAAATTAAACTGTACAAATGAAAAGGGCTATTTTATTCAAATAATGAAAAGCCAGAGAACAAAGTAGGAATTTCAGCATGGGTATGGAACAATGCTGAAAGTACAATCTACACTGGTAAATGCCAATCTGACCTAAATTGCCTTTAATAGAATGCACTGGAGAATCATTTCAATTAGGTGCTAATAATGAAAAGTCTTTTTTTTTTTTTTTAATATTAATGACTTTTTATGTGTGATTGCATTGGAAAATTCAGAGAACAGTTATTCTAAGTTCTGTATTCTTTGTTAAGGCAGACACCTGGCTTAGTAGGAGAGAACGAGAGAAGGAGTGAAGAATGTAATTTGGCAAAGTATAGCCAGGAACACACAGGACACTGTGTAGGTATTTCAAAATTTGAGTACTTGCCTCATCAGTCTGTGGCCCACTTTCTTCTGCAAAATTTTTACAAGATGAAGGCTCTAATATTAAAAATACATACATATTATGTATGTATATATATATGGATGTTTAACACAAACATAATTTTCTGGTACTCTCATTTTTTTAAATTATTTGTACTTCCATTAAATTGAATTTATGTTTTAATGTACTGAATTTTAATTGTATTACAATTAAATTCTATCATTAATCAACATGAACTACCACAGGAACTGTGTCAAAGGGTCATGGTGAAATACAATGGTGTTCAAAATATTTTCAAACATTTTAAAAGTGGTGTGTTTGGACTGGTAAAACTAATAATATACTAACAGAATTATAGAATCACCCAGGTTGTAAAAAACCTCCAAGATCATCAAGTCGAACTTCTGACCAAACACCACCACATCAGCTTAATCATAGCATGACATGCAGTCTTTTTTGAACAGCTTCAGGGGTCCTGACTCTACCACCTCCCTGGGCAACCCATTCCAATCTTTAAACATTGTTTCAGTAGAGAACCTTTTGCTGATGTCCAGCTGAGCCTCCCCTGGTGCAGCTTGAGTCAGGTTCCTCTTGTCCTGCCAGTGGTTGCCTGGGAAAAGAGGCCAACCCCCACCTGGCTACAGCCTTCTCTCAAGTAGCTGTAGGGAGCAATAAGGTCTCCCTTGAGCCTCCTTTTCTCCCAGCTCCCTCAGCCACTCCTCACAGGACTTGCACTCCAGACCCTTCTCCAGGACTGTTGCCTTCTCTAACTCTCTCAGCACCTCAATGTCCCTCTTGTCCTTCTATTCCACAGCTGGACACAGGATTTTGAGGTGTGGCCTCACCAGTGCCAAGTACAGAATGACAATCACTGTTCTAGTCCTACTGGCTACACTATTTTGATGCAAAAATATATTTTGAAATAAATAATCCATGTGTAACAAAATTTATGTGACATTTACCTCTCCTAAAATGTTAGACTGCTCCCTAACTAAGATATATTTATTTAAATAATTAAGATTTTTATTCCCTATTTCTTTTGCTTTGGAGTGTAAAAAAGTTTGCTTTTTTTGTGTTGCTTAATTAAAGATAAAACAATCACATGTAGGGAATAAGTATGACTCCTTTTACAGCTTTGCAGATTTTGCTGCATTAAGCATTTTTGTGGAACTTCTGCAGATTTTAAGAACAAATGATGCATGAAGCCAGAGCAAATTGGGCCCTAAGTGGGTGGGTGGGTGAAATAGAGGATTTAAAGGATTAACATTTATTGGAGTAGCTTATATAAAAGATTTTTACTGTACAATAATGCAAATCAAGAAGATAAAAAAGCAAGTACCTGGTCATTTTTGAAGTGGAATGTAATATTAAAAAAAGAAAAAGGTAGAAGCTCTATCATGAGGCTAAAATTTAAAAAAAAAAAACAAAAAAACCATAAAAACAACCTTCTACTTATCATCTACTAAAAAGTATGAAGAAGGCACGGGTAATCTGGAGAACAGCAAAAGTCTGGAAGAGCTTTCATTTCCAGCACTGCCCTCAATGGGCACAGAACTGCAGGACTCTGGTAGATTTATTGAACCCATCCAGCCACACAGAAAATATCATCAGGAGCTCCTAGTGCCTAAGACAGATATAAATTCCATATAGTAGTTTGAAGAGAAATCCCTGATACAAAATAAATTTACTTTTGAATTCTGCAGAAAATGTTATTTCTAGTGGTACCAAATCTGATCCTGGTCAGTCCTGCTTTGCAGGTATGTGGGTAATTAGTAAAGAAAGAATAAAAGATCTTTATGTTAGAAAAATGTGTACATTTCTAGATAACCTAGCATCTTTGTTTTGTAGGCTGCTCTCCACAATGTGACAGAGGATTCTACTCTGTCGTATATTAGACATAAGGAAATCTTAGTAATAAAAGATTAACAACAACAAAAAAACACATATAAATCCTCTTTCTCTCTTGTTTGGTGTCTCCTTAGGTGAACTTGAAGACAACTTCACAGTACTTGGCTAACTGCAAAAAAACCCCAAAGGAACCATAAAATGAAAAAAAATCAAACCACAAGCAAACAGTGGATATAAATCATGTCTGGATGCATTTCTATCTCTTATATACATTCATTGTGCATCTTTCTTCTAGAAATATATTAAAATATTCCTTAATTGAAGTTACTAGTTGAAAAAGTGACAAAAAATTTGAAATTTTTTTTGTTTAAAGAGAGGACTAGAAAGGCACATGAAGGATATTCAAAACAATGAATACAATTAGTAAGTCAATCTGAGGAAAAGAGATCACGTGGCTTCTGTTTTTTAATCAGCCTAAGCAATTCCTCTTACATTGGAATTAGTTAAACAAATGATAAAACTAGGTATGTTGTCACTTTTAACCTTCATTCTAAATTATTAATTGCCTTATATAATGCCTTTAGAAATGTCATAATTATTCCTGTAAGGTTTATGTAGGTGCATAAAGTGGCAATCCCCGCACTAGGCATTGGTTAAACAAAAGAGGCATGGAGAAGTGTGCTAAAGAGGCACGAAAAAGTAGGCTAAATTCATGCAGAATTCCTTGTTGGGGGCACACACCTTACTTTCACAAGGAAAGCTTGCACCATGTAATCTTTCTGACTCTTTGTTCACTCCTAAAGGAAAAGCTACAGGCATGAACACATGTTTTCAAGGAAAATACTTAAATCAACTATATAAGTACATGTAAATATTTGAAAGCTACGAATTGTTTTAAGTTTATGTGGGTTTTTTATGCTGTGACAAAGGGGCCATATATGAGAATGAATTTTTGAAAGAAATATTTAAAATCAGTGCCATGAAAATCTTGTCAGTGAGAATATGTCTTGGATGGTTTCTCAAGAAAAGCACTTGAAGTGAATGTGATTGAAATTTTAGTCATCACTTTGACTACTATTCAACATCTTAAAATTTTGTACAAATGGAATATTAAAGAAAAAGAGATCAAAAAAGATGATGGATGACTGGAACAAAGAACCCAAATTTCTGGGGATGAAAAAAGCTATTCAATTACTTTATGTCTTTTCTTAGCAACCTGTATAGATCTTCCTTCATTAAATGCATAAACCGTGTATTTATATCGGAAGATATAGCTGAAATGCTAAAGTAAAGCCACATAAGATATATTGCACTAAGAAGCAGATACCTAAGAAATGTCACACCAAACAAAACAAAACAAATCCTCCCATGGGTTTTATTTTGTTTCTTTTTTTTAATTAGAACTGCAGTCCACGTTTTCACCATTATTACAAACACTGATAAACAACCTTCTCATAACTTCTAATCTTTAGATGTTACTATGAGACTCTTTGCTGCAAACCTGGACTCATTCCCTTAGGCCCATACTGAGGATTGAACATAAAACACTGACAATTGCACAGAACCAGTGGGAAATTTATGCTGCATTTGGTTACTCATACCAGTTGAGTTGAAGTGACTGGCAGCATTCAGGGCATGAGTATTTTGTTAAGATACTTTTCCATGTTTCACGTGGTCTATAGAGGTGCTTTCTAAGCTGGCTAGAGGTTGAACTCTATCGTGCTGATTAGACAGGGGAAAGAAAATTGAAGAGGCCGTGACTGGAATAATAAGGGATCCTGCAGAAGTGAGAAGTGTGTATTAAAGCCAAAGCAATTTCTTGGTGTGAGAAGGAAAAAAAAAAAAAAAAAGCAAATCTCCAACTTAATGTTGAAAAGGTAGACATAATAGCACTATGTCCAAATGAATGAATCAATTACAATGCAAATATAGACAATACTTTGCTTGATTTCCAAACATTGTGAATCCAAACAGACTACTCAAAAGTCACCATTTTGAAGCTAAATTGGAAAAAAAATGGGCAGCCTATGGAAGAGAAAGAAAAAAAACCCCAGCAATGGTAGAAAATGAGTAGAAAATAATTAAAAATTAAGAAATAACTTTCTTTTTCTCCATGTTTATTAAAAGCTATAATATCAGGGTGAAGTTTTTTGAGATCAGTATCAGCTGCCATGTTCACCTAAATTTTAATACATTTAGTGATGGTTCAGTAAAAGATAGATGTTCAATATTGTACCAAAAGTAAAATGAAAAAATTATAACTAAGACGAAATTATAGAGAAAAAAAATCAATTATTTTACACCTTAAGAAGAAGTAACACAGAGTGAGTAAGGCCTAATTTCAGAGGGTTTGAACCTTGTTTGCTTGGTTGTTTCAGTACCTTTGAAATTCCTGTGCCACAAAGAGTTTTGCAAATAGCTGCAAAACAAGGTTTGCCTTTTAAAAAATCATATTTTGGACAGAGTATTCTCTATTATATTTCAGAAGAGGTAGGTTTTTTATATATATTTTAGAAGAAAATTATATATTTGTTTGTTTGTTTGTTTTTTGAGTTGTATTACCACTTACCCTGAAGTCTGGAAATAGCTTCTGCAAATAGATTCCACCTACATCTGAGGACTTTCCCACATTGATATTGTCTTGAAAGGTTATTTATATAAAGGAATAAAAAATTGGCACAGAAGAACTAATTTAGTGTCTTTATTTTTCAGAAAGCAAAAATTCCAAGGATAATTTTGTTGCTGGATGAGTTCTGCTGGATTATACTGCACTTGCTATGTACTTAATCTTTTGCTGATGTTGTTGCTGATTTTTTACTTCTAATTTTTCTGGGTTTTTTTCTAGTTTATACTGAACTGAATTCCTTAAGGATGGGGCTTGCCTTTCTTACTGTCTTTCTCACTGTCTTTCTCTTTCCTCTATCTGCTCTCTGTCAAAACTAGTCAACCAGTGTCTTCATGGCGTAGTTCTGTTCACACTCACAATGAACCTGTCATTAATATATTGTTCTACCCTCTTATTGCCCACTACTGCTGAATCTGCTTTGTGCACTTGGACTTCGAGAAACAGTTCTACATTGGAGAACTAATTTATTTACTTTTTATTGTTATGCTTTTTATTTTTATGCCTTTTCTTAGGTTATTTTTGATTTAGGGCACTTTCTTTTTCATTCTTAATTTCTGAGCAAATCTTTTAGCATATTCTCTTTTTTGGTTTTTTTTTTTCCAATTTTTTTCTGGTACCAACCAGATATAAGGCACTAAATTGTTTTGTTTGCATTCCATTTGTTTTGCAGCTGACTTACACATTTCTAGTGGACAGATATGCTTGGAGACAAGGTATTTGTACTCCTTGCTTGCCACCTGTGTGTTCAAAAGTGAAATAATAAAAGTATACATGTCCTATAATTCTTTGCAGCATCATTTGGATACATGTTTATGTCCTGACTAGGTTCTTATAACTCACAAGATTCATGTGAAAATTAGTGGCAATAATATCTTCTCCAAATTTTAATTCCTTACAGGCTATCAGTACTACTTTTAGTACTACTAGAATCCTGCATAAGATACCAGTGTATTTTGTTTATAAAAACTTAGAGATAGATCCTACTTGACATTTTAATAAAATCACTTTTATCACTATGCACTTCACTAATTACCATGTTGTTTGGTTGTTAGAGTTTTTTGTCTGTTGATTTGTTCTTGGTGGTTTTCTGGGGGGGATTATTAAACTTTTTCTTGAAGGAAGAACAATTCTAACTAAAAAGTCAAAGCACATTTTTCCCATAGATTAGATTTAACTGGAATACAAAATGTGTTAGACGTAAGTTAAAAAGAGGCATGAACGCAAATATGCACAGAAATTCACACTCCTTACACATGCCCACACACTCTTTAGTGTATGTAATTAAGAATTCTGCAAAGCACTTGGGCAGATTCTGACCACTGAAAGTGACAATTAATAAAAAATTAATAATAATTTTCAGAAGTACTTTTAACAATTTTTTTTGCATCCTTTTATGGCCTCAGGCAGGTCAGTAGAGCTCTCCTTTACCTCAGTAAACCTCCATGTGAACCAGATAGTCCATTCCTGCAGTGAAAACCAGAACATACATTAATTCAATGTGAACAAAAGGAATAGGTTACACACATGGACAAGTACAGAACCTGAGTCACTGCATATACTTGAAGTCATGCAAGTATTTTCCCATTTGTAGACACAGAATGCCATATCTATTTTCAGTGTTGGGAACGTTTATGTTTTATCACACAATGATGTAAAGTCAGGTTGTGTATGTTCAACAATTTAGAACCATCTGTTCAGCAGAAAAAAGGTAACTACTGAGTCAGCCTGAGGTCAGAGATAAAGTATAACTTGAAGTGCAGCAGGCAAAAATAGGCCTTTTCTCTGGAAGTTAAATTACCAGTAAGGTAAACCACCCATGAGGTGTCCAGCTGGGAAGTGAGTGAAGTGAGCAACAAAAGCCTCAAGGTGAAACTCTTCCTCTACACATACTGTCATTTATATTGCTGTAGGCCTCCTTAAATTTTCATCAGCATTTAGAAGTGAAAAAATACAAAAAAAGCCCCAAACCAAACATATAGATGGCAGGAGTTTACTATTGAAAGAATAGTAAATAGTAATGGTAATGAAAGAATAGTAAATAGTAATATATTTATATATACTGTAATGGACTAATTTGACTCAACATTTTGAAACCCATTTACTTAAGTTATTAGGCAGTAACTTCATACAGCCTTTTGAAAATGCCTTTGAAATACTGATATTTCATTTTTAATGAAATTATCTGCACAGTTACATATTTAACAGATGAATATATATATATATAATATGTTGCAGCACATTTCTATTCATTAATGTAAAGTGTTACAGTTAATAGTTTATGCTTCCTCAGAGAGTTTCTTAGCAAAGATTTTTGTCCTTCTGGGTTGATTCTGAATTTTATTGGTACTTCCCTCAATAAATGTCTGTATATTAATAGGTAGAAATTTATAAAGTATTTTCCTGTCCTACTTCTTGTATATGCCTCATTGTCATATTGCAATACAAGGAAACATATAGCCTGCTAAATCATTCTTTTGATCTCTTTTACTAAAATGGGCACTGAATCAGCAATTCTGTTTGTACATCTGTGATCTTAAACCTATGTATATCTAATTAGTGCTAACTTTGACTTTCTGTCTTTATTAAGATTGCATTGCCTTGTTCTGTGATCAAAACTGATCACTAATATATTTAAACCTAAATGCTTAGGCCTTTTGCAGAAGAGTTATTCAGCTCACATTCATATTGCTGATGTTGTCTGAATTGTTACTTCAAATAACAGCAACCAGAACAGCAGAGGAGAATATTTTTTACATTGTTATAAATCACAATAAAAAGTGTTCAGGCCCTGCATTATTGCTGAACATGTAGGCAATATAAACACCATGCAAAACCAAAACTGCTGAGGATGGATTCCCTTTCTGTGTGCATGTTCTGTGCATATCTATTTTGGTTTAACCTGTCAGGCATCTTAACACCACACAGCTGCCCACTCACACACACGCACCCACCCCCACACACACCCCTCACCCCACCTCTGCAGTGGGATGGTAGACAGAATTGAGGGGAAAAAAAGTAAAATCCCTAGGTTGAGATAGACAGTTTAATAGGACAGAAAAGGAAGACAATACAATAACATTAAAATTAACCTTAAAACTAGCAATGTTATTATCGCTATCGTTATCATTACCGTTATTATGTTTAATTATTACCGTTATTTATTGCTTAAAAATCAAGGGATGCGCAATGTGATTGCTCACCACATGCCAACTTTATTCCAGGTGAAACCAGGACAACCTCTCAGACACATCTTATTTAAAGTGCCTAATTTTTAAGCATATTCAACTAAGTTATCTGTTAAACAGGGAACAGGACAGAGGAGTTTTATTTTTGCACCAACAGTTTTAATCTCGCTTATTCATAAAAGTTTTTAAAGTGCATAGATTGCAAGTGGATTTAAAGTATCTGAACTGTAATTACTGTCATTAGTGCTGTACCATCTGCATCTTTCAGGAACCAGCAGTTTGAACTAATCACCAATAATTGTTTTCAAGATGTTTAGCACATCTTAAATTTAAACATCAAAACAAAAGCTTATATTTGGCACTGATTTCTGCCACTCTTCTTTTTCCTACATTCTTTATCTACACTACTTTGATGGGCTGGATTAAGTCGTACATGAGCTTCTCCCCTAGCTAAAACCTGATACACAGTTTTGGAAAGTGTTTGATAGTTTCTGGTTTCTTTTTTCCCTTCAGTAGCCCACATTAAAGAGCCATCCTACATCATTGCAGGGGATCAGAACCCTTGCTGGGACCATAGCATGGAAAATTAATTATTTTCCAATACAAACACAGTTATTCCTTCTTAAATCACTTCTTATAGTCACTGAAGAAATGTCTGGGGAAAGTTTTATCTGTGTAAATCTATCACACCTGACACAAAAGGAACAGATCACTTCAGGTTTAATAGAAGCTACCATGGTGCTCTGACTAAGATAAAAGCATTTTTAGCTAATATATAGGTGTGCACTTTAAATAATTTTACTCTTTACTTTGTCAAACAGTCTTCTTACTTTTTATGATTGCTAAAAGAATTTGACAAGCCTCGTGTGAAAATGACTCTAACATTGTACTTTGTTTCAAATACAAGTACAATTAATTCATATATTCAATGTTTCCATATAAAACCACCACAAAGAAGATATTTTAATGAAACAGGATTTTTAAAGAATGTTTAGCAAATGAGAGTTAATAGCATTTTCTTCAGGCTTCTTATTCAGGCTTCTTATTCTTATTCTTCAGTGTTTTATTCCTTTTCTTTTTGACAGTTAAACTTTGACAAACTGCAATAGGTATCTGATGCATACATAGAACTGCTTTGCATGAAAGAGATTTTAGAATGGAAATTCTTTAGAGCAAACGTATTATTCCACCAGTTTTATTTCTTAACCTTAACAGAATCTACTGATATATCAGCCCTTGGGGTCCTAGTGATATTGTGCAATTTTGCCCCAAATTCCTCTGATAGAGAATAGATATGAAACGGTTCTGTTTCCTTCAGCCCTTTAGTTTTATGGTATTGTTAATACACAGAATAACCTGGATTATTAAATAGCCCAGATAACCCTCTGACATGCAAGAGAATTACCTCAGAAACTTATGAAATACCCTACCAAACCAAAACCTGAACTGTTCAGACCTGTTCATTAGTGCTGTCCTTCCTACACCAGCTGTACCTATATTGAATATCATGTGTTTTATTCTCAGCTCCTTCATCTGTTGAACAGTAGGGTCAGAGCCTCAACATGACTTTAACAAAGACATAGTCCCAACTCAGTCTTTGTTCCATATATTGAGGCCAATATTCAAATTATAAGTCATAGGTTAGTAAGCAACTAATAGCTCTCTACTTCCTGGATCACCATCAATATTTTATTTCTGATCAAGAAAGCACTCCTGAAGAAAATACGAAATAGATGATGCCCAACACCAGCTTTGTTCCTTTTTCAGATTTACTCTTATTGTACTGCACTTATAATTACAACCATGGATCATTTCATAAACATAGGCCAGGAAGAGATTTTTTTGTCATATAATGGAATAGCAGAAGCTGTTGGGATTGTGGGGACTTGTACAGATAACCCAATCCAACCACTCTACTACAAAGCAGGTCAACTACAGCAGATTGCTCAGATCCACATCTAGTCACACACTGAATGTCTCCACAGACACAAATGGAGACTTTATGGCCTTTCTGGCCAATCTGTGTCATTGTGTAACCATTCCTCAAGAACAGAAATCTATTTTCTTTTATTCAGATGAAACAATGAGTTTCCATTTGTGCCCATTGCCTCTTTTCCTGTCACTGGGCATTTCCTTCTTCATTACCTCCCATCAAACTTTTATACACATTGATAATATCCATTCTGAACTTTCTCCAGACTTAATAGTCCCAGTTCTCTCAGCTTTTTCTCATGTCAGATCCAGTCCACTGTGGTCTGTGTTCCTTTCACCACACTCAGTCTGGCCATCCATTTCTTTCTTGTCTTGGAGTATCCAGAATTAGACACAGCATCCCAGACATAATTTCACCAGGACTGTGAAAAGGAAAAGGATCACCTTACAAGACCAGATGACATCACCTTTGCTAATGCAGTGGAGGATGATGTTGGTTGCCTTTGCAGTTTGTTGAAGGGCTCCCTAGCTTGTTGATCTTCCTTTAATGGTAAATCCTCCTAGCTACAGATTTTCTCTTTGATCTCAGAGGCCTGAGACACCTGTTAGGCAGTTTAACTGGTAAAGACTGAGGTAAATAAGACATTGAGAATCTCAGCCTTTTCCATAGCTTTTGTCACCAGTTTCCCTGCCCCTTTTAGCAGCAGGCTAACATTTTCCTGAGTGTTGTTTTTGCAGTTTAAGTATTTGTAGAATATTTTATGGGTCCTTTTCTGGCATGTAGATTATTATACAAGAAAATAATTGTAAATCTGATTTTTAGAACATTTTTCTTTGTTTTCAAGAGGTATAGATCCTCTTAAGAAAGAGGTATTTCTTGTTTTTCAACAGCTCAAAAGTTCTTTCAGGGAATAGTTCCATGAGTCTGAATGTCCTAGGAAGGCTTTTAACAATTTGTACATACCTGAGTAGTCATATACTGGGTTCATTTGAATATTAACTCCAATGAATCAATCCAGCTTCTTGGAGATTGTTGTAGTTTAGGAATCATATTTCTTAATTTAGCACTTCCAATGAAACTCCAAACAATGGGCCAATCACTCACTCCTCCCTTCTCCCCCTCCATACCCCTCCATCCCTAGGAGGATGAGATGAGAGAGAAAAACTGGAAGCAAAAAGGTAAAGATAAGGGTTCAGATAAGAACAATTTACTGAAAACAGCAAACAAAACAAGAAAATTAAGAGTAACAGCAGCATCATTAACAACAGAATGTACAGGAGAGGTGAATAAACAAGGGCTCATTGTATGAACCTGACATTACCCTGACCACTCACTTCATCACTGGCCCAACCAGAATATATTATTATTCTATATTCTATATTCTATATTCTATAGAATAACCTCAGGGTCCTGGACATGCCCCCTCCTGGCTGCTGCATCAATTAACCCTGTCCTGGCCAAAACCAGGACAGTTATGTAAGGCCAGATAATTAAACAGAACATGTTTGGAATGTTGTTTTTAAGATATTTTTTATTCAACCATTCAACCAATAGAGCAGTGGAGTATTTATTTATTCTTTCCTTTTCTTGGTTTGACTTTAAAGATTTTTACCATGTTTATAAGAAATTCTTTTTTAAATGTTTATTTCCCAGTAGAAATTTACATTAAATGTTTCCAAGTGACAATGGTTACTTAAAGAGCAGAGGATGGAACGAATCAAAAGCAGAGATTGATGTCTTTCAGCTTGGTCCTTAAGACTGATTCCTTAAGACTGATAAACATATAATTATGTATTCTGAGTCTCTTTAAATATATCTAATAGTATGTATATATAGCATACACACAAAACAGTCTCTGAATGAAAGAAAAAGACACAGATAAACTTTGTAGCATAATCAGGGCTAATCTTTCCAATTTCAAGTTGGTATTGAAATCCAGAGCCCTTAAAGTAAAAGTCTTTGTGTGTTGTAAAGCTACTGCATGCAAAGCCCAAGATCCTAACTTTGAAAACTATATTCTTGCATATACAGATTTAGAAAAATGTCAAAGGTTATTTGACTTTAACAGACAGATACAAATATCAGTCAAGGCATTTTATCTAAAATAAGTATTTTGATTAACCAGTTCAAGTTTTCAGATCAAACAGAATTTGGATTTCATTGATCACAAAATCATAATATAATGAAAATTATGTATATGGTTTCATAAGGATTTTTCATTCTTATGTGTGTTTTACCATCCTTATTACTCATAACTCTTCTAAGATTATAGATTTTTTAATATATAAATATTGTTTTCTTTCACTTAGCAGCAATAGACTCGATGTGTATTGCAAAATGGAGACTTCAAAAAGGAGTATTAGTTTACTCTATCCATATGGATCACTTGCAATATGTATTGACATGTTCATTACAAGGGATTTTTTATTCAGTGATCTCCAACACAAGATTTTCAAGAAAAGTAATGCTCCTCTACTAAAGGCATCCCTACACTGTAGCAATGACACAACATAAAAGTTAGAGGGAAATATTAGTTGATGAGTGGTATGGACAAACATTTGGAATTTAGAAGTAGTTCATAGAAATTGATTCTGCCCAAGTCTCTTGGTTGTAGTGTGATTATCCTTCCATCCTACATCTATTTACCCATCAACTTGCGAGCTTCCTTTTCCTTTAGAGCAAAGAAGGCACACAATTTTTAGAATGTGTTACTTGTATCATCGCTTAACATATGTATTTTCAGAGGATTGAAGGATTAAATAAACAAAATTAAGCACATGCTTATTCATAGATGGGGAATCTATTACACCCAAAAAGTTTTAGGATGCAAAACAACATACTGAAATACCAAGGCTTTTCAATTCTGTATTAATACATATTACATGAATGCATTGAAATCCTTGATATATGAATTTTAGTGAGAAACCATAACACTTTCAGAATCCATTTATTTTTTCCAGTAGGAAAAAAGTTTAACATATTCACAAGCTCACTTGGGACAGGATGATAACAAAATAATTTAGGTGTGTACCTACAGAAAAAAATCCTCTGGGTTAATGCTTCATCATTTTGCTTTTGACCTCAAACTTAGTTGCATTGTGACTGCAATCAACCTCCAATACCTAGATTACAAAATTATACTTGATTAGAGACATAGTTATGATCTCTAAAGCAATTTTTTAATGTTTTAGAAGAAAGTAAAGCCGACTTAAAGTATCTGTTTCAGATCCATTCAAAATAAATGAAAAGACAGCTGTCAGATATGGAATATATTAACTCCACACTTTCTCTTTGATTATTGGAAGGGGGCCATCAAACGAGTAAATAAAGAGAATATTTCTTTTTATTAAAGATGACATATTGGCCTTAAAATATATTAAATTGCGCTAATTTTATTTGTACAACTGTGTATATTTGGGTGAAATTCCCAAAAGAAAAAATAAATCTTCAGGAAAAAAGCATTAGCAATGCTCATGCAAATTAATCTATGCAGGCAAATTTAGGTAATCACTTTGAGTGTTTGAATATGGCAGTCTTCTAATGAGCATGCAGCAATAGTACTATGTGACTTTGATGATAGGGCAAAACAGAGATCTTTTAGTTAAAAATAGTGCAACTCCCAGAACCACCAATGAAATTTTATAGAAGTGAGGCTTGAATATATTTGTGCAATCCCTCTATCAAGTAAACTTTCTTCACATAAAAAAAAAAATTAAAAAAAAAAAAAAAAGAAAGTGAAAAGTGACTATGATTTCTTGTGGAAATTACATGACTAAAAGGCTATCATTCATCCTGAATTGAATACTACACCAAAATATGTCAGGTCTTTGTTGGTTTCTAGATTCGTTATATGTTTATGGAAGTGGGGGAAAAAATGCTTCTAATGATCTGAAATGGAAGGAAAATTTGGAGAGTCCTGACTGAAGCAGAAAACAGAGACAAACTATCTCTTAGACAAACTGTAAATAGAACCTGTAGTAATAAATTTTTTGTATCTTTTCTTTCTTGTACAGACTAGCAATATTATAGAAATAAATATTTTGTACTGCATGCTGACTTAACAGAATAAATGAGAAAAAATTGCTCTCCCTTTCCTTGAGTCATTCCTGAGGTTGATGTGGTTACAACTGGACCAGAAAATGACATCAGGCTTTATGACCTTTTAGGGTTCTACACTTGTTTTGCATCAATATATTAGATCAGAAGTTGACAAATACGGGGTTTGCCACCAATCACTGTTGCAGAACAGAGTGCCCCTGGCAAAGCCATTGTTCAGGGTGTACACTGAGGCTGCTCACTGTTATCAGAAGCTTCAAAAGCATCATCTTATGCCAAGAGAAAAAGAAAAATTACTATTAATAATAACTGTATTCCAATAATGACTTCATATTGGTTAGCATCAGATATGAGATTTTGAGAGTGTTAAGTATCAGGATAAAGTGTGGGGTGTTTCAATACATAACTGTTTTGGCCCGGGGAGAAATATGTTACAAACTAGTAGGTATAGTCAGATATTCCTAGTTTTACATGAGTTAGCACAATATCTGTATATGTCATGAGCACTCCCATCTGTACAAGACTGAATCCCCATTAAAGCTTTAATCACTTTGCTGGTTTCTGTTGTTGTTGCTAGTTTTGTTTTCTGTTAAAAAGAATATTTAACCCTCTCAAGTTTGCATTTATTTTGTTTTCATAAGGACTTTATTGACCTCACACTAAGTTGAAGTAAAAGATACTTCAGCACTGGAGTGTTAAATAATATAATTAACACAGGTATTCACACCTGATTTTTTTTTTCCTTTAAAAGCATTTTTACTTATAAATTTGCTTATAAAAGCAATTTTACTTATATTTATAAGAGGGAACAGAAAATAGAAGCTCATAGAAATATAGCAGTGAATGTTTTGAAATTCATGGTTATTTGGGAGGATAGGCCATAATGGAGATGTTACTCTTGCTCATGTCAATGCATACTCAGAGCGTAATCCATGGATTACAAACACAATGGACCAAAGCAGATCCTGCCGTATGAATGGCTGCTGATATGCATAAACCCCAATCATTCTTCAGATAATTATTTTGTCTAAATTTAGAATGTGAAATGCTGACACTATCAAAGGTACTTTTGGTTGGGTGTCAGAGTAGAAGATGTTACAGGACTTAGCATGTGTTAGTATTAATTGACTATTATGTCTGTCAAGCAAATAAACTCCTACATAATGGAATTAAACAGAGCACTAGAATGAAAACAGCCTGGAAGACAGCCTACCATAAGAAAATGTGGCTGGAAGATGGGTAATTATAAAGAAATTTTGTACAAATTCTCTTCACGAACTCTGGTATGAAGACATGTTTCACTGTACTTACGTTTAATTTGTGTTTTGTGTTCTTTGTATGCAGCAAGTTTCTAAGGAAAACTTTCTGAGAAGAGAATTACTTTTCCATTATAATGTTCTAAAATGTCTGTATCTTGCTATTTCACTTTTGATGGGGGTTTTAAACTGAAAAATTAAATTGCTGCAGGAGTGGTTTATGTCTGAAAAAGGCCTTTTCATTTACTGTGAGTGAAAATTGCAATTTTTTTTACTTCTTTTTGTTTTGGTTTGGCTTGGTTTCTGTGATTTTGTTTTTGATACCCAGATATAGGCAATTAATTTTTTTTTGCCAGCTAGATATTTTGAGAAACAGATTTTTAAGTTGGAAAGAAGAGAAGAGAAAATTGTAGTATAACTTATAACTGCATTTCTGTGTTAACTTCAGCAGTAAAACTTTGCTCATTTGGACCAACAGAGAAAGTTACAGTGAATATCTGACTTCCTGCCATAAAGCTCAGCATGTAATAATAAATGCCAATAACAGTTGTTGTTATTGCTCACTGAAAAGACAGAAAATTATGCTTTCTAAAGGACACCTTGAGGAGTAAGGACACTCTGGGCTGGCAAATGAAAACTTGTGAAGGAAGTAGTGAAAAATATCAAAATACAAAAGAGTTATTAGTATCAGGGGTCTTTAGCATATTCAAAGACAGGCATTTTTTTTATTCCATCCTTCTTACAATCAATATAGAGCTATGAATCTCATTAAGTATAATTTTATTTTTTGGCAACTCATAATCTGTAGAGCATTAAGCTGGAGAATACTAAAGAAAAGCACTGAGTTTACTTGAATGACTATGAAATGGTCATTCAGCAGTAACATACTCCTTTAATAACACCCTGCTCGTTAGGAAAAGGCTTTGTATTTGCATACAGCTATTACAATGGCAACGTAACTTTTCGCTTTGTGTAGGTTACTCGGTTACAGGTGGAAACTTTTACAGTGTTCATGATATAGATTTTGTGCAAACAGAACTTTGATTATCTTTAATGGCAATGTGCACAGATACAGGAAGGAAAACGCAAGCAAAAACTCCAGAAATATTTGCCTGGAGAACCAGAGTGAAGCTCTAGAAGAGTCTATGTAAATTCTAGTCATTAACAGAACCAGTGGAATCATTATATTTCAGGAATATGAGACTTGAGTAGGTATGAGAGTTTTATATCAACTACTTAATTGGGCAGGTACTGGGCAGGCCTCTCAAACAAGTAGTACATGCTGAACACACTTAGGGCTTTACACATGGGTATTTTAACATGGCCATTCTGATTTCTGAGGACCACTGTTCTTACTCATTCATGCCACATCCATCTGCCCTCTTCTGTCTTTGTAGAGTCACTTCCACACCATTCTTGCCCTGTGGTTTACTTCTGTAAATATTCCATGGGTTACAAATAACTACGAGAGCTTCATTTCTCATTTTTTGTGGTGGAGTAACAAAAATTTTTGAGAAATTTGAGTGGATTTTTACAAACACTACAGACATGGGATCTGATTCAGTGGTTTCTACTGTTAGTTGCTCAAGTAAAAAAGTAACATTTAAATTTAAATGTAAAAGTGGTTCTTCCCTCCTTCCCCCACATGCCCATAGTCTATCATTCTTGATAATTGATTTACTAGTTGCAAAACTTGATTCTATAGATGAAATAAATTTCCAGTTGGTGAACTGATTTACATCCAGAACTATTTTTTTCTTTAATTAAACTGATAGTGCAAGCTGTTATATTTCACTGGCTTAATGCTTTATCACACTTGTGCTTAAGGTAAATATAACTTCAGATTCACAAGGTGTTTTTTTTTTTTTTCTGAAGATCTGAATTTACCGGCAGAAAATGTTCAAATATTTCCCAGAAACTTCCTGACAGTTTGCACAAACATGTATATGGATATTTTTAGATAATGGATATTTTGATCTACAAAATTTTTTCAAATCAAGAATACCTCATGTTCTTAAATGTATTTTAAAAGTGGTATGAGAAAAATAGATACAATAATATGTGTCAAAAACAGACTATATCAAACCTCGATAAGTCATATTACATATCCTTGTGACATCATAATATGGAGGATATAATAATGATTTAGTTGGGTCTGCTGTATCATGAACTATAATGAGATCATAAACTCATAAAAAATAAAGCCAAATGCAATTAATATTTATATGCTGTTGTAGTTTACTGCTCATTTCTTATTATAATAAAACATTAATTACAAAATTAGATAGGAAATCTCAATGGAAACATCACTATTTTATTGTAAAAAAAAAACAAACCCAACTTCTACGGAATGAAGAATATTTTAATAAATAATATCCAAACACCTGCAGAATAACATTTTAAGTTTTTGCAGTCTAATTTAGAATTAAAATATGATAGTTAATTTTAGATGAACTAAGAGAGTAAAGTAAGAGAGTCAGTGAAAACAAATGACATGACTTGAACTAGAGAACATAAAAAGGAGTCATACCCTAGGAATCAGAGCTCTGCAAGCTTGGAATAAAATCATTGCAAAGCTCACACCACCACTGACATTGTATGAGCAGAGTGATTCCTATGAGACTTTTCATTACATTCACAGATGACCTCTATTACTCTACTTTTTCTTGACAATCCTGCGAGGAAAAGACATTCCAGAATGCTATGAAATTGCAAGCTGCAAAATACATATATAAAAAAAAGGAAGTTGAAAGTTACACTCACAGCTCTACAGCTATGTGTACCAGTGGTCAAATGGTCAATTATCTGTCAGTAAAGTGCTTTTGGAAATATCTCATCTGGCAGCACAGCTCATCCGCAAAAATATCCTCAGTTACAAATAAGTGAAAATAAAATGCAATATAATGTTATTTTTAAAGGATTGTGAGGAAAATTGCATGGGATAAGTTTTAATTCTACTTTAGCATGTGGTTTTATCCCATCTTTCAAAACACAATTTTACTGAAAAGGCAGGAAGGCAGGAAGGCAGGAAGGCAGGAAAGAAGGAAGGCTCTATTTTCAAATATGAAGTCACTTTTTAATGAATGACATTGTTTTTAGACTAGATTAAACTATTCCCCTTGTAAGATATGTAACTCATAATCCGTAGATTAGTTGCAGGCATTTTTTGTAAAACTTAGGAAGTTTTCTAGTTTTTTGGATTCTAGTGAATTCAAACCACAATACAAACAAAATAAAACCTATCAACCCACACGAGCTTATTTGTAAAAAGAAACTTGTAATCTTATGTATCATCCAACAAATATTGTAGAATCTTTTTCTAAATACATTTAGAGATGCTTCAATTTTATCAGAAAATAAAGTTAATTGTTTCAAGTTATTTAGTATCTTGAATGAAAGTAAATTATTCAAACTGAATATTTCATCCTTTCTGAGGAATCTAGACAAGGGTGATCAAAAATTATTTTCGTCCTATTCCAGTGAAGGAGAAGGGAATACAAGTGACGTGATAAGTGACAGCTGCGTTAATTACCCAATACAGCCTTGAGTCACAGCTCCATCCAATGAAGATAAGTGTGTCAGAGAGAGAGAGAGAGAGAGAGAGAGAGAATATAGGATATCACTGCTGTGAAGTCAGTCTGGATCTGCAGTTAGAGCCTGGTGTTGGAACCTGCAGTCACAGTCTAGTTGGGTAAAAGCCTGCATTCAGAGTCTGTACACCAATGCATGCAGTCATAGTTTAGCAGGAAATAACCAGCAGTCAGAGGCTGCAAGGGGATCCTACAGTAGGAGCTTGCTGCAGCCAGAATCAGTGAATGGTTGGAGTCAGAATGGCTGAGATGTGAAGAGGAATAAACCAGGACCCTTTTCATGCTGTGATAAACAAGAAGTCTGTGCCTCAGCTCATTTCTACCCTCTAACAAGAGGGCTGCTGCAACACTGCTGTGCTCTACATGCTTTCTAGTAGACACTGTATTTTTCCTTTTCCCTTAATGGTAAAGACTCCTGCAAGTCATTTTACCTTCTTTCCCTTTCTATGAAAAGAAAAAGGTTTGTTAAAATTCTCTGCGTATGGAAAAGAGAATCATTACTGCTAGGAGATAAGAAGAGTTGTTGTACAACATTTGTATTGTCTCAATTTGATCTGGTGAAATTCCATGTTACTTTCATTAGACTTCTTTAATACATTTTTCTATAGTCAGCAGAGAAAATGTATGTCATCTACAAAGGAATTCGGAGCCAAACACACTGAAGAGAAAGACCATCTCTAACAGGAAGAAAATATTTTACACAGAAATATTGTGTTAGTGAGATGATGATTTATAGTATGATAATATGAGTTACAAAATCACCAGTCAAGGATGATCAGAATTAAAAGTCTGGCAAGTGAAATTTGCCTTTGCCATGAGGAAAAAATACCTCAGCTTTGAGCAACACCTCATGGCTTTGAAAAACAGAGAAATCATTTGTTGTGGAGAAATGACTATATCTATGCAGATTCTTGGATGTCGTATGTAAGCATATATCCTTTGGCAATAGTGGTTTTAATCTTCTTTTATGCTTGATCTGCATTAGATATGACTTGTTTAGTGACAGGTCTTGGCTCTTTAATTCAAACTGAGGACACTCAAAGTGCAGTGCTTTCCCTTCAGTGCTGATGGTTGGTTGAGTTAATCCACACAGTGGAGTCCAGTGCTGAGGACACAATTTCTTTATACAGTTCTATATCCATAATTAGCACTCCAAGCTCCATGTGCTCTTTCACATAGAGACACAAAGGAGAAGAAAACCATCAGGCCACTGTGCTTTCCTTAGATTCCTGTTAGGTAAGATGTCAGTGACAGAAGGGCTTCTCCTGAAGGTGCCGTTTCTCACTGCTGTAGGTTCAAATTTGTGTATGAAATAAGTTTAAGCTCAGAAACTGAAAAAAAAAAAAAAGTATGCTTTTGAACACATCTTCTAGTGCACACTTGGAATTCTTCCTTTAGATGGTTGGATGTTTTCCCTTTCTCTTATACTGGCAAACTTTCAAGGGCAAGCAGTCTGACACATGAAAAAAAAATCTGAATTGACAGACATTCTAGAAATTGGTAACTCAGCTAGTGAAAATAGAGAATATGAACTGAAACTCACCCTGGGAAGAAAGTGACCCAACACTGTGGGAGAAAGAGCAAGCCAAGCAATTTCAAAATTAAGGGATCAAGGTGAACTGGATCATTTGATCATTTTCCTTGAAGCAGTGCCAAATATTTGAAGGCAAATTGAATTTGCAGCAAGGAACTTCAGCACATCAGGTAGAATATGAGCTAGCTTGAAGAAAAAAAAAATCTATGAAGAGGTGGAAAAACATCAGATGAGATCCTCACTCCTGATAACATTTCTTTGAACAGCTCTGGTTTCTCAGAGGAGCTGCTAAATTATTCTGACTAAGCATCTGAATACCTCTTCTGCAAGGGAGAGGCAGTGCAGTAGCTGCTTAGTTACACGGCTGTGTCAGTTGTCTTAAGGGACCCTACAGCACACACACAGCATTTATTGGATAGTCTGACACATCAGAGGAGTTACAACTAGTGCTTTAACCCTATTACTTACAGTAACTAAAATAGCACCAGTATCTACTCTACAAACACTTCAGCCTAAATAGTAGAGGAAAAAGGTGAGCATTACTTTTCTGTTAAATTCTACCCCAAAACACCATGAGTAAGGGGTTATGGGGTATTTTTTGATTTTGGGGGTGTTTTTTTTGATTTTGTGTAGAATTGAGATTTGTTCACGTTTTATTTATTGTTGGGTTTTTGTTGGTTTTTTTTGGTGGTGTTTTTGTTTTGTTTTGTTTTTGGGTTTTGGGTTTGTGTGGTTGTTGTGGGTTTTTTTTCTTTGTTCGAGTTTTTTTGTTGGTTTTTTTTTGTTGTTGTTGTTGTTTTGTGAAGAGAATAGTAGTGAATAGCTAAAGGAATTTCTCTTTTTTTTCCTTCCTTCATTTTTCTTTTAGCTAGGGATTTTATGTAAAAGAACATACCACAAAAATATGCATCTCTCAAAAGCAGCATGATGTTGCTTAAACGCAGATTAAGAATCTAATTTTAATTGCTGATGCTAGCTAAAATCCCAGGAAAATTAAAAAAAAAATAAAATTTAGGTGAACTATTAACCTAATATGGGAATCATGTACTACAGAACACAGTTTTCTGACTATACATGAAAACAGCAAAGAAACGGTCATTTAATTCAACCAAGTGGCAACAAGTTATTTCTATAACCGAGGGTTCTAGCAAATTCCAATTTGCCATGCATTTTGCACATAGCTTCTCTAAGTAAAGTCTCATGTTATCATTGTCTTTTTTAGGCTAACAGAGCTAGAGGTTTAGAAGGATTTAGTCTTCTCCACTGAATGCAGTAGAACCACATGCATAGAAGTTCTACGGTCTAAAGAAATTTTTAGTTTTGCATGATCTGTGTGCTACTTTCACTCCCTATAATGAGAATGACAGTATTCCAATACCTAAGAAAGGGGAAAAAATTGGAAATTCATCAATTTTTTTTTTTTTTTCAAAAAGAAGAAAAGTGCTTTATGCTGCAAACAAGAATCTATGAAAGATCACTTTCTGGCTGTCCTGGTTACTCAGGTGTCAGGATCTGCTTAAGGTACCTCTAGGGGCACTCTCAAGCTGCTCTGGTCGCTCCTGTCACACTATTTAGTCTCACCTCTTTCTGGAGCACTCCTATACACCTCCCTATTTCCATCTTGATAACTCTCTGCTTAAGCATAAGGGTTTCATAGGGCTGTTGAACAGGTCCTCATATGCAAGAACTTTGAGAGCAAGAAGGCAACTAAAAAGAGAAAGGTGAAACAAAATTTGGTCAGAGATAATTCCCTTTATAACCTGTTTTTTTAGGAGGCAGTGAGTGGGAGATTAAAGTACTTCCTTTCCATGCTCTGAATCAAATAGTTTTGTTGGCCAGCAGCCTGACATATTACTCAAACTGGTTGTTGATCAATCATTCCCTCTTGGAAGTTTGACATCATTTAGGATTACCCAAAATGGTCTTCTCCCTTCCCGCAGAAAAAGAAGAGAGAGTTAAAATTTTGGTATGTGCTTTAAGTATTGCACAAAGCATGGCAGGAATTTCACAACAGATAGACATGTGCATTTATTTCCTCATTAAGCATCTGAAATTGAAAATACTACCTATTCCATAATCTTACAAATACAGAAAAGAAAACAAACAAAAAACCCCAACAAAAAACAACAAAACAAAACAAAAACCAACAAAAAACCGCCACAAAAACAAAACAACAAAAACACGCCCCCCCCAAAAAAAAAAAACAACCAAAAAAACCTGCTTTTAAAGGCTCTTCTGATTATTTAGTACGTATCACTGAAAAAAATTTTAAAACAACAGGAAAACACATACAGATACTGTGAACACTATCATTACTGTAATACTCATGCAAAGAATAATCTCAATGTGAATAATGCTTATGTTATACCTTTGAAACTCCTTTTGATTGGACTAGATTTTTGTGCTTGAGATACTTATCTCTATCTTTCTTAAACACCTGAGAAATTATCTAGAGATTTGATGTAAAATAGCAAGATTATCCTTAATCTTTCCAAAAATTGTCTGGTTACACCCCAATATTTCTATTAAGCAAGTGTAAGAAAAGTTGAAAAATGTGCTTCTATGAAATGGAATTTTCTGTAGTTAAATTCCTGTATAAGAAAATAGTAAATTCCATCAAGTAGAATCAAGATAAGAGATATATAGTAAAGATGAGAGTCAATGAATATAAGACATTTTGTTTGAAATAGAGATCTAGGTAGTTTTCATTACCCGAGACAGAGAAAGACTCTCACAAGTCATGATCCCTTCAATTGATTTCCTTCATGTTTCCTGCAAGTGTCCATGATAGAATTCAGCTAGATCTCTAATTTTAGATGTCTTAAGTTAGCTATGATATATCTCATCCCAAACTAAAGAGCTGCCTGCATGGTCACCTCTTCTGAATAGTGACACTGAGAGATCTAGCCTACACAGCCTTTAGTGTTTAATACAGAAATTTTATTCTTTAAAACAATATATTATTAAACTTTTTTAACAGAGACACTAGAATACTAATCCTGAGTAGAAAAAGCTGCAAATTTACCCAACTATATCAGAACTATGTTTTTTCCATGGGTGTTTTTATCTTGGTGACAATAATAGATATGTGGATATTATGGTGTATGTTTCATCATACTAATTTGGACCTCTTAGTCGACCTATTTTGCAAAATTGCACTGCTATTTAGCAGTAAATATTTTGGTAAAATCTGAGATTCGTGACAAGTTTTCATCCCTTAGAAAATATATAGCACACAAAACCCAAAGGCTGCAGGTTATAAATTTGGGGTTGTTTGTTGACATCTCTCTTTAAAACCTTCTAAATTAAAATAAGCTAACACAATGAAATGTTTCCTTGACTATCAGGAAAAAATGAGGTTATGGACTCAAAAAAAATGTAAACAAGTGGTAGATGCATTTGACATTACCATGACTATGAACTGATTCCTTCACATAAAGATCAAATCTAGGAAACTAGAGGAACTGAGATTTGTCCAATGGTTTCATGATCATGGTATGCCAAGAAAAGAAGAATAACTGAAGTGCTGATGAAATGGTGGATCCAAATGGATTTTTTCCAAACATTTATTAAAAATCAATGAGATGAGAAAAAGTCTTTTCCCAAGGTTTTTCATCACTTACTAAGAAGCAAAGAACTAATATAGGGGACACATATTTGTTACCACATTGTTATAAATGAACCTGTACGAGAATACTATTGTACTCAGTTCAATAGTTCTGTGTGTATCATAAATATATAGATACATTTACCCATCAGATGCATTACATTGAACCTCTAGTCACAGTGCAGAGAGCTGACATGGATTTTTCGTTTTGGTTTAGGGTTTTTTTCCAATATCTCTTTCAGTTTGTAAGTTGGACTCTATGTCTGACCTTGAAGCTGAAAGAGATATTAAAAAAAAGCCCCAAACCAAAATGCCCCTGTTGGGGGCTGAACAGCATTTGTCCTGGTTTAGGGCAAATTTTGGGAGGAAATTTTCAAAGGGGTCTCTCTAGACAGCAAATTTAAGCAGCCCCTCTCCTTACTGGTTGGAGAGGAAAATCTTTGAGAGAAGTGGAAAAAACTGATTATTTAACAAGCGAAGTATTCACAAACATGAGAAAATTAATAATATTCAACAATGGAACTCCTTGTTGTTTTGAAGAGATTGTAAATTCAGAGAGAGTCCTCTTCGTGGTGTGTAGCTCGGCTCTCTCAGTCTTTTATCAGTCCTTTCTGCACTGGAAAATGCTGCATCCCAGGCTCTGGTGGGTTACAGGTGTGAACTTCCCATGTTTTTTTGGGTTTTTGGTCTAGAGTAGGTTAAAACAGTTCTAAGAAGAAGAAAATCCACAGTTCGGGAAACTTTTTTGCCTCAGTTTGTTAAAAAAACTGACTAAAAGTAAAGGAGAGGCCTCTCCTGCTTCCTCTTTGCTGCAGACAGCACAGCCCTTGAGAAGCAATTCAGGGGAGCGAGTGCAGTTTCTACAAACAAACAGTGAGATTCTTTTTCCCCGCTTTCGCTCTCAAAGCCAGTCTTAAAGGTGCAGAGCTAAATATCCACCCTAAATATCACCCTAGGACAATTACACACAACCATCTATAATTGAACAATAATTTAGAAAGAAAGAAATTAAAATTAGACACATTGCTCTCAGGATGGGAAAACTATTTACAATAGGAAAAAGAGGGTGATTTATATAATTGCATAATCTTACTTGCAGGGAAGTAGCAAACTGTGTGCATATCCAAGACAAAAAGAGAGCAGTGAGAGAATATAAAGGCATCCATTAATGGTTAGAACAGTATGGAGGATCTTGAGTTAATGTTGAATATAAATAATAGGAATGTAAGAGGGCATATAGTGGGCAGACAAATAGAATATTATGAGAGCTAATGGATTTCTCTCTCAGCTTTAAATCTGAGTCTGTTTTTTGAACTTTGTTGAAATATTTAGCCTTCCCAAATCTCTCTTTTCCATTCTGTAAGAAGAGACTATCTGATCCTCATCAGTATTGAGAGGACTAATTTAATTTTGTCAAATCCTTTTAAGTCCTTGGATGAAAACCACTTCATGTGAGTACTACCAACCTTATTTTTTTAAAATCACAATTAGCAGTGGTTTTTCTTTCCTTTGTTTTAGTAGCTGGAGTCAACGGATTATTTGAAAGCATCATTTTTCCTAAAAAACATATTGTCTCTATGTAGAAAATGCATCAGAAATAATTTCTATAGTTCACTAGAAATTCTCCTTTGGTTTTGCTTTCCTATTTCTCCACAATAATTCAACACCGTACACACCCTGGAGAACTTCCAAAGGAAGAAAGCTTTTGAACAATGCTTAGAGCTTTCTTCTTGGATGTAAGATCTACTGTTTTGAGCCTGGTGTTCCCATCTCCTCAAAATAAGCAATTTTATCAGGTGATCAGGTTTTTTCAGTTTTGGGGTTTTTTGGTGGTTTGGGTTTTTTGTTTGTTTTTTGGGGGGTTGTTTGTTGGTTTGTTTTTGTTCTTATTTCTTTGTTTTGCTTTGTTTACAATTGTTGGCTTTTTTTTTAAGGGTTATACTTTAAAATGAAAAAAACCCTCATTTCCTCCAAGAATGTATTTGAGATGCTATATGCCAAGTGGCTAGAAGCAGTTGCCAGGAGTTGAGAAGCTATGGATTCAATGACAAATAATTTATTATCTTTAAGACAAGGCAGATTTTTTTTACGTGTCTTTCTGTAATGCTTTATTCCCTCCATGTTTTTTACATTGAGTTTTGGGTATTTTCTCAAAGGGATGTATATTCTCTTGGGGACAATTGCCACAATTATTATAATTATTGCATTAGAGACACCAAGATATATATCTGATATCATTGGGAATTTCCCATATCGCGTCTATTAATTCAAGAATTATTAAGAGGAAAAAATAATTACCATTACTGTGAATTCTAAGAGCCAGGTTCATTCTCTAACACACATATCCTGTTGGCATCTGTGCAAGTTGCCTATGCATTCCAGTGGTCGAGAATTTTCTTGAGGAAAACCAAACATTTTTAGCATAATCTGAGGACATATTAGCAAGAAGTACCTGGATGAAAGTGTCTACACCGTAATGCTGGATGAATATCAGCAGAAATATTTCTGTAAGTCTTTAGGAAAACTGGAAAAGGGTCATGGAAATGTAGACTGGACAAATTATTCTGATAAAGTATTGTCAAAAAAAGCAGTGCTGAAATAAAAATAGATAAGATATCCTACTCTGAGACTTTGACCACAAATGTCTGTGATTCTTTTAGTCTAGGATAATAGAGAATAAAATCACCAAAAGATTTCTAGCATGTACAAATGGAATATAACAAAAACATTTAAGCTTTTTCATATACTTCAAATTTTCTCAGTTTTAATGCTAGAACAGGCACAATAAAATTCACAGAATAACTGTTTCAACTTTACCCAGCAAGATGATTATAATTTTCCATTACACTATTTAATCAGATCTACTGTAAAACACAAAGAAATGGTGAGATTTAATTTTGACTAAATCAGAAAAGTGCTAAGTAAGGATCCATATGAGAGAAGCAAAATGCATTTGGGAAAGCTCTAATATCTGATACAGGAAGACAGATTCTTTTTCTTTTTTCTTTTCGTTTTTATTCAACCAAGCCAGAGAAGGACAAAACCTCTGACAGAATAAATGGGAATAAAGAAAGTAAATTAGAAATACTGTAAAGGAAAAAAAAAGTTACTGGAAGAACACATGAAATGTCAGTCAGAACTTTTAGCAAGTAGGGAAGGAAAATACCTAATTTAACACCAAAAAAATGAGGTCAGGTTAAAAGAGTAAACATTAGGAAAGTTGTTGGTTGCAACAGACTCGGTCACACTTTAAGCAAAAAAAACAAAACAAAACAACAAAACAAAAACCAAAACCCAAAAAAACCCAAACCAAAAACAAAACATGACAAAGTTTTACAACAGCTGTCATTAGATAATAAAGTGGAATCTGGTTTTCATTCCTTCAAGCTGCAGTGCTATAACCTGACTAGATAGCACCATCATACTGTAAGGAAGTCTTGAAATTCATTCATGTAACTTTTTTTTTTTTCTTTTTTTTTTTTTTTTTTTTAAGTTAGAAATGTTGTATTGAAGAGAGGAAAAGAAAAATCCTCATCATTGTAGTTCAGGTCCTAAAATGTGAAGTTTGCAAATATCATATTAATAGAAAGGCCTTTCAGATGCAGAAAGAATAAAGTTCACTTCTCCTGGTCAGTGAATGGATCAGTTCCATAATATAACCTCTACATATCTATAAGTATCATAGAAATATGTCTTAGAGCAAATTGAAGCAAATAAATTAGTCAAAACTACATGTCAACTGTCAAAGCTGTACAGAGAGCATAAGGGATTAATGAATGTAGTTAAAAAAAGTCCTAGCAGTTCAGCAAATAGAAATAAATTTCACATTTAGACTCTTATCACCATATATTTTATTCCTTGTGATTTGTGAAACATTAAGGGCCATATTGCTTCAGAACTTCTGAATTTATTTTATTTAGTTCATTGCCTTCCTTTTTTAATGGAGGAAGAAACATGAAGTTGTTTGAATTTCCTGTTGACCTGAATTTAGTATTTCACAATATCTCCGTAGAGTTCTCAAATGACTGAAGCAATTTCTATCAACTGTATTGGATTCTTTAGGCTTAAAATGATGTGAAATATTTTCAAGTTTTTTGGGGAAGGGGAGAGATCTATTTTTGACAACTGAAAAATGTGAAGGTTTTGTACAAAATGAAAGGCCAGGATGACCAGGTTATTTATAAAAGAGCAAAATCACAATAAGCGAAATTGAAAGGTTCTTTTGCAAGGGCATCTTGATAAAAATTCTTGCTTTCTTTCCCAAAATTGTGTCCTTTCTGGTTGGTGAGAAATTATTCTTGCCAAATCTTTTATTTCTCTAGACCCAGTCATATTCAAAAGAAATAATTAATCTATAGAATAGATATGGTTGCATTTTCTTGTTTTCATCCTTGGTATCCTATAAAAGCTTTTAAATGAAACAATTGATTTCTACAGGGTCCTTTAACTCAGCAGACAAATGCAGGTAGCCAACAATAGAAACAGTCAAGTTGCAAGATCTTTGTTTTCAATGCAGACCACTGGAGGTTGCCAAGTTTACAAAGGCAAGAAACACATTTTGAATCTCTTAAATCTAGATGAGTAAACATTTTTTTTGTAAGAGTAGGGCTGGCTTACCAGTTTTTTGTAATTGGCATAGACATTCACTTTTGTTGGTTTTTTTGGGTTTTTGTTGTGTTTTTTTTAAGTGTTTTTTCTTTTGAAAAGATTTTTTCTTTCCCTCCTTTCCTTTGATTCATTCATGACATTAATGATGTCATAGGAGCATCTGATCTGGCACTTAGCAGAAGTAATAGAGTCAGAATGAGCATCAAAGGAAACAAGGGTTGTTCTTAAAGCAGAAAACAGATGCAGTTCTGAAGGTTTCTTCCTTTCCACTTCCCTCCTTCTGCTTATTTATGAGAAATGGTAAATGAACCATTAAAGTATTAAATTCAGATAATCTGTCCCAGAAAGTATGTGAAGCCTAAATATAACAATAGGTTTTATTTTTTTTTAAATCTTTTTGCTCACCAATGTGATGATGACTGGGTCCACTCAAAATTCAAAAATAATAAAAATTACACCTTAGTACATCCAGAGGGAATAGGCTTACTGCAGCAATTGTTGAGCTGAATTTTATTTCTAGGAGGACTGATTTCATCATAATTTCAGTTACTTCTGAACAGAGAACGAAGGTTTCATTGCAGATAGTGTAATAGATATTCCTCAGACTATGCTTAAGCAATTGGTCTCTGTCTTTCTGTAATACCATGCAATCATTTGTGAGTGTTCTTCTTTTGTTTATTCTTGTTTCCCAAAGGATTCTCTGACTGCTGCACTCTACTCGCACTTAATGTTTATACATTCTTCACTGCTTGGATACCTGGTATCCATTTTAGGATAATGGAGCTCTTGCAATCAACTCACATCAGACCACCCAGACAGTTCCTCCTTTTTTCTTCTCGAAGCTGCAGCTTCCTGATTATCAGTTATCTGGCTGCATTTCACCAGAGGAACTATAATAGTTCCAGATTCTTTTTAGATATCATTCAGATGCAGTTTTCTAACCCTTACATTTTACTAAAGAAATATTCTTATATAAAAATTCTTTGTGTATTTGGAGCCAATTTCACTTGTAATTTGCTAATTTATTCCTATGTTATCTTGAAAAAATGATAGTATAGACAATATTGCTTCTGACTTTATGTACCTTACAATAGGTGAAGATTTGTGCATGCCTAATGAAAACCACCTACAGTGAACTATAATTTATTTTCGTGTGATTTACAGTCAAATGTTCCATTTCCAGAATAATTTGAGGTAACCTCCATGCATTTCTAATGATTTATAAGTTATATATGTTCTAAAACATTTTTCTGTGATTATACTCTCACAGACTTGCCTTAATGCCTGTGATTGCAGAGGCACTTCTGAAAACATTTTTTGAAGCTTAGTTTACATGGTTTGCCATCTCCTGACTATTTTTGCTAATAGAATAAGCCATTTAAAATCTATAATTACAGCAGTTGGTCTAGACTAAGTTGAAAAACTCACCAAACTGATGCCTTAGAGTCTTTTCTTAGGGTGTTTAACAGTGTCCAGCTGACTCAAAAGCAATTCTGAAGTGGGGACATTACTTACCTACAGTATGAATCTCTCTCCTTCCACAAATATGTATAAATAAAGAATAAACTGCTATGTTATGATAAATATTGGATTAATGCCAGTGGCAGAGTAAGTAAATGTGGTTTCATTATTAATTCTGTCGTAACAAAACTGTTGAGCTGACAAATGTGTAAGCTAATTGGGATTGCTCTATCATTAAGTGCATTATTTGTTACACTGTAATTCAGTTGCTCCTGGATCTTCAAGAGGCCTCATCCTGTTAAATCCCGACTTTATTTAACCATTTAAGTGAAAAAGTAGAGTTAAGAGATTGATTTTTCATTTCAAAAGAGACTTAAAATAATATTTTATTCTTCTTCACTGTGAGGAAACCAGGCAACCAAACCAGAAGTATTCAGTATGTCAGAATTCCTACCTATTCTCTCTCTCTTAAGTTTAATTTTCTCATGAAAAATAAAAGTTAAAAACAATTTTTTTTTTGGTTTAGACCTTCCTTTTAGAAATGTCACAACTGTTTATTTTGTTTATTTTTAAAAGAGCCAAACAACTTTTAAGGAACATAAAGGAAGTTTTACCTATTCCTAGCCTTCTGTGTTTATTGAGGGAATATAATACTAGATTTTTCATTTTAGGTGGAGAAATAATTTTTTAATATACATGGAAAAGTATAGGTATTTTATTTTAAAATTAAAGGTATATAGTGTGTAGTTAAATTATTTGAGTAACTATGGTATTTTCTATGTTTCCATTTACACTGATTGCTCAGAAAGAATAATGGATAGGAATTAGCTTATAAAAGTAATCAGAGGTCAAAGTACAAAAAATCTGCGGAATTATAGGAATATATATAAAAAAAGAAAGATAAAATAAAATAGCATGTGATTAATATGAGACAGAATGACAAAGACATTGCTGATTCTGTTAGATGTTGCAAAAATTTTTGAGGTAGATATTTTATATGTGCAACACAGAGCAGTCTTTTGGGACACCATAATAATATAGAATAAGCAGTCATAAAAAGCTTTGTGACTCCGCGGGCATATTTTCAGCAGGTAGTGAAATTCCATAGATCATTAATCAGTCATTAATGGAAAAGATTGAAATATCTTCATTTTAACAGATGCCAGAATAGATGAGGGAAGAAGTCTTCTCTGATGACTCAGCTAAGTATCATTGCTTTGATTCTCCTGAGTGAATCTTATATCCTTCAAGGCTTATTAACTGCCTCATCATGAGCTGAAACAGTTTCTAATACTATAGCATGATTTGTGCTGCCTGAAACACAACTTTAAATTGTGATGTCCATTGAAATGTGCATTAAAGTGGAACTAGAAGGCAATGAACCCCCTGAGAGACTTTTCATTGGTTTTTGCATCCTTCAGACTGGATACGGGTTTATCTCTGCAGATGAACAGAGAATATTCTCTTACAATAGCATCATTACCATAAAGGAAGCATGGTTCAGAAGTTAGAGAATAAGCTTAGGCTTCAATTGCCACAAAATCCACTCCTGATTTTTCCATTACCTCCCAATGTCTCAGTTTTTTGAAGTGAAGGAGATGATGATCCAGTCCCACACTGAGGCTGCTGGTTCTGGAGCTCCAGAGCTGCTCCATAGGTGCAAAAAGTTTCCTCCATGGCAAAGCTGACATGGTCTGCACTATCTCAGGTTAAAACCCAGCAGAAGTGTCTGAATCATTTACCCTGAAGGAGGAGTACTGGACATCTTTTCAAAGGAAAGTGGTCAAGATAGAGTTGTGATTATACCAGTAGTGCATTTGTCAAGCAGTTGGAATACAATGATTGCTTGTAACATACCCAAAATGAGACAGCTTCTGTAATACAGAAAATTTGCCTTCTTGTCAAATGACTCCAATAGACATTCATATTAATATCTTCTGGACTGATGTGAGTGTAGCTGAAAGGGTAGGAGCATTAGATACATCTCAAAACTGGTCTTGTGAATGATTTTTTTCCAATACAAGCTCACTCTTTTTACTCATAGTTTGGTTCTTAAGCCTTTGGATAACCATCCCATTTGCTGGCTTCTGTAACTCCAGCCCCTAACTCCACCTGTGTATTGCTAACACTATGGTTGGACAGGGCCCAGACATCTCAGTTTTATGGTAGTGAAATGTTTTGATAACTTACTACTGTACAGGCAACTCCACCAAGATTTGTTAACACAAGGCAGTGAAATGGAAGCTAAGTTTAGTATACCTGAAAGATATACTTCTATTCTTAAAGCTAAAATCTTGGCTTCCCAGAGCTAGGAAAAAACCCAACAAATATGTGTTCATATAAGCCTGTGAGAAACATAAATTCCATTATCACTTATTAATTTTACAACACTCTACTCACATAGAGTTCAGAAAATTAGCCTCCAATTTGCTCAGTTTACTTTTTTTTTTTTTGACAAAAGATAGCAAGCAGATAAAAAGAATAAAAATCAACTTTGTTCTATTGCAAGTTTTCAATCAAGTCAAAATTTGATATAAGCTCATCTAAAAAGAAAAAATAAACCCAAACCAAGGTATACATACAACATACAAACAAGTCACTAAAGGCTGATTGGAGTGTCTCTGTAGCACCTACATTGAGCTGTATAAGCTCCTGGTGCCAGATGCATTCTTATGCCAGCTATCATTTTTAAAGCAATGAATAAATCCAGTTTCAATCTGTTTGACAGGAAAATAGATTTACTATAACAGAGTAGCTGGTCAAATATATCTCCAAATGAAGCTTGCACTTTAGCTGATTTGTCAATAATTATAAAATTACTGATTAGTATAAGATGTGAGCTGGCTGGATCCCCTGAGTACATGGTTCTAAAAAGAAATCCATCATACTTTTGGCAGCCTACCTGGAGATTAATGAAAGGTTCACACAGAAATAGTGTTCTGTGATTGCATGCAGAACACATAACAGCAATTATGGAATAGACCAACTAGCTTTTGTAATAGCAACCATGTTCCACATGATCTTCCTTGCTGGTTATTTAAATACCCACAGCAGTTTATAAAACAGTGAGGTAGGTTATTTATTAGGTGTGGTTATGCCACTGTCTCATTTCCTTTTAAATCACCTGATTTTTTTCATTCATTTCAATGGGATTTAAATGGTAGCTTTAATAATAGAGGTGAGTAATACAATCACTTTTGTGGTCACTGATTTTTGCCATCCTCAGCTGGTAGTGACAAATGCTTTCATAATTAGATTGACTGGAATGTCATCTATAACAAACCAGCACGATGTGAGAAACCAGACAAATGAGACTTCTGAAGGTTTCCTCAGTTGCTGCAGTTTTGTTTTCTGTCTCTTTCCCTGTCTGTTTCACAGCCTTCCCCAAATCAGTGCTCCTGATCCTCACCTTCCTAGGCACATAAGCTCATGTCACCCCTTAGGAGAGGGTTAGGGTCACCTTAGTAGTGAGTTGAGATGACAGAAACCTGAAAATCAAGGAATTAGTCTTGTTTGTGAGTGTAGCTTTCAGAGGCACTCTGATCTCAAATTTGTTTTTTATGTGGAAGAAAAACACAGTCCCTACTTTCCAATCTATTTTTTTTCCTGCTCAGTTTGCTGGATGTAACGAAACCCAAGCCAAAACTCCTCACTTTCCATTCACTTCCCTCAGGGAAGGGACATCTCAGAATTTCAGTTCTAGGAATTATTCTAAAGTTCTGCTATAGTTTTCCTTTTAGTTTCCTAAAACAAAAAGGGTTATGAACACCTTTAAAACCATGGTTCTCCTGTTTCCACTGCTTGTGCCAGATTAAAGATTGATATTTTCAAATACAAGGTACTGTCTCCCTTTTCCTTTTTCTTTTTCTTTTTCTTTTTCTTTTTCTTTTTCTTTTTCTTTTTCTTTTTCTTTTTCTTTTTCTTTTTCTTTTTCTTTTTCTTTTTCTTTTTCTTTTTCCTTTTCCTTTTCTTTTTCTTTTTCTTTTTCTTTTTTCTTTTTTAAAATTTCTTTTCTTTTAACTCTCGAGCTGTTTATTATCATCTTAGAAGATGTTTTGGTTTATCTGCCACTATACTTTAACTACTTATTTTGTCTGTGGCATTTCAACAGACTTCCTTTTCCAATTTCTATATTCCAATTTCCAATTTCATTCCAATATGGTCTTACATCACAAAAAGCTCATCAGAAGATTTTTTTCATCAAATATTTCAATATACAAATCCAGGAATACAAAACTATCTATGATCTCATTTTGAACTCAGTTTTTCTGAGAAAGTATTGAAAGCTTAGTTTCTTAATCTTTTTGGTTAAATTGCTTCTTTTAAAATATCTGCAATTTTCTTAGAACTTTTAAAGGTCATAGAATTGTCATCTATAAAACAATCCCATTAAAAATATATTATTCCATTTGAAGAACTGATGAAATTTCTTTAGTGTTCTTTGCCAGGACAAAGGAAAATAAAACACTTCTGTTATCAATATTTCTCCCTCCCATGCTTCCCACAGAAGCTTCTTCCTAAACAGATTAACATTTCTTGCTTTGTAGTTTCCTCTTATTTTGTGATGCATTCATTCATTCATTCATTCAGCCATTCATCTGACTACTCCTTCCCTGAATCTCAAGTCCTCTGAAAATTGTGGTTTGCCAGCTGATTTGCTCCTTCAGTGTCACTGAAGCACTTAGGAGGAAACCTAAACTTCAACATGCATCTAGACCTCCAAATATAGATGGATGTCTTAATATTGCACTTTACCTCAGCCCAGGGCTTGTGCACAGATTTTTAATTCTGTTTGAGCTTCCAGTTGGGCAGTTAGCACAGACACCCTCCACAGTTAAGAAATATGACACAGGAATCATATGGAAATGTTTCCACCTGGAGCAGCAGCTGGAGGCCACGAAGTAAACCCAGAGCATTTCAAAGGTCACAGAGCATCTATCCATATGCAATGTGCTGAGTCAAGTCTCTTGTCAATACTGTCACTTGGGCCAGTTCAGTTGCCTAAATTTGTGCCTCTGGCCATTTAAAAGGGACTAAGGTACATCACCTGGCTTCCATCTGCCAGCACAGAAAAGTACAGATGTCCACAGGTAATCAGTCTTTTTTATTCTCATAACTGAGAAGTAGCCCATTACTCCAATTTCTGGCAAAGTAGATAAATAGAAGACTTCACCTGTGCAACAATTACTGCAAAAGCAGACTTACAAGGGAGCACTGCAGATGCATTTTTCTTTTCCTGTGAATGTTAACTAAATTACATAAAGCCAAAAAACCTTCCTGAAGGATTGGAGCAGCCTTCAACTTCTCTATCTGAAGAGTCTGATAACAATATAGTATTGCTTTTGAGAGCTCAGAGCCCTATTGTGGTTATTGCCTGACAATTCCTTGTTCAGGACTGCATCCTTTCTACCATTGTATACATTGAGTAGGCCAAGACACTGACTGCAAGTGTTTAGCAATTATTGCTAATTACCCAGCAATGCTTTGTAATCTATCAATTCTTACACTGAAAACATTTGTCAGATTTTCAGATCCTTGTGTACAACATCAGTTTATGGTTGCCGCAAAATTATCTGAACTTGTATCCATGGGAGATAAGTAAAACTGATAAGTGTTACCCTTCATGGGAGGGACTGAGGTAATTTTTTAGATGGCATAGATGTTTCCATTATAATTCATTAACTTCTGCAAAGAAGGTTTTCAGCTGTGAAGGGAATACACATTTGGTCTGCTGAGGTTCTGATTTCCTTTGTGTGCACACAACTATCTAAAGTCTGCATGCATGCATGTGTACTTACACATTTGTGCCTCTCAGCATATATCCAAGCATATAGTTGGATGTTTAAAAAGCAGCAAGTAACTATGGATATAAATACATAAAAATGAATTTAGTATTTGATCATGAAGTACTCAAAGCTTTAATAAAAACCATTAGCAACTTTGTGAGATCTCAGATTTTATTGTAATGAGAAAAATTGTTTTTCACACAGGTGAGGATAAAAGACTTTAATTTTGCACCTTAATATTTCAGATGTTGTAACACAGAGAAGACATTTGGAAAAAAGCCCAAACAATTTAAAACCCCCTCCTTTTTAAAGCTGGGATACTTTAATCAAATGCTACAAATGACTGAGGAAAGGAGAAGTAGATGACTAACGATTTTTAGGCCTCCGAGTTAATAATACTAGCAATCACTGGAGAGGAAATGACATCATTTAATGCATGGCCAAATTGCAGCAAAGCTGTGATACAACCTAATATTATTAATAGACAGAATTTTAATTCCCAGACATTGATAGAAGAAGGGGTAATAAAGAAATAAACAAATACTGACAACGTGATTCAATGATGGGGGTAAAATTCCAGGGGGTAGTGGCTAAACTTGTTTTTGTAGAAATATACACATGAACAGAACCAGAGCCAAATTTATATTTTGCTTACATTTCCACTAGGCTATCTTTGGCTAGCAGCAATACTTCTACTCAGCTGTTCAGTGATTCTTCCTCCCTCTTTGGCAGGACAAAAGAGAATAAGTAGGAAAAACAGAAATAAAAATGTTCATGGGTTGAGATAAAAATAGATTTAGAATACAAGAATAGTTTATAAATCACTGCCATGGGCAAAGGAGACTTGATTTAGGGAAACCTGACAAATAAAATAAATATTTAATTATTGATTCAAGTAAGAGAAAAGTGAGGACATTGTAGGCAGTTGGCATTCCTTTCTCTCTGCTACCACTTTTCCATCACATTTTTCCTCTGCTTCAATATATGCTCTCCACAGCCTACAGCGTGTATCTGCTCCATCATGTGGGTCCTTGCAAGGGCTGCCAGGAGTGCCTTCTCCTCCACAGAGCACCTGCTGCTTCTCCTCTGGCCTTGGCCTTGGCATTCCCTCTGCTCCTTCTTATTCTTTTTGCTTCCTTTTGCTCTGCCTTTGAAGAGAATTTGCCCGCACATGACATCTTCCCCTTCAGCCTCTCACTGACAGCACCTCAGCAGCTGCAATCAATGCAGAATTTTTAAGAAATTTTTCTGACTTAGATACCTCCTATAAATAATATATTGCTGATAGGCATTCCTTCTACCATGGCCTCTAAATTTTGCCGTTTTAAATTTTTGACATTTGATAATTGTAAATTTTCTCAGATACTGAGAACCTGCTCTGATATTTATGTTCATACTAAAGTAACCAAGATATCTTTTTTAGTAATTGATAATTTATTGTGACAACAGAAATTTTGCAGATAAATAGATAAAGAAGAAAAAATATCTTTTGGAGGAACTAAAGCACACTATATGATCTCTGTAAGATTTTTTTTTTGAGAAAATATGGCAGCGTCACAATTGCACAGGCTAAAACTAAGCAGTTTTTTTTCTTATGTGATGAAATGACTGCAGAGAGAAGCTGCTGTCCACTAGCCACAACATCTCAATTTTTTCCCATTAATTGAATCAATGATTAACATAATTTAATTTTAATATTTTTAAAATCTCATTTAAAGAGATTGCCCTATTTTGTTCACATCCTATCATGTTAGCACTGACCCCAGCATAATGGGGTACTGACATAATATTTTAATGTTGTAGTGGAATATTTCTGTTGAAAATTATGATAGGTGCCTATTCCTGCTCAGATAGAACAGAACTATTCAGTGCAAGGATTCCAGTGGGTCACAACTTCTCCTACACATGCCAGGAGTGCACTCAGTACACTACATTTGTTAGTGCTTGCTTTGTCATATGTAAAATACAGTTATAGGCAAATCAGGAAAACAAGATTTATTATTAGCTGCTTTGTGGTCCAGTTAAAATTATGGTATGTGGATATGGAATGATCTGTTTTAAAGAAAACAATTAAGAGTTCTTATGAGACATTATGTTATAATACATAACCATATCTGCAGAGGTTGCATTCAAACTTCCAGGTTTTGTCCTGTCACATCTGCAAGTTCCATCCCTCTTAGGATTCAGTACTGTAATATGATACTTCTCTTTACCTCTAAAAATTACATAAGGAATATATGGAGGAAAAAATCAATATGTAATTATTCTTTCCAGAAAATATTTTCATAAGTGGAAAAAATTGGCTTAAGTAACTTTAATATAAATTTAAATGGCACAGCTCTATATAATATCACAGTCATCATGATAAAACATCTTCATAACTAGGGGATTTTGGTCTAATAACTAAATGCAAAATATAAACAAAGAAGCTATTTCTACCTGCTTGCTGTTTCTAATTATTTGGGTTATATGGACAAAAACATATATATTTTCATGGGAGCCTCATATATGTTGTAGGACCTGTTCCTTTCTGCATAAAATGCAGCGTAACTTGCTTTAGTCAGAAGCAGACTAGGCTCACCTGTCAGCTGGTGACAATAACTGGCATAAGGGCAAGTAACTTACACAAAATTCCTAATCCTTTTATTTCTAAACTTGGCCTTGATGCCTTCTCACTATCACTGATAAACACTCTGAAAAGTGGAGGTTTTTTTTGAAATAAAAGGTTCTCAGTAAATTGGTACAGACGGCTCCATCAGAACCTAATTATGACTGTGGAGCCGGAAAATAGATTGCATTTCCCATACATTATTAATGCTCTTCAAATCCTCATTTGTCATGTTCAAGGTTATGTAGAGATGACATTCAAGGAACCCAAACTTCTTGCTAAACTCATTTCAACAATCCAAGTCCTTTATAGGAACAACTTCTTAGGCTCTTGGATAATATTAAAACTATAACACCACTCTCATGGGACTGTACACAAAACATAAATTTGTAAGAAAGTTATTGATAATGAAAATTAAGTTCAATGCCATAAGAAATAATTTCAATAGCAGACTTTCACTTATATAATGATTAATAAAATGTGTATATAAAGAAATAATTTGTTTTTTAGGACAAGATGATGTTTATTGCATGCTCAGATTAACACTTAGGCACATTAACCTGCAGTTAATACAGAGGCTCATGACTAGAAGATGACACAAAATATTATTAGTAAATGAACATCGATTCTGAAAATTCTTAATAGAAGAAAACACAGTTTGGGTAGAAACCATAAAATATATGTACAATTTCTGCTGCTAGAAGCATAGGAGGAATTTTATAAAAAAATTAAAACCATATTGTACACACTTATTTAAATACCCAAAAAAAATTGAGATAAACTTCGTACAAGTAAAATATGTCTAAGGCTTTCAGTGTTCAGACACTTCAAAAATAACTTTGAATACAAAAGTGAAATGAAATGATGTGATATTTTCATAGTATCTAAATTCCCATTAGTTTGCTGGTGTGTCAAATAATATTGGAGGAGTTGGTGAGGTTTCAGGGGCTTTATCATGTCTTGGTATTTCAGTACAGGAAAGTACTCTGCTTTATTTCAGCTTAAGTAAACTAATTCCTATTGGAAAAAATGAACATTCACTGTTATCTGTGATGAAAGATGAACAAAAATGTATTATGAACACCGAAGATATCTAAAACATCTGAAAAGTATAAAGCTTCTCCCATTTTATTCACCACTGTTTATACTTGCTGAAGCCATAAACCACTTGTTAGAAGAAAAACTGTGTAACAGATTAGGTACTGGCGTGTAACTGTTGGTCACTTACCACAGAGTTGTCCCGAAAACAGCTACTTAAACCTCTATAGTACCTTATCATGGCAAGCCATCTTATCTTACTTTACAATATTACATTAAAATTGAAGGCTAACCCATTTTACAGATTTACTGTTCAGATAAAATGAGATAAAATCTAAGGAACCAAATTCAACATGTGCGCAACCTCTATCATCTCTGTACAGTTTCCATAGATGATAACTACTCCACTGAAACCCAATAAGTCCTAAATTTATATCTAAAAAAGGCAATTGTAAACCAAGGCAAATTTAAAATAGTTAAACCCCACCATTTATTGGCCTGTCTTTTTCAGTAATCTCTTTGATATTGTTTCAGATACTAGGATTTGAATAAGACCTTATTTTTATCATTATTCTCTCATATCATGATTCTCTATCTTCTTGATCTTGCTGAGAAGCTGTTACTCTTCCAGTGTGTGTGTGTTGTATGTGTGTGTGTGTTTGAAGCAGACATTGTGCTTATTTTGCTAATATGACGTGGAAATAAATAACAAATATACAACATCCTCATGATACTAAGAAGGAAAATTAAACCTCTCTTTAAACAAAATATCTTGAACACTCAGGAAACATGAATCTGAATCAACATATTTGTCTATTTTTACAAGCAGTGTAGCATAGAGTCTGGAAAACTTTAAGTGAGGATACTTTGATTCTCATGTTAGTATACAAAATTAGATAAAATAAAAGGAATTGTAAAAATTAAACCTACTTTGTTGTCATATCAAGTAGCAACAAAAGCCAGCATACAGGTGTGGGCAGAAAAATGAACACTTACAAAGACACATGTGGGCAAAGAACTAGAAATAAACTTGACACAAAAAACATAGGAGCCAAAGACATCTAGTCTGTTTAACACAAAGAACTAATTGCAGTCTAAGTTTTAGGTGTTCAAACAAGTGCTGAAATATACACTGACTAGGAAAACATGACCATTAAAAGTGTCCAGAAAAATATTGAGCGCATTTATGGGAACACCACAAGTTCTGTCCACAAGTTTAGTGATTGTTTGACATGATCCTTTTGACTGAAGTGAATGAATATGTTGCCACAGCTTCTACAGAATTTGATCACAGGTTTTGTAATTTGATATCTGCTTAGAGAACTTGTAAAATGAGAGTTTATCCGTAGTGATAATATTTTGATAGATATTTTGAACCCTTTTTGTTACAATGGTCATTTTACTACACTACCTTTTGCTTTCTTATTTTTTGCCCAGTACCACAAAGCAATTGATTGCTTGTTACATATGGTATCTGTTCTTTTTCTCTTTAGTCTCCATGAATTTAGAAATATAAAGATTTATTCCTCTTCACCAATAAACCCAAACATTTGTATTTTACAAGGAATTATTTTGGAATGTTTTAAAGTTGTCTTCCAAGCAATTACATGTTCATTTCTATTGCAGAAATTCTCCCATTTTTTCTTTCAAATATTTTCAAGTTTTGCTTCTTTACAAATTCTTGAGAAAAGGTCTCCTGCTTTGGTGTCTACAAAAGAACAAAAAGGAAATGCAATGTGCAAATTTAATAAACAGAATTAAAATAAAATATAGTGCACAAAATCTTTAATGTCTATATTGGCCACATGAATTGCATACCTAATCTTTTAGTTCCAATGTAGCTAGTGTATGCTTATTATGAGTTTTAATTTTTCCTCATAAGTTTCTCTGTTTATATGTCTAATCAAAGTGTCCTTCCTTGAATTCCTGAGTTCCTGATGTCATCTGGAACAATAAAGTGCCCACAACTGCATAAACATGCTGCATGAATGGTCACATATGGAAAGAGATTTTCATTCCTTTTGTTTCTGATTTGATTGGTTTACATACTACAGAAGATAAAACTGTCTGTGTTTTAATCTTTTCCTCCATAATATAAGCAGCTAAAATCTTCTTTGTTTCTAATACCATCCATTTAGAGCAGAAAGTCCCACTCAGTGTTAGATTGTGCTCCAAGTACATTATATCTGTGAATATCTATGTTTTGGTTTATTAACCCCCCCCAGGTGCCTGGATGCAGGTTTGCAGGATGAAGATCCTTTAATTATTTCCAGTCTACAATTAACTTCTTAGGTTTTTTTAGATGTTTTTGTATTTCTCATTTTTTGTGTCAACTCTTAATGTAGTATAAATGGAAAATGTAATTAATACATTGTTTGCTTTTTCTTTTTCAGTTCATTAACAGAAGTAGGTAATGATTCTTTCATTTCACTCAGGCATAAATAACTGAAGTAATCAATACTGAGATTACATTGAAAATTAGAACCCTATTATGTGATAGGTATGGACATTTTTAAAGGAAACATAACTGCTTCTGTTAGTTTCAAATGTTCGACAGATTAAAGCTCATCCACTGCTACACATCTTTATATCTGCGCATCAGTGCAGTTTGCTAATCAGTTTAGCACAATGCTCAAAGAAGCACATAAGAGTACAAATCTGTTACAGCCAAGATGGGCATGTAGATGCAAGTCCTTTAATCTTTTTAAGTTGGTTCCTTCTACTCCTGGTCAATCAACTCAGGCACAATGCCAGTCTCTCAAGCATTACATTCCAAGGTCTAAAACAAGACCTTTATTGGTTTGGCACGTGCTAAGTCAAGTGCTAATTTGGTATTTGTTGAGCCACCAAAGCACCAGTCCTCATGATAGTCTTCTTCACTTGGAACTATTTTGAAGATTTATGCCCTCTGATACATTCTTTTCTGAAAATTCTCATGCATTTCCTTTTCTTTTCCATTTTTTTCTCTTTCATTACTCAAGCTTTATAAGGACATTGATCTTGATGATTACCACCAAAATATACAGTTATTTGTGCCACAAATAAAAAAAAAAAAAAGGAAAAAGGAAAAATGTCCTTTTTCTATTTTTGTCTCCACTTTAACTGTCCTTTTTCAGGGAAAAGTTAGAATGTACAGGTCCAGACTGACTATTTTGTCAGCATCAACAGTTTTTTTTTTTTTTTCTACATAAGAATAATGCTTGGGAAGTTATATTCTTCTACCTAATGCTCTCTCAATCTCCAACTGTTTTTTAACAGGAAACACCAGATTCTGTATTTCTTTTACATGAATTCATCTTCCTTTCTACACCTGAGTCAGTGAAAATGTCCCCGTTCATGTAAAGGAATTGCACTTGTCTGCTCCAGCTTCTGAATACCTGACTCCTTCTTGTTTTGAATTGGGATTGGACTGACTGGGTATTCTGAGCTTCCTACTACCTGTTCCATAAGATGCAGTGAACAGTCAATACCTGCGTGAACAATCCTGACATTGCTCATAAATTTGTAGAGTTCTATTATATCTTTCTTCAGCTACCACTTTTCCACATTCAAGAGCTCTGGGCTATTTGCATTCCTCATGTGGGTGTGAGTCCATATGCTCTAACTTCCTTGTTGCTGATTGTTTTAGCTCTGTGCCATATTTTTAAGAGGACAGACCCAAAACTAAAGACATTACTCAACATGTGGCTGAATCATATATTTGTTGAGAGAATGAATGATTTTTGTCTGTAATCACATCTGGTTAACCTCTCTGCATGATGCCAAACTTTGAGCTTTACAGAATATTCAGAGCCCAAGATCCTGTTTCTGATAAAGAATAGCTCAATCCAGAGGCAATTTTCCCAAATTTTGATTTCTCTTCTGCATATTTGTGTGCTGTGTTTCTGTGTGCATAGATATAAAGGTACATGAATCAATTCACATTCATCTGAACTGAGTTTAATCTGAAATATTATTTCCATTTTTTTTTCCTTTTGAAGATTTCTGGTGAAATAAATTTAGTATCCTATAGCTTATGGAGTTATACAATTTAGAAAACAACTAGAAAGTAATGGACAAAGCATATTTTGAGTAATAATGAGTAAATTTAATTGAATTTGTACTGACCGTTTCAATCTCTACCTTCTTCCCCAGGAGGTGTTCCCTGTGTCCTTCTCCTCGTGGAGTGAGTAAAATCCTACATAAACATTTGGTGAAAGCACAGCTAGAATTTAGTGAAAATGTTTAAAAAGACTATCAAACTCTCAGGAATGGTCAGGATAAATACATTCCCTTCAGTTATGTAGCTTTTAGATAGATGCTGTAAACTGCACAATTCTAGTACTAAGGTATGTCATTGCATCAGTTTTTTTACAGATAGATGCCAGTGCCTTCCTCCAACTAAACATACACATACATATTCTGAAGTATTCTGAAGACAAAAAGTGAAAATGTGCTCGGACAGAAACTTGTTAAGTGTTGTCTCCTTGTGAATCCATGTATTACCTGAAGAATTTCAAACTAGGCCATTACAGTCAGTTCCAGTGCAGAGCTGTCTAGCTCATGATTTGAAGGGATATGAAACCAGCTGGGTGTGTTCTTGTCTCCATCTCCAGGATGCTTACCTAATGTCATCTGTCATATAATGAATGTATTTTGGGGTGGGAAAGTAGGGGGAGTCCAGCCTTGTCTGAGTTTTTTGTAACAGAAAAACATGGACCCTGGGGTGTCCATATGCCACAGATTTTCTCTGTCTGTTTCACTGAAAACATAACCAAAAAACACATAATAAAGACTGAGTGATACCAGATTTTTTCCCTAAGATACGGGTACTGACCTAATTCCAAAAAGAAAGTAAGAACTTTCATATAAGGAACACACTGGTGCAAATTTGAATATGTATCTGTATTTTGTCTTTGATTTTATATGCCATATGTTAACATATTATATTAAATAAATATAGAATATACTGAACAAATTATTAAATTAATAAATAATGCAGTAGATTTGCTAGCAATTATTTAGAAACAGAATACTCAGAAATAATTTGATGTCCTTTAAGATATTTGTTCTTTGAAGGTTACATTTTAGAATACATTTGGGATACATATTGAAACATTTTCAGTAATGTTTTTGTCCTTGTCTACAGGACATATTGCAGTCTGTATTGCAAAACAAGTGAAAAACATTTCATAGAGCCCAGTTAAATTCACCTTTCTCAGCTGCAAGGATATCTTCAAGTTTCTGCATTATTCTGTAACAAAAAAAAAAAAAAAAAAAAAAAAAAAAAAAAAAAAAAAAAAAAAAAAAAAAAAAAAAAAAGAGAGAGATAGTCCTCTATTTGGATTCTGCTGCAGATGTTTTGGTGGCTAAATTTTAATGACATATTCCCTTTTCTCCTCATGGTTTTTTGGTCATAAATCATAGCTGCTAAATTTTCTGTTGTGCATTGTTTGATACAAGATAACATTGTTCATGCAAACTGCCCTCATTATTTGAAAATCAGGAATCACAGACTTTGAAGTTGTGCATTTTTCACCTCTCTTATGATTCATTTCATCACACAAGTACAGTGTTTGTTAGTAATTCAATTTAGCACAATATGTTGCCATGTAATGTTTAGTCTGTATGAATATTTTAGAAACATAAAAGAGACTCACAGTGACATGGGGATGACTTACAAAACAAAGAATATCAAAGAAGTAGTTGAAGAATTATTTTGCTATTTTACTCAGTCTTCTTTCTTCTCAGCTGGGAAGATGATATGCAGCTGTAATGCCTTGTCCCCTTTGCATGTTCCTGACTTCATTAGGCAGAAAGAGCATGGCTACATCTGTGGAACTCAGATCCATATGTTTATCTACCAATAACATACTGATTTACTGGGTTCTACATGCATGTGTACATGTAAAAACAGAGATACATATTCCTGTATTTCAGTCTTGAGAAGTTAGCAGATTTCAGTATGCTTCAAGGTCTTTTAAAGACCTTAGAATGATATCTCGCCATCAAATATTAACATGAATTAATGCTGAGAAAGTGGACTCAAGTTGATGAGAAAGACTCATCAACACTGACAGAAAGGGAGGCCTGGCAGTACAATGATGTATGGCAGTCTGCTCTTTTTTGCTCCACTTTTCTTGTTTCAAGAGTTGTTTAGCTGTGCTAAGACCACTGATTTCTAATTTGAAGGGCTACATTTCGCTAAATATACTTATCTTTTCAATTTCCTCAGGTCATTTAAAAGACTGAAGTTTTCCTTGTGAAGCAGTTCAAAGAAAGGTTCTTGCTTTCATTTCGACATATATGTGGGATGAAGAGCAGATTTAAGTGGGCCATGATGTTAGACATATATATGTGTAGGACACTGGTAGTTATCCTAAAATCTAGCTGTTTCTTTAATCAATTAATAATTAGTGAAAAGATAACGAATACAGAAGGCTGTAAGCGTACATGTGGAAAGGAAATGTGATGACAAAGCAAGAGACAAAGTGGAAAAATTCCAATATTCAATATTCCCAATCAATCATTTCTGAAAAGTATTACTGGTCATGATTACAAGGCTGTATTTATTGGTTAGATTATTCTTCATTTGCTTAAGTGCAAGTGAAGCATCGTGGCCATTATCCATCTAAATAAGTCCTATGTGAGATTTTCATACTATCCCTCACTTTATAGCTCTTGCAATAGGATCCATTTCAATAACAATATTGCTTTTATAACTTGGCTATGTATGTGACTCCTGTTACACTGAACATTAGTTAAATTAAGTGCCTTTTATTTATATCTTACATTTTACATTGGATTGTTTTTGCTTCTGGTGAGTTTCTTAGCTTCTATAGGTTGTCATAGTAAACTGGCAAAAAATAGAATCTATGGTGCTATCTTTCTAAGTTGCTTGAATGGCTCAATCAGCATTTATCTCAGTGATTTCCTCTGCTAGAGGGAAATTTTTAAGAAACTGAATCATTTAAATGGTACTAAAAAGCATGAAGAACAATTAATCACACGAGTTGTTTTTTTCTTTCAACTTCATTATTGTAAAATTTTCATTGACTTTTCTTGCCACGTGTCATCCACTGCTGGATTGATATGGTTATGTGTGACAAAACCGCCAAGAAAGGTATTAGCTATTTTTTCTGTGAGCCCTTTGGCTCTGCACAGAGGTAAATCCAAAGATTATCTTGGAGTAGCTCAGAAACATGGAGAAACTGATTTATCTCGCTGAATGATGTGAGGTCATAGGAAGGTTTCAAACATGTTCCACTCCATTCCAGCAAAGATCAAGGCATCTGAGAAGAGCTTCACATAAACTATTTTATACCTCCACTATGCATAACAGAATAAAAAATGACACCTTATCTCTTCCTTCAGGATACCAGTACACTTAATTTTCCAGTTAAACAAATATAGATGTCAACTTAATGCTGTAAAATAAACACAGCATAAGCCGCCTTAATATGCTGCTACTATAACAAATACATTAGTGCTAGAGCTCATGATAAGTGTTAACTTAAAAGGGAAAGAATTTCTCCCCCACAAGAAAGTTAAATATGGTAATCCAAAAGTGTCAAATTTGCAGAACCTGATTTAAGAGTCTGTCATAAAAAAAACATTTCTTCCCTGTTCCATCATGTCCTCTTCCTGATTCTGTGAAATACAAAGTGCACTAAAATCCCTGGAATACTTAAAGTAGCCTGATACTCACAGGCAAAAAGGATAGTACCAGATTATCTTAAAGACTGAGATCTTATATTTTACATAATAAGCCATGTTAAATACTGACTTTACAGAATTTAAGTAACTTTAGCCTTGGACTTATTTTTTATTCTTGATCGAAAGCAAAATTTATTCTTAAAATTCTGTCTTAATATGTGTTTATCAAGAACAAAAGAGACTCTAATAAACAGCTTGCTGTTTTCTTTGCTCACTTTCTAAGTTTCTTGCTTGATTTATGATTAACTTCTAAAAAATATTTCTTGAATTATACCACCTGGAACAAATACTTTGTTTTTGTGACCGAAAATTACCACATCCTGTATTATGACATTCTGATCTCTGAAGTTACTGAATACATGCAGATCCCAGGTATTCAGTATGAATAATTCAATTTGTGCTTTCTGTCCTCTGAGTCATCATGACAAAGAACAAGCTGAAGTATTCACTGTCCTATGGGCAGCTATTAGGGAATGGTAAATCTCATTAATTTCTCTCATGAAATTATTTGGTACTAATGTGATAACAAAGCAGAAGCAAAATAACAAGATACGTGTTGTTTTGATGCTGATTTGCTCTGTGTGTTTTGTTGCTTTTTTAATAATTTCAGTCAAAACAACAATTCTTTTACCTTTAAGACATCTGTATAGATTCTGACACATTTTAATTTTTTCTACTATATTTGGATGACTATTCTAGAGAAAAAAAACATGATAAAATAATGATGTCTTTTGACTTAGTTTCTTAGTGCATATTGCTGAGAAGCCTTAGGCTGTGATACCTTTAGAAGTGTATCTTTTTGTGAATTTTGGTGAAAGACTAAAAACTTATTCCAGTGCACCCTACAAACCTCCCCTTCACACCCCAGTATTCTCTATTTTTGTTTTTTTCTAACCATCCCATTCCCTAACCTCTGTGACCTGTTCTCTCTCCATTAATCTTAATAACATGTCTAAGGCTGAGTATTTATTCTTGTTCAGTCTTTTACATTTTGTTTTCTCCTACAGATGATTTTGGTGTTTGTGGGGTTTGTTTGTTTGTTTGTTTGTTTGTTTGTTTGGATTGGTTTGGTTTGGTTTGGTTTGGTTTTGGTGGGTTTTTTTTGGGGGGGGGTTGGGTTTTTTGTTTGTTTTGGTTTTGGTTTTGCTTTTTTTAAGGTATGAAGCAATAGATTGGAACTCTATATACACTTGATACAAGTATAATTTTAGCTCACCTAATTGTTCTTTGGAACATATAAAATGAAGTTTAGTGTTTGGCATATTTTAGGAGAGCACTTTTTAGCTAAAATATACTCAGGAGATTGCTATTTAAATGACAAGATAACTGTTATTAAATGATGCATTTATTTTAAGACCAGAGGATTAATGACTTCTTTTTTTAAACTTCTTTGTAAACTTAGAGTGGTGGATTTCACCTTTCAGAATTCATGCATGTTTTTTCCTGTGGAATCAATATGAGAGTAGCAACATTTTCTGGATTAAAAACTCAGTGCTGCTTTAGTGAAAATTTTATTTCTTTGCTTGAGTAATTCCTCTGACCTTTTTTTCTATTTCATTTTTATTTATATAGAATAAGACATTTGTTATTTCTCAATTTAAATTGCTTTTTATCCATGCAGGACAAATTAAAATAGAACTCTTAAGAGAATCGTATCATCTTGATTACCATAATAAAGTAGAAGCTGGTTCCACCACTGTTGCTCACTGACCTGTGTCAATGAGTTCTTATTTCAAATTCCAGCTCTGTAAGTGACTTTAGGCTACTTAGCTAATCTCTGTGTACTTGGATTTCTTCCTCTGAAAATTATTTATAATCTTTTTTTGGAGCTTTACAAACAATTTGGTTTGGTTTATAATAACAAACCAGCTCAAAACTTTGTTTGTTATTGCAATCATACAACATTAAATTCTCATGTAGTCAGAATATTATTTCTATTGTAAATTTTCAGAAAAAGTGGATGAAAATGAAACACAATCATAAGAGTTCTACCTTTAGTCTGTAGGTCCAGAAAGACTGTGAAGATTACCATGAGCACTGGGGGGTTGCCTGAGCTCTTTTTTCCATCCTTGGCATCATGACCCATGGAAACCAATCTGTATCACTGAGCAAAGGTCTGAACAAAGAGCAGAAGTGGAGAAACAGACAGACAAAAATCCCACCCAACCCAGGACACTAATGTGAAGAATCTCCTTGTCTGCAAGTCTTGTCTCCTACTCCATTCAGAATTTTACTTTCTTTCTGGCTGGTGTTAAGTCCCTTTCCTTCCTTTCTGCTTACTTCAAACACTACACCACATTTCACTCAGCATTCAAGACTATTGCTATTTGAAATGGGACATAAATATAATAAATGACTGTCATTTACCCAAGAAAATATGTGGTTTTCCCTTTGAATATACAGCATCTATAAAGGTTTGATCCACGGTGTTCTATGCTTATATCAAGCTAGATCCCTGCCTAGACATGAAACACAAAGATTTGGCCAAGAGAAACAAAGGAATGGGGAGGGAGGGGGGAGGGAAAAAGAGGGAGAGAGAGAAAGAAAGCAACTTTCCAGTAGGTTTTACTGTGTTACTTAGTATGCTTAATTTTTTTTAGTTACTTACTGTTTGCTGATTAATTCTAAATCAGAATCCTACATGGGATGCTTTTTAGTCATAATTGACAGAAATTGAGGAAGGACCATAAGAAGGTAGTAGAAGATGGTGCTTCAGAACAGAAGCCTTACTGAGCGGGCAGAAATCACAGTATAGCTGGGGAAGGTAAATGATGTACATTTGCAGAATGAAGGAAACTTCTGGTTTGATATGTTCTTCCCTTGATATGGTTTTCCTATACTTTCTCTGTTTCCTTATATTCTTCCCCTTCCTGCCACAAAATCATTTAAATGACACCTTTCCCCAGCATGAAGCCTCTAGCATGAGGGCTTCAGCTTTCACAGGGTCACAAAGTAAGCCAATTTAATGAAATTTATTCTGGGTGCATTATTTTTCTATCACTTTAATCATCTCAATTTGCTATGAGACCATGAGTCAGTCAGACTCAGCTCAATGGAAGCAGTGGGCCTAACCCATTCTAACAGGTGTTGATCTGTCCAGAGGCAGCTTTCTCAGACTCTGCAAAAGATGTAGCCAAAGCAGATGTCCGTATACCAAGAAATTGTGTGTATCAATCACATTATAAATAATACCACTTTGTATCGAACATTTCATCAAAAATATTTTTGCTTTATATATAAAAATATGTAAGTCAAAGCAGTAGCTAAACGTTTTTCAGATCTGGGATGAAACAGCCAAACAGAACAAGCTGTAAGTATTTTTCATAAGCATGTGGGATATACGACCACAAAAGGGGTAAAGATGAACAGATGTAGCTCAACCTAGGAGACACACAAGCTGGCGAAGAACAAGATAGGAGTAAAAGAGTGCAAACAGACAGGACCTTCTGCCAAATTCACACGAGACAGAAAAAATCAAAAAACAGATCAGGATCAAATGAGACATACCCTTTTGGGAGGGAGGCCGTAGCATAATAGCAACGAGTATAACCAAGAAAAACAAAACAAAAAAGATGACAGCCCACTACGGTTCTGACAGAAGAGCCTCAACCTCAGCAACTGAAGATTATCAAGGGCACTTCCCATCTGTACCAAATATATAAAATCATTCTGGTTATATTGCATACCCACAACTATCTTAAGGAATAAATATGAAGAATAGGAGTTTTGTAAGAGTTTATCACTACCATGAATCACAGTGTTAATAGATTTAATGAAAACTTTATCTTCAAGTTAGTACCCTTCTGGTTGCATCAGTTTTCTACACATTCTCATCACAGCAATCTGCAATTGCCTAATTCACATATTTAGGTATATGTGATACCTAGATGTACAGATATATAGATATAGATAGGTATACACACAGACACAGACACACAGACACATATATATATAAATGTTTAGCTATAACAAAGCACCGTGGAGAGCTTACCTCTAAAATAAATATCTCAAGTTAGCAGCATGATTTTTCTATTGCTCTTTTCACTACAGAGCCATTCTGAGCAAATTCTCATTTTGCTTCTTATTTTCACCATCCTCTTTAGGTTTCAAATTATTTCTCCTCAGTTTACTAAATTATTTTAACTTAGTGATAAAAGGACTATGTGTATTCCAAATTTTACTTAAGTATGTGAGCCATTAGGAATGAAAACTGGTTGAATGGCTCACAGGATGTACTATTGATCATGTGTATGTGCCTGTGTTTCTAAAAATATCAGCATCACAGGAATTGTGAACAACATAGACATCTTTTATCACTCTGTTTGTTTGTTATTTTTGAAGATATATATGCACTCTTTGGCCATTAAGTTTTCATTCCATTCTTTAATATAGAAGAGGGTAGAACTCATTAATCATATACCAGGCTTGGAAACTATAGTTATAACTCTCAACTTTTAGAGTAGCAAACAAAAAATGTTATCTTTAATATAGAAACAAGTTTAGTCAGTCAACATAAAGCTATCTTCATTGTTTTCTATTGAATACTGCTCTCTGCTTTTATTCAGTATATTTGCTGTTTCTACAGAAAACTAAAATATCATTGTTACAATATTCAGTGTGCTAAATGTGTAGTTAGTAACTAATATTTGCATTCTGCAAATAAGAATGCTTAATAGTAATTTGATTACAATTATCAATGGTTTTAGCATTAGAAAGTAGACATATAAGAACTTTATTTATATGCATAAACACTACATTAGAGATCATGGTTACCACACTTTTAATATGACAAAATAATGACTGTGTATAAATAAGTGTGACCAAGTATAGAAACTAGAGATGGCTTCACAAAACCTGTCTCTTAGAGCTATCAAGTATTTGTAAGATAAATTTTGATGCAAAATAGATTTTTGCTTTCCTAAATCTCAGTATGGACTACGTTGCAGTCAGATGTATATCTGAACTAGGAAGAGCTGTGTAGCATCCCTAACACCAGTAGTTATTAGTTTTTTGAGTTTTTTTGGCTGGGGTAGATTTAATTTTCTCCATTGTAGTTGATATTATTGCAGGTAGCTTGGAAAAAAATGCTTCTTCCAGCAGGATCCATCTTTATTACACATGCTTCTGTATTCATTTGTTTTACTATGGGAAAGTTTAAAGAAAGTCTTGGGAATGAGCAAGAGGAAAGACAAAACAGTGACACCTCCAAGCATGTATGCCCTTATCAGTTGCTCACTCAAACACCCAGTCCCCAGAGTCCTGGGAGACAAAAAAGGAGGCATCCACACCTGGTGTTTATGGCTGTAGTCATTCCTCTGGTATGCACTTTTCCCAAGAGAACGGAGAGTGTTTATCAAAGTTAAGTGTAAAAAGTTGCTCTTCTACACAGGGCTCTCTTGAGGCCAGAATGGCTGCTGCAGGCCCTTTCTTTTGAAGAATATGTTGCTATGTTTTGGATTTATCTCTAAAGAGTGTCAATAACACACATCTTTTTATTTGCTGAGCAATATTTACACATCTATTACCAAAGAATTATAACTTCTTTACAACTAGTAATTTATATAGCTGTTCCTCAAAAAAAAAAAAGTCTAACTTATTCCAGTGTATGTCAGTAAAACTATTATATTTAAACAATTATTTTTACATTTTTTACTTCTTTTTATTTTTTATTTTTAATTTTTATTTAAAAGGTTTCTGTTAAGAAATCCTTTCTTAGATGCATATGTAATCAGACTCTTGACTAACTAGTATCTTAATTTTCAGTTTATCCTCATTCCTTAAACCAAACTTCTCAAACATTTTCTCATTCCAAGTGATGTGAACTGACTTTTACATTGTCATAAACTAACTGTTTTCCTTCTTAAAGGCTGTCAGGCTATGTTTTCAAATGATGTCTTTCTTCTTTTTTAGTCATTAAGTTAAGCCCCACATGTGGTTGCTTTTATGGAGACACCTCAGTGTCTTCATACTTCCACATATAGTAGCTTCTTATACAGGAACTACAGTAACAGTTTTTTCAGTATCAGACAACTATTCCGTAATTCGCCTTGCACAGTGACTGAATATTTCCAAAAATCTATTTACAAGAGACAGGAGAAATTGCATTCAGGATGTTGATGATGCTGAAACTAAGTTATATTTAAATTGGGGATGCAAAATCACCTTGTTTATGTTGCAGTTTGCATGTAAAGAAAACCCACAGCTGGTGCAACTCTAAACTTGGAGCAGGCTGAGATTCCCTACCATGACTTTGATGTCAAACAGACTGTCTATATGTCTCCCTAGCAAAGAATGAATAAGGCAGATCTAGTCTATTTATAGCTTTTGATATTTTCATGTGAAGTCTAACACAGACAAGGCTATAGGTTTGCTGGCAAACATATGAAAGTCTCTGAAAAATCTGTCCTTCATAATTCCCATTTATGAGGAAATTCTTAACAAGTGATTATAATGTAGATTATTAGCTTTGGCTCCAGTGTTACTAGTGGCAAGTGGCACTGTGGGAAAAATCTAACTCTCTCTGTGAGTAGCAGATACTTAATCTTACGAAGGATAGATCTTGCATGTCAGTGTAATGCCTTGCACTCTTATGACCTCCAGGCTGAAAATAAAAGGGCAGCCTGAGAAAGTTGCTGTTGGTGTAAGATCCTGCAGATAAACTTAGAAGCACAGATTGTTGTGAACAATCTCCTGCATGGTTTAGTCTCTACTCCAATTTAGCACTGAATATAAAGAATATTTCTTCAATGGGATGGTCATTGGATACTTGAGAAATTCCCATCTGAGGAAAAAAAACAGACAGCTGAATTATGTAAAGAAAAAGAAATTTTAAAAAATCCCATCAAAAATTAATTAAAAATTTTCTCATTAAAGGGATTCTGACTTGGTAAAAACAAAAGTATATCCTCAGTAGAGAATAATAACTACCAAATCCAAGAACATTCAGAATTGATTTTAAAATTTTTACTGATTTGACGTTCCAAAAGTAAGTTGGCTATCTATCTAGTTATCTAGCTATCTAGGTATCCATGCATGCATGCATGCATGCAATCTGTAATTGCAACTGATTACTTTTCCTTGCTCAGTGAAAAAAACAGGCATAGATTTTTTTATTGTAATGTCAGGAAGGAACTCATGTAAGGGTGAAGAGCTACCACAGCAAGTAGGAGAGTGTAAGAATGATATGGGAGAAAGGAAAGTAAGCCACAGCCTAATCAGGTGGGGTGTTTTTTTAAAACATTAAGGTACCTCTGGGAAACTAAAGGTGTGGGGCTACTAAGAAAAAAGGAACTCTAGAGAGTTTTAGAGATATATAGGGTTTTAGATAATGTTTTACATATGTCACTGACAATGGCCATTGCTTAGGGACCAGATCAAAGGCAATAGTATTTGCTAACAGGGTGACCAACGAGACTGTAGAGAGCTTTAAAGTAGGAACAACCAGAGAGGGAGATAATAAATAGCAATCAAGTAAGAAGCTGGCAGATTGGACTCGAAAGTTGAATGTTCAAGCTTATGCGCTCAGAGTGCAACCTCTGGAAGTTTCCAGATGATTCCAAATTAGAAGCAAACACACCAGCAGGTTGTGTTGTCATTCAAGAAGGATCTCTACAGGCTGGAGAATTGAGACAACTGGAATCTTTCAAAGTTCAGCAACAAGAAAATTAAAGTCCTGCACAGGCTGTCTACCCGGACAACAGCTTGGCAGAACTGGACCTGAATGTCCTGGTGGACAAATTTAACATCTTCCCCAGTGTGCCCTTGTATGAAAAAGCATCCTGGGCTGTTAGGAAGAGAATTGCCAGCAGGTCAGTGAAAGTACAGAGTGTATAGACTTTCACCTAGGCAAGAGACAAGTACCAAATGCATGGAAGGTGAGGGAATTACTGATGACAGAATATTAAAATTTCTTTATAATTTATTGTCACTGGAATTTTGTTCTCTTTACCTTGGAAATATATAAAATCTTTGAAAATATATACAATATGTTTTCATCTTTTCTGGTGCTTTTGGATCTTCAATTCCCTTCTTCAATTTCCAAATAGAAAACCACTGCCACAAATTTAACAAAGATTCAATCCTGAGATTTACAGGCTAATATCCCCACTTCGCTCTAGGAAGACCATGGGTGCCATAAAGAAAAGCACTTCTCTAGAGATATGAACCAAAAGGAGCAGGTTGCTTTCCAAGCACCAGAAATGGTCAATAAAAAGAGTTGATTCACAATAATCTTCCCAAGGGAAATGGCATAAAACAAAGGAGAGTGTAGTCAGTGATGTATGCATATTGGAATTTACTTGCTTTCCTGAATTGCAGAGGTTATGTTAGATGAATATTGTTATTCTATCTGCTAGTTCTGGTTCACAGCTAATACTTAGAAGATGGGGGAGTGGTTAGATTTTTAAGGTGTTAGTGAATTCAGGAAGCCTGCCTTCTCTTTATATTTTTTTAAAAAAGAACAAAACCATAATACAAACCAAAACCAAATGACCAAACAAACAAAAAAGTAAAAACCCAACATAAACCTTTTCAAAAACTTTTCTTGCATGCTGTGCAATTCCTTTTTTATATGACCAGACAGATACTCTGTTTTACTTTGTTAGAAAATTTGCTAGGTCAGGCTTCAGTAGGGTATATTCTTTTTTATTATTTATAGAAATAAAAGGCTGGAAGCTTCAATCTTTGTGAAGCTCATATACCAGTATGACACACAAAGACATTAAAATGCTTAATGACCAGAGGAAAACTAAATTACTCTAGAGAATACATTATAATTACCTCAAGCAAATATATATGAAGTTTTATCTTGTCATTTTGATCCCATTAATCTATGCAATATTGCATTTTATCCTTTTCTAAAAGTTTGTTTATAGCTCTTCCTCTTTTTTCTCTCAACTGATTTCTAGCTCTTTCCATATTGTTCCTTTTGTTACTTAATTCATATTTTGACCTGTTTGTTTTTTAAGTGACTCTGGAAGAACTGTATTTAGGATAGTCACCTTATTAATTACAGGTTGGGTTTTTTTTTTTTTTTGTTTTTGTTTTTGTTTTTGTTTTTGTTTTTTTTTTTGTTTTTTTGTTTGTTTGTTTGTTTTTGTTTTTTTTTTTTTTTTTTTCATTTTTTTGTCTTTGTATACCAGTACCCTGAGTAGTTTATGGCTGTCTTGGTTTGGAAAGACAGGTATCTGCCAGGGAAACTGGGGTTTCCCTTAGAATGGAGAATGTAAACCCCTCATCCCCACCAAATTATAATTTTGAAATCAAGGGCTTTCAGGCAAAGATTTGGGAATAGGAATAACAGTTCTTTACTAGGAATATTAACAGTAGAAAAACAAAACCACCCAACCAAACCAGCAAACAAACAACAATTTTGGAAAATCCTGACAGAGTCAGAGCTACAACCTGACACCCTGTTGGTCAGGGTGTTGGAAGCAGTTCAAAAGTGAGTCCTCCTGGAGTGGCAGATGTGGTTCTGGTGGAGTAGAGATGATCCTGTAGAACAAGAGTCCAGTGGTGGTGAGAAGGGGTCCAGTGGTGGTGAGAAGGGGTCCAGTCTTCCTCCAGGAATCAGGTGAAGCTGGATACTTCTGGGTTCCTGTGTCTCAGTTTTATCCAGGTAGGAATGGTTGGCTCCCCGCACTGGGTGGACCATCTCACAATAGGATGATTAATGTGGATAGTCTATTTTGGGGATGTGTTAATGGTCCATTAGCAGAAAATATCCCCCTGGAGGGAGGACAGTGGTGACAGAGATAGAAACAATGCCCTACCAAGTTTGGCCTATTATCAGAAGGCATCCACCCACCTCCTCCCAGAGTAAAGAAGAACAATTCTCCAACTGCTTTCAGAAAATGAAATAGAATACACATTTTTGGTTCCATAACCCAAGACAATGGCCATCAATTATTTCTTTATTTTTCTTACTGTAGATGCAGTCGTTGCATTCCCAAGAGGAAAGTCAACAGCTGCACCCCACAACTACATTCACTTAGGTATGAGCCATGCTTGCTACATTTCCTTGAACCATGATCTAACAGTTCCAAAGATTTAAGAGCTAAAACCACAAAGGTGTCTGAGACTCCAGTGACAAGATCCCTTTATTATGTACTCACGCATTTCATATTCTGTGAAATGTGCATTGCTAAGTGACGGACATAGACAGAACAATATTAAGGAAAATTTATATAACCTTTTAGAAAGATTTACAAAGCACAGCATGCAGAGTATGTAAAACTTTACTCCACAGAAAAATTAGATGGGAAATGAAACCCTGCTTACCTCTCCATGAAATAAGCATTCACCTTGAGGCTAGAACTGTTCTTTCTGATATATTCTCACTGCTATGAATACAGTGTTGGAGCTAAATATGCCAAGTCCTCTTATGTTTTGATCAAACTCTTAATAGTCTAGTAATAAATGTAGTCAGACAAAATCCTAGAATCAGAAATTCAAGTATTCCTGTTTCTGGTTTGACATTAGGAGTTTTACTTATATTGTTCATTATCTTACAGTATTGGGTTTAAAGATACACTCAGAGTTGTGTATCTGAACCTGTTCCACAAAAATACCCTGCTTTATAGTTATAAATATAGAATATTTATATTTATTCTCTGTGTCTACATAAAGAACCTTGATGGTGCAGCTTTAGTCACACACATAATCGGATTTTTTGCCACTGATAATTAAAGAGTTTTCAATGTCAAAGAGCAGGTAGAAGAAGACTTTGAGTCAGCCACTCCAGTAAATTCAAATTTCCCACTCCCAAATTTTCAATATCCCATGATTCTGTAAGCATTATGTTATTGCTGAGGGCTTCTACATAAGGACAATTTTGATGGGTATGGCTGAAAATATGCTATTCTATCTTTTCTTTCTGGTTTGCAGCTAATACTTAGAAGATGGATTTTAGCAGTAACTTATATATCCAGGTGTTTTGGGTGCCAGCTCACTGAAAACACTGTGGATTGAACTTGTAATTAGGCAACAAAATCAGTCAGAAAACCTAGACTTGAAATGACAAGCTCTTTATTTATTGAAATGTTGACTAAATTCTGAAATCCTCTAACACATATATATGGCCTATATTTTAAAAAATCTTTCCTTTGAGATAGTGTTTATTTATTACCCTTTCTAGCCAGTTATTACTTTATTAACTTTTTTTTTATTATTTGTGGTGTTTAATTTATCTTAATTTTTCATCTACAAATTCATTTTTATTAAAGATTTTATTTGTCTGCAGCTGCTGGTAATTTTTACCTAAAGCATTTAGTCTTAAAAATTTGTAAAATAGTACCATAGAATGAAGAAAATGGACTTTATCCATTTCTTTAATAAAAATTTCCTATCTTGAGCAACACTGTCACATGGCCTAGTTTCCCCATTTTTAATTAGTGTTCATTCCTCATTTTTAAGTGTCAATTTCCTATGTTTCAGAAAATAATTTTAAAAAATATTATAAAATTTTGAAATAGTTGGGACTTGTATTATCAAATGCAAAGGCTAATAATGGATGTGGCTAAGAAATTATTTCCCCTCTTTTATTCTTTTATCAAGCTAGGGAGTTTGAAGTTATATTATTGAATAACACCCTGACAAATAATATTTTCTGCAATTAAATATTACCACTATTACTGAGTTTGAAAAGGTAGGAGTTTTCCTTTATGAGAAAATTCCAAGTTTTAAAGGTAAACTCATAAACCAAAAACCCATGCATAGATTTTGATAAAAATTTTGGCTTTCAGATAGATCAACATGACCTATACATAGTTTTCTTAACTTGTTGCTTTGTGGTCCAACTGGGTCCTTTCATTGTTTTTTGCTCCTTATTGATGTTTTCTTTTCTTCCAAAATCTCAGCTGATATATGGAAAACAATTTAAGGGCTCTTTGTTTCAGAAGTGTATTGGTTTTAAGTCCCTCTGATGTTGTTATCCTTTTAAGCTAAAAAAATCCTACAGTGATAATATTTCTAACAATTCTTTCAACCTTCAACATTATGTGTAGTCTTTCATCTCATTTTCCTTCATTATTTTAAGTTACTGCTTTAGGCTGCCTGCAAGGTTTGTAATATCATGCACATGTGCACTAAACATTGGGATGTGAACATCATTTGTTTTAATTATCCACATCAAATAATTCTATCCTTGTCTTTCAGGAGAAAACATGTTTAGAAGTTCCTACCCTTTCTACTCCATTCCTCTGTTGTTGAAAATATGGTTGATTCACGTTTTAGAGATGTCTTTGCTGTTTTGATTTGTAAGACAATGGAATTAAACAGTAGTCTAATTCCATCGTTCTACTTTAATTAAAGAGGCATTTTCTGGAATCTCTTCATGTTAACAGCTCAGACCTCTCAGTTATTAAAAAGAAAAAAAGACATTAAACCCTTTTCTGTTAGGATAAGTCTTGTATAGCCATGTTTGTATCAAAGAGAATAGCTTCCCATTTAAATGCACCTTTATTAGCTGCTAGCTTTAGCATATGTTCATTATTTCCTGTCCTGTAAAAATTTATTTTTCAGTGATTACTAAAGCTTTAATATTTATGGTATTTTTAGAAAGAAGAACTTACTTTCTCATTGCTAATCACTGAATATTGGATTGAAATGAAGAGAAGCAAAAAGTATTTGACCTTCTAATGTGAGGTTTCAGTTTAATTTAGGAGCTCAGATGCAAATCTGTTATCCTGAAAATTCCTATTCAGCTAATTTCTAAAACTTAATGCAACTTATCTCTTAAGGGCTTTCATCTTTTTTTCCAGAAATTTTCCTGAGTTTGAGAATAAAGTTCTTTTCTTTAGATAGAATTAAAATATTCGGTAATTTGTAAACCAAATAGAGGAAAGGCATTTTTTTTTAAATTTGGTGATGGTATTGATCTAGTGAACTAGTATATCTATGAGAACACTGTCACAAAATGCACTGTTGATTAAAAAAAAATCTTTTTTATAACCCTTTTTTGGTCTTTAGCAGAAGTAACCTCAGTTCAAGAATAATTAAGTACCTGCGGTTTAAGAAGAATTAGTCCAAATTTCTTGTGAATTTACTAAAAAAAAAAAATTCAAGGTCCAGATCCCAAGAGATGAGATGCCTAATTTATAGACTGAGTCTTGCTCTGAAGAGGGACATGTTGCCTCATCCCTTGGTACACCATGTCATATCAAACAAATTTTGGTAATGATCTATAACTTTCTAAATCACCTTTAGGATGTGACCAGCAGGTTGAGGGAGGTGATCCTCCCCCTCTACTCTGTTTTCATGAGACCCCACCTAAAGTATTGGATCCAGCTCTGGAGTCCTCAGCACAATGACATGGACGTGTTGGAATAAGTCCAGGGTGATGAGGGTGATCAGAGGGCTGGAGCACTCTGAGAGTAGACGGGCTGGGAGAGCTGTGGTTGTGCAGCATGGAGAAGAGAAGGCACTAGGGAGACATTCTAAGAGCCTTCCAGTGTCTAAGGGAGGCCTACAAGAAAGCTGTAGAAGGATATCTTCCAAGGGCATGTAGTGCTGGAAGTGTTCAAGGCTCAGCTGGATGGGATTTTGAGAAAGCTGGTTTACTGGAAGGTGCCCTGCCCATGACAGGGGGACTGGAACTAGGTGATCTTTAAGGTCCCTTCCAATCCCAAACCTTCTCTGATTCTACGTACTGTCTACTTTCCACAGATGGAGTAGAGACTCAACATGAGGATAAAACTGGATTGTTTTTTGATTGGTACTAACAGGTGACCACGTTACTTTAACCAAAGGGCTTTTAAACAACAATGTTCTCATCTGTAAATTTGTCACTCAAAACCAGTCTGAAAACTCCAACATGACAAAATAGTTCCAGGGTGACAAATGTCTCCATACAAGTGTTTCATCAGCTATACCTCCTTTTATTTAGTACATTCCTGGTTTCCTCAGATTGGTATTGTCATTAAGAAAGGACTTCCTAGATTAAGAATAACACACCATTACAATGCAGTGGCAAGGTTACAGATCTATGAGGAGACTGTAAAATCACACATGTATAATTCTGCTGTTAAAGTCAATATATATTACTTAGAATGTCTGAAAGAAAAAACAGACAAAAAAACCACAAAAAACCAAACCAAACCAAAAACAACCAAAAAACAACTAAACAAACTGAGTTTGTTCTCTCCCTAACAACTAAGAACTGTAGATGAAATAAAATTGTTTAGTAGGATTTGTCACATATATTTTATCCCTTAGGAAGACCATAATTCCTATCTACTTAATAGGCTTATATTCCATCTATTCCATCTTTAACTAACTGTTTGCCTGTCAACTCAATTTTCCTGACAACTTTAGACTATGAGTTCTGTTGTGCATGGATAAGCTGTATACATTATAAATCCTGTGACAATTACACCAGCAATGCCTTGATACCAAAACAGGATTCCCAAAGCAAGTTCATGACTATCAGGTTTTTTAGTACAGGCAGAGACCTAAATGCACACAGACATTCTAATTTTGAGCCTAAGCCAGTGCCATGCTTTTATACATAAAGGTTTTTTTGGAAGACATTCATTATTAAGGAGTGTAAGTGCCATCTCCACCTGTTTTTCAAGAGCTATCTCCAGTTTACAAGCTGTAGCATTATGTAAGTTTTCTCATGGTCTGGAGTGCTCCAGTCGTCCCCTATGTTTGTTAATTGGAAACTGACTGCATGCATTAAGTCTGCAGATTATACAGAAGCTCATTCCAGGAAACCGGCTTCAGGGCTCAGCCCAGTCAAGAGTAGGATGACTGACACCATAAGAATGGCTGATCTTCACAGTAAATCACAAACTTTTTCATTTCATAAAGAATGTGCATATTCATATCTCGGTAAAAATACTGGTTAATTCTGGTTATTCAGCAATTGATTTGGAACTGTTGTCAAACTGAAATGAGGAAATTATGAAGTGTTCTGAGAGCCTTGTGAAGAATAACTATTGTCAGAAGAAATCTCACTTGTAAAGGAGCTGTGATACTGTCTTCTCTGAAGAAGCAGTCATTTGGTGGTTAGAAAACGACGCCTTTTACTTCTGCTGTGTGGAGCACCTGTCACTACATTTGCAATGTGTCTGTGACATGTTTGCTCCCTTGGAGGTTTTTACTTGACTTTCCCTCCCAACTCCCAACCCCAAATGATAAAGAGCTTGTGTTTATTTGACATTGAATTTTAATTTTTTTTAATTCTTTCAGAATTACTGCCCTCAGAACATCATCCAGGGAATTTTAAGTCTGCCTTTCCTAATCTTACCTCAGCATGGTGCCAATTACCTTATCTATTCTCAGCACAGCAATCACCTCCAGACAGCCATATAAAGAGCCTGACAATGTACATCATTGTCTGTAAAACACCTCAAAAGTCTGGGCAGCAGCCAGATTTCCAAAGACCTTGGACAAATTTTTGAATTGTGTCCCATACACCTTAAAATGATTTGGAAAGATTTAGTCCACAACATGGCTTGAATTTTGAATTATCTTTCAATACTAGAAACAAATTGCAAACCTTGAAACATTGTAATGCTCTATTCTTGTACTTAAAAACCCTAGATCCCCATCCCACACTTGCATATGTGCCTTTCTTAATATGTGTAAGCACTTCTCATGTGTAAGGCATTCACTCATTTCCTTCTTCACTAACATTGAATTAGATGCCTTTTAAATTTTCTGGATGCAGACATACTGCTTTCAATGGTGAACTGTTGCTCTTTTTATTTCAAGGGGGATTTATCAAGTTTCTGACTGAATGGCTCATGAGCATCATGCAACAAGCAAATCCACTGCATGTGGACCAGTTGATTGCACACCCACCACAGGTGTGATGGTGCCTGCTTGCCTGGCTCTCCAGAGTAATGGGAGCTCTGCAGAGCAATGAATTAGATCATTATATACTACCTTGATTTCTTATCCTCTTTCCACTTGGTTATTTGTTTCTCCAGACTGTTTCCCATCTCCTTCTTGAGATTCCCAGCAATATCTGAAATCTTGCCTCAAATTTGCTACCTACCCTTCTGCACAGTATTGAAGTAAGAGGGATACAAATGACAACACGAAAGTGAAGAGGAAAAAATTTTCTTGTGCTGATTTTTCAATAGAATTGAAGTGCCTAGGCAGTGTGAAAAATACCGATAGTCCAAATCTGCTTCATTAGGCACCTAAGTGCTCCCAAAGATCCTGCTTCAAGAGATATAAGACAAAAGTATACTCTGAAAGCAAAGATGAACCTAAAGGGGAAATGGAGCAAAGAAAAGTGGAAATAAAACATGTGGAAAAGAAAAACTTCCAGGACTCAGCAGGAGCAGTAAATCCCCAGGGGGAGTGGCAGGAGTGACACAGGTCCATCAGGGTGGGGTCCAGCGGAATGGGCATATCCCACCAGCCCAGCCAGAAGCAAGAAATCCATGAGGCAACCCCAGCCCTGGGTGCAAGGCACGTTCCTGGAGCTGGGATAGATGAGGCTAGCCCAAGACATAGGTCTGGGGATGGACCCCCAGACAGGCAAGGCAGGGATGTTGGAAGATGGAGCTGGGTCAAATGGCATTGCTGGGGCAGGGGCTGATGGCCCAGGGGGCCAATGAGTTCCTGGGCCAAGAACAAAAGAGGGAGCCCTGGAGGGGTGGGCAAGGACAGGCAAGTCTGTGGGTGCCCCCAGGGCCCGGCAGAAAGATTCGTGTTAGGAGTTAAGCACTTCGTTCATTGTAACCTCCTATTAGGCACCTATTCCCTACTTCACATACCCCAGATTGCTTTAGAATGTGCTTTTGAACCATATTCATTCCACTTAACCTTACAATGATGAAGACTCTTAGGGTAGATTTGTAGCATTTGTAGTCTCTTTGATCAAAGGGAGAGATATAGACCTCCAGAAGGCTTTTCAGTCTAAGGTCTGAACTTTCCTCTAGGTTGCTCCTTCAAGTAGATCTCTCTTTTGACTTTACAAGGTTGACTATGCTCCCAAGTATTTCAGTTAGATGCCTCAAATTGGGTAGGATGAGTCTGTGAGTTATTGCCTATGATCTCTCCCCCCACATGACTCTTCTCTACTTCTCACAAAGGCCTGAAAATTCAATCCTGAGGAGATGTCATGGTCTAATCCTGCTTTTCTAACTGACTGTGATCCTGAAAAACAAATAAATTTACTACAGGTAGGTAACATAACATTGCTCCCTTCAGAAAGAAGAGCACACACTCAGACAACTTCCATATAGCTCTCTTGCCTCTTTCCTACATGGAAAGAAAAAAAATTACCTGGAACGTTAATGCTGATTTCACCTAATCTGAACTAGGAGATTGAGTCATAAAAGCAAAAATGGTCCTGGGGGCAGAATTAGTTGTAAAATCATGTTAAAGAAAAATGCTCCTCCTTGGCTAAGGCAATATAAGTTTCTAACAGCCCAAAACTAGGTAGCACAGTGAGAAGGGAAGCATATCTCCTGCCTTGTCAGGGAAATTACTCATGTCAGAATACCATAGTCTTCAGATGGTAGAAGCCTGCTAGTGGCCAGACCACAGACTAAAGCAGATTCCATCCATGGCATTAGCAAAGGAGATTGTGTAGAAGGAGAGAAATAACCCACTGTATCCAATTTTCTTGTAGTAAATCCCTCTGGTGACTTAAATAGGACACAGGCTCCATGTGAGCGGGCTCATGGGGATTGCTCCATCTTTTCCATCCACTTTCACTGTGAATCTGAACCAACATATTTAAACCAAACCCAACAAAAATGAGAGAGTCCTGGAGAAGATAAAACATTTTAAGCTGCTTCTAAAAACAGTTCATGGAATTCTTTAGCTTAGTCCTACTTATGCAAAAGCAGGGGAAGAATGCATTAATCAAAGCCATGTGGGAACTGTGCAACATTATAAATAGGAGAGATTAAAAAAATATAAAAAGAAAAAGACAGAGAGCCAACAATGTAGAACGATATGAAGAGGCTCAGAAAGTGGATCAGAGAGACCAGGGGACTGAAATCATGGCCAAGAGAACAGCAGGGGAGCCAAAGGACAAACTGGAGAAGGGAAAGGAAAAGCAGGCTGCAAACTCTGCAACCCAGTACCATGCCAAAACATAGCTAAGAAATTAAAAGAAAGACCTGGAGAAAAACAGTATCAACAAAAATTCAAAGTATACTCTGAGAACAGCATTATTGCTCTACTGCTGGCTATCTACAGGCTGATTTTTCTAGACATAAAGAGAAAAAATCACTGAGTAACTCATAACCCTTAAACCTATCTGAAGGTTGCAAGTGTTCCTGATTTTTAGGCCTTCAACCTCACAATTAATTTTTAAATGCTGTTTTCTAGTATAAAAGTTGTTTTTCTGTTCCAATGATTGACATTGTATAGACTTGATACAGTTTATTAATTTTTTTGTGTTTGCACAGTGTATCTCTCAATATGGATCTTTTTAAAAGTAGGCTTAAATACATGAACTTTGTTCTTTTGGTATAGCAAAATCTCCTTTTAAACTAACATGCTTTTTTAATCAAAAAGAACATTTTTCCTGTCAGAAACCTTGTCCTTTTTTTCAGTCCTTTCTTAAGACAGTTCATGATAATTGCTTAAAAAAATTATTCAAAGTCAAATTGTGAAGCTATGTTGAAGTATCTTGAAGCTATAATTTCTAAAAACTGTCACATTAACAGAAATTAAAATTTTTAATTTTTTCCTTAGTTGCCTCCTCTCCATGCTCTACTGAGCTCAAACGTCAGAGTTCAGAAAGAACTAAGTTGCTGGATCTTTTTCCTTTACAGATTTTGCTTTGTTTCAGGTTGTGCATGTATTTATCTATACCTCTTACTAGATTCTTGCTATTATATAATATCTACAGGACCCTATAAATTAGGATGTATTTTCTTCCATGATGTGTGCTTTTTCCACATTTCTGTGTACTTGTAACCTTTGAAAACATGATTTCTTCATACTTTTTGTTTTGCTAAGTATAATAAACAATGTAAGATAACATCAAAGAATTCCAAGGAAGATAGCCTATCCTTGCACATGTGGGTAGGTGCTTATCAGAATCAATACTCATTTTTAATATCTTTCTGCATGTGCTGAATCAATAATGCCATATTTCCAAACAAGCAGTTGCCAATATTTGTTTGGGTTGTTTTTTGGGGGTTTTTTAAGGTGTTTCCAGAAGGTTTTTTCACTGCTTTCTTTGGCTCTGGAAGTCTCATTTTCTTAGTCTATCTCAACAAAAACAGATAGAAAATAGCATCTGTCAGTATTAAAGTTTAGAGAAAATTGTTTGATCATGAAAAAACTAAATAACTGTCTTGAAACTACCATCTCTTTTATTTTCCTTTAAGCTGACTTAGTAGTATTTTAATAATAATAATAATATTAATATTCTTTTACATTCAGCGTTCCAAGGTTCTCTGTGTTTTCTTTAGCAGCAAAGTGTTCAAAACAACATTGCCTGGGCACTGCACTCCATGGCTGCCTTCTGCAAGAGATAGTAGGCATTAAATGATTGACATCACAATACAATTTTCATTCAGCTACTTATTGTTGTGGAGTCTTATATTTCAGAATACCTCTGTAGCTCTCAGGAATCTTTGCAGCGACTAAACAAATTCAGAAGGCATAGTTAAACCATTGATATATAGTTATAGCAGGAGTAAGTACAACAGTAAAATTAACCTTATATGCAAGATTTATGGATCCAAAATGGCTTCTTCTTCCAATTAGCTGAAATATTCAGCCTCAGTATAAATAGCCTTCAAGGCAGGAGTAAGGATGCACTGATTAACATAGTAAACAATCTTGCTTATCAGTTAATAAACAAAGCAACAAAAAACCATCTATATTTAGTGCTCTGCTGGCACACAGTCAACCCCCAAATAAACAACAGTTGTGTTAAGATCTAAATAAGACTGAGGATGTTCTGAGTTGTAGATGGAAATTTCTGAGAAAAGGTTGTGTTTGTAATAAAGGAAACTAAAAAGTCACGTGATTTTCACATACAGAATTCAAGATGTGATATAATTAAAGTATTTTTTAATAACCTTTTGGCTGGGAGGAGGTGCCTTGTTTTGTTTCATTGTTTACATTAATTATATATTGAAAACTTATTTATGATGCATGAAAGCTAACAAGGGTAGAGACCTATCCTACTGCTCATACTAATTGTGTCTTCAACAGCATGAAATATTGGAGAGAAATGTTGTAAAATAATAGAGATTAATTTTAACTTCTCCTTTGTGTATTTCATTTTCCATCATCTGTAAATATTCAGTGTAGACTGAGGCAGAAAATCTCTCTGTCACAGAATACCATAGTTTCATCATCTATGGTTTTTAATGTGCTACTTGAACATCTCACTGTGCATATCTGAGTTAAGATCCCAGTTTCCCAGAAAGTTTGCACAATGCAGGCATAATTTATTTTCACATGCATGGATTTTTCCAGATGTCATTGCAATCAAATGCGTTATTATGACATTCAATTATGTTATGCACCTGGATCCTCACTGTTTGACAAAACAGAATGAAAATATGAGGAAGTTACATAGCATAACCTTATTAGCTTATGAGTGAATCTTTAAATATTCTGATATTGCCTCTTGCAACAAAGATCTGTAGCTAAAATTTCCAAAGGCAGCTAAATCTGATGGCAGTTTGAATAAAATGCTCTAGTTTAGGAAAGTATCAAATTCTTGTTTAATTCCCATGATATAAACTTTAATAACTGAAATAGAATTTTGTAACTTCCATTGATTTATTTTGTTCATGCAACAAAGTTTGGTATTCTCTAGGGAGGGAAAAAAATACCATCACAATTTTGTGCATTAAAAAGATTTTTAACAAAAAAATAAGTATTAGAAAGAGGCTGCTTTCAAAGTATATTTCTTTATTCAGAAAGGAAATCAAGGCTTGCTTCTTTTAGCTCACAAATGAGCTTTTAATAATTTTTGGTGGACTAAATGAAAAATCTTTCCAGAGGCATTGTATCAAAAAGGGGGGGGGGCGGGGGAATCTTTTCAGCTCTCTTCGTTTAAAAGCCACTTATTTCTTCTATACTATGTCCAGTTAAAAACAAAAGACAATGAGCATTTCTTTTTCAAGAACTGCTTCTGCTGTCATCCATGTTTAGCTTTAAAATATGGATCTTTTTTATTTTTTAATTATATTTTATATTATTTTACATAAAATTTGTACCAATAATTGAGAAGAGCAATGAAAGGCCTGTTTTCTGTCCAACAATGTTCTCAAACTTAATTTTCTCAAAAATTTTAAAACAACATTTCTACTTTGGGGAATAATTATAAAGCATTTCATAGGTAGCTCAGTACACAGTTTTGTTGTGACATAATCTAGTTTTTCAAAGAAAATAGACTTTTCTAGTAAAAAAATATTAATTTTTTTGTACTAACTCACCAAGTGAAAAAAATTTATTTAATAATAGTCAGATTAGTCCTAACACTTTAATTTGGTGTCTAAATACTATAATTTCTCAAGGGCAGCTATCAGTACTGCTTTATAAAGATCATGTGAAATTTCACCCAACTTTTTTCTATGTATCCTGTTTTCAGTTATTTCTTGCAGTGTTTTAATATAAGGTCTGACAAAATATTCATGTAAAGAACAAGGACAGTAAGCCAAAATATGCGCCTGAAGGAAAAGATGTACAGTTAAAAACCCTGAAAATTACGGAGTGAAAGCATTTGTCTCTGCAATAGTATTTCAATAAATTCCAATTCTTAAAGCATGAAACATATTGTTGAGGTGAGGTATAAAAATCAGACCTCTATTTAGTATTTTTGAGACCATGCAAAAAAAAAGATCAAATATTTAACAATATGATATGACATTTTCCCCCCCTAGATTATTCTCACATTCGAATTCTAATCCTATGCAACAATGAGGAACTTTATGAAAGACCTCATGCATGTTTGTGAGCTGGGGAAACAAACACATCTTGTATTTGAAAACAAGAAGTTAATGGAAGTCTAACTTAAGTCTTAGTGAGTTAATCAAAGAGTGAATACAAATCTGTTTAAAATTGTACTATCACTTATAGTCGAAAATATTCAGTACAGAATATCCCAAATTAAGTAACAGTTAAAGCTGACACACACAAGCATTGTGATATCTACCATTTTTTATGGTTATGCTTCACATTTTCAGTGGATTGTTTGGCAAGTCATAAACATCCCAACCTATTTTTAAACTAATTTTCCTGGTGTGGGTTTTTTCACCTTGTTATAAGGTGTTGTTGATGTTATTCAGTAAACAGCCAGCTTCCTTTGCTCACAATTTTTTTTCCATGCTTTTCTCAGCATGTCACGTAACATCTACATTTTACACATGCTAGATAGTTTTAATTGCTTTCTCTGTTGTTTGGAAAAGGGAGTTCTATTTTGTTCCAAGGCTGTATTCCTTTAGTAAATAATAATTGACCGTTTCTGAGTAGAATTTATAGCTCTGGAACATCTGGTATCATCCTGTGCTTTCAGTTTCAAGGCTTCTGACACCATCTTGTTTAGGGAGGCCTGTTATAAACCATTATTTGGCTTCACAGCCTGCAAGTCAAGCCTAGGTGATGTTTTATTAGTGCAAGATAGTCAAAGATACAGCTCAGTTTTAGGGCCATTAATAGCTGCCTCTGCAAAAATGATGATTGATGAGGAGATGTGTATGCATGTCCATAGATGAACTATACTTCTGTAGCTACCTGTTATTAATATCTATTAGTTTTGGCATACCTCTCTGAATTTATCAAAATTGCTTCTCAACACTATTCAGCTAGGTTTCCAGTACTTAACTCTTTCATGCACCTACCTTGAGATGTCTAAAATCCCACATTGCCAGGTCGCCTCCCTACTGGGTATATTGCTGGAATTAAATATATAATTTTTCCATTCCCCCAGAATGCTTCTGTTGATCAAAAATTAATTCTACAGTCAAGGTAGTCCTTAAAAAAATTCACTTTTGCTTTCTTCCAGGAGTTACATTTTTGTTCCACTTCAATCATTTTCTTTAATCAAATACAACTTTGTTACGTGTAGATCAAATCTAGATTGGTGAGATTAACTAGCTGCTGTAATTTTTGTAATAAAAGTTTTGAACTGCCCTCTGTTTCTGTTTCTTTAGCTGAATGTCTCTGAACATTTAATTGAAGTCCTTCAAGAGTATAAATGACTGATGGAGACTGTAGGGAAAGACATACGGAAAGAAAAATATCTGTTGTTTGCATCCTTACTCTTCCATTTTATTGTAAGATCATTTTTCATAATTTCTCCTATAATTTCTCTCTCCCCCCTAATTTTCTGACTTCCTGAAGCTATAGTCAAAGAGTGGGAGAGAAGAAAGTATGAGAAAGTACAGGAATACTGAATGTAGTTCATTTATGATTAAAATGCAACTAAATTTGCAAACCTTTCTTCAAATATAAAAAGCTATTTTTTTAAGTGTAGTTCATATTTGTTTTCTAAAAGTGGTATTTTTGAGCATTTCATTGATTAAATAAATTATTCAATAAAAAACGTGCATATGTCTGACATAATATAAATATATAAATGGTTTTTTGTCTTCAAAATGATTTTTCATTTTGAATGTTAAGTCAATATGCATCACTTAAAACAGCCAAAATACCTGTGAAGTGTTCTGAATCTACTAAATAGAATTGTATTCGCTCAGTTGAGCTGTGCATTTTTCTCTCTTTCAGATGAATGAAAGCTATTTTGACTTCTCATTCCAATTTTATACTTTGAATTTTTTATGAAACAGGAACTTTGTCTATCACCTGTCGTCTAGAGGCTTGCTGTTGGAGGGATGAACAGCAACTGCTGGATAAGCATCGGAGGACATGTTTTCTGTTTCCCAAATCAAAATGAAATTGTCAAAAGAGCCCTAAGAGAACTAATAGCAGATGAAGGAGTAAAGAATCAACTGGTGGGAGTGGAATTGCTCTTCTTTTACTGGTGATATCACAGCTGAGTGAGTCAAAGTGAAAGGAATCAATTTCAGTGACAGCTTATGTTTGCTGGACTGAAGACATCTTTTACTCCTAATGTCATCATTAAGACACTTCATTCCCCCACATTAAAATATATCATTTTATAAATATATAAATTTATAAATATATAAATAATAAAATCAGGAGCAGGTATTTCCTGTTCTTCTAATGGATCATATAATACTCAGATAAAGTATTTCAAAACGCAACAAAATCACAACTTCTTGGCCAAAATATGAAATTAAATCATGTAACAAGGGAGCTATAACATTTATAGGACACATTTCCTCTACTAAAGATAATTTTAGGACTCATGTTTCTCACCTTGAAGCATAATACAAGAAAAAGTCATGATTTTTCTTTATACTCATTAACATATGAAAAAGGTAATTTTGCTTCCCGGTATTTCTTTCCAATTTCTGTGGGAATATGTAAATAACTCCAGATTAATTCAGTGGATGCTTTCCTTGTTACCAGAAAGTTGATTGGAGTCCATACTTCCTTCCCAGCTTCAAGCAAAGCAGAGTCTTTTCTAGAATTTATAAGCAGCTGTACTATACTGGTACCTAATTTATAAACCATGAAATTCCATCAGGTTATACTCTCTGAAGGACCTGGACTATATCTGTAACACAGATGTCATGGTGTAAATTAACATTTTACCATCTGAAACAAAATGAAAGCATCTCTATTTATTCAGTAGAAAGTTCAGATCTCTTTTCTGCAACAATTTTACTAAGCAAAATATCTCCTCAGTATTAAGAAAATTACTACTGAGATATATGCTCAGCTTAAGCAGTGGTCACATCTTCAAAAAAGGTTAGATATTTGGGCTAATCTGAAATTAACCAGAATAGGAGAATCAGAGCAGCAGTTCCATTTCAAGAACTGATTGTTTAAAATTTTTTAAATTGTTTTAATTTTAATAATTGTTTTGATTGCTTAGATTTTTTTAAATAAAATTTCAAGTTAAATTTCTCATTAAGCTATTTTATGGATTTGAAAAAAAATCTTTTTTCCTTTCTTTTCAAAACTGATGGTCATAAAAACCTAAAACTAATCTAAATATTAATAGTGATCATGTTAATAGTGTTTTCCTTTAATGCAGCTGTTTAGTAAAACACACACAAAACTTCAGATGTTTTGACTCTTCCAAATGTCATCTCTAAAAGTCAGCAGCACATGCTGCAGATTTCATCTGTTAGCCCATGTTCAAAGAACACTTTATGGCCAAAATTTTTGTGTAGGATCAATAGAGATCCAACAAAAAAGGCTTCCAATATTCCTACATGCCTTTGCTCCCTGGCTGCATCTTGTGTAATAAATTATGAAGAGAGGGAAAATCCTAGCCACTGGAACACATATTGAACAATGCTATTCTCTCTGTTTCTAAATAGTTACAGCAGTCCTTGGCAGAGTTTTGGCCTTGACCAACCAACACTACCATTTCCCGGGTACAGCTGAAGCACTAGTATGTCTCAGAGATGATTTCCAATAGCTGGATGCAGTTACTAGTCTTTGGGGTTAAGAAAAAATAATCACATTTATAAAGACTATTTTGTGATATTTGCCTCACACACTTTCAATTTACTAGCCTTGTCTCCACCTTTACACTGAATCACTGTCATGAGGTGTTTTAGGCAAATGTTTGGTAATATTTTGAGGGCATAATTTTCCCCTGAACAAAAACATTTTGTGGGCTTTTCTTTAAAGTAGCAAAAATTTTGTTTTCATCTAAATTGGTTTCCTTGAAAGGTTCCTACTGAGACCACAGTCTAAATTTGATCTTGAGAATTGTTTAGGCCTCTGTATGCAGAGTCTCACTGAATTCACAAGATAAAATCCTTGGTCTCTTACAAATAGCAATGCCTTTTTCTGTTTTATACATTTGTCTATGATTTTTGTACTCATGTAAACTTATAAATATTCATATCTTGTAGAGATACTTTCCTTCTTTTTTATTTTATTTTAATCAGACACTTTTTAATTTCATTTTGTTTCTCTTCTATTCATACTAGATATTCACTGTCATCAGACAATGAATGATTCTTCCCTACTTCCATTATGTGAGGCAATTTTGATTTTAAAGACCAGAACCATCAGAATCCTTACACTTCTCTTTTACAAGTTGAATAGGTATATGTACTTATCTGTTTCTCTTACACATCATACATACAGATTATATATGTACAAAAACTTTTCCTTAAGGCTGAAAATATTTAACTCATAAATCAGGAAGTAAATCAGGCAAAATGGTTGTATACCTACCTCAGAGTTCCTGATTTTGAAGGAGCAAGTGCTGACTTATGCTACACTTCAGATCTTCACTAGAGAGCTTTGCTACAGAGCCTTTAGTAGTGTAATTTTCTTTCTGGAAGTTTGTCTATGCACCCAATTTGTTGCTTCTAAGTTAATAAGGAATTGAATAAAAAATTCAAACTCTCAGTTCCCTCCATGCAGAAAGACCAATTAAAATAACTGGATATTTTGTACTCTTATTAATACAGAGGAGAATTATAAGAACGGCATCTGTCTTCTAGATTCTTTAAACTGTAGATGCAGTTATATCAGTATATTTTAATACCTCTCATCTTCTCACTGCCTTTTTCTTTCTGTTTAAAGATTCATCATCAAATGAAAAAAAATAAAATGAATTTCATGGATCTCTCAACCTACCGGTGAAGAATAGGTTCAAGTGTTTTGATCACTAACAAAGATACACTTCTCTGATGTCATAGTGACCCAATTTTTGAATCCTAGAAAAAAAAATAGAAAATCTATCATATGTTACTTGGAAAAGCAAAAATATTGTTAATGAAGGAATTTTATTTAATAAAGTAAGCTTATAAAAAAGTTTCTTATCTTTAATTTTAGATTATTCTTTCCTTCAAAAATCAACTTTAACGCTAATCATGTCAAAACTTGCAAAACTTTCCTGCTATTGTAGTATATTTAAATAAAATAATAGCAATGTTAGACAACAAAATATTATTTAAGAAAACAATTATATGGATTTCTAATTTCCTAAGTCATTTTTTAAATCAATCCCAAGCATGGGTTGGCTCCATGATATTCAGTGAAGTTTCTTTTTCACATCTATGGCATGATTAAAAGAAAGCCTGACTGGCCTTTCCAACAGGACCATGGACAGTGCCTAAGTGGTTGTAATGACTTTTGAGAGACTACCACTCGGTCACCTATAACAATAAAAATAGTAAAACGACATAGAATAAAATATATAAAATATGAAACTTTATATTTTTACTTCTTCTGGCAATTTTTAATGGCATAAGGCTCCTCCATGTCATCTGGTATTTTTAACCATAAATGTCTTTAAAAATTGTTACTTAAATAGGTGATATACCAGCACTCTAAAGAGTGTCTCTTTAGTTTGTGCTGCAGAGCAACAGTTCAGATTATGAGGAAAACTGTCTACAAAAGCTTATGAAGACTCTCACTGTGTGCAGTGTTGTGGGGAGCTCCAGGGCTTTGCTGCTGTTTCAGTTAAATTACACAAACAAGGGTAAAAATGCCAAAACTGGTCCTCTCATATGTTTTGTAGAGAGAAATACTATATGTAATTAACAGATAGATAAACTTTGTCAAATTATTAAGGAGATATTCACTACATCAAGACTCCTTTGTCATGTTCCATCCAAGCAAAGCTTTATTGCAGAACATGTAATAAATTGTGTTAGTGATATCACTGGAATTATTTGTAGTGTAAAATATTGTTCATTACAAATAAAGATGACAGTCTGGCTCAAGCAGGATTAAATGAAGAGTGAAAGTTAAAAAAGAAAAGGTAATCACTTCAAATTACAGCGCTAGAATGAAACCCTGAACTAGCTCCTATAAAACTATTTATGGGCTTCAGCTGTTCTCATGCCGAGGACATAAAAAATCCTTGTTTGCTGATGCTTAAATGTCTTTAAGAGAGAACTGTCACCATAAAATCTTTCCATGTAACAGAAATCTCTAATTACTCTTTGATCTATGTATAGCTTACTCATTTCCTTTATTAATGTATTTTGGCCAGAGTCCCCAGCTGACAGCAGACTTATTTAATAAATCTCTATAAAGAACTCCTCAACATTTGTATGTAGCATGAGATACAATTTGACCATTCATTGACCATTAATCATTACTGTTCAGAAGAAGAAAAAAATCAAAACCAACAAAGTTGGTAGTAAGCTTGTTCACTTCATCAAGCCTTCTTCATTGCCCAGTATCTCAGGAGACAATTTTGCATTTCTGTTTTCAGAAACATCCTGCCAGAGTAATGGTGTATTGCTTTTTAAAGCTTGAAAAGAAGCTGTGCCCTGGTGCAGATGCTGCAGTTCCACTCAACTCTTCTCTGGCTGTTTATGTACTTGTGGAGAAGAAGCCAGTTACAGCCCCCTTTGATTAGGAATGCACAGCTGTAAAATGAGATTGTAGAAAACTAAGTTTAAGATTATCAGAAGAGTGACTCTGGGAACACAGCCTAAGGTCTGTAGTCCCTGTGTGAGCATGATAGCTCTAGTATTATGGATCACGTTGCTGTTTTCTGTTCTGTGTATACTTTCAGGATGGGATTGATCTCACCTTTAGAATTATAAAACTGGGCATTTAATTAAAGCTAGATGTTTAGCCAGATGGAAACTAGTTTACATATGACACCCAACTTTCAAAAATTTAACATGCATTATGATATTAAAAATGAAATGTAAATAAATGTTATTATTTGCAAAAAAACAGTTGTCTGAAAATAAAATAATTAATGTATTAAGAATAAATTTACATGACTCTTTATTTTATTTAATCTGTTTAGAAACAGTAGTAGCTTCCATCTTTAACTCTTCACTGTCAATTGGTGTCAAAAATTCATCTCCTGCTGTTACCTTGGATAAAGGAAATGTGCAGTCTTCTTTATTATTCTTCCATGTTGAATTTCCTTTGGATTTCCTAAATTTTAAAAGAGGGATACTGAAATTAAGGCACACATTCACACAGAACTCACTTTAGTTACTGTGGTGGGTTGCCCTGGCTGAGCACTAGGTTCCCACCAACCCTGTTGCTCCCCTCCTCATCTGTAAAAGGGGGAGAAAACATAACAAAAGGCACATGGACCAAAATACGAACAGGGAGAGATTACTCACCAATTACTGTCTTGTGCAAAACACAATCAACTTGTAGAAATTAGTTTATTTTATTGCCAATGCAATCAGAGTAGGGAAATGAGAAATAAATCCAAATCTTAAAAGCACCTTCCCCTCACCACTCTCCTCTTCCTGGGCTTGACTTTCTTCCTGACTTCTCTGCCTCATCCCTGCCAGCAGCACAGGGAGACAGGGAATGGAGGCTGGGGACATTTCATTACATGTTTTCTCCCCTGAAACTTCATCCTCAGGGAGAAGACTCCTTGCATTCCAGCAAGGGTTCCTCCCATGTGAGACAGTTCTCCATGAACTTCTCCAGAGTGAGTCTTTCCCACTGGCTGCAGCTCTTCATAATCTTCTCCAGTGTGGGTCCCTTTTGCAGGGTGCAGACTCTCAGGAATGAGTCACAAGTCCTGCCAGCAAAATCTGCTCTAGCATAGGGTCTGTTCTGCATTGATCCACCGCTCCTGTCAGGAGCCTGCTTCAGCCCATGCATCCAACAGGGCGGAGCCTCCTTTGGGGATCCACCTGCCCAAGCGTGAGACCCTCCATGGTGGATATCTGCTTCACAATGGAAGTCTCTGATAGGATCAGCCTTGCCCAGTGGCGGGTCCATCTTGGAACCAGGTGGCACTGATCACATCAAACATAAGAGAAGCTTCTAGAAGTTTCTTACAGAAGCCACCCTGCAGCCCACCCCAATACTGAACCTTACCATGCAAACTCAATAAAATTACCTTTGTGACATAACTGAGATATTGTTTGCCTTTAGTCATTTTTAAGCCCAGTCCTATGCACATGGTTGTCAATGTTACAGAAATATTGCCTTCAATAGAATAATATCTTTTCCTTTTAAAATATAGAAGTAAAAAATATTGAGGAGTACTTATCTGGACTGCTTATGCAGTCATTCCTCTTTCCCAGTGTCAACTTCTTTCGAAGTATGAGTTAAGATAATTTTGCTGTTTAAAAAGTCCCTGACATAACTTAATTAAGCAATGAGGACTGGCAGTCCAATCCTGTATTTATCATTTCTGGTTGTGATGTAAATGCTAACAGTGTTTTATAGTTATTGGCTCAAAAAATTCCCAGATCAGAGAATCTACCACTGTAAGGAATAAAAAAGTTTCGTTACTGGTTCAAATACTGTAGATAGCCAAAGGAATACTGGATAGTTCCTTTCTCATATTGTATACAGATATAAGCACACTTCAGTACAAGCGGATGTGAATTCCAGTTTGAAAATATCTGAGAAATATTATTATTTTATTTGATATAAGAAAAAAACCATATTCATCCCAGTAGAGTACCCCAATTCATTGCAATATTATTCAATTCCCACAATGAAAAATTAATTAAAATTAAATTTATTATTAATTATTGTACCAATTTATTTCAGTAAAAAGATCAAATTGTAAAAAGATCAGTAGCCTGAGCTGCCTACTGGGGTTAAACTACAACAGTCACCTAAATTTAATTGATAGCTGTGGGTTAATCAGTCAGTAATCTTATGTTCTCCAAATAACAATAAAACAAATTAGAGAGGCTAAAGGCATCTGAGAAGTCTACAAAGCAGCTGACTGATACTGCACTGGATGAGCAGAGGCATCCTGGAAACTACATAGGACAACCTCAAGTCTTTATGTTTAGGCAATGAAGCCCTAAATATTGAATTTAGAAAACCCAAGACCAGCATAGCAGGAAAAGGACTAAATGAGAATAACATATGTTGAATATAATGAATTCAACAAAGTTGTTTTCTGCAAATACCGAACAGTTTGAAAACAGTAAGAGATTAATACCCAGGTCTTTACCAAAAATCCTCATTCAATCATGTATATTTAAGGCAATCTTGTAATATGAATGGAATGTAATAAAATAATGGATGAGTATTTAATTATTCTGTGCTCCCTGTCAGAACTTGTTTTAGTATTTGGTCTGGAGGCATGTCTTTGGAAACATCAGCTGAATTGAAAAAATAATTAAATTAGAGGACTTAGACATAAGCCTGGAGTCTTCCAGGCTCTGAATACGTGTACAGAGTCCTCATTTTCTGGACTGGGCACATGTGTCTATATATTTCTGCTTGAAAGATAGTGGCTGTGAGATAATCAAATGTACTGCTAATGTGAGAAAAAAATTTACTAAGTCAGGGCTGTGATATATGATATTCATCATTCTTTTTATTATTTGAACTTATTAAAAAGTACAAGTTTTACTTTAACTTTGATTATGGCACCTTTTGAAACTCATTACTATTTTCCATTTTAATCCTTATTATTTTTAAATAGACTCAATAAGTGGTGATGAAGATTCTATTTTTTTTACCCATAGTGGTGTATATTTTTGCTGAGTCACATCTAACTGAGTTTCTGGAAATTCAACAAATGTGTCGAATCTGGATAGATATTAGACTAAATTCAGCAGTGAACTAGAAATCACTGCTGAATTTAGTCTAATATCTATCCAGAAATCAACTGTGGTAATACAAGCAATCCAAATAAAAATCATGGCAAGAGAGTCATTATAGTCTGCAATTCATATAATGGATTTTGCAATGTCTGTTAGAAATGAAGAGATTTTGCCTTTTACACAGTTTGTAATAACTCCTAGAAAACAAAATAGCAATGATGATATGAATATAAGACTTCATGGCTATAGGACCTGCCTGCATCTCCTTGCTCTTTCTGGTTGCTGCATTCATCCCTTCCAGGTTTGGCTTCTTGTTCCCAATTATCTTTATGCAGCATTGTAGGTTTCTTCCATGTAATTTTAACATTTTTTTTTATTAACTTACAGTCCCCAAAGTGATAGCTATTGCAATATAACTGTGCTAGAAAGAGACAAGGCTGTACAGAGCTGCCTATCTTGCTCAGAAGCATCAGAGGGTTGTGCCTCTGCACCCATTAACAAGTGTTTAGGCACATGGCAAAGTCTGGCAGTGGAGACTTAAGCAGTTCACAGGCTCAGATTCACAGAAAAGTAGATCTTTGCAGAATTTTATTAACATCTTAAAGGCAAGTTCAGCATGGTCTTTCATGATCTTTTTAGGATCTATCCTGAAAAACATGCAGGCATAGCTGTGCTGCTTGAAGCCTAGTCTTTTATAATGATGGGATGATACTTTCAAGCACTTCAGACTATTAAATCACTTCTTGAATTCAGCTCTTCTCTAGCCCTTACAGGACATAAGCATACATAATGCCTAGAACTTTCCTTCTCATCACATTATTTAACAAATGTACTCTTTTTTCTGGCTAACATATATTCAGAAAAAGCTTAAAAGTGAAAACCTTAAAACTTAGACCAAAACATTTGAACCTGAGTTTAATTAAGACAAAAGAATGGTTTGGAACATTTCTAAAGGATTTAGATGAGATTTCAACCTGAAAGCATTTGCTGAGTTTAACATGAATCTTTCCACCATGTGATGACCAAAAGCAAGGGAAAGGCAAGCCCATGAATATGTGTTATCAGGGCCTTTTCAGTGCAAGTGTTGATCTCTATGAAGTGATTTAACTCCTGAGAATATATTTTTGCTTCAAAATAAATATGTTTGACAGCTTTCAGCAACTCAAACCTTCAGGTCCCCCCCAACATAACTGGATTGTGTTTTCAAAGAGTTTCTTCCTTTATCCTGGATTGAAGCAAGAAAGCTCTTTCTTAATTATGTGCTTTAATGCTTGTTGAGAGCTGAAGGATAGGAGCAAATAAGCTAAATCCCACCAGATCAAAGTATTTTTACAGAGTACAGTACTTTGCCCAGCAGCAAGAGACATATCAAACATTGACCTCTTCACAAAGGCATTTAGCCTCATGGTTGGCCTTTTAACAGTTATTTGTGATCTCTTCCCCTGTTTGCCACAATTCATTTCTCTTCTCTTCTGCTGGAGAATGGTTCATAGCAGATTATAAACTATACAGTTCACTTGGTGCAGGAGTCACACCTGCTGCAAAAATTCTTGTAATACTTCAAAATCCCATAGAAGTGACTTATTTTCTCTCTTTTTTTTTTCCTTCTGGCTCTCCCTGCTTAGCATTCCTAACCATGTATTCACTATTAAAATCTATAAGACTGAAGCAGAATTTCTCCCACTGTAGCAGTCACATTTCTAGTGTCAGTAAGTACATTGCTCAGAGTTTATCTAACTTGAGCCAGTTTTTGCTTTTTTACTGCACTAGTTTGGATTCATCCAGTTATACAAAATGCTTACACTTGGACTTCACTCCTTTCATTCCTCATCTCTAATTTTATATCTTTGCATGTATATAATTTTTTATTGCTTTTTCTGTGTTCTTTGTAGTTTCACTTTTGAGAATGGATGTAACATGTATTTTTTAAAACAAAGTCCAAAGGAAATGTTCCAAAATATTTCCCTCAAATTTTGTGATTTCTGGACACATGTTCCCTTTCTTTTGCTCTTGTATATCTTTTTTATTCTGCCCATTTTATCTGTCTTTTGTCATACTTTTTGATTCATTTAAGCTTATGCTTTATCACAACAAATTAGTGCTGTGTACTAGCAGTGTCTTTTTCTGATATTAATATGCCAAACTGAGGCCATGTAGAAGAAAGCCTTCTCTGCCCATTTCACCTCTCTTTGGACCTCCCTAGGATTAATGGACTCTGTGATTCACAGCATGCACCAGAGTAGATTTCCAGTAGTTACCCTAAATTCCTGCAGGGCTTCCTTCTTCTTTCTGGTCCTCTAACCAGTTTTTCTGTCTGCAGCAGCAAGAGCATGACCCTTTAACTTTGTAATTAATTTCTACTAGAAAAAGCAGAATTTATTATTTCTTAAGCTAAAATTAAGCAGAGAAGGGACACTGATAAATGTAGATTTCCTATTAACTTTTGTCCCATCTTATTTTTCAAAAGTTGACTTCAGAACCGTACAACTGGAGGGCAAAATTTAAGTGAACTGAATGCATGTCCACAGACACAATGATAATTTCAAATGATCTCCATTAATGTATCACCATGACAGTAACAACGTGAGTTGTAGAAGTCTGTACCATTATTGTAAGTTATTATTCGTAGTGGATAAAGAATGAACATGGGGAATGAACTTGCTTTTTATTTCTTCAGTTAATAATTAGAGCCCTATCAAAGTACTTGCAGTTTAGGAATTACCTAGTCTCTAAGGCTTTTATCTATTCTATAACTCTTGCAAATGACCAGCGTCAACAGAGAGCCTCCGTGGGCAGTGAGATCCAGATTTTGGAAGTTTTCTTGGCAACCCTCATGAAAAAGAACTCTAATGAAAAGAAAGATGACTACCTACCATCATACTCAGGATGCTGTTCACAGGCAGTTTTGGACAGTGTTATGGTGTTTCGTCTTTTCTCTGTTTTACAAAATTTTTAACTTCCACTGTTAGCCATAGCTGTTTCATAAAACTTCTTGATGGACCACCTAATAATAAAAAAAAAACCTGATCCTTTCAAGTGATTGTCTCAACAGTAAATAAGGGCATGGAAGACTCAACTTTTAAAAGTGATTTTTGGTCAAAATGATACAATTTCAAACTTCATTCTGGTAATACATCTTTTAACATGGGCCATTGCTAAATCCAGACTAAGAAACTGATTTATTGCTCTAGGGCTCTAGTTGAACAGATGGATAAAAGTGTTTTTACAATTAGATAATTTTAAGCTAATGTTTTGGATTTTTTTTTCACAAAGGCAAAATATTCTACTAACTGCTAGATAAAAAAAATCCCTGTAAATTCAGTAGTTGTCTTCAATATAATGATAAATATGCATGTTTTTTTCATTTAGATAATTAACTGGATAGTACTTTTTTTTTGAAAATCTATCATTCTGTGAATTTCATGTCATAAACTGCATAGTGAGGTGTTAAAACACCTGTGTAAGCCTTACAAAACAACAAGTAAGTTAGATTAGAAACACATATTTTTCTACTAAATTTAGCATAATGTGTAAACAATACCTTCAAAGGAGATATGTTGTTTTAATCTACTAAATTAAAATATCAAATTTTAAAAATAAATAGAAAAAAATATTTTATTAAAGAAAATTCCAAAATTAAATGGCAAAAATAAACAAGACCATGTGTTATCTGAAACAGTTTACACTTCTTTAATTTCAGCTTTTAATCTCTGCCAAAGATATCAATGAATAAAAGGAAATTGAAACTTAGTGGAAAAACAGCAATAGGTGTGTGGAAAATACCCAAATCCTTTCTATCTATCACTTTCAGCATGTTGAACGACAATTCTCTTGCAGATCAGAACTCCTGTGCACCACTAAATAGAGTCAATAAATATTTTTGTTAATGATGGGTACCAAGAAACAAAAAAAGTTTGATGTAAATTTTGCCTTCAGTTTTAAAGTGTAGGAAATTCTCTTAAAACAAAATCACAGACATGTGGCCAAATCTTTCAATAAATTCTATATTTCTAGGTGGTGACATAATCTGAGGAATGGTACAAAATAGATGCTGAAATTAAACATTTTTAATAATAGTTTTAGTCCCTCCTCTGGTTTAAAGACAGATGGTGCATGGGCAGAGCTTATCTTCCTGCACATATACTTTTAATAAACTTTGTTGATACAGAACAACAGAAGCTAACATGTTGATATTGGGACACTCAGAATTTGAGCCCCAAAGATTTGAATCAAACTTTGCAGGTTTTTAATTGTTAATTAATAACTATAGCTGGATGGTAATGATTAAGCAATTGCATTGTGAACATTGAATGGTTGGCTAATCTTTTATTTCAAGAAAAAGGGAAGACAATACTAAAATGAGTAGGCTGTCTGGATTATAGTTACCCAGGAGTAAAGTCAGCAGAACCAAGCAGTAACTGGGGGAAAGACAATTTTGAGAGTGGGAGATTGTGACCACTTACTTACTGAGCACCTACTCAAAACAGATTCCAGAATCAAATGAAGGGAAGAGCTGCACATGTAACCTAATTAGCATGAGAAGCAAGTGATATAACTAGTAAATAGGGGTTTGAGTATTAACTAAAAGAAAAGCATTATGTAATCTGTAACCAATGAATGCTGATGCATTTGTTTATTAAAATATATAAATAGTGTAAAGTTTTGATGAATGGTGAGCCAGACTTCCATGGGTTACCATCAAGGTCCCTACTTTGCTCAAACTAAAATAAAAAGCAGAAATATCTTGCTTCAGTGTGTGGCAGTGCACACCCAGTAATGAGCCCTCATTCTGGACAACAAAGTAAGTATCCAATCAAAACTTGGCTACACATGTAAAAACATACATGTAAAATCAATACAATTCATCTGGAAAAGTAACAGTAAGAGAGAGTAGTTGGGGCAATTATTCACAGAATTGGGACAAACCAGAAGATAAAACTGGATTTTTTTCTGTGACTTCTGTTGTTCACAGTATCAAGTACCAAGAAAACCACAGATTCAACTTCTTTTCTGGATGTAATAAGCAAAGACTATGGGGAATGAACTAAACAAAATTTTCACTGAAGTTCAATAAGTTAGTGATAACCCTGAATCTGTTCCTATTTTTCTCCTGCTTCAGCTCTCTATATTTGATCCACAGTTCTGAAAGTAATTTTTAATAAAATAACATTCTGCAATGTTACAGCTTTAGTATAAATACCCACATATCTTCAGTGACAACATTAAATGCAAATCATGAGACTATACATAGAATGAAAAATGTGAGAAAAGATGCAGGACAACTTGCATTTCTTTTGCCTAAGCAAACAGAGAAATCAAAACCCCCCAGTTTTGATATGTGCCAATCACCTTCCCTTTTACCTATTTAGAATATTATCAAATAACAATATTAGAAGAATAAGAATATTAACAGAATAGCTGGTAGTGGAATTCCCAGTAAATACTATATATTATGAATAAATGAAAATGCATAGGAGATTTGCAAATAAAGATCCAAATAAGTCGTCTGGAGTAAACTTCAGTTTGCTTAAGATAGGGAGGTGCTAGTTAACATGTGCTTCCACTACAGCCTGATGAAAGGAAATAAATACTTTTAGAGCACCTGGACCTAGTTAACCTACTTGGGGATGAGTTACATTTCATGTTAGGATGTGTATATCCTTCAGCAGAAGTGGTGTAGGCTGATTTGCTCAAACATCAATATTGGTATTAGCCTACATTTGACCAGATACTTAACTCTAGTTTGCTCCTTGTTTTCACATTTCTAACCATTCTAAATAGCTTCGGAATGGTGCTTCAAAAGTTAGTAAATTTATCATAATTTTCTGAAAAATTAATTCATGCCCATGAATTCATTTGTACTTCTACCATGAATGTTTTGGATTTTTTTTTTGTATTGATCATATCCCTTATATTTACTCTACCAAAACATTTTATTAGCCTACTGCCATTTTTGGACATAATTATTAATTACATTACATGAGGTCTTCCTTATAGACCAGTAAATTCTCTTTAGTGACATCTAATATAGTGATGGAGCAAGAAAGGACTGAGATTAAAATTAATTTATGGACAACATAAAAAAAATAAATGAATATTCTATTTGTTTTTAACCATGGAGAAGATATTAAGGATGAGAGAAAAATAGTCTGGTTAGTAAGAAAGAAGGTAATTGAAACATTAGAATGAAAGCTTGTGTTAAAAAAAATAATGAGTAAAAAAAACATAGGTGGTAAAAAACTTATAAAATATCTCAGTCAAAGGAACTAGTAGTCTCTATCATATTACGCTGGAACATGTCTGATGTGAAATTGCCAACTCATAAGGAAGCCAGTGAAGGTGTTAACATATAATGGATGGGAAAATATGGTGTCTGCTTTTAAAAAGAAAGAAAAATTCAATCTAAATAAGTGTAAACTCAATGTTATATGAATCACTGGTATTCAGAGCTCTGGACAGATCTTTGAAGGAAAATATAATCGAATAAATGGAAGAACTTGGAAAATGGGATGAAATACAACACACGTTTAACAAAGGTAGTTCATACCTGATTAATTTGGTAACTTCTTTGATAAGTGATTTTTTAGACAAGGGAAATGAAGTACGTCTAATCTATCTGGACGCAGGCTCTAGGAATAATTGATTTTTTCAGTTCAATTACTCATCTGAAAAAAAAAAAATACCTGGAAGAAAGATAATAACAATAATGATTAGAATCAATTGTCTAAAGATTATGGATAAGGTAGCAATTTTAATTGCTAAATATGTAGTTTCTGTACATCTATGCATTCATAAAAAAACAAACAAACAAACAAAAACAAAAACACCACACACACAAAACCTCACTATTTTAAAATCATAATGGCAAGGAGTAAGTGAAGAAGGTAGCTATTTTTTGCCAAATCTCATAGGACAGCAGTGAGATCATATAAGGCCTGTCTTAACATTTTTTTAAAATAGCTTGTTTTGATTGGTTAGATATTTTAAGAATTTTAGGAAAGAAGGATTTCAAAGAGACTTTTAAAATCAGCCCAGGATATGTTAGGTTGTTTAAGTTATTGCAACTAATGATCATTTGAAAAGCAAGAGGTGGTGCTATTATTGCTCCAACGTCACAGTAGGACACGAATGAATGACACTCACATGCTGAGATGTCCAAGGCAAAAAAAGGGGCAGTTTATTTACAGACCTCAGCATTTATAGAATTCCAACAGTGACGATGGATTGGAGGATGAAAATTGTCCTCTCCAACCACACTGGTCAAGCCAACAGTCCATCAGTTCTGTCCTCCTCCAGAAAGGAATGCAAAACAATCATTATTTACATGAAAAGTGTGTGAGAAACTCCACTACAAAAGTAAAACATCAGAAAGCTTTAGAAGAACTTTAGAAAAACAGAGCGACACTCCAATATTTAAAATCAATGAAGAATACTATCTGAACAAAACCAAAGTCAAAAAACATAGATAAAGGCTTTATAGGGAAATAATAAAATCAATCTGCTTTAAATCCAAACAAACAAACAAACAAACAAACAAAATCTAAAAAATACCGATTGCAATTAAACAGTAATGTTACAAAAAATGTAAAAGTTGGAAAAAGACTTTTGTAGAAAACCAATGAAAAATGGAGAGCATAACAATCCCACTGTTATTAGCTGGTAAGTAATAAGTTGCTAACTTAATAGAAGTATCAGATGTTTTGAAACAATTTTTATTTTACCTCAGATAATCCTTTCAGGAGAATGATTTAGCTGGTCATAAGGCTCTATTTCTATTTAGATAGAAAGAGAAAACCTCTATGTCCTCACAAATCTCATCATAAAGGTGACAGTGGTTATTATCTTGAAGAAAGAAAACCCATTCAGATGGGTTGGCTGCTAATTTTAAAGGGTGTCCTAGGCCCTTTATCAATATGGTTATTTAAAATGCTCTTAAAAAGAGAACCCTTCCTTGGAAAGAAATAAGGATAGTGGAATAATAAGTGGAAAAGAAATAAGGATAATTCTTGTTCACTACATACATAATTAAAAACTATTGTTATAGGTTTCTGCCACAGTTTTGGCAAATACATAAAGAGGTTCGTTAGTTAGAAAGGTAAACCCACATCAGTCAGGTTTTATTGTGGTTAGACAAATTGCTGCTAATAAAATTAGGATGTCTGTGATTTGAGTTACAGTTCCCATGAAGATAGCATCTGATACATTTTATTATTCCTAAGAATGGAGAAAAATCTTTAGCCCAATGTAATGTAAATGTAAGTTGCTTCTATTAAAAAACTCCCACTCTGTTCTGGAGAAGAGCTAAGACCTGATATTCCTTCCTTCCTTCCTTCCTTCCTTCCTTCCTTCCTTCCTTCCTTCCTTCCTTCCTTCCTTCCTTCCTTCCTTCCTTCTCCTGGAAATTTGTATTTAATGAGTGGAGTTTCTTCATTTAGCAATTAAAAACAAAGAGGTTGCCACCATAATTAGTTAAGAAAACTAAGACTCTGCACCATAATCTTCAGTGATAATGAAATAAAAAAAAAAAAATTAAATTATGCATTTGAAGTGTTTTTGATAATTTAGATTTTTGCTCCAGTTGAAGACATCTTGGTAGAAACAAATCTAAAAGCTGAGACAAATTAATTATAGCTAGTTCTGATTTATATTTCTCTTAAATACTTGTGAATAGGAAACATACAGAGTATATTACATGAGCTGCATGGGGAAAAATAGGATTTGAAAATGTGGAAACAATTTTATTGAGTAACTTTTGTCTTCACAACAATTTAGTAATTTTGGTAGTCAGCTAAAGGATTCTAAGTGTTAACTCCAGTATTCATTTTCCTGAGACAATAAGATTCAAATCCTGTCCATCTGGAAAACTCTGTTTCATGTAGGGACATGCAAGGTTATTCTTTCCACTGTCATTCTGAAAGAAATAATATTAAAACAAGTTGATTCGGCTTCCCCAGAATGCTCAATTACTGTCATGATCAGATGAATACGTCCTAACTCACACTGCTTTAAGTGAAACACATACCAACAAATAAGACATAATCTGCAGTTCAGTAGGATCTCTAAGGTTTGGGGTCAGCTGCCTTTGCAATTTTGCTTAAGTTACTTTCTGGACACATTTATTAAAGAGGGAATAATCTGTCCACTTAAGCCATTATAAATCCATTATTCTTTCTGGTTTTGGAAGTATGTTTCTTTTATATCTGAAACACTAAGATATATTCTTACCAGAATGAGCATCTTCTCCTCACACACACAAAGTAATTTTTCATATGGTTTTTTACTGAAACAAAAAATTAACTCATTTTTGAACTTCACTAGCACTTTCATCAAATTTAGTAGGCAAATCATTGAGCTTTACATCAACAAGAGGTTTGCAACAGTTCCAAAAAAAGCAGGGGAAAACAGAAAATTCTTTACAGTTCTTTACAAGTCTGTGCAAGTATAGTACAGGCTGGGGTTGAAGAGATTGAAAGAAGTACTTAGGAATTATTGGTAAATGAAAAATTTATTTAGCTATGACCAGGCAATCTGCCCTTGCTGCCCGGTTGATTAAAAGAGCAGTGAAGCACTGGAAGAGCGCCCAAAGAAGTTGTGGATATCCCATTCTTGGAAATGTTTAAAGCCAGTGCAGCTGGAGCTTCCAGCAACCTGGTCTAGTGGAAGATGCCGCTGTCCATGGCACTCCCTTAGAATAAACCTTCTTAAAAGGTCACTCCCAATCCAAACCATTCAAAAATTCTCTAATTTTATTCAGATCATCAAGAGTTGCATATGTGAGATTGTGAATGACAGGAATAATTAATAAAATTATAACAACACAAACAATGAAAAAATAAATTCACAATGTAGAAAGCTTTACAAAACATATGTGGGAAAAAACTCCTTAACATATATTAGCTATATATATCTGAAATGTGTTTATTACTAATAAGATGTCACAAAATGCAAATTAAACCATTTAAAATTGCTGCTTCAGGTTTTTACTGAACAGAAACTGTCAAGTTTGAGATCCTATATGAACTTTAGGTTGAGGTTTTTTTCATATTTAGTGTCTTCAGGGGCCTCAGTGGAAACTCATTCAGTTCATAAGTGGGTTGTAGAGAGCAAAGATGCAAGGTTGCATAAGCAATAAGACTAGAGAATTATGCAACAAATCTTGCAGTGTCATGTACAGACATCCAAGATAAAATGTATTATAATATACTGTATAGGTGCCTCTTTTCATAGAGATAAACTAGTAGTTTATTGCAAGAAGGAGAATACTAAACTATTCTGTTGTATTCCCTTTGGTATCCCCTCCCCCTGTGAAACTCTACCTGTCCCTTGACTCTGACCTATGGCCTTTGGGCATAGGTAACTCCGCCCCCTACCCTGAAAGGGATAAAACCCCCTTTCCCTTCGGGGTCGTCCTCTTTTTGCCTCGGGATACCTTCAGGGAATAAACCTTGGAACCACATCTCGGGGTAAGAGCCTCCTTTGGTTTTATGTCCTTATCTTGGAGTTTCCCCCACCCTAACCTCCCTAAATCTGAGCTGGCACCGGGTCTCCGGGGGGCTGAGGGAAAGGGGTTAACTTCACTATTCTAAAGATGGGAAGGGAAGAACCAAGATAGAATGAAATTGAAGTAACAATATATTCAGCTGTAAATGTTCTACAGGGACTAGATTTAAAACTGCTGTCATCCCAGCAACATACCATGATGACAAGAAATACAGACTGTCTGATACAATAAGAAGGGCAAATTTTATCAGAATACTTAATAAAATTAGATTGCTGCCAAACAATTGTGTCCAAATGAAAACACTTACCTGGCTACCATAGTGAATATGGAGCAGTTACAAGGCTTTGAGCTGGGCAGCTGTTAGAGTTAAGACTAATGGAGGTAAGGGAAGAGGCATGTTTTTAGTCATGTTTATATGACAGACAGGACTGTTATCTGCCTGTAGGATTTTTATTCAGACTGTTATCCGCCTGTAGGAATTTTGCCTGTAGGAATTTTATCCAGACTGTTATTTGCCTGTAGGATTTTACCCAACCTTTCTGTCTACAGCAGTAAGCAGAAAGGATGGGTAAAGTCTGCCCATGGTTCAGTTTTCAGCTCAGTTCATTGCAATATACTTTCCTAGGTGGAGGATGTTATCTTCATAGTGAAATACAGCTGGAATACGCTGAAAAATTGGTTGAGGAGATTGAGGTGCAGGCACAGAGTATTATCTGCCATCTGAGCATTTGAAACATTAATGTGATGAATGGAAAGCACAGCAGATAATGGTAGAAGTGTTTTAGGTAATCCAGTAGTGATTCTATCAAGAAGTCCATCATCCACCAAAGAATTAATGCTCCACATAAGAGTTTGCCTGAGAAAGTGCAGGCCTTTGCTGTGCAAAGTTGTACTCTGGTGCTTTCCTTCAGTACTGTGTTGAGCTGTGCACATCCCTTGGCTGCAGGGTACACGTAGCTGGTACTGGTAATGAAGGAGCCTGTAGGCAGCTGCCATTTGCATCAGCAATAACACCACCTGTGTGTGCTTGTATTTATCTCAGAGTGAAGCAGCCTGTTCTCATATGAACATCCTTTTGTTTGACACTAGAAATGATTAATGGGATTGTTCTTTTCTAAGAATATCCTATAAGAGCTCTAAAGACCAAAATGCCATCAAACAGATGGGATCTGCATTATGTGCTGTTCCCTGACTAGAGGTCTTTCTAATGATATACAACTGTTCCCTACATTTGAAGGCATGTAACATCATCTATATTATTCTCTTTTTCCCTACAGTGTTAGCTCCAATGAATGGTATTTTAAGCAGCATCTTACTGAATCCAAGTGATCTTTTCACTGGGATCTAAAGAACACCAGTCTCAGTGCCTTGCAGCAATGCATTGCAAATCCCAAGGTAGACAAATCAGACATTTAAGCCATCTGAGAGTGTTTGTTTCCCTGCAGTACAAGTTTGGGGATATGAAGGATGTAACTGATGGCAGCACATAGCACTACATTCAATTTTGCTTCGGGGTAGCATCTTCCGGGAAAGAAGGCATCAGTCCCTACTTTAGCTGTTCCAATTCAGAGCACCTACAGTGCAAACATCCTTTCCATCCTATGCTGCCTGTACTGTGGTGGGGATAATTCTCCATCAATGGAACTCAATATAGATATTTGGGAACAATTATATCAAACCTTCTCATCAGAATGAGTTCCTACTTGTGCAAGGAGTCTTTCTAAGTTGTCACACTTGTAAAAAGTCTGGTGTTGACTACAGGACAAGTAATTTGACAAAGTATAGATCTATTTTGAGATGGCAAAACTTATGTTACTAAAAACTCTACTTCTTCATTATGAACAATGAATAAGTTTTCACAGAATGCTCTCTCTATTGTAGAGTTCCTTGGGGCAAAATGGCTGTGACTATCTGACTTGATTTAAACTACAACTGATTTCCATCATCAAGCAATGTAAAACAGTAAGACTGAATCATTGAAACTAAGGAAAAAAACATTGCTGTGTTAATAATGATTTTTTTTCAACACTGCTATTTCTTCAGAGTTTATTTTGGTCAAGTAAATTCTAAGAGCAGAGGCACAAGTTACTATTTTCTCCATCGCTGCCATTCTACAGTAGAAGAGTCCTACAAACAGCAATTAGCAGAATGCTGGTGATTGTAAGGAACTTAGAAGCAGAGGAATGGATAGCTATTTTTTCCTTGGGAACCAAAACACTTGGCAAATCTGGGGAAGAAGCTTTTGTATAGCAACTGTTCCCTTTGTGAGTGAAAATGAAACAAATTTATAGAATTATCTTATTTGCACAGTTACTAACCTTATTGATCATTGTGTCTGAGTTAGGGCTGCAAAGAAATGCATGAGCTTTGCCTGTTGAATGGGTGCAAAAGTTGTGCAAGATGTTATTAGTGAGAAGGGAATGGGTAATTTTCTGAATTTCTGGAATGAAATAACTGTATGTATCACTGTATGCCATGACAAAAAACTGTAATTTGTAATTACTGTAATTGTAATTACACTTCTGTGTGACTGGTCACCTAAACTAGAAGACAGTATTTCAGTTCCTGGACTAGATAACTAATGCATTGAACAAGAAAGAAGTTAATATTACAAAAAAAGCCTCAAGAAAAAGCCTAGTGCATTATGTTAGTTATTTTTGATGATAACACTTAAATAAAATTTAAATCATTCCTGCTGACTAAACTTCATCTGTCTGAATAAATACATACATGTAAAAATGAAAAGGTAATGTCTGTTCAGGGATCTAGCAGAGGACAGGACCTCAGAGGAAATGAGAAGGAAGCTGCAGAGGTAAACCTTCCGTGTTCTCCCTGCTAAGACAGGAAAAGTTATCTGGCATATTTCAAGAAAATCAGTCAGGAAATATATCTTCACATTTCAAGAAAATCAAGCCTTTCCCTCAGGATTATATTTAGTAGTCTGTGAATTATTAAATTTTCACTTTGCTCATATCGGCATTTCAGTATGAAATCACTGAAGTAATTAATTCTTCGTGGGAAGATACATTTATTTTTACTGCCCTTTAGTAATAGTAGCTTACTGTTATGGAATGATTCTCTTAACACATTTATTAGGTATGTGACCATTTTCAAAAGATCACGGATAATTATTGGCAATTTTGTTTTGAAGTATAACAACATAAATATTATTTCTATCCATAAACAGTAAATAGAAATGCTATTTGTTCCTTCTTTCTGCTTAAATGACATATTAACCTTTTTGATTAATCTAGTGCTAAAAGTCACATAGCATTATTTTATTAAACAGCATTTTGTGTCGGTCTAAATAGCTCCAATCAAACATCACTAACTGTTTGCCCTTGGAGTGTTCACTTCTTGTGCTATTTGCATAAACAAATCATGTAATACACCTCTCTGATGCAAATCCCATTGATTAATATCACATATTTATCTTGCAACAAAGGACTTCATAGGTTAAAGATCCACTGACTTGAAGAGGAACAAGAGCAGAGAATGAGAATACTCAGTCCTCAGTCATGTGAAGTTCCCTGTGGTGATGATCAGCGCAATTCCATTGAAAGCAATTGAGCTAAAATGACTTTAATCTACATCTTAATTCCATCAGTTTGCCTGAAAAATGAATAGTCAGGCGTTTCACTGGTAACAGCTGGGTTTGTAGGTTCCTACATTCTGTATGACCTTGTCAAATTTCCTCAATTTGAACTCTTTTGTCCTCAGCTATAATGTACAAAACTATCCATTGAAATCATAAACTCAAACGAGACAAATTTTTTTTCCACAATGTTTATTCAAGGTTCTGATTTCATTATGCAACAACGTATTAAACATCATATTTATTTTTCTATTAATTTATTGATTGCTCCCTTTTTGCTAAATCTGAGATTCTAATAACTAGATCAAGAAGAAAGTGGTAAAGTGAAGGTCTTGAGAAGGTCTTTGAGAAAACCTCTTCTCTTCTTCTTTTACTTTTTTATTTTACTTTGTTTTTTAATTTTTTTTAATTTTTTTTTACTTTTCTTTTTACTTCTTTTTTTACGTCTTTTTTTACTTTTTTTTTTTTAACTTATTTTTTTGTAGAGAAAGAGGTATTCCAGGGAATTATTGCTTCAGTCAATGAAAAAAGTGAACTTAAGCTAGAGAAGGTTGACCAGAAATCTCCCATCTGTATCATCAGATGCTGAAAGGTTACTGTGTTATACTGAGGAACAAAGATGTCTAGGGAATATTAGCAACTAACTTCAGAGCTAGTAACATTAATTTAACATTTCTGAACAAGTGTATTCCAAAGGTCTTACTTCTGAAAAGGATTTTACAGCATTCACTTTAAAATTATAAAAAATAGGATGGCTATTTGCAGACCTAGAAACAATATAAAATGATCTTATTATTTGAAAATTTCTTTCATCTCTTAAAAAATATGAAATGAAGGATTCTACAGAGTGTTGCAGGTCTAAGTGTTAAAAACCACAGAAACTACCCACCGTGTCATATCAACTATTTTGCATCCTTAAGCAGGAACTTAAGTTCAAGAAAAGCAACCAGCATTTTCCTGTTGACAGTGCATTTATTAAAATCTGAAGGCTCAAGGATGCCTACAGCAGGCTACAGGTTCAATAAGAAAATAAAATGTTTGCAGTTTCTCATACAGTTTAAGTCAGATATATTCTGAAAAAGAGGAGGCAGAAATGGCCTGAAATATAACATCTTATGATGCTGATGGCACTTTTTTACATTTCTTTATCCTTAACATTATTCTTTGTTTTGGTGAGGGTTTTGTTTGTTTACAAAGATGTTTTACACTGCTGTTTTCTGTTTCTGCTTGATATAAAGCAGATAGGTATGCCAAATTACTGTCTTCCAAGGGAGAAAGGTGATCTGTTCTTTTGTTGACTATATTGACTTTTAAACAAATTTTTTCTCATTTTACCATCTGCCACTTGAAGAATATTTAAAGTGTGTAAATAAAGTGTGTAAATATTCTATTAAATATTTCATACAAAGCAAAAATCCCAATAACCATTATGTGTGACTGCCAAAACTTAGGATAAAAGAAAATAGTATGAAACATTAAAGAAAGGTGTGTTATTAAAGAACTTTTTAAAGTATGAATAAACATATTTGGATATTTTAAGGAAAAAAGAGTGTTACTACTTTGACAATTGAGACCTCCCCTTGGGTTAAAAAAAAAACAAAACACCAAAACCAAAACCAAAATAAAAAACAAAACTCCTCCTGGAGTTTTTTAATTTGCCTGAACGGCTTATTTGTTAAACTAATCAAAACCATGACTCAAATAAAATATGTATGAAAGCAATCACAGTAAGTTCCTAAAACTTTTGATGCATGCCTGTCATATTAACCTAATCATAGCAACAGCAAGGGTGATTTATGCTTGAGTAAGGTTAAGTACAGGAATTCCTGCATTTCATCTCTTTTTCTCCACGATCCTGTGCTTAGGACACGTGACAGATCCCATACCAGCAATGCACACCCAGGGGCTTTGGTCTCAAGCAGATTTCCAAAGCAGATTTCCAGTGGGCTGGCAGTGACAGGCCTTGCAGCTGGAATGAGTTGTCACCACCCATGGAGATACGCTGCCTTCCTGAGCTGCACCTGTAGAAGCCAAGCAGGCTTGCTTCACTGCAGGGTGAAATCTGAAACGCTGATATTTTGCTCAGGGAATCAGCGTGGTGGAATGCTTCATACCAAGGTATATGTAGCTTGTAATGGTTGGTACATTTCCACACATCACTGTAGGCTCTGTAGCTGAAGAGCAGGACATATCCAAAAGGTGATTCAGCAGATGAATCCCAATACAATGATACAGAAAGACTACCCCTGAGCACCAGCATACTTAAAGTGAAGATAAGAAGCATGAGAATATGCCACAATTGTCTTATTTCCCACATTTTCAAGGAAACTAATGAACCACATTGGTTTATATGAAGGTTTTGGTCCTGTGGAAGGTGTTAGGAATGCTCTAAGTACATTGGCCAGACAGAGGGCTTAGGCAGACAGACATCTAGCTTTTGAATCCTTGCCAAACTATATAAGACAACTTGTAACCATGAATTTTAAGTCTAAGCCATAAGCTGAGATAGGCAGAGTGTATTGACCTCTGCCAATATGTATTTATGTCATTTCTAGGAACTCTAAAAGTAAAAATAATGACATCTGCAGAGCACAAGTCCTTCCACAATGAAGTGGCCTTTAGATCACAACTTAGGCATGTTAAGTCCTTTCCTGATACCTCGATTTATGTCAAATGCCAAAGATCACAAAGGCAATCCGTGTCAGAGAAAGGATTTGACCCAATGTCTCAACTCCTGAGCTAATATTTAAAATACTCTACAAATCAGTCTATCTTTTTGACAGTTCACTATGTGAGAAAGTAATTTACTTCTAGGCAAAACATGTTCCAGATGGTTTGCATTTGTAACCATGCTTGAGGAAGAATTATGAGAGCACTTGTTTGGCTCCCATGTAAGAATTAACGATGAAATACTTCCCATTTATGAGTGTCTGGACCTAGTATTTATATACAGTTTTCACCTTCTAGGGTCCACTTCATACCTATTTTTACCCCAGCCGCCCTTGATGGAAATCATGTTGCTTAGACATGGACACAAAAGATTTTTTGACTCATAACAAAGATACCTGAAACTTAATTTCTTTAAGGCCAGAACTTTGCTACTGCTAATATACTAAGCGATTTCCTGCTGAATTTTTAAAAATGTGGGAATGTTTTCAAATTTGTGGGAATAAACTTAAAACACTGAATTGAAAATAAGAGGGAACATAAACAAAGGGAAAACCAGATTTTTTTAACATCTCCTTCAAAGCATATGGTATATGCCTAACTAAAACAGTGCAACTGGCCTCAGCAGAGGTTGGATAATGCTGGGGATATGAGCTTGCAAATAGTTTGTTTCTTGTACCCTCTGCCATTAGTATTGTGGCTGTTACTGTTCCTTTTCTCATCTCATTACTATTTTCAATAACTTGTTCTTATCTCAGCCTGTAATCTTTATCTTTTTTGCCTCCAATTTTCCTCTCCAGCCTGCCACAGGGAGAGGGAAGGGCAGGGGGAAGGAGAAGTGAGCAAGCAGCACGTGGTTTGGAGTTTTTCAGTGGGAACACTAAATTAGGGAATGGCATTCCTAAAGCATGACCATATATAAGTGAATTTAATGTGATTTAAAAATTAATAACAGTAGATTAATTATAATATAAAGGTGTGATAATGCTTTTTGTGATCATTCTGTCTTGAATTTAGTTTTTATTAGGAATTATTCAACAGTTTTACAGTTTTACAGTTTTACATTTACATTTACATTTACATTTACATTTACATTTACATTACAGTGTAAATAAAGAGTATCTTTCTCAGCTTTATCACAATTTATGACTTCTTTAGAAAGATTATGCATTTTATGAATCCTTCTTCAAAAGGTTAATCACAAATCTCTAACAGGACCTCTGACATGGTGAAAACAGTAGTCTTTACTTTGAAGTAGAGACAACTGAGAAGGGTGATGAATTCTTGGGAGGCAGAGGAATACTATTTTTTTCAATAAGCAAATCTATTTGGCCATAGTAAAAGACAGAAAATTTCAGACTAATAAGGGAAAATAATGATTTTTCTAAAAAAAAATTAATTGCAACAAAATGTTATTCTCTGAATTTTCAAAAAAAGGTGAAACTCATTAAATGAAATTTACAGTATTGTATCAGAAAAAAAAAGCCAATCAAACAAGGAAGCAAAAATGAAACCCTAACTTTTTTATTAAAAAATAAATCTCTCATAAAATGTATTTATAAAACATAAATTAAAATTGCTAATAAAAGTGATTCTGTTTTTCTCTAAAGCAGCTTTGTCAAAAAACATTCATGTTCCTATTCCTGTTCATACAATGAGTAAATTGCCTCCAGAGACATGTAAATAATGCTTTTTGTGATCATTCTGTCTTGAATTTAGGTTTAATTAGGAATTATTCAACAGTTTTACAGTTGAATAATTGAACCCTTATTACACAGCCCTGGTTCTGATTGAAATCTCTGACTGCTTTGGCATCCTGCAGTAAAAACATCTCCCTCCTACCATTTATGACTGAAACTGTTAAAGGAGAGGTTATATATCACAAAGTTTTTCCACTGTCTCTCTGTGGAAGTAAATTTTAATCTTTAAATATGGAGTAGTTGAAAGAAAGCTATATGACTAAACAAAGGAGTGTATATAGCATGAGATGCAGGAAATTAGCCGTGTATGAGAAAAAAGTAAACACCTACAGAATACTAAACTAAAGTACATTAAAATAAATTCCTTAAAGTAAATTGTCTTGCAAACTATTATTAAATACGAAGAAATTACGATTTATGCTAATGACATTAAATGCTTGATTTATTTTTCAGGCTATTTCAAAAGAAGGCACTAGACACCAGTTTATCATGGTGTTCTTGATACAAAATATCACAGCCTTGGATGAATTTTCAAAGTGCTGTTACAGGTAAGTATTTTCTTATTCCATGTAATACATTTACAATTAAAGATTGTATGCTATTTGTGCATTCTGACTATTACTCAAGCCTTGGCAAAATACCAACTTGACTATGCAATTGAGCTTATTTGAGTAGAGAATGTAGCAATATGTCTGCAGTTTTCACACTGCTGTTCATGGCTTTTTATACGGAGCTCCAGCTGCCTCAATGGGAAAATAAGGGCTGTAATTCATTGTAAGGGGAAAAAACATCAGACACAAGTCTAGTTATTGGGAAGTGCATTTTGTAGCATTTGGATCCTCTTCTGCTGCATCTCTTCTTTTCTCCTTGCAGAAACCTCATAAGCATGTTCCCGATTTTTAAAATTTGTTTAAATTCCTGTCAAATAGCCCAGAGTCCATTGGAGCCTTGAAGACATCTCTGGCACATCCTTCAAGTGATAAGCTGAAACTTTTAAATATTTCTGGCCTGGGAGTTTTTTTCTATTAAATTAGCCTGAATAAAATTTTGCTCTTTTGTTTACTTCTTTTAAGTAAAACTTTTCAGGCAATGGTCCCGGAAGCTGGAAGGGGAAAAAATCATATGACACCAGCTGAAAAGATAAAACAATTTAAAACAAGTAGTCATAACTACTCTGCCACCATGCCACTCCTTCCCTCCCAAAAAAAGAAAAAAAAATCCCCCAAACCAACAAAAAAACCACCACAACCTTTCAGAGAGAAAACAGGGAATGGCTTAAATAATATATTCTGGAAAATACATTTTTTGGGAACAAGCTACAATTTATGTAGTACTCTTTATCTGTAGATCTCAACCTTTCTTGGAAATATCTATTTTACAACAAAAGAACTAAGGCATAATAACATGGCCTTATTGCCTAGGGTCAAAAATCCTGTTCAGCAGGACATTGGAACTCAAATCATTTTTGAAGACAAGTCATTGACTAAGACCTGCAGAATCCAGGATTAACCTGTGTGATCTTTTTTTTTTTTTTTTGTGAGGCAGAAAGTGTTAGTGGATAGAATCAAATATCAGTTTCAGCTTTCTGACAGTTGTTAAAGAGAAAATTTTTTAAAAATGTGTTTTTAGGTCTGGTTGGTTAACTGCATTCTGTACTTCAAAATAGCCCCTTCTGACAACTTGGACTGTGAGTTGTGAAATACTGCTCTTGAGGGACTTCACACACAAGTAATGGTATAAGTAAATTGAAGATATTCTTGTACTTTTACGGCATGCAATACTCAGGTCCTAAGTCATTACCTAGTCTTAGTCTTGCATTTACAAGTCTCCAGATTCTTAAAGATTATTTCAGATGAAAAATATTCTGTAGTATGGAGTTTTTATTACTTTTTGCTGAACTTAAGCTTCTCTGTATGAGGAATAAGATGGTGTAGCTGGTTTCTAATCCAAACTCCAAATGTTATAGGCAGCAATGTTTTTTAAGCACTTGCAATGGTTGGTTATATGTTGGTGATGACTTCATGATAGTAATGGTATAGTCCAAGATAGTTGCTTACTAGTCACATGTACACTCAATACTTTGCTGTGAAATTCCTTAAAAGCATTGGAGGTTCTTCTTTAGTTCAAAACAAATTCTTGTTTTATTTCTGAAAGAAAAGTAGAAAATTAAGGATAGAACTGATTCTTGGACTCAGAAAATGGGATGTATTGTCTCTATCTGATTGGGTTTTTATCACAGACCTACTTAAATTGTGTGGTCAGGATGGAGAAAGCTTAAACCTCTTTATTTTAAAATCATTTTTTTAAAATGTGTTCTGCAACTTTAATTTTGTTCTCTTGACAGTCTTTTTTGTAGAGAAATTTTCCTCCTGTTTTTGTGGCAGAATTTGGTGATGAAATATTTTGCTTTTCATCTCATTTTTTGGTTTACAATTTTTCAGTGACAGAAATTATGTGTTAAAAAGAATAAATGCCGTAACACAAGTTTAAACTACTGAATTTTGAAATGTTAAGCAGAACAAAAGGTGTAAATGCAGCCCCATACAATGTCATTTGAGGTTAATAACAATATAAATTGTTTTCCATTTTTTGGAAAAAGCTTTTGTGAAGAGATATATTGCCACAAGTTTGAAATCCGTGCTCTGTGACAGCTGCTGACTGATAATGAGCTGTCCCTTTTCTAGGGAAAAACCCCAACATTTAAGACAAAACCTCTCTGCAAATTGCAAGAGCATAGGAGCAGATGCAACTTCTCTATCCTGAGCTGATAAGCGCATGCTGACATCTATAGCATTTCAATTAAAAAGCAAACCTAGACTTCTCAATTGAAATGTGAAAACTGAATGTGAGATTAGTGTTTGCATAGACAATTGAGATTTGCATTTATTTTCTTGTGGGTTTTGTGATACATTAATGCTTTTGTTATTTCAAAACTATTAATACCTAAACAAACAACATGCCCTAGAAAATACAGACTAGAGTATGTTAATCTAGTATAAATCTACAGATTTAATTATAAATATTTCTATATTATGAAAGAAATTAAATATATGTATTGATATCAGAAAGTATTTCATATACAAAGACAAATATGCCCACTCGGAGCTGGCTCAGAGACTGTGTATCAGTTCCAATACTATTTCAGAAGACAACACTGTCAGAAGATAAGGACAAAGGGCTAGAGAGTAATCATATTGCCTTCAGTGTTAATGAAGATTTACCCCATACTGAATAAGAGGGTTAATGCTCATCCAAAAATGACCCTATGACTTCAAAACCAGAGTTGAACTTTTTCCTTTTCCAGCCAATTTTCTTTATGTACTAAATAAAGTTCGCTTTTCTGCATTTTAATTGCAAATGAACAGATTTTCTGATATTTAACCCCTCATTCAACAAAGTATATTGCATGTACAGAAATACATATGTCACATATTTTCTTGTAAATTCTGTGTTGTCACAGCTGATGATGTACATACCTTATGCTAGAGCTACAAGGGCTTGGTAAATTATTCCACTGTCATAAATAACTTCGTTTTCAAAACACGTTCTACATTGTTTACCTACATTTCAGTCTCTCAGATGACTGAGTAAATATGTAACCTGGAAGAAGAATGTATACTATGTAAAGTAGCTTGCACACAGGAGAAGTTCCAAATCAAATACTTCAATTTATTTATATTTTTTTAAAATATCTCTGTATATGCATATACATATGCATATATAAAATATATTTCTAACAATTAGGTAAGAATACATCTGTTGTAATTGATATTTATTCACATAATAAGTATGGCTACTGTCAACTCTGTTAGTTGTGTTAAGAGAAATCTATATTAGAAGGCCTAAAGGTGTGAATCCTCATATTTGCCTTACTACTTTCAATTACCGGTGAAATATGCTGACATGGTAGGTATAAGAAATTTAATGGATACAGGATTTTATTAAACTGATCCTTTGAAGACACAGTGGCAAAGAACATTTCCCACTAAGTTATACAGTCTTTGACTAATATCCTGAAGAAACTTTTGGCTATAAATGAGCTAGAAAGGGAGATCCATCTGTGAGACAGAAACATACAGAGAAGTATGAGAAGATTACTCAAACATTTTGTACAAAGGAAACAGAATGCAAAGTGGATTTTCCAGTAAACACAAAAGAAAAAAAGAATGAAAACCAAACCTAATGTTCTGTACTTCCAGATAAAAACCTGAAGTTACCCTGGCACAGACTAGCCTTTAATCTGCATTTCTTCCTTCGTGTATAGTCAGCTTCACTAATTCAAACTAGCTAAGAAAAGCTGCAGTTTTTATTTTTAGGAATTTTCATATGTTCCCACTTTTCACATAAATGAGTTACTATTAAAAAAAATACAAGAAGGAATCATCCATGCTTACTTAAGTACAAGGATAACAGAATTTTTATCAAACACCAATCCTGTTGATCACTTCTAGAAGACATGGTTAAAAACCACTTCCATTTGTAGATTCTCCCAAAGAACAACTCTAGGTCATATAAAAAATATCTTTTCCAAATTTTTACATAGAATTATAGTATCATACAATGGTTTGGGTTGGAAGGAGTCTTAAGCTTCCTCGAGTTTCTCTAGAGGAAGAACATGGGCAGGAACTCCTTTCACCAGACCAGGTTGCTCAGAGCTCCATCCCAGCTGTACCTGAGGACTGTTTCTCCCCATATTCACCATTCTCTTTACCTATGCACAGGGGGCTGGGTGAAAGCAATGACTTGTCTATTGCTAGCTATTCCCAGGGGAGATCCAAGTGAAGTCGCTGAACAGCTGTCTGTTCTTTTTGAACAAGTCAATAAAATAAGCAGATGTTGTCAGAAAACTGAGACTCCTCTAAATGCTTTCGCAATTTTTTTTTTTAATCAAACACCAAGTTAAAGCTAGCTGCTCTTTTTTACACACACAGCTGAATTCAGCCATCCTGTCTGAACTCAGAAATTCTACAGGCAAAATGTCTTTTCTTCTTTCTTCATAATACCAGTCATTGATTTTGGCTACTTTCTGACCTGATTGAAGGAATGCAAGCCTGCAGCTTTGCACTAGAGGATCCAGGCATTGGAATATTATTTATGTCTGTTACATATTTAAAGATATCTATCTATAGATATAGATATAGATATAGATATAGATATAGATGATATAGATATAAATATATAGATGTAGATGATATAGATATAGATACAGATATAGATAGGTGATATAGATGATATAGATATAGATATCGATGATATAGATATAGATAGATATAGATATATATTCTTAAATGTTGATGCAAGGTGTTCAGGCAATTTTTTTAACTCATGTCATCTTTTGCCTGTATGTTGGAGCCAGTGACCATTTCTTGATTAAAGCAAACTTAGTGAGATTTGGTTTTTTTGCACATGAAAAATGAATTTTTGATTGCTTTGATTGCTTCTATGCAGAGCAGAAATATTACAAACATTTTCAAGATTTTAGTGAAAGGTTCCATTATATGCCTAGCTGCCATACATAGGCATAACATAAATTAAATAATTCAGCAAACATCTTAAAAGTATAGCAAGTGGATCATATTAACTGTATTAGGAGCCACTTCTTAGCAGATTTACATTTACTTCAATGACTTCAGTGTGCAGTGTGGACCTGTAATGTACTGAAGAATATAAAAAAAGCAATAGCAGCAGGAGCTTGATGAGGACAGGGCACACTGAAAATGCCAAAAGGTTCATCTATAGAGCAGAGAGCACTCTATAGAGTTGAGGAGATCTGACAACTTAAAAAATACTCAATTTTATAAAACAAATAAATACTAGAAATACTGAAGATGTAAATTTTATTTTCCTTATGTTAAAATAGTGACTAATTTCCTCTTTGCAACTTTCTTTCCCTACGTCACTTCTGAATGATCCATTTCCCTGCCTCAATGAAAATAGATTTCTATTATTTTGTATGGGATATCCCATCTGCTATGGAGTCATATAAAATATATCTTTGTTATTACCTGCCTTCTGAAGTGTTTCAACATGTATGTTATCTATTATTTCTGTTATTTTCTCCTGTGGTTAAGTGGACAAATGTCCTGTATACTGATTAAGAGGGATAGGGAAACCCTTCTTGGCACACAGACTCCATAGGTCAGGAGTTAATTCCCTGTTCCAAAAAATTAGGTAGTTTTTCCCAAATCTTTATTTATGTGCCATGTATTTAATCCAGAGAACACTTACCATCCCTGCTCTTCTGCATGCAACTTTTCCATCAGGTAATCATGACTACTTACATTCATTGAGGACAGAAACTACAGTTACCTGGACCTTTTATAACCATTTCAAAACATGTCCTCTGCAACACTAATCTAAAGATGAGCACTTTACAGAAACACCAGGGAAAAAGGGAAACAAAGACAGGCCTCTAATATGGAAGAAAACTCAAAGTGCTGACTTTCTAAGCAACTTATCCCTATTCTAACAGACATAAAAGTGTTTCTACTCCCTGTCAAATTGAAACAGAGACTTTCAATTCGAATAGAGAGCAGGGAGAAAAAGAATAATTTGTTTGACAGAGAACATGAATGGGAATGGGGAACCTGGCAGATGAGGACAGAAGAAATGAGGTCACTCTGCTATGACAAGAAAGACTAAAAAAAAAAAAAAAAAAAAAAAAAAAGGTCTATATTTAGCTAAATGCTTTTTCAATAAATTTTCACACATTATATTGGATGAACATAGAAAGAAAAACACCCAGGAATGGTATAAAGAACTTCATCACAATGGGAAAACTGAAACATGAACTACTCTACATCCCCAAAAATCTATTTTAATTCTGGAAATATATATTATAAGAATGCAAATCTAATACAAGACTTTTGGTGTTTTAAATCAGTTTGTTAATTTTCTATTAGTGTGTGCACGGTCAGCCCCGGTTTTTTAATAGCATGCAAGACTGAACTAAATTTAAAACACAAATGAAGGAATATGGAATTAAGTGGAAAATATAATGAAACTTCACATACTATCAAAGGTAAATTGTAGTGAACTAGATGAAATCTTTTCTGATAGGTAATTTTTTGTTAAGCAAAATACAAATCTGATCTATAAGTACTGCAATTAAAAAAAAAAAAAAGATGTGGCACCACCTGGAAACTTCTAGTTTATTTGACAAAATGGACATCATTTTCAGAATTTTAAGGGGTAAGGAACTACTAAAGAAAGGAGAGCACATGCTGAAAGTCAGACCAGGAAGCTGAAAAGAGACTGCTCTTGAAGTGTCTCAAGTACTGGTCTTAAAAACTTGCAACTTAATTTGTGAAATAATAGCTATGTTACAGAGAAGATGGTGATAATAATGGCTAGTGATGGACAGAGTTGGAGACCTCCTCAGGAAAATTAGGATGTCATGTCATATATTCGGAAATAAGATGAACAAGTCTAATATAAATATCTGCAATAAGATGGGAAATTATGGCACCTGTATGCACTCCTGTGCCCATGAAGTGTCTGTAAGCTCAAAGCAATAGGTCTGTAATGACTATAAGAGGCATATTTAACAGAGAAATGGAAACATTGATGTTATTATATGAAACACTGCAAGACTTCACTGGAAAAGATGTGTGCAATGCTTAGCCAAAAAAGAAAAGATAAAAGATTGAAATGAAGGAGTGTGCAAACAAGCTTTTAAAAAGGATGTGTGTGACCTAAATGAAGGAAAAAATATGTTTCAGCTGTTAGATATGTGACAATGAAATAAATGGGAAAAAACTTTCTATTAATAAATATATTAAGAATAGCCATAATTTCCTATTTCATCACTTTTCTTCTGCTCATCTGAGTACACTAACGAATGAAATATAGAATACTGACCTCTTCCACTCAAGTAGAATAAGTGCAACTATTTAAATAATGTGGAACATATTGTCTAAGAATCTATGTCAAAAAATACCTTATTTTTATGGTCAAGCCATCAGCCAGTGAGCCTAATCTCTAAATTAAAACCCTGTGTTTGTCTGTACTGTGATCATAGGTGTGCCATATTTGAGGTGATACCTATTTTGGAGCTTGTAAAGCTTGCTGCACTTCAAGATAAAAATCTGAACTAAGAGACATTTCATAAGTCAGAACTACCTGCACCCCTCAAAAAAAGATTATATTAAGTGAGTCAAGAGTTTTAGACCAAAGCCATCAAAGTTCCAGTCTTTTAAAGAACATTTAAAATGCATTTGACAGAGTGGACCTAGAGCTTTCAACACAAATACAAAGGGATGTAGTTGTAGAGTATTTCATTATTTGGGAAGAACTAGCTTTGGAAGGCAACAAATTTCTCTGAAAATGTGGACTGTGAAAAGCTTCAGAACTGAGAAATGACAGTTTTTATTTTGCATTTGTGTTGCCCATACCAGCCCAGGCTTGTTATCATAGGATGTTATCTTATAAATGATTAATAAATAAATATGTTGGCAGTGTAATCTTCCCTGTGATCTTAAATTCAGTAGAAAAATGAGATTGTGCACTTTTGTCTAAAGAATCACTGCATTTTGTTTATAAGCTGTGAGATAATCACCATGATATTAATGATAATATCCAGTACAAGACCTACCTTTGGCTTACTATCAGTAATGGAACAATTACTGAAATACAGCACACAGCAGTGGCAGAAATGAAGCTGCAATCTGCACCTCAGTGATGAGGTCAGGCTATCATCTCCTCTGGAGCACATAACAAAATTAAAATGCTTGTCTGTCAGTCATATTTTTTTTCTTCCCTGTGCTAGGTCACCTGGCTTTCTTTGTATGCCCTCTCCCCACCCACAGATGTCTTTAACAAAAGGGCTGCTCAGTCAAAATTCATTGAGGAAGAACCCTAGGTAAAATAGCTTAGATCAGCTATCTAAATTTTTAAGTCATTAAAAGCAAGTGATTTTTTATTGTCCTAAATGTTTTTTTGAATTCAAGAAGTAATGAATTCGCATCCCTAGATAAAACTTCTAAGTTCTCCTAGAAATTAAATAATTATAGTAGGAAAAATGCACTCTAAAAATAACCTAAGCCTTTATTTTTTCTTCTCCAAGATTACTACAATAGTATGTATTGCAATTTCTATTTTTCAGGGTAAACAACAAATTATTAACCATTATTCAAGGTTTTAATTATAAATACCTTAATTAATATATGTCCCTCCTTGCTTTGCAAGACTGGGATAATAAATCCAACAAATTCTATTAACATATAAAATCTATTTTTGTAATTGTCAAATGAACTTAATATTTTAATGCCTGTTCTAAGTATTGGGAGTTTTAAGCTACTAGGTGTTAGACACACAGACCCAGCTGTATTGTGAGCTTGGGCTATATAGGAATTATCTTCTATGCCTCTAACAACTCATGAGATTTTGGGAGACATAATAACTCTGAAATTAAAAGCTTATTAATGTGTTTCATTTTCAGGAACCTGAAATCAAAGAAATGTGAATAACATGTCCACTATTTGATGATAATTTATGGTTAGAAATAAAGACAGCTGGACTCTTTTTTTTGGTCTTGCTGTTGTGTTTTTTTTATTATTATTATTATTTATTTACTCAAATTTCTACTTAGTGTCAATCAGTACTACAGATATTGAAATATATGTAGGGCAGGAACCGATTGCGTGTAGGACACCACTAGTAAAAACATCCCCTGAAACACTGAGTTGGATAGAGTCAGTTAAAAGTAATATGTCATGCTTTAGGTTCTTTTAGGTTTGCTATTTTTGTTCTATCTTTTATTTCTTTTTTTCCTAAAATAAAAGATGAGTCTTCTAAATTCAAAGTACATTGGAAAATCATTATTTTTAGCTGCCATGGTTAAAATAGTAATAACATTAAAAGCTAGTTTATATGTGTTTTCTATAACCCCATGCTGATTGGCATTAAAAAAGAATTAGAGGGCTAATGCAATCATTCAAGTCCTAGATTATCATTTTCATTTTTTGCGTAATATATTTGAAGCCTAAAATATGTGGTCATTCTATTTTAAAATATTGATAAAACACTAGCATTCTTCCAGTTCTCTAGAACTTTTCTCATGTCCAGGACTTATTGAAAATCAACATTATTGGCGCATAAAAACACTTGCTCAGCTCTTTTAGTAGCTTTAGATTAAAGTTATTAATCCTACTTCTTTGAAATATCTCACTTTACAAGGTGTTATTAAATATTTTCCTGAATTACTGTTGAAATTGAAAATATTTTGTGTTATTACACTACAAGACTGAAAAGAAATACTTATTAAATTGTTCTTTTTGCGTTATTTTTGAAAAAACCCCGACATTTTCACATCATAATAAGTATTATAGGATATTTTTCCCCTAATTTCTTCTAATTCAATGCATCCTAGGTTCTGCCTTTTTTTTCCTTTGGTGCTTCTTGACAGTTTCCTACAAGTTTTAGCAGTTTTATTTCTTATGAATTTTCCTCTTTTCTGCATTTATTTCTTAATTAGAATGTCCTTTATATATATATTTAGCTGACTTCACTGTTGTAGCTGTGCTGGTTTCAAGGATTTTCTCCTGCTAAAGTTTTAAATTTTGTTCTCACTTTCTTGTTTTCTATTTTCACTTCCCATCGATCCTGCAAGCAAACATTTTCTTTCTTCCTAATTCTAGTAAATTGCAGTGAAAAAAAAGCAACTGCAAGGCAATAAATAGCAAACACCTATTCCTTACCAAAGTATAATCTGGTGTTAGCAATAGTGCAAAATTCCAGAGAATAAGACTTGTACTTCTCTGGAGTGGTTAAAGAACCCAGCACATTTGCTGTAATCAACTCCCTCTGCCAGAGCAGAGTTAACTAAACTAAAAATTCTCCATAAATTTTACTTCAATGGAATATCTTCTGAAAGCCAAAAGAGATAAGTAAAACTAATTATCTAAGCCTGTGTCCTACAGAAAGCTGTTTCCCCTTAATTCCTTTTTCTTTACTTTGGATCTTACGATGTACCAGATCATAATGGCAATGAGAATTTACAGGCTGGAGTTTCCTAGGAACCCACAGCATTGATATTTATATCTTGCTAGTGATGTACACAGTTCTTTCCTTCAAAACTACTCTATCACATTTTTTTTACATGATGGACTACACTGCACTTGTAAAACAGAGCAAGGAAGTTGTCATGCTCCAGACTAGGAGATATCCTTCTCCTGAAGGAACGAGTGGCTGCACAGGAAAACGAGGAATTGGGGTTTACTGCCTGCTAGTTCTCAGACTGAAAAAAAAAAGAAACCTATACAATCTCTAAAGAAGAAACATAGAACAAAAGATAGTTATGTAGAAAAATGTCACCTCCTTATCCTGCAGTCAGGTTTCTTATTGCTTACTGGTAATTTAAAAGAATTTTTAAAAAGTGTTTCTGGCTACATCACATGGTCCAAATTTCTAAATTTTAAAAGCTGTAATGATTAAGCAGTGTAATTGTATCTATTTTAAGTTAACCTTTATTGATTTGTGTTTATTAAGGATCTCACCCACAATATAGTCAAATGCAAAACTTTATAGAACACACATACAAGGCAAATATGCCAAAAGGATTTTTTTCCTCTGTATTTTTTTCTCTACAGCTGAAAAAGCCTAACAGCTGTGCTTAGAATAAATTTCATGAATCCAGATTACTGTGAAGAAAAATAAAAGCCTAGTGGCACATATATCTCTTTGCTTTCTCTCCATTTCTTTCATTCCAGAAATATTTTTGTCCAAAATCCTGCCAGCTGTGGGAGATATTGGTGCTGCAAAAAGTCAACATACCTCCAGTGCTGACTCTTCTGTGGTTTGTAACCACTCACTGACAACATTAGGATTGATCTGTAAAAAGATCAACAAAGTAGATAGTTGCCAGTGGTGGGTCTCAATGAACCATTCTACCCTACATTTTCTTCCTTTCAATGTCTTTTAAAGTAAAATTCAATGGTTAATCAATTTGAGGTTGTAGTAGGTGCTCTTGAATACATGACTTCTAACTTTCCAGAAGGATCTCAGCATTGTTCAGTATTCCGGTTTTTATTTTCCTGCTGAGGATAATGAGCAACACAGAAATTAATATGTCTGAAGGGAAACTTAAACCTAAATGGATGACTGATACCTGTTTTTACTTCTGTCAAACAGACACCTACCACTGCCACTTTTATTCATGTCACTGGCGCTGGTGGTACCACTTATAGAACAAGGTCATATTTAATGCACGTCAGGCAAGGACACTCAAACATTTTCAAAGTCTGGACTTCTTATGTGGAAAGTATTTTTGAACGCTGTTCATTACAGTATGCATGTAACTTATCTAATGTAGGATGAAATTAATCTCAATGTATAGAATCCACTGGTTTAATTTCCATTAGATTCTTTTTTCACCATTTCTTAATAAAAGTCAGATTTTTCCTGTCATAATCTTTCAAAGCACTTACTAGCACATTGCCACACTTACCACAGCTGTCCCTTGTGTGTATCAAATGCAATGTGCTACTGCCTGTATTGTCTGTATCTCAGATAAAATGTCATGCTGCTGCTGCTGTGCAGCCTGTCACCTGGGCTTAAGTACTTCCCTGTCATGGAGCTCACCTCTGACTGCATCTTGGCAGCTGCCAGATCAGTCTTACAGGAACTGTGACAAGAACTGTAATACGGAGCAAAATTTGTAAGGCATACCAAGGACAGAAACAACAACAACAACAAAAAAAGTTGTGTATAAATCCACTTCTAACATAGCACCAAAAAAAAAAAATCTTTTAAGTAAGCTGTGGTTAAATGACCATATCAAATAAAGGAGGTACCTGAAGTAATACTGAAGATGAATTTACAAGCACAGCTCCAAAATTTTCACCCTTGCTTAAGTCTTAAGTCATACATTGCCTTTAGCCTAGCTCCTCCAAACTTTGCCTTTATCAGGTCAGGTCTGATTTGTCATGTGACAGAAGCAAGACGTGGTTAATAGCCTAGTGGTTAGGAATACTGTTCATGAAAAATACTGTTTTCACTTGTAACAAACCAATGTTTTGTTTTGTTCTGATCTTATCTTCATAATTTTTAATTAATGAATCATCTAAAAACTAGAAGAAAAAAATTACAAACTTTCAAAAACTCAAACTTTTCCCCTTGAAATAGGAGTTTTCTGGCTTAAGTTCTTGCTGCTCTTAAAGTTATGCAAACATGCTTGAATCAAACACCTGCTGATCTTACTGGTCCTTTAATTTCATAAATAAAATATTGAAAGAGATGTATTTTACCTTCTGGATCATCAGTTCTCGTGTTATATTATATATATATATATAATGTATTACACATGCTGAAAAGCAGGTGACTTCAATTTTTTGTACAGCAGCATCCAGTTCTTTTGTATTACACATCTAGCTATTGAGTCTAAGGTGAGACTCATCAGATTAAATGATGCTTACAGTGTTTACATCTGAGTTTGTCACCCTAGATTGCCTTTATCAGTGGAGAGATATTGGCCATTTCAGTCTGTAATTAGTCTGGCCTGGTTTAGATAGCTGCCTTAAGATGCTATAAATTGTTTCCATTTCCCTGCAACTACTCTTATGTGAGAAGAGGCAGAGACTGGGTGGTGACGTGCCCTAGGTGACTGTATCCTCCAATTCTGTATCATTCTTGCTTCAATTTCAGCTAAGAGTTAGACCAGCAAAAAGAAGATTAAACAACTTAATTGGGCAGAAGAAGCAATCTCTTTTGAGGCTCTCAAGGGGTCTGACTTCATTCCATATAACCAATGTCCCCACTAAATTCAGGAACAGGAATTACAAAATTTAGGTGCAAAGAAAATGTCATGGATAAGTAAACAAAAATTTTTACTTCTGATTCCTCTCTGAATACAGATTGCTCAAAAAGCAACAGCTGACTGAAATACGATCCCACAGGGTTTGCAAATGTGCCTTTGCAGAACTCAACCAGTCCTGTGACACTTTATTGTCACAATATACCTACAAAAGGAACAGTCAAAAACCTACTTCAGATGGATTTGTACAGTGATAAGTTTTAAGAAGCTAAGGTCATCTCCACACACTTTTAGAAGTCCAGAGACACAAAAGCAAACAGGAGGATGAGTTCCTTCATGTCAGTACCACACAAGGCACCTCAGGAGGGTGTCAGCCCCTTAGACAGTGACTGAGATCCCTCAGTCAACAGGAGATGGTCTCCAGGCCTCCTTACAGACTGACAGTGGATACTGCCCATAGGGGTAGGGGATTCAGTGTGGGATGCAGGGGGGAGCATTTGGATTGCAAAAGACTATTATAAGATAATTAGAGGACAAACCAAAGGAAAGGCAAGGGAGTGTTCTGGGTAGCTTGTGAAGTAACAAGAATGGGAAAACAGAGATAAAGAGATAAAAAGGGCCAGGCACCTATCATCAGGCTGCTGGTCAATGGCTTCATTGGCCATTCACTATGTCTGATCTGTCCTGTACTCACATTAAGTTCTATTTTCTTACTATTTTTCTGAGTAAGATTTTATTTTCAGCATGCATGTATACATGGAGACCTGAATGCCAGCAGACAAGACTGGGGAGTGCAGGTCAGAGGGACCAAGTATCTCCTGTGCCATCAACTCGAGGCTGCAGCGGTACCTGCTGGAATGTGCTCACTAACTAACATCTACCTGCACTAGCTGCTGAGTGTAACAGAGGCTTGGGGCAACTGTAGAGACCTGAGTGGTCTGAGAGGATACAGGTGACTAAACCAGGAACAGGGGAGATTGCAAAATGTGGGGGTCAGACTGACCAGCATCTTGTGTTTATGTGTATAAAGAAACTGGGAAAGCAGGGAATCCAGGGCCTGGGTAATGTGTAGACTGGGTATCTAAAGGAGGGATCCATGCTATGTGGATAAATTGCCCAGTAACAGACCTTCATTCTGAGCTGATGGAGGTAGAAACACAAAGGCTGTCTGGGCTACCTATATTTGTGTGAGTGCTTCTGTCTTTGCTAATTTGTGTGGCCAGTGGTGTAAGTATGTACATACGTATTGTGGAAGAGTACACACGTGAGTGTATGCCTATCCAGGACACGTGCATGGCTTGCTCTGGCTGCTGGCTGGACCTGCCACCATGGCACTGTGGCAGCCTCATCTCTGCCAGACTGAGATTCAGCAGCTTGCAGTGAATTTTATATGCATTTGGCTTTATGTATTACTTAAATGGAATGTTATAAACAGTTATAAACTTACAGAGAAATGTGAGGAACAATTTCAATCCTTTGGTTCAGATGAGAATTTCTCTTATATGAGAGACAATTTCCTCAAATATCAAAACTCAAGGGATTCCCTCTGTGTTTTATAATACTTTTGTTCAAAAGCTGCAATCTCTGAAAGACCTAGTTGTGAAGTGTGGGAATGAATTTTGTACTCTATTTTCATTGAAATAACTTTTGGTATTGGATAAAGCTGTGGACAGCCACTTCTTTAGTCTTTGCTATGCTGCTTATAAGTGTGGATTATTTGTGTAAACATTAAGTGAGTCATAAAAGTTTGGGGTTTGAAATAGAAGGGGGGAAAACTATCTTGAGGAAAGGAAAAATTCTGCAGAGAGGGGATTTTTAGTATAGCATTAAAAAAAAAACCTAAATCTACTTGCCATTTGAAATTGCAGCAAGCTATATACCCAGGACTTTCTAAAATGGGAAATCTATTTCTGTGTCTATATATCTGAGGTTTTTTTACCACACCCATGATAATTACAATTTGGCACAATATGTTACTGAAGTTGGCTGTTGCAGTTATTTCTAGAAAAGAGTAAGAAATGAGAACAATAATTTCCATATCTTCTTTCAGAATAATAAAGGAAGCATTCCACAATAATTACACTTTTTTACTGGACATTTTGTCCATTTTTTGCATTACATGTTATATAATGAGACTGATATGACCATTAGGTTATTTCAGTTTCTTTGAAAGATACACCAATAGGAAGTAGCAAGCCACAGCCATCTGGTTTGTGTGAAAACAGAAACAAGTCAAAGAAAACCACTGGCTTAGTTACTGTATTCCGAACCTGATTATTTTCCCACTTCTATTCAAAAAATATATGTAGTTAATTATTTTGGCATGATGGGAAGTCATTCAGTACTTGAAATCATGAAATTGGTCATATTAGGCTGAATCCACATCCATCTACCCATTTCCTAACAATGTCCAGAAGAGAAAGAATAAATGTATGTAATAATACTTAGTAATGCAAGTCCAGGCTGTAGCAGGGTGCAGGGAATTCTAAACTCAGGGCTTAATCTTTCTCCTTGATAGCTCCTGATGTATTTGCCTTCTGTGAATGCATTTCATCGCTCTCTGAATCCATGCAAATATTTGGCATCCACAGAATCTGTTGTTAATGACATCCATTGTTTCCATTTTAGGTCATGATTGGAGAGGCCATTGTATCTCTCATTAACTTTTCTGTGGAAAATGGATCACTATGCAAAATTAAAATAACTCAAGAACTAAAAGGTAGGCATCAAAAAAATAATTTGCAAGTAATCTAGTAAGCATGGTCTTTACACTTTCCCTCTGTAACCACACTGAAGACTGCCTTTGAAAACAAAGTTGTTTTAGTTTGACTGGCCTGAGCTACATGATGCCACATCACCTCTAGATAAGAGTCAGAGACAGCTAAATAAGTGCACATCTTCACTTAGAAATGCTTCCTTATGATCTGACTAAGAATTCACTGGCCCTCTGCAGACAAATAAGGAACAAAGCTGAGCTTTCCTTAAGGTCTGTCTCTGTTTTTGTGATAAAACCCCCCATCCCTTTATTCAGTGTCTATCCTAGTTAATTTATTTTTGCCTCATCTTACTCTCTAGTGTTTGTTTGTATCAGATTTAGTTGTAAGCAAGGAGAGTATTTATTACTCCAATTACTTTATGAGATATTGCTAGGGAGAGAAGTCCTTGATTGCAAGGACCCACCATACAGTTCACATAAACTTGTATTCATTCATTATTTTTTAAGGGGAAAAATGACTTTCATTTCTGGTTGATAGAATTTATCTATGAGATGTGAAAATCACAAATATATTCATCACAATCCTTCCTTTTCTGGTCCTGTTAATGGATGTGCATTCTCACAGTGATTGCATCCCTTTTCTATCAATTTATATAGAGAAATGATATGTGCTTTTCTCTTAAATATTCTGAAAAAATATATTTTCAACTCAAAATCCTTCTCGTACTATAATGAATCTGTTTTATTACAGTTGAAAGCATGTAACAATATGTCCATTTCTATTATATTAGAATTCAGTGCGAAATACCTTTTTATTAAACTGTAGCATCTGCTTGTAAAGCAATATTCACTCTTACAGGGAAAACAAAGAACCATACACCTGTGTCATTGATTTAACATTTGGAGTGACAAAAAATTTCCTTAAAAGGAGAGAGTAAATTGTTAAGGACTAAAAAAATAAATAAAGAAAAAAAATATCACACTGCTCACTTTTCCATTTACAACAGTAATTTGTATCTTCTAAATAACGGTGCTTCATTGCATTTCAACATAGTCAAATGTAAACATACATTTAACTATGCTCTTTTCCTCTGCATCAAAGCTCAGAACCATAGCCACATATGCCATAGAAATCTGCAGGTTTGGAGTGGGAGGATGTTATATGTAATTATCTCTCTCACCTCCATCTCTTTGGACTATCCATGACCATCCATTGGCAATGCTACCCTTCATAACCAGGTGAAAAGCTGCAGTGAAAGCTGTTTGTTTTCTGATTCAGTTCTGTGCCATTAGACTGCTGCCAGTCAGTAGCTCCAGTGATGTGTAGTGAAACCTCAGTTGTAAAATGCTGTGATAGTTATGTGATTTTTTTTATGGGATTATATTCTCTTCCAGATAGAGGAAAGGAATTTCTGTGGAAAAAGTTTATTGGAGGCTAACACATAAAAAAAATAAAAAAGGAAGGCTCAATCTTGCTCTCTCTGATGAGTGTCACAGGTCTTAAGAAGTGTCCAGCTGTGTTAGTGTGATGCAGAATCACATTTCCTTGAAGCTAAACCCACAGTGTGATGGTGCTATAGGGACTGTCACCTCTGAGCCATATTCTATTAGTATATGTAACAGGAAGATCAGATAGCTGAGGACTGATAAATATTAGTAATGGATTCATCCCCTGGAATCCAGGAAGGGCTACAGCTGCCTGGCAAGCAAGGGGAGTGAGGCTTCCACATCACCAGTCAGAAGGAGTAAAAGGAAAATTTGACAGCGTAAACTGACAGCTGCTGACTCCAGGCTTTTAGTAGCCTAGCCAGTGCTATGCTGAGCAGCACACAGTGATAGTGGAAGAGTACAAACAAGTGGACTGAACCAGAGAGTAAAAATTGTATGTAGTGTCTGAGAAAGGCCACTGATCCAAATTATTCCAGTGAAATGGATGTTAAGTGCTGCAGCAGTGTAAAGCAGTCCTCTTTTGTCTTACCAGCAGTTATCACATAAGAATACAGATCCCTCACTGACCTTCAGAGCCCAGAAATGGTACTCACAGTCAGCATGTAAGGACATATAAACAACAAGATGGAGAAAAGCCAAATAGATGTTTATCTGACAAAATATTTTTGAGACTATGCCTAGCCACATTCTCCCAGTGATCCTGGAGGATTAATTTTTCTTTCTCTTTTCCCATCTCTGAGTCAGAGCTTTGGCATGTCATACAAGACTGGAGGTATGGCACAGTGCAAGCAGAGAAAATACATGTCACTGCAGGCCAGAAACACTGTGACTGTAAGCAAAGGTCGTAGGACCTGTGGCTGTTTGATCCTAGCCAGTATCTAAGCACCAACACAGCCACTTGCTCCATCCATCTCCTTGTCTGCAGAAAGATACAGAGAAAATAAGGGCAAAAGAGAAAAAACCTGTGGGGTTGTAGGACATTTTAGTAAATTAAGGAAAGAGGGGGAAAAAAAACCCATGCAAGAGATGCAGAGGCAATCACACACCAGCCCCATAAATAGACAAATGTTCAGACAAGTCTGCAAGCACCATTTTATTGATGAGCATGGCACTGCATGGTGTAAATTACCACTTTGGCCAGTTAAGGTCAGCTGTATGCAGTTGTGCTTCCTCCCAGATTCTTGCCCAGACCCAGCCTACCCTCTGCAGAGGGCAGAATGACTTAAAGAGAAAGCCTTGATGCTGCACATAAACTGCTCAGCAGCAGCCAAAACACTGCGTTGGTGTTTTGCCACCAAGTTTGTGTTAGCTACAAACATTGCAGGATGCTGATGCTGCTCTTCAGACTTTAGATAGCCCTGCCCACACCTGACTTGGTGTTCAGGTCTGCTTCCAATTTAAGCAAGATTGAAATTTAAATATCAGGAAAAATGGGTGAGATTGTTACTCTTTTTTTGCGGGAGAGGCTTCTTTGGAGCCACTGTATGTCTTTGAAGAAGCTGACTGAAGATAGTGTCAGAAATAACCTGGCAGTGTCTCAATTTGAAAATATGTTTTTCACCCTGAATCCTTGTTTCCTGGCACAGTTCAAGGCAACTTAACTTTTGGTACCATATTTCTCACAGACATCCTTGCCAGAACTATGCTATTAACAAGGACATTGGTTATCAGTCATATGTTCACTTCCTTCTGTGGGAATATCTGAGAAACTGCCCATGATCCAGGCTCCTCAAAGTAGCCCTCGCTTTCCTGGGGAAGGGAAACTTTGCAGACATCCCTGAATATACACATGCTAAGCTTCATCCATCAGAGCACTTATCAGTTGTGGAGGGGCGGTGAAAGAATCATCTCACACAGTAAGCTCACAGGGCAGATGTCTGCCTACCAGCTGCTTGCATGGAAAGAAAGGTTCAGAGATACTCAAGATTAACACATCACCATATGCATCTAGGGAATTAAAAGAGAAGCAAGGCTGAATGGGCATCTATCATTTTTGCAGGCAGGATATTTGTTATCACTCTCTCCCTTGTCCCACGCTATACTCCATGCTCTTCCTTCTGGCCTTCTTAAAGATGTAGACAAGGTAACTCACAGAGCTCCTCTTAGGGATTTCACCCTCAGTGTGCCCTGTGTCAGAGCTATTGCTTTTCCCCTGTCCTCTGCAGACTGGGGTGCCAGGAAAGTGAAAGAACAGGGAGCTGTTTGACTAAAGTGAAAGTCCACTGTGGTTGACAACGCCTTTCTTCTTCCACCATATACATCTCAGACCCAAGACTCTCTAAAATGTCTGTTTTCATAGTATTTCTGGAAGATTAGGAGATGAAAATCTTTACCTTAAATACTTTATAAACTTTATTCTCATGGAGTTTTGTTCCTTGGCATCTAACCAATGACCTGTTCTTCATGGTGTCTGTGTAGATATGGAAGTCTTACCTAAGACTTTTACCTGCCTTTTCTATTAATAAAGGTAGAAAACGTTCTTGATGGCACATGTCAGGTCTCTTGTCTTTTCTAAGGATCTAAGCTCTCACTTTCTATCTACCAACACTAAAGACATGCTCTAACTTTAGAATGGTTTCTCAAGAACTAAGAAAACTGAAGCAAAAAAGGCAAGTCCTGTGTCAAAAAAGAGCACAAGCAGTGAGTACGAAATGGATTTAAGCCTTATTCCTATAAATGCTTCTGCAAACATTTTAATTCTGCTCATCCACTTAAAATTATTCACACATGTAAGATCAGGACCTTACACTATAAACACTCAGAGAAAATAAACAGACACTTGGAATTTTTGTTTGGCTGGTTTTATGATTACAGACCAAAGATTCTGGGTGGAAAGGAATGCTAGAAATTAAAAAATGTTATAGTTTCTTTATTAAAGGAAATTATTTAAACATCAGGAAATTAACAGTGAACCAAAGCAGTTCTCAACTTCCACACAATCTCCTATTTTTCACTCAACTCAAGGTACTCATTAATTCTCAACTTTGACTCCTAAAACTTGTGAAAAAAATGCCTCAGACATTATTTTTCATAACAACATTTTCCATTTTTCTGAGAAAAATCTGTTTTCCAATTTACTAGAACACAAATATGCACTGAAATACCACTCATTAGAAGGCAAACCAAATAACAGGACACAGCTAGAAGCTGTCTTTTATAGGCAATAGAGATTGCACATTGAAGCTTTAAAAGAAATGCATAGCCCTGCATCACCACGACACTGATTACAAAATGGTTGCCTTCTATAACTGCTGTTAAGCATTCTTAGCTTAAACAGGACACCTTACAAGCCAGTGGCAAGAGCATACTACTTAATTGAAGCTTCTATATCCAGTATGTTAGTTAACATTAAATATGTAGCAATTTCAGTTTTAATAATAATATTTAAAACTATGACAAAACTTCCAGCACTCTGACCTTATATCACTTGGGATTATATCTCAAAAAAAAACCCCATTTAGTACACATTTAATAGACGTTATAGAAAGTCAATAATATGGTTCCCTCAGCATATTTACATTTTAAAGTTATGACATAAAGGGGTTTCTGTGGATGTTGCATTGGGAGATTTACAGGGATTAAAAGTGTAGTCTGTATTGTATCTTCTAACAGTTCATTTTGTTTATTAAGGGACATAGCTAATGCTTTCCTTTAGAGATTGCAAAGTGTGGGTTTGGAGAAGGCATCATGTTCCTCTTCTAGCAGGTGGGGAAACTGTAGAAGAAAGAGATAAAAGCTACACCTAAACAGATAAACTAAACAGGATTCCAACACAATAGTAAAACTCAATCTTCTATGAAAAAGGACAGACTGATTTCAAACCTATCTTACTCACAGCTCAGGAGTCAGCACAGCCTTTGATACATCATTCAGGAGGTCTTGAGTGTTTTGACAGTTAAAAGAATTAAATACTAAAGATTGGATTATTCTTTATTTAAAGTTGGTTTCCTTGGCAGAAAATGATCCTGGGTAGTTTCAACTTAGTGCTGAGCAGGTAGCCCAAAGTAACATTCTCTAAAATCATCACTGGATGAGAACAGTACCAAGGCAAGGTAAGACAGCAAAACAAAGGTCTTCTGAATGTTAGGTGAAGAACACTGCCATAGATTTTAAACTATTTTTAAATCTAAATAGTTAACCTAATTTTTTTTCTTTGTGGAATTGAAAAGAAACTACCTTCATCTATGGAAAAGCACTTTTTGATTTTGCTGAAAACTTCACCTTACCCAAAATAAGCAAAGAAAACTCCAAAGAAAATCAACCAAGCACAAATAGCTTAAAAACAGAATGTTTACGAGAATGATTTGGTCAAAATTTATCAAAGGGATTTGGATTAGGCAGATTCAGTCACAGTTAGGCTTTGGCAGAATTTTGTCCAGTGTTTATATTTATCACATAAACGGGCTTTAAGATCTATATTTATGTCTAGAGATGGACTGGTTTAAATGTGAAGTGAAGACAGAATAGGGAAATAGAACTGGTTTTGTTGTTTTGTTGTTTTTTGGTTGTTTTTTGTTTTTGTTTTTGTTTTTTTTTAATATGTAGAGAGATAATCAAATACACCAAGGCAATTACAGCAGCTAAAGACTTACTGCTTTTTTTAGAGTAACAAATTGTACTGCAGAATTTTTTCTGTGTTAAAATATTTCAGTCATTTAATAATGATAAATGAATAATATTTACAGTACTATTTGAACTGAGGCATGCCTTTTAATTTGTTATTCATAAATATAAAGTCTATTAAAAAAAAGAGACTTGGGGCATTTTCTTTTCTCCTTTTGATTCTTAATTGCAAGCATTTATGAAATATATTCTTGTGGTGCTGTTGTTATTCTTTCAGAGCTCAAGATACTATAATTTTCTTTTGTAGTCAGAGATATAATATTTATTGTTTGTATTCATAGAGTTAACAGTGTCTGACTCTGTCATATATTTTTTCTAAGTTTCTCAGGTCTTGAGTCATCAAAATCACCCAGGGAGAGATTTCCAGTAAATCAGAGCAGACACTTTCTGTTCTTGCTCTTCCCCTCTAACTCTCCTCTGTAAGTCTTATTTAAATGTGCTTCTGGAGGTAATTTTTGTGGGGGTATATTTAGTTCCCTTTATATTTTCAGCAATCTTGATAAAATAAAAGATCCCTCATGCACAATAAACTTGTATTTTCTGTTCTCAGAAGTGAAATGTAGCTCTTAGACCTGCCCCAATTGCATTGGTTTGGAGGATATTATATGTTACTTATTTACTTAAGCCCAAAGAGAACATGAGCCAATCTGCTAAAGCCATAAATTAGAAATGCTGTTGCCCAAATAAATCAGAATTTACATCTTTATCTTCAGTGAAATGACATCAGTTTCATACTAAAGAGAAAATGGCCAGATTTTGGCGGCCTAACTCAATGTTGTTTCTTACCTGAGTATATCACTGCTCTAGTTACAGCTTTAAGGATTTTTAGGAGACATAAATGTGAGGCAGGAAAGTTCAAGATCAATTTACAGCACTGACATGTTTTCTTAGCCTATGTTTCGCTGAGCAGATGGGAAGAGCTTGGAGAGGGCATGAAGTTCAGTCATGTCTGGATAAATGCATTAACTGTAAAATTGTTACAGATCCTCAGCATCTTTGGTAGGTGGCCTTTTTCTTTCACACATGATTTTTAAATGAAAGACTATAATCCTGAAAAATGTGGGTTCAATTTTTCATTTGTATATGCAAGGAGAGAAAAAATAATGCACCTTTGGGAAAAACAGTATTTTTGGGTTATTTTCTTCCTACATTTGTGAATTGATTAGTAACTTCAGCAGAGGATGTAGTTCCTCAGCATTCTGCTTCTGGCCAGGACAAGGTTAATTTTATGCAGTAGGTGGGGATGGGGCATGCCTAGAACACAGAGGTTATTCTATACCACCTCACATCTTTGCCAGGGCTGGGTAAAAGGACCACTCTTCTAGTTTTTTAGTTGAGTAAACATGGTGGAGGCAACTCTCTGGTACCATCTGTTATAGGGACTTATTTTTGGTGTGAATAATTTTTTTTTTTTGTCATTTGTACTGTTCCTGTCTGTTTTCTTATTTCTTTGCTGTTTCCAGTAAATTGTTTTTATCTCAACCTTTGATCTTTGCCCTTTGTGCCTCCAATTCCCCTCTCCCTCACACCACTGCAGCCAAAGGGGAGACGAAAGTGGGGAAGCAAGAGAGAGTGGTGTATGGTTTGGAGGGTCTCAGTGGGGGGACTGAATTGGGGAGTACAATTCCTAAACCACATCATTCAGGTGAGGGCTGGGTGGAGTTTGAGTACTGTAAGTCAGCTGTACCATGTTGAAATCTCAATTCAGATGACCTCAGGGGTTGTCATCAAGTCTCCTCCTGAACTTTATGTCAGAGACTCCAGGAAGGACCATAGGACCATTATCCACTGGATGTACTGTAAAACAAGTTTTTTACATCTCATCATGTCTTTACTAGCCCAAGGGCTACTGAATGAATAGTTTCTTGCTTAATTTTTTCAAAAACTTGTTGTTATTCAGGATCCCACTTGAAATCATTCTTTTTCCATGTCATTTGATAGAGACAGTTTACAATCTGACTATAAAATCTAGAATATGCATCCCCAAACCTCCACAGTACCTAAAAAAAGCCTGTTCTTTCTTCTTGCTAGTTGGTGGGGATACAGTTGCTATTTTGTTGACCAGATCCATTGGAATTTGATTACGTCCTTCTCACCATTTTGTTCCTAAAAACTGAATTTCCCAGCTAGGTCCCTTGACCTTACTTTGCTTTATGGCAAAAGAGGCCTACAGGAGGTTTTGGATTATCTTTTCCCCCTTTTAAAAACTTCTGCTGTGTTATCCCACATTATGACATCATCAGTATACTGCAAGTGTTATGGAGCCTCTCCATTTTCCAGTGCAATCTGGATCAGTCTCTGGCAAATACTGGGGCTGTAATTCCACCCCTGGACCAGCTGGTTCTAGGTGTACTGCATGCCCTTCAAGGAGAACATGAACTGTGGTCTGCATTCTGCTGCTAAAGGAATGGAGAAAACCACATTAACAATGACATTTTGCTGCCTTGGACTCCAGTTCATACTGAAGTTCCAGCACATCTGGCACAGCAGCACTCAGTGAGGTGTGACTTTGTTCAGGCTGCTGTCAGTCTCCACTCTCCATTGGACTTATGCACAGGACATGTAGGACTATTAAAGGGTACCAGCTGCTGCCTTCCCTTTGAGTAAGCATGGCAGAGAGAGCAGTGGGGTGGTTCCAGTTCTGGGCCAGAGGGAGGGTTTGGGTGATGCTGGTTTCAAACAGAGGGAGTGGTTGGGTGTCATGGCTATGGTCAGGCTGGGCCCTGTGGTGAATAACTTTCTCTCTCTTTGTAAAATTTTTTTATTGATACTGCAGCTATTACTACTGGTCATTTGCTTATGCAGTAGTGATAGTAGGCAAAATACCATAAAATCTTTTAAGATAAATCCACAGAGAACATCTGCCTAGTAGCATTGTTAAAGTATGACACCTGAGTTTCTTTCATGCCATTCTGTTGGGCTGAAACAACACCTTTCACCCCTGGACTTAAAACCACTTTTCAAATGCCACTGTGTTCATTTAATTAAGGTTCACAATATGCACTGCATGTTTGTTTGAGGAAAAGAACAAAGGAATTTGGGTGGAGGTTAGAGGAGTCATGACGACAGAGATGTGTGGAGAATGAGAGGGGTTGATAGATACAGAGGTGTTTGAATGTCTAGTCAAAGAGAAATATTCCTTTTCTGAACTCTTTTGCCTCTTCAGTACCACTTCACCTTTGAGATGAAGAAGAAAGATCAGGTAGAGAAAAAAATATTGTTAATATTATACACATCAGATAATGGTTTAAAGAGAGTATCCTCTCAAATTCAGTGGGTGAGTAAGAGTATTAATATTAGGACTCAGAGCACAGCCTTTCTATTCCACCATTATATCCTTGGAAGCAAAAACATCAGGCCAAAAACTAGTGAATGCTCAAGATGAAGAAGAATATAGAAGAGAGGGAAGAGACAAACGACGCACAGATGGGGAAGGGGCATGCAGCTGCCTGGCCCAGCAGCAGGGGAAAGCAGAAGATAACACTTTGCAAAAAGCCTGACACAAATTTGTTTTGTCAGATGTGCATCTGTAGCAGGAATCAAAGGAATTCAAGTGTTTCATCTTTCTTTTTCTTGATGCACTAAGCCTCTCTCCCTATTTTCTAGGGGTACCCCAAAGGTGAGCCCTTTGTTTCAGGGGAGCTCCACAGACCCCAGGATCCTACTGTTCATAAACTACTTTATTAATCCAACACATACTGCTGGCTTGAATGCACATACATTAGTCTTGCTAAAAACCTTTATTTTAAAGAAAGAAAAAAGGTAAAGAACAACAAATTAATCAAACCTGTGATTATATTCCAGCTGCTGAGCTCCTAGTAAAACTCCCAGTGCATTTTCCTATTTGTTTCAGGATTTACAGTGAAGAGGGGGCATAACCTGAGTGAATGTGGATGAAACCCCATTTTTTATAATGAGTTACATATGCTTTACATGAATGCTTGAACTGCATGAAATGCATGATGTGATTAGGTTGATGGGAAGTATATAGGTATATAGATATATCTCTTGCTAGTAGCAAGATTTCTCTCCTCACAGTACAGTTTAAAGATGTGAAATATTAAAAGGAAGGGAAATACAAAGCATATGTCTGACCTGTACCCAGTGCTGCTCTTTATTAGTAATCAGATCATTGACTTAGATTACTTTGAGGCTCTTCATGCTAATGACAGAAGCAATACAGACGCACACTGACATGAGTTGCTCCCAAGGTGTTTCCTGAACTTAGTGAACTTGTCCAAAGGAAGAGCAGTAGAAGGTATTCAACCTGTATTCCCAGCTCATCTCTTTTTAGCTGATGTCTGAGGGACTTGGGAAGATTTTCTTCGGTTCTGTCTCTAAGGACAAGGAATAAAGAGAATAGAAAAGAATCTTTTACTCAGCGTTTAGCAGCAGTTCCTAGAGTAGCAAGCGGTAAGATATATTCTCCTTTGAACAGATTTCCAATAAATCTGGAAAGGCACGGGGGGTAGAAGAGATCAATGAACCATGCTGAGCTACAGAATGACCTTACAGCCCACAGGAAGAAGATCTCATTGGTGTTTATTTTTAGATGACAACTGTGTTGGACTGATTTTTCTTTCTTGGCAAATGCACTAAGAACAGAAGAGGTATAAATAACACCTACGGTGATTTTGAATATAGCAGAAAGGAATCCAGTGAGGCCTCCAGCCTCCCGTTAATATATACATCGAACCTCAGTTAACATCATTGCAAATTTTAACCATGTGCAGTGGCTAAAGAATCAATCTTATGCTGACTAAATGGCACCACTGGATATTTTGCATTAGGTTAGTAGCACAAGCTTGCCTCATGAACAAGCTCATGTCTCAAGGTTTTTGGAGAGAGCTGCAAAAATAAAACATCAGGTGCAGCAGCAGTTGGCAGTGACACAGGTTTTCACTGAGCTTTTAGAAAGACAATGGAAAGTGGGATTTCAGAATAATTTTCAGAATATTCAGTAGTTTCAGAATAAATTGTTAAATAGATGGAAAGGAATGAAAGAAATGATACAGAGTAAATTCCACAGCCACATTTTAATGGTATTTGTTTCCCAATATATTTAGGCAATTAGTTGTTGATGAAAAATTGAGAATGACAATATTTACTCTCTTGGACCACAGACTGTATTTTGTTTGTTTGAATACTGTGAAAAGTCCACCTTAATTTTGACTAAACAAGGAGCAACATCTTGACAGTATACTTTCCATGATGTCTGTTTTAATTAATTTCTTCTTTTTTTTTTTTGAACTCTCAACTCCAGGATTTTTTTTGTTGTTATTATTACTTGGGATCTTAGTTTTCATTAAGAAGTAGTTTTCATTAAGTAGTAATGAAGCACCAAGTGCTTATGCCTGCAGCTTTCATCTTGAAAATGTGTCCTGATCTTACCTTTTCATTTCAGAGAAAAAAAGAAGAGGTGATGAAAAATATTATCTTACACTCTTATTTATTCTTTATAATTATTGTTTATACTTTAGCTATAGCTATAATGTTTTTACTGTTATTTAAATAGATCATGATGCATGCCTGTTTCTCTGGCAGGAATTACAAATGCTTTCAGTAGCAGTACTGTATTTTTCTTGGTTTTGCGTATTCTGCTATAACAGGAACCATAAAATCAGAGTGTCTTGGCTGTATCTTGAGTGTTGTTGTGATGGAGATGATGAAAGGAGGAATATCTGCCCAGGTGAATACAGATATCTGACTAAGCAGGGACGTGACCACTGCCCTCCTGAAGGAGAGCAAGGGGGGCTCTGGCACGGCAGGAGCAGCTGCTGACAACATGGCTGCTGACCTGGAACTCTGCTTCTTGAGAGGGGGAAATGCTGCAGCTCTCTGTATTTTCACTATGGTATATTTGCATTTAGGCACGGATTTTCAAAGACTAACATATTTGTCCCTCCAATGCGTTTCCAAACTTTTGTTGGTTGAAGTGAGTATCCACAGAAGCCCTGGGGGTATTACCTTGCGGATTTTTTTTTATTATTATTTTCATGTTTGCCATCTTGGGGATTTATCCCACAAGGCAACAATTAAGTTTGAAAAGAAATAACGGGAACTTCCTCCCCTCGTTTTGGAAATTAGTCCAAGAATCAGAAGAGGAGATGAATAGTCCTTAAAGTGCTAAATAATTCTTTAAGTCTTTGAGAAAATGACATAGGAAGTGAGAGAGGAAAGTCATGTATTTTTCCCTCTCTCTATATATTTTTTGCTAAAATACTAGTAACATATGAGAGTCATTCTGTGAAGACATAAAATTATGATCCAATTAAAACCAGATGACAGGAAAAAAGAGTCATTTTGAGTCTAGACTTAAGCTTAATGACTCAAATTCATATAAACTCAAAATCAAATATGCTGACATAAGGCATTTTTCTGCTAATTCAAGAGTAAACAATCTGTTTGTTCTTGAAAGGAGATCTCAATGTGTTATATTTTGCATACATTTTTTCTGCTTTTTATTAAAATACAGAATGAGAAATAAATTAAAAAATGTCCTAAAGAAAAAGGGTGCAAAAAATTGAGGACGTGTTCTCTGTAAAGGACAATATGAAAAATCTCAAGTTGTTTATAATATAATTTTAAAGCAAAAAAGACAAACTCTTCTGTTTATGGCTCTTGGTACATGCTGAATGGGCTGCTAAGTTTTGTAGGATTTTAACAAATATTTATACATAAATTCAAATGCTATAAGAAGACCTGCTTTGTTCAACGGAACTTTTCACAAAGTTTCATTTTGCAAATCTGTTCAGATAAAAAGGAAGTCCTACTACAAGCTGTAGAACTCTATTCAAAAGTTTCATGGTCATGAGCAGGAAAGACATATCAGGCTGTGGATATAAGCATTATATAAAATGAAATGGCTTTTATGCTTCATTCCCAAAGCCAAAAGACATAGTGCAGTTTGTGTTCATACAAACAAACTCTCCTCCAGTCAAAACATGCTTGTGACATCCAACTTGGAACAGCTTCCAACCATTGCCCTTTAAAGCATTCTCAGACATGCTAGCTATCATGATAATTTTAGTTTTGCTAGTTCTCCTCAACTAAGTGTATAAGAAACCAGGCTAACAGGTTAGCAATATGAACAATTACATATCAGTATCCTACTATTTTTTTTTTTTAATTTTCTGGAGATGCAACCGTAAATATTAGAAAACTAATACAAATTATTTAGTAGGTAGAAGTACAACCACAGGGATCCACAATATTAAGAAGATGATGAGTTTAATACCTTACACTGACTGGTAGCTTACAAAAATTCCCCTAGTGAAAGCACAGCAAGGATAACTACAAGTCAGCAATACAGCAACCAAACCTAGACAATAACTACAGGCAATTATAGCAACAGAATGATAAGCAATAATTGTAAGTTTTATGGCTATGAATGGAGGGATGGATGGATGGATGGATGGATGGATGGATGGATGTGCCTATCATCTCTCTCTCTCCCTCTCTATCTTTGCATCTATCCCAAAAGATAACTAATGAAATTATATAAAAAGCAGTGGATATTTGTGATAAACTCCCCAGCAAACAGTCATAAGCAGCATAATATTCTGGTTATGAGTTACTCTTCTTCCCAGATCTCTAAGTTCTCATATCTTGCAAAGGTTTGCAAGATGCCTGCTGTTGGCACTTAGGAGTCAAGCATATCCTGGCCAGTATTTCAAGTTAATTTGGAGAAAATACTCACTTTTCTCAGCCTGTGGCATCTGCAATGCTGATTCTCTTCTGCTGAACCCACACTGATGAATTTCTGAGTTTCTTTTATGTCCTTATAATGTTGTGACCCATGGGCCACATACATTCTCAGTTGTTGAGACTACCCTTCTGCTGTTTTGCTGAATCCATTCTAGTCCAAGTACAAAAGACTGGGGAGCCAGGTCTTTGAAATGGGCTGATAGACAGCTCCTCTTTTCTTTCAGTTTACAGCTGTCTTAGCCACGAAGTTATTGCATTATTTTTGCTGTTCTATTCATTATGCTGGCTCAGCAGCTTGTTAGTTCAGCAATTCTGTTATAGTCTTCAGATATTTTAAGGCCCACCAGTTATGCTTACTCAGCGACTGCGTTAGCCTCTGTCCTATCTCAAGCAATGTCAGATGCAGTTTTGCAGGGTTTAGCAAGAATTGTACTGATCGGTGCTTGAGCCCTATGCACACAGAGAGATAAGTGATATATTGTGTCCCATCTTTGCTCAGCAGTTGCCTTCCCAGCAAAAAAAAACAAGATCTGCTAAAGTTTACTGGCCTGTATTATTGTAGTGGTTGCAGATTCCTTCCTCTGTCAGAAAAATCATGATCCCCTTTGGCATTTTGGATTTCCTCTTGCAGCTACCCAGCCTTATAATTTTGTTTTCAGGTCTGTTCACATGTAGCCAAGAAAACAATTCTTAATCAACATCTTTCTGGGCCACCAGAACTCCCTGTCAGCAAACATATTTCAGGTGGGACTGTAGGAGCATCCGTATGGTCTTTTCCCTGTCCCTGCAGGAGGCTAGCCTTTGCTGCTCTGAGGCACATGATACCCACTTGATAACCTTATTTCAAAGCCATGCACAAGTACCCTTTGCCACTTCTGAGGCAGATGAGAACGACTGATTTACACATTGAGAAATCTTTGTAGCTCCAAGTGCAGATAATGGGAAGGTACGTTACTTACCAGCGACCACAGTGTTACCAGGGCTCCATGCAATGACCAAATGTGTTGCCGTATGGCCAGCACCCAGGAAATCCTTCCCTATCCTGAAGGATTTATTTACTGTTTGATCAAAGGCCGGAGTAGGGCAAAGAAGCAGATGGTGGCTTCGGTGGCTGCAGAGTGACAGCACCAGGATTAGCCCCAGTGTGAACCAGCAGAGTGACAAGCCAAAAGAAGGAGGATTTGATTGAAAAAAAAACATTTCCACAGGTGACCTGCTGTAAAAATAGCATATGGTTCAGGAGATTGCAGGCTGCTGTATGGATTTAACATGGTCTGTGCTCCTTGGCACCAAACGTAGAACAAAAGAATTACCGAAAAAGCAGCACTGAGAAACAGAACATTCTGTGTGGGTTTCCAAAGGAACCAAAAAATAAAGAAAAATAAAGAATGAAAATAACTGAAGAGATCTCCTAACCCTGGGAAGCTGTGATTCACTCACATGGTTTAAACTCTATACTAGTGCCTGAGAAACTTCAAATATTGAAAATGTTTTTAAATATAAATAAATAATGTATCATATTTGTTCTACACTAGAGGAATGGTGTGACACCTGATATGGTTAAAATGTCCCCCCATACCTATATTTGAATACCAGATGTAAATTTTTTGTGTACCTTAAGCCACTTCTCCGGTCTGCATGTGCAGATGGAAGTCATAATTTTTTGTTTTAATTAAATATACAATGTTCACCCACTCTTTGCACATTAAATGTAAATGACAACACCGTGACATAAGTGTATATTTATTTTTTTAATAAATGTAGTTCATGGATTTGAAGGCTGTGTTGACATCATAGACTATTTTCCTCCCAAGTTTTATTAGTGTTTTTCCAACCTGTTTCATATTTCTCTAAAAGAAGGCCACTGCCACTCCCAAGCACACTTTTTGCTAGAGGTTACAATCAAATGTATAGCTGACAGAAGACTGAAGCAAGCAAAGAGGAAAACATTTTCTGCAAAACTTAATTGTTGCTGAAGTTAATTAAATTAAAATGAAAGCCCTAGAAATCCTTATGCTGTACAGAAGTTTCTACTGAGATGAATTTGCACTTGGTCTGCTTTCTTTCTTACATACCAGTTCCGTGATGTACAGTCTTCTTCACACATTTAAATCAGTTGGTTGCTTAATGTCACTGAGCAGGATTCTAAACCAGAATTATGAAGCTTTTATAATGACATTTAGAGCTTAAGTATTCCTCTAATTTATCCATTTCCCATCAATAAAAGATTTCTTAGGTAGAGAAGTAATTTAAGATCAACATATTTTAAAATATTTTTATTTAAATGTATGAACATTTTAAACCACTTTTTTTTCCTGGGAAAAAAATAGTCAATTGAGCAGTAATGAATATCTCATATTGCCCTAGAGTTGGTTTAAAAAATAAATGAAAAACCCAACCACCGTACCTTTTTGAATAAGCTGTAGTGGTAAAATAATGAATTCTGGAGTTTTGAAAAGGGTAACAATCAGAAAATAGAACAAAAACAAGGCAAATCTATGGTTGTCTGGTGAGTTTGTTTGTCTTTATAAGAGCAGAGGCTTAAAGCATAACTAGTTTCAAGAGGAAAACATCAGTGGAAAATACGACTTCAGGGTGAAGAATGTTTTGAGGAAAGGGAAAAGAGTGGAGGAAGATGGGGTCAGTGTAGGAGAGACAGCTGTAGATGAGGGATCAGAAGTATGAGCACAAGTTTTCTTAGCAACAGAGGCAAATGCAGGCTACAAAGTGAATTGCAGAAAAGTGGAAGTAAGAAAATAAGCAGTCTCAGTATTAACAGGAACCACAGACCACAACTCTACTGGAAACCATTACTATTATTGAGAAAAATAACAAATATTCTATTCCTCTCTATCTTCTCACAAGGTTGTCATTTGGTGTAAGACATAACTTTACTCTGTGGTTATATACATACACTTTGGGAGTTTTAAATGTCTAAATCAGTCTGAGTAGAGTTGTGAGCTAATCAGTAGTTGTTAGCAACAGTTAGGACAAAATTTGTCTGTGGGCTGACTTCATTGTCTTTCCTATCATTGTGTCAGAGCTAATACTTGGTCCCTGATGCATAATGACCTAGATAAAATTTGAAAGGATAGGCTTGTACTGAAGGGCTCTCTTTCTGGTTTTTTTTGGAGGAGGTGTTTTGTTTTGTTTTGTTTTGTTTTGTTTTGTTTTGTTTTGTTTGGGGATTGTTTGTTTGTTTTTTCCTGGAGGGAATTCCAGGAATTTTTTTTTTAATTTAAATGCATTAAGTATTCAATCCAAACTTTGCTCACCTCTGTTCCTTGTCCCATTCAGTTTCCTTCTTTTTTCAATAAGCATTTACATCTCTTTTCAAGTGTTTTTAAAAGCAAAAGACACGCAGGAAAATCAATGCAAAGCTATACTGTTTTACTAATTCTTATCCTGTACCTCTTGCCCCATAATACCTACAGTTGAAGAGTTATTATTTTATGAAACATTACATTGTTCTGATTACAGCCTAATTAATTACTAACACCTACAAATAAAATGCATTAAGGCTGCCAAAAATGACAACCTTTATCAAGGCACTACGGAGAAAACCATTAAGAAAAGCTATGTGTTATCTTAGTGGATTTATAAATTTTAAAAATTCAATTACAGATGTTCAATATTCTGCTGAAAATTCTAATATTCACAAAGAAAACAATTGGTGCTACTAGTTCCATTTTTAAATTATATCCTCATTATAAGAAAATTCATATTTTTCCAATAAGTTTCCTTACTTTTGATGAAGCCAAAAATATTTCTCTCCTGTGTTCTGCTTGCACAGCTGAAACAAAGAATTTAAGTGGCTCTCTCTGACTTAACGTGCCTGTGTCATGTAATATTCTTCCTGAGACATCAAGCAAAGTAGAGCAGCAGATGTCTGTATGAGTTGGGCACAGTCACTTCCAGAGCCTCCACAGAGCCAAGAGGAAGAAAAAAGAAGAGAACTGCTGAAATATAAAATGCTTAAAATTCCAACTTTGCTTCAGGTGTTGACTCTGTTGATGTCTTAGTATCCTAAAGTCTGAGTCCAAAGTATATATGGTATGGATAAGTGTGACAAGCTGCAACTAGCTGGAAAATGGTTCATTATTCTTAGCTTAATTTAGTGGTTTATGGTTTTCTGAGGAAAACCTGTTGTATTGTAAAGAGAGAGGCCATATGAAAAAAATCTTTTCAATTATACCAGATCACATAAACCCAGAGAACATGAACAGCAAAGAACATTTTGCGTTGTAATTTTGTGCCCAGGCTGGATCTGTAACCATCACCGAATTTGGAGTATCTTTTATCAGTACTATTTCTATGCTTTCTAAGGAATATGCAGAGCACATTGTATTTATTGAGTTTTTGTTGGTTTTTTGGGTTTTTTTTTCTACTAATCTTTAATTGAAATCTTTTTTATTATCAGCATTCATTATAATGTCACTTCAGGAAAGATTTCTTCACCCCTCCCCTATAAATAGTTATTAATAGAGTAGTTAGTGTATTTTTAGATGATAAAAAAAATGGAACATAGATTCCTTGTAGGGAATTCAGCAGGGAGAGCCTTATTGCATGAATGTGAATGAATAGGAAAAAAGACCTTAATTTCTAAAGAGCAAGGATAATTTTCAGATTTTCCTATGCAAAGTAAAGTCACAAAATTAAAAATACAAAGGTGAAAAATAATTCAAGAATAACCATCATTTATCAAAAAGCATTGTCTGTCAGAATTTGAAAAACTGGATGTACCTTCTCAAAAAAAAAAACAAAACAGTCTTCCATATACAAATCCTATTAGATCTAACCTATAAAAAAAAAATCAAAACCAGGCTACCAATTCAGTCAGGAAAGGGATGAATAGGGCACAAATTGCTCACATTGCCACTGAACAATAAATGTAGCTAGACTTGGGCTTAACTGAGCAAAAATCATATTGAGGGGGCGTGGGGGGGCAATGGTGAGAGGAGGGCAGTATTTGTGTGTGTCATCAAAATATTTCATATATTCTCTTTGCCCGGCTAAGATATAAGAAGAGAGAAAAGCATCTCTTCATTTTTTCAAAGGCTGTTGCTTTAAAACACATCTAAGTAGAGGTCAGTGAACTTTAAAAAGTACAGGTTTCAAGTGAAACTTGTTGTCTAAAACTCATTGAGGTAAAATATTTTCTTTTCACTGAGTTTAATTTGTGGCAGTGAAATCTGTTGCAGATAGGAGGTATTAACTTTGAACAGCTCACCCTGGTTTAAAGCCATGCCAGTAAAGGAGATAATAAAGAGATAACACCTGAAGTTTGTGTTGGTCTTGCCACTCATTATGGCATGAGTTAGACTGGTTAGATTGAGTCATGTCAATTCAGTATGTCCTATATTACAATAATCAGAGAGAAGAGAAGAGAAGAGAAGAGAAGAGAAGAGAAGAGAAGAGAAGAGAAGAGAAGAGAAGAGAAGAGAAGAGAAAAGATACATTTTGCAGATTTCCTAAATACAGACTAATAGGATTTTGCAATATGCCACAGACAGGACAAGAGGAGAAAACCAGGTCAAGAAATTATTTTGAGCATTACTTGAAATGGAGCAATTGGAATTTTAGCCGTGTCCCCTGAACCAGAAAGTACTCAAACCTTGTCAGCTCAACCTACATCTCCTATGATTAATATAAAGAGATGAAAATAACAAGAATGATTCTCAGAGACCTGAGCACTGTTATTTAGAAATATTTTAAAGTAATTGGAAAAAAAGGAAATATTAATGTGTCTTTATGTCCCAACTTCTACTATGTCTGTCCATCAATTTTTCTTTAATATGGACTGTTACCTCTTGTGTTTTCTTTGTGTGTCTGTTAATAGCATCGTTATGTTTTTCTTTTCCTTAAAATATCTTTTTGCAATCTTCAAAGACATTAGGTAGAATATAATAGCTCAAAGATCTCTAAATATTTTCAACCTGACTTATATACCTGCATGTTCTGAAAGAGGGAAATAGTCTGAATGCTACTTTAAAGATACACTTTGGCTTTAAAAAAGCTATGAAAGCTTGATCTGTAATTTAATTTTTACTTCTCTAATGTGTGAATAATGCTAACCCCAAATCTTCCATCTTCTTCGTTGCTTTAACTTCCAAAAAACCCACAGTTTCTCTGTATTTTGTAAAAACCAAAATGTCCTCTTTTTTTCATTTGAATATATGGTATTCTGTTAGATAAAACTCTGATTTTATTGGGTTGTCCTTTGGAAATTAACTAGACTGAGATCTTTTTTCATTTATTCTGAGTGCTTAATCACATATTAAGAGTTGTCAGAACTTAAGATCTTCACACAAAATACAGAACACTGTCTGCAGATCTGTTGATTAAACAGATTCTAGTAGTTCTAATGTGGAGATGTGCAGATGAGTGATAAGTACCTTTTATTTATATGGTCATAATACTCATAATAGCATGTAGTCTCAATTTAATATAAATATAAAAAAAAAAACTTTACAAATGCAGTCAGGATCACTGTGAAAGACAGCATCAGAGAGAGGAAGTAACTTGTTTAAGGACCTTCAACATGGTCATGTGTGGAGAAGCAACTCAAGAATGCCAGTTTGGTGCCTCAACTCAGGTGACTCTCCCAGACTTAGTCACTGTTATATAATGATACATATATTCACAGTTATTTCCTATTTTAGATACAGTTCTTGATTTGTGCACATAAGCCTTTTTATTTTTTTTTCTTAAGAGCACTGAACATTGAACAATCTTGCTGACTGGAGTGACTGCCAAAGGAGCAGATTTTGCAGTAACTGCAACAGATTGAAAGTGGTAATGATGAAAACTGGAAACTGTAAAGTAAAAGAGAGAATAATTCATATAGGGGATAGATGAATGTCACATGCTTTTCATAGCCTATCAAACAGCTGCTATTCAAAATTGCACATATTGATTATTTGCAGCAGCATCCATACCAGCTCATTATCTCCTTTTGGACTTGAGTATACATGGCATTTGTTCAACATTTTCAACCAATAAACAAATTTGTTAAAATGGCAGTGTTTGTATGTGATTTGAAAACAATGAAAGAAGTAAAAACAGCGAAAAGCTATTCATAGTAATTGAACTTCTTCCTGCTACAAACCCTTTGACATTTCTTATATTGAGAAACTGATGAAAAATTGAATTGTCTTTTTTCCCATTTTGCCTTTCTTCCCCTCACCTTCAGAGCAGTTAAAAATACATAAGTCATTGAATACATACTGATGCCTGAGATTTGAACACATAAAAGGCACAACAGACAGAAATGAACAGCCTGTGTTTGTAATGATGCTGAGCATGTGGAACCACGCTTATTAGTCTTTCTGTGAAGGACATTTATTCACAAAGTGGTTAATATTTGGGTTTTTTTAAGTTTATCTATTTATGCAGAATAGTAAATAGTTTTGGGAGTTAAATGTATGTCTCTTGGTACTATGTATTAAAGAGTTTCTAAAGTCTAATACTAAAAGGATTGTCCACAAACACATCAGGAAACAGGAAAAACCTCAAGTTATAGGAGATTTCCAACACTGCCATAATTTACAGATCTGTAGGCAGGAAAATACGGCAATCAGGTTTTTGAAGTTTTACCAGATAATCAAAAGTTACCCACTGACTACCTATATAGAGTTGTCCCAATAAAGTTATTGTTGGATACAAGCTTTTATATGCCTTAATATTGAGAAAATATTGTTTTTCAAGAAAAATTAAAGAAACATACATAAAAATACTCCGGAGTTCATCTGATCCTACCCAAGTCAGAATTAAATACAATTACATCATTCCTGGAAGTTGTTTCCTTTACCATCTTCCTAACAAATTTCACTAATGGAAAACTAGACATATCATGCATCATTTTCCCCCTCTATATTTTCCATGTTCCAAATCAAAAGAAGAAAAATTTCTTCACAGGAAGGGTGGTCAGACATTAGAACAGGCTGCCCAGGGAAATGGTTGAGTCACCATCCCTCGGAAGTATTTAAAAGGCTGTAGATGTGGCACTTAGGGACATGATTTAGTGGTGGATTTGGCAACTTAACAGTTGGACTCAATGATCCTGAAGGTCTTTTCCAACTTAAATGATCCTATGATTCAAACTCTTTCCTCAACTTATTCACATTAGACCTAGTGAGCAGTGTACCTCTTTTTCTGCATCTTCCTCAGAGGTATTTGAAGATTATTACAAAAGTTCTTCAACCTTCTCTTTTGAAAAACTGCTCCATGTCTTACGTTTATTTTTTGTTTATTTTTCTCTTTGGTCAAATTTTCTGCCCCACCTGTTAGCCATAAGTAGCTGCACATTTTGTTTTCTTGTGTGATTTCCTGTTATAAAGAAGAAAAATAAAATTTTTCCATACTCTTTCCAGATATAACAGTTATATAACTCCACCAAGATGGAAGGTCAAGGTTTCTGTCTTTTTATTAGTGGTTTGATACAGCTGAGGTATCATGCTTGGTTGTGATCTCTAGCTGACATCTTTCACTTCGTTTTTTCACAAATTGCTAAGCAGATAAATCAAAGTTGGGCAGGTTTCCTGAGTTTTGATGTTAGGGCTGGAGCTGTGGCTTTCTATCTGTACCAGAAAATACTTAAAACATTTTTATCTGTGTTTTCCAGTGCTTAAGAGGATGTTAAAAACATGCCAAATGTCATAAGGCAGTTGAAATTCATTCTGAATGTTTTCCAATACACAACACAATACTTCAGTTTTACTGTTTAGTGCTCTGTTTGTTGTACATTTATGTTGTCATTTTTTGCAGTGTGTCCTGTAGAACAAGATTTTTCTGTTTGTAATATCTGAATGTACTCAATATATTGCCCAACACAGAAAGATACAATAACTTAGGAGGCAGGTGAGTGCTGTGTGTACTATCAAAAATACAGAGTAACAAAAGCAGATTAATATATTTGAACTACCTATTTACTTAAAGAGAAAAGGGTTAACTTTATAGCATTATTTTTAAATTGCTAAACTTTACACCATGGGATTAAATAGAGAATAGTTCATGAATTAATGAAGAATATAAGCCTATTTCCAAAACTGGGTAAAAAATGTCATTGTTACATTAAAACATCTCTGAGCCAAGGGCATATATTTTCTTTCAAATAGTTTACAGCACTGCTTTTACCATTTCAAAGCTAACTCTGCAACTTTAACCCTTCTTAATGCTCTGCTACCTTTCTACCAGCTCAAAAGGGATGCAACCACATCTGGTAGCCAATTACCGGCAGCATCCTAACTGAGACAGGTGTCCTGGGTTCTAAATCCTGAGATCATCTTTGAAATCAAGTCTTCAATGACTTCAGGTATTTGGCACTGCTGCTTTCTTCCCAGCTGAAACAAAATTCCAATTTACTTTCCTCTTTAGATCTGCACAGGAAATGGCTCTACATCAAATTGTTATGATCAAGGAAGATATTGCTTGCAGCAGTCTCTCACAGGTTTCAAAATGACTCAGAGGGATTGAGCATCTGTATGTGTGTCACCAGTGAAGGAAAAGGGGAGAAACAAAAAAGAAGAAGAAATGAGCAATTTGTAACTTTTGATGGAAGTAAATTTGCAAATAACAACAAAAGACAAATGGAAGATAAAAAGAGTGCTTATTTCTGAGGTGGAGACAAAAGGCATTTGAAATGTTACTGCAGATCACAGAACTGCATCTTTATGAATAACTCCATTCAAAGTTATTATATCCCTTCTAACAGGCTAACTCATTTGGCATTTCTTTTTAATAAAGATGTGAAAATGTTGCTTAGAGTTTTAATGGAGCTAATAGTCTCATGATTTTAATGAATTTCAGCACTTTTCATACCAGTCTTCAGGAACTCAGTTTTAGGTCATAGCAAATGCTTAAGAATTTTCCATGAAATTCCCTCTTCACAAAAAAGGTAATTCAGAAATATGAGTGATGGAAAATTTAGTAAGATGCTTATGTGTAACATGAAACCTTATATAAACTTTACATAAAGGAAAGATCTGTTTCCTCAAATGATGCATTATCACATAATTTTTAAACTTGCAAATTTTAATAAATCTTTCTTACTTTGGCATTTGCAAAGTTGTACATATTTTGTGTCAGAGTTTATACTTTTAAGAATCTTTGATTTTTCATTGGAGGTTTGTCAGAATTCTTCTCAGTACCTTTTCCAAATGAAGCTCACTGTCAATACCACAAGGGATTGTTACTTCAGGAATGAGAAAATTTTCAGTTTATTTCAGTTATTCCACTTATGCAAAAATATTATTAAAAGGCCTTATTCTTTATTGACTCCTTTTGAATGGCAATGACGCTGCACTGTACTGTACAGATACTATACTACTACTGTGTTGATAAAGTTCCTTGTTTACTAATTCACCCTGTTTTCCTGCATTGCTGAATTATTTAAGATATTATAGTGCTGTGATAAACCAGCACTCACAGTCTCCATACAATCAGAGCTCCCTTACATGATACTCCCACACAAGAAAAGGCAATACATCTCCTTTGCAAGAAATTATTCACAGCTTTTCTGTGGTACAAAAGGTGTTCTCATGTAACAACACTGCTACAAAGCCATCTACTCCTAAGGTACCCAGGAGTCACTATTGCAGCCTGTGAAGAGAGGCTTGTGCTTACATTGTACAGTGCTGTACAATGCAAGACACAGTCCTTGGGAAAACACGTTTCACTCTACCATCTGAAATACTCTGTTTGATTGATAAAGTTGATACGATCTGTCAGAGAAAATCAGGAGAGGCTTCAAGCCTTGTCCAGCATCATGCTGCTCTCCCTGCAGGTGTTGCAGTGACTGATGCTTGTCAGGCAGGACTTCTAAGACTGTTGCTACAAGTATTAGTGTTTCTCCCAAGAGCAGCTACAGCTCCTGGGTCCCCTAAATTTTTGAACAGACCAAGAGAAGGTCTGTGCACTTCATTTTACCTAGACTTACCCACTGCTTCCAGGCATAACTCAGAAATACTTTTCAGGTTCACACAGATCTGCCTTAAGTAGAGGATTGAAGGATGTGGACAGTTATGAAAAATTAAACATAACCATAATACTAGATTATATTCAGCTTCAAACCCTTTCACAGATGCTTCAGAGCCCCTGCTGAAAATCATCATTTGTATGTCCCATGCCCAGAAGCTAACTTCCTCAGCACAGACAGGAGCTTTTAGCAGCGCTGGTGAGCACATTGTGCCCATGGGGCTCTCCCAGTCTGGGATGGTTTTACGTCCAGTTTTCTCTTTGGTACGATCTCTGAGCTGTGTGCACCAACTTAGAACACTTGAGAATTTGTGCCAGAGGCACTTTCTCAGTTCTAGGGGGCAAATTTATCTCCCTCTTCCCCTCTCTTTCTATTTCTCATTATACAAAGTTATGCCTCTAGTGTTTTTCCATATGTGTGCATTGTAAGCCTTTCTTCTTGTCTTCAAAAATGGAGATTTATGTTTAGCAGTAATTCACCTACCTTGATATTTTATACTTCTGCCACATTCTTGTTTTCTTTGTGAAGCAGATGTTTTTAAAGTTCTTCCATTCCTTTTCTGGTTCCACTCTCACTACTGAGTCACTCAGAGAGTTTGACAGAGGTGAGCAATGTTTTATTTTCTGATAGATGCTAGAGAAGATACCTGAGGGCAGAGCATATCACTATGGGCTGCCTAAAGCTTTGCTGCATGTCCTTCCCACTGCTTCTATCTCTTGTTTAAGGCCTTGATTATCATAACATGGTACCATTTGCTTCACTTAAGAGGCCATTCATTGTTGCAGAGCTGTGCTAGGAGAACTACATGCTCCACCTGTTTAAAAGACGTATAGGAAATGTTGCTGACAGTCTTGCTTTCACTAGTGCCCCAGGAAGATCCCTTGTCTGTTCTCCTGGTTGGAGTAATATGACCAGGGTTGACATATCAGCTGCCATTACTTAAGTATACCACTGACAGAGAGAGCTGTAATTTTAAATATATGGTATTAAAAAAAAAAATCTTCCCATTATGGTACAGGAGCAAACTGATGGTTATATATTACAATTTATGAGGTTGAATTTCATAAAATTTGTTAACTTTTACATATTTGGAATAGACCATTTCACTCAATGATTTCTCTTTGCATTTAATCTTTACTTTCTTTTTTCCCCCTGTATTTTCTCCTGAAATTAAAATTGATTATGAACAATTTATCAGTGCACTAGGAGTATTTCTGACATCATTCCCACTCTTTCCTTTCTGTAGACAGCTAGCTTATTGCAGATATTTTCCTAGAGGCTTTGTCATTCTGATTTTTCCTCTTAGAGTATTAAGAAGTAAGTAATTATTCTTTAAAAGTATAGAAGCATTCAAAGATGGAGGTGCAGCATACTAAACAGGCACTGTCTTTATGTATTTCAAACATACACAAAATATGTCAGTTCCCACGTTGATTTCTTCTGTGGGAACAGCTTCGGAACAATAGATATTATTTTCCACTGAATATCTCAACACCGTAAGTACTGTCTTATTGCTTTGTGTGTTCTTTATTGTTTATTTATATATTTTAACCTTTTTAGTCTTCAAAAGATAATGTTAAAACCACATATAAACTTCCTTATCAGAACACTAAATTAGATATGTGAAAACTAAGAATAACAAATAATTAATCTGATGACTTTACAGAATTACTAGCAATATAACCTGTAGAAATTGGATTTTCTACTTTTAAAATAGACAGAAAATTTTGACTCAAGTATCTGCAAATTACATTAGATTAGAAAAAAAAATCTTCGCTATTTAAAGTATCATTCCATTTCTAAAACATGAAATGTCTGACTAGATAAAATAGTTACTGCTGCTATTAGGAAAGGAAACTATTGCTTTAAAACAAAAAAAAAAATCAGATAAAAATTTTACATATAAAGTTATTTTGAAGAAAGTACTGGTAATTTGCTTAATATACACTGTACCACAAATTATCAAGAAATTTACATATTTAGTATGTCTATTTATATTCTTAGCTTGGCTAATATCAGAAATATAGTGTATCACTGTCAGTTTTAATACAGATTTTTGTTCGGTTTTACTGATTAGGTAATCCTAAGGAAAATATAATTAAAGAATATGAGATTTTATAAAAATAATACATGTATGAAGGAATTTGAACTGTTAGAATATATATTGTTTTGTTTTTTATTGATCCATTTTCTCACCCAATTGAAAAAGAAAAATGGAAACTATCATATTCATATAAGAGAAAAATTACAAGTGTTTGGTTTTTATGCTCAACCTCATATGAATCTGCTATAAATTCTACATTTTTTTTCTGAAATGTTTTAAATGTAATTCAGCAACTTAAATTCATATAAGCAGTTTTTTAACCCTATTACAAAATCTAATTCCACATTGATTTAAAAATGCTGGATTTTTTTATCATAATATGCTACATCATTTACACCAGGTAATTTAAATGCATTTCAGTTTTTCAAAGGAGAAAAATAAAGACGTTATTTGTTCCTAAAGTGTTTATACAAGCTTTCCTTTTCAGCACACATTGTTGTAAAGGGAAATTATAATTTTCATATAATTTCTACATAGTGACATATTTCTTGTTGAAAGCACAAGCATAAAAATTAATTTTCTACAATGTGCTAGCTTGGCTATAGGCTGAAAGAACTTTTCCTTGTCTTTGGAAATATTTTGTATATAAAGTACTCCATTTTTCTTGGAAGTGTTCTAAGATCTTCAAGTTACTATTGCAATTATTTACAGATTCATGGATTGTAAAGTCAGAGGGGACCATTAAGCTTCTAGATTGACATCAACAACAGTATTCAGATTTACCTAGATATTTCTGATATGAAGTCTCTAACTAAGATCTGTCTACTTTGAAGGCATTCCGTCCTGGAAAGAACAAATACAAATATTTGTTCCCATAGTTAAAATACTAGATATATGTGGAAGAATATAAAAAGGGAAGAAGTGAGGCAAGCAGAGGAGAAAGGAAAATTTGGGATGTTAAAGCAAGGTTCACAAGATAATTCCCAGATTTCTGTTTATGATATCTCTGGAACATCCAGAGTCAGCATGATCCTTGTTTGGTTCTCTAAAATGTCGAGCATGTCAAGCAGGTCCTGGCACAGAAACCCCCAGAATTTCAGATTCCTGAAATGCAATCCTTTTATGAAAATCCATATATGGACACTGTACACAAGTGAGATGGTCTTGCCTTTCAAGAGCCAATGAAAAAGGAATGATAAGCCAAAGAACTGTGCCACTACCACTTGTGCCATTCCTTCCCTGTGTCTCATCAGTGTTCTAGTTTGATTTTAAATAGTTTAAACTAATTTTGGGGTTTTTTTTTGTTTTAAGAGTTGGTTGACAATTTCTCATTTCTACAACTATCAAAGATTTTTTTAACCTGCAGTAATCTGATAGTAGGAATATGCAATGTTGTATCTACCAAACAAGAAACAGAGAATTTGATGACAAATATGTGGAAAAATAGCAGTGTCATAGCTTGTCAACATTACAATTTCCACTCAGTCTGATGATGTCATGTCAGTTATTTCATTTTTACACAGCGTGAGCAAGTTAGGACGAAGAAAAAGAACAGTATTGCAAGAGCAATATTACAAGAGCAATACTCTCTTCCTTATATCTTTTATTTGATTTCACATTTATTTTATTGTCATATGAAAGAAACAGTTTAATGATTTGGATAATATTTTTTCTGGTTCTTCACTTCATATAAGATTGTTTACTAATTTCTAGTTCATATATATTATTCATCAAAGTTCTCTGTTATTTAAAGTTCTATTTGAGGGAATCTACAAAAGTCAATAATAAATTCTTCAAAGCGGAAGTTTGGACCTGCTTTGCAAATAGCTATTTATAGAAGTTGTTTCATTTCTAACCACTGGTTCATTCAGGAATTCAATTTCCAAGTTACTTATGCATTTTTCAATTAATTAAGTGACAGTCTTACCCACTTAATCTGACTTATATCTGACTAGCTATATTTTCAGCAATCATTTCTTATAAAATGTATAATTTTGTATGGTTCTCACACATGGAAAAAAATTGAAGTATGATGTAGATTTTATAGTCACCTGGAAGAGATAGATTCACAGCATTCATTGTTATATACCATTATTTGAAATAATAAAAATAATTTTAATTATAATTAAAATCTTTCTCTGAAGATTTATATTTACATGAGATATTCAAGTCTCTTGTGAACCAACTCCCAGTGTGTCTGGACTCATACAAATTTTGCAAAAGAAAAGTGAGAAAAGTATTTGTGAATACTGCAAGATCAACTGATGATCTAAGTGTAGATCAAATAATGTCCTTACTATTCAATCATAGGATTGAATAGCTGAGATTCAGTGGCTATATAATCCCTCAACATACAGACTGCATGTGGGATGAAAGAAAATTTGATTCCCTCAAGTTCATGACAATAGTTCTGTTTATAAGTGTTGCAAGTGGCAGAGTTCAGCTCCTTAGGAATAAAAATAACACCATCAGCACTTGATTTACAGATATGGAAAAATATCAAGCTTATATCCAAACCTACAAACCATTATTCACCTGCCAATTTTATGCAGGTCATGCTGAAGCACCCAGCTTTTCATCACCTTTGGCCGGGAACCACGTTCTACTGCTGCCCTAAGGACTATTTATTGCAGTGACTGTCCTCTGACCATGACAGCTTTCTTGCTTTATAACATCAAACTGCTCCTTATTGGTATTTAGAGGAGGTGACTTCCCTTTTTCGTGCTAATATTTAAAAACCAAAATATGTCTTTTAGTGCAGGTTCCTGAGATTTGACAGGGTGTAGCAGATGCTGAGGACATCATGTGCTGCTCAGTGCCAGAGACTTTTTTCTATGTATGCCTAGAAATCATGGCTGTTCAGTCTAAGTCTCTTAGGACTAACAACGTGCAACTGGACTTGTTTTAAGCACATCTGTTTCCAAACTGACTCCTGCCACTTTGCAACTTTTTTTTTTCCAATCCTTGATTCACCACGCTAATCCTGCAAAATCCTCAGTGATTTGCTGAAAAGCACTTAAAAAGCCCATACGGTTGATTCCGCCCCCCCGCCTTCCAAATGTAACAATGTAACTCGCAATAAGGACCTTGACCCCATACATTCCATTTTGGAATACAAAGCCATTACCGGGCCAAAGCAGCAGATCGAAGTAAATAAAAGCACCTGAAATAATTTCTTTCTCTGTGTTTCTAGGTCCTGTGCACAAAGCCTTTAACACGGGAGCAGTGTGTGTCATTTCAGCCAATTGCGGGTTTTGCTCCGATTAAGCTGTAAACCCTTGAAAGTAAGGATTTGTCATGGAAATGCTGACACAGCCTGAACTGAAGCAGGGTGAATGGCATGGCATGGCTCTCTGTACCAAAACAGCACAGCCTCAATTAGCACCAATCTCAGTACACACAGCCATGACAAAAGGGGAGCCGGGAGCCTGAATATTCACCCAAAGCACTTAAAAGGCCAGCATGAATCATGAGGGTCTTGCATGTTTTTTGTTTGTGTGCAGCTAGCAGTGTGGTGTGCTATTCATTCTAGGTTAAGCTTTCAGTGCTGTCTAATAAGTGGCCCTTATACAAAAACGTGATCTGTGCTTTTCCAGATATTTGTATGTCAGGCAGCTACACAGCAGCAACTTCTGTAATCCCTTCTCCTGCAGTTAAAGCTACTAGAAAGGCTTAATAATATCCCAGAGGCAAAGATGAAACGGTATCTCTACAGCTACTGTTTGCTGTAGAGAGCTTTTGAAGTCGAGCTTAAGATGTCTTTATTTCCCTACCAGAAAGAAATTTTTTTGCCCTTCTTTTACCAGTGTTGTCATGATGATGTCTTTTTGCTTGAAAAATATTCCAAGAGGCTGTAGTGTTCCCATAAAGCATTAGGGAATGAGAACAGGTTTTCATCAGGGGCTCCTAGAATCTGTACATACAGTTTGTCACTGCAGAAACCCACAGCCACCCTACCAGCAATCTCAATTTTAAACCCCACACTTTCTTCTTTATCTGGTTTATAGCAGCTTCAACCTTCACTGGCAGCTTACTCCTGCCTGGCTCCTGACTTTTAACTTCAATATTTCTAATTAAATATAAACTGAGTTCATCATACATCTCCCATTTATAGTTCATTCTTCTTCCATGTAAGAAAATGAAATATGATAAAGCTGTTAAATCCCTATAAATTCTCATCAAATGATAGTATGGCTTGATTAAAAAAAAACAGGATACCATAATATTCTTGTAAATATTTATTGATCCTAATTTTAAGAATTATATTTAGCAATTAGGAACCTTAATGATTTCCCATGCCCTCTTGTGAAAGGTACTAAAAAAAAGAAAGCCCCAAAATAACAAGTTATTATTTAACCATAAGACAAAAAAGAGAAAATTCGAACAGAGAGGAATTACAACTTAAAAAAAAAAAAAGTGACAACACTTGTCTGCAGAATTCTTGTCAGTGGCTCACCACTGCTAAGTCTCTTGTTGGTATCCAATCAAGCAAAAATTCTTAGAAGGGTAAAAAACGTTAGTGATGAAGTTTAGCCAATGTTTAGTGACTATCCCTCCCCTGATGGGACTGAAAACCAGGAAGCAAGTGTCATTGTGTTTGCTTTGGATATGTAACAGCTGAGGCTGGGCACAGCATTTTGGATTCAAGATAATTAAGTTTCTCAGTGGCAAATAACAAATGAAAGGTAGAGGCAGGGCATTCTTAAAATCAAAACTAACAGTCTTTACAGAGTATGATGCAAAAAAATAGAGAGATGTAAAGAATATAAATAAGAGGGAGTGGGAAAATAGATTTGCAGCATTATTTTGAATATATGTGAATAAGGAGATTGAATTGCTAGGGGTAAAGAGTGCATAAAAGTTATCCAATCTGAAATCAGTGAGCTTTAGCAATTACTGTTGTTGAAACCACCTTTAACATTCCAAGTGAAATTATTACATTGTTGATAGTACTAGAGGAAGGAAGATTTGGACAAGTTCTGGTTTAATGAGGCTGAAATGTGTCACTGAGAGTGACAACTATAAACAAACAAAAAAATAATTCTCAGCAATCCCTTACACTTCACATCAAACTACATAATCAGAAATTTTATGGAAGGATGAGATGCAGTCACAAAAAAAGGTTTAAATATAACAGAATACATAGATAGTGGTATTTGCAGGAACTCACCTGAAACCTTTAGAATAACTTTCCTTTTACTTGCAAGTAGAAAAATACAGGAAAGTATGCCTAGGTAATTTTAAGTTTGTCAGATGCAAGAGTTTACTAACATATATCAACTCTAATAAAAAGATCCAACCTACAAGTCCCTATCAGCAATGTTTATACATAGTTCTAAAAGTCCTCAATCACTATTGGAGCAAATGAAAAGGCAAGCAGTAAAATGAATACTTCTCTGAATACACATGGATTTTTCTTAATTTATTTAAGAGCTGACCTGTTACTATATGAACTGAGTCATAACTGAAAGCCAGTCCATATGTCTCATGAAATAAAATCAGTATAAATTTTATTGTTATTGGCTGATACAATCTATTGTTCATCTGGGTAAGACCTGTTAGTTAAATAAATAAATTAATAAATACAGCTGATTTATACCAGTTGTATTTTGATTTGATATATGCACTGAAGTAAGTGCTTTTCCTCAGAATTTAAATAAAATCAGTGTGCACAAGATGAGAGGTCCTGTTTTCTCACACTCCCACTCTCTGCCCCAAAGCACCAGAAGAGAGCTTTATCATTAGTGATATTTTCTTCCAGGTATTATCTCTGTTTCCATATAAGGACAATAAAGACCAAACAGGAAGGGAGAAGGATTACCCTGCAAATTTCAGCTTCATTCCAAAAGAGGGCAGATTCTTTGGTGACCTGCCTGGCCCTCAAATTTGAAATCTCAGCAGAAGGTTAGCCAAACTGCAAAAAACAGGAAATTTCCTGTACCTTAAGTCATCAAGGAGACTTAAGGCTGGAGAGTTAGAGAAGATGGTCACATGAAAACATGGTCATTGGACTTTGATGCAAATCATTGTAAATTCTCATCACACCCCAGGATTTCTAGTGTGTCTGTGAGAAACTAGTCAAAAACAACATGCAGAGCACTCACTTCTACATGCTTGTAGCATGGAATATTTTATAGTATTTCCAAAGAAACTTAAATGGTCTTGATGACTCCAAGATTTGTTTTGAATGAAAACAAGACACCAGAAGTAGTGGAAGACAGATACCTGGGCTTTTCACTCCTTACCCACTAGGGACACAGTGCTTTCAGTCCCCTGAGCCAGGAGTAGAATACAGTAGGAACTATATTCTAGACTAACATATCCAAAAAATCTTTAAAGCGTTTCATTTCATGATGGTCTTTTTCACTGACAACAAGGAGGAAAAAAGCACAAAGGTAGGTGTAAGTTGACTGTGGATTTTCATTTCACCTTCCTGCTGTCTAAACTATGCCCATAGCTGCTAATCCTTTCTCTGCAGGGCCTCTAATCTACCCCAACTGGATTCTAACAACCTTGCCAACTCTGTATAGTATCCTGATGGCTTGTCCTGCTGCTGTGATCTGCAGCAGCATGTGTCCACCTGCCAGCCTTGCCACAGGGCTTCAGGCTTTCATGATCCCATTCTGAAAGCAGCCCTTCATTGTTCCAATTTCTTTGATGCTCTTTTTCTAGGCTTTGCTTCAATAACACTTTGCTTGTCTTTCTTTTTCTCATTCACAGTGGCAGCTTAGCAATGTGCATAGTTTGAATGTCCCTTTCATAAATAGTGTGCCAGTTGGCCCACCCCATGCCTTCAAATTGGAATGCTCTCAGCATTTTGGCTGCTAATCTGTCAGCAGTTTTTACATAAAGACACCACCCCACTGCTCTATCAGTACATAAACACGATACAGCTATATTCAGCTTAGGTGTCACATCTTTATCATGGTATGTGGCCACACATTTTTGGGGCTGTATGATAAAGTAAAACAGATAATTAATTTAATATTCCTGGTTAAAAAAAGCAGATACTACTTGTAGGAAACGCGCTGCAGTGGGGTCCGATGAGAGAGTTCCGGAGACCGGGATGCTCTTACGACACGTGGTTTATTGGTCATGGGCATAGGCAACCTGATCAGCACCGGCTGAGGCAGGGAGCAGCCGGAGGGAGAATCTCAGAGAGAGAGAGAGTGTCCAAGAGAGAGAGCGCATCCAAGAGAGAGAGTTTCCTGTTACATTCCCTTTTACCCTTTTCCCTGCTGAATATTCTGGTCAGCATCAACCAACCAGTACAGGGTACAAAACCTACAGAATCTACATACAGCCTATGAGAACTACTACATTACCATACTACTCTACATACCAAAAACCTGGGAAACCACCCTTTTTTCCTGCTACCTAGCAGGGCCCAACACCTTTTTCATCCCTTTGTCTGGGAAGGAGTGTTGCTCAATCACCAAGCCCTGTCCTTCAGCTAGATTAATCACTATCTTCCTGCATAGCATTCTATAGTTCAAATCTTGCTTTTAACTCTATCTCTTTTGCAGGTTTTACACTCTTAGAATCTTTCACCAGTAAACTATCTCTGCAGGGCCTTCCTGCTTCATCCTCCCCAACAACTACTCATTTAGGTATTCAACTACCTTCCTTCCTTCCTTCCTTCCTTCCTTCCTTCCTTCCTTCCTTCCTTCCTTCCTTCCTTCCTTCCTTCCTTCCCTCCCTCCCTCCCTCCCTCCCTCCCTCCCTCCTTTCCTCTCCTTCCTACCTCCATTACTGGAATTGTCTAATGTTGTTAGGGACAAAGCAAAATGAGCTAAAAAAGGAAGTGCAGAGTGACTAAAACACGTTGGTAGATAGAATGATTACTATGACAGATGATACAACATATCCATATCCAAGTAAGTGGGATATTTGTCTCTGTGTGAATGTGTCTTTCACTTAAACTTCAGGAAACCCAAAAGCCTATATCCTTTTGGTTTCATTCTCTGTAATCCCACTTAAAAATTCCCACTGATTGAATTATTACATATCATTTTTATTGGTGTTAACCTAATTATTTCCTGTCAATGGAGGATTTAAATGTGTTTTTGTAGCTGGCATTATCTAATAAATAAAAGAGAAATGATCTGTAGATCAGGCTGTACTCAGCTCAAAGTCACCTTCTATTTTTTTTTTAGAAACTTATCCAAAACTTCCTCTCTTTTCTACTGTAGTCTTTACAATCAAGTGTTTCTTACCTAAAAGTTACTCTGAGACAAAACAGGGATCAAAACAAAAGATACAAACTTTGTAAATAATACTATGCTTCACTAATGAATATTTTGCTTGTCAACACCTGTCAGGCTTGCAATATTTTCTTCTCAAGCATGGAAGGTACTATAGAAATGTCACAACCTCATGGGAATTCAGTACAAAATGTCTGGGAATAAGTAAAATCTTTATCTGATGTTTTGAAGCACCATGAAAACATCATGATCAAATACAGATAAAATCTTTGCCTCTTTTCTTTTTAAAAAAAATTGTCACAATTATATGGGGTTTTAACAAATCTTGCCTCTTGGTTTGCAACAGCCTAATTCACTGATATGTGAAGAAATATATGCCTTCTTTGTGTTCATGGTATGGACTTTGCATTTTGTAGGTGTTTCAGATTTCCTACTGAGTGACCTTCCCGCAGGTGGGGCTCCCCGAATGGCCACACAGAGCAATGTGCTATTACTCCCAGCAGATATGGCACTGTCTACAGCATCAATAAACTCTTGAGCAGATGTTCAATACCTAAACATAATGACCGCTGGGGAGCCATCATAACTGCCTACAAATACATAAAGGAATGTTATAAGAGGATGGGGACCCATTATTCTCATTAGCCAACAAGGGCAGAATAAGAAGAAATGAGCATTCTCTCTAAGCAGAAAATTTTAGCTTGATTTAAGAAAATCTTTAGCTGATAAGATTAAGAAAATATAAAACAAAGCCGCTAAAAGAATTTATAAGATTTTCATCATATAAGATATTTAATGTGGCCTTCTGGTATGCCTATTTCAGACAAGCTAACACAGGGTATATTATATTTATTTAGATTTATAGGTGTCTCAGAGGAATTGAGTATCTTATTAATGAAATGAAGCTTGAGAACGATCTTACTGTGGTTGACCAGAACAGCTATTTCTTTCATTCCTAAAGACTAAATATTAACCAGGAAAATTCATGTGTACAGTGATAGAAACAACAATTAAAAATCTTGTCAGGGCATCCTCTTGTATATGTGAGGATATCTGCAGCACTCTGCTGTGTGTTTTTTACCTTAATACTGAATACCAAGCTTTTCCAAAACTTTTTCAAACTGGTCTTATGAGCAGATAAATAATCTTAGAGCATGAGCGTGCAATCTTACAGCAAGTGTATGATATCTATAATATATATTTCACTTTAAAACAGTATTTTAGGCATGACATTTTCAAAACAGCAATAGCTTCCTTTCAGTCCCTATTGATTCACAGAAGACTTCCCATCAGAATCTTCATCAAAAGTGATGGATATCTACAATGTTTTGAGTTTCAAAAACATCACAATTTGCCTAACTGCAGGAACTGACTGCAGGAATATCCTGAAAGAAAGAAAGCAATATCCTTCTTTTCTTCAGTTAGGAAATGTTTATTCTTTAGTCAGAAAAAGCTTTGAATAGTTGTAAAAAAATGTATTAGCTTTCTAGTCAATAGTGATAAAACCCATGTAAGATCACTTTTATGAGTTGAACACAACAGAAGAAATGATGACTTTTATCTACTGATAATACTTCCAGCAGGCCTGAATATAGCTACGCTTTGCAATCTTTTATTAGATAGTAGTTTCATTGCACTATTTATGAGTTTAGTATGCAGATTTCATGTTGCAATAAGGCCTACTCTTGTATTTCCAAGCTATGCCTCTATGCTCCCTTCTTGGCTAGATTAAGTCAAAATAGTACCTGCACTTCTGTCATTTTGTAGCCACCATTACACATGGTTATCAGACATCTTTACATGTGAGCTACAGAATAATTCCCTCCAATAACCTCGATCAGAAACTCAGCTTCAGAGCCAACTTAGATTGCCCTGAAGCACATGGATCCAGTAGGATTTGAAGTGCATTCGCCAAATTATGATTCTCTATACTCTGATATTTTGTTGAGGTATAGGTTAACCCTATATGGCAACTGAAAACAAATAATGACTTTCAGTTATTCTGGGAAGTTTCCCTAAAGATCTTACAGATTGAAAAGAATAAAATTATTTCCATAGTTTAGTGAAATGTTAATTTAGTGGTAATTTTAGTACCAGTAAATCAAGATTCACAAGGATTATATGTTTCATTTTTCACCATGTGGTAGGCATCCAAGATTTCCAAGTTAAAAACCTTCTCTCACCAAACACCAACATTCTTCTGTATCATGCTCAAGGAACCAAATCTTATTTGAGTGATATTAATTGGTTTAATTAATATGAAACCCTCTCAAAAAAAAACTGCAAACAAACAAAACCAAAAACAAACCAAACAAAACCAACCAAACAAAACCAACCAACCAACCAAACAGACAAACAAAAACACCCCAAAAAAAGCCTCTCAAAAAATCTCAAATATTCCTCATGCTTCAGCAAGAATTCCTCAGAATAATGTGTATAAACCACAGAATCATCCAATCATTAAAGTTGGAAAAGACATCTTAGGTCACCAAGTCCAACTGTAAACTCCACCACAAGTAGTACTTCACATGACTACCATCACAGTCACCATTAAACCATATCTCCATTCACACCTTTTTAAACAGATCCAGGGATGGCAATTCTCCACTGCCATAGGAAGCCTACTACAATGCCTGACCACCCTTTCAGTGATGTTGTTTTCCCTAGTATTTAGTCTACACTGACTAAACACTGAACAACTTGGGGACATCTCCTCTTGTGTTGTCACTCTGGGGAGAGGAGACTGAAAATCACAAGGATGCAACTTTCTTTTAGACAGTTGTGGACAGTGGTAAGGTTCTCCCTAAGCCTCATTTTCTCCAGGATAAACAACTCCAGCTCCTTCAGCCAATCTTCATAAGATTCCTGCTCCACACCCTTTTGGTTCCAACAATTTTATTTATTCTTTTTTTTTTTTTTTTCTGGATTCTGTAACCGCAGTACCGATGTCTGCTCATAAACTTGTGGTCTGAGAGCAATGATATATTTCTTTAAAGAAGGAAAGCATTGAAAATATAGATTATTTGTGTAGAAGAAAATTAAATCTGTCCAAGAGTATATTGGAGCACTGAAGTTACTGGCACAAAAGAATATGTGGACATGCTAGTATAATTTCACTGCCTCCAAAATAAGTTTCTAAATGCAAATTGTCCACTGGTAATGATTCCTTGAAGGTTCTTACTAATAACCTATAGAAATTGTTGGGGAAGTCCTAGCCAACATGTGCCAAAGTCAGGCTTCAGGGTGTTCTAAGATTTACCAGTGTAGAAGATCCCATTAAAATGCTTCAGAACATTGCTTGGCACTATATATTTTACTAAGAGAACCCTTTATAATGCCTATGTACCTAAAGTTATTTGTTCTGGTCACTTCAGTGTCTGGTAAAATCATAGAAAAGATTATTCTAGGAGGTATTGAAAAATACCTGAAGGACAGTGCAGTCAGTCACAACCAGCATGGCCTCATGAGGGAAGAGTTTTGCTTGTCGAACCTGATTTTTTTCTATGATAATGAATCCCCACAAGTTAATCTAGGAAAGCCACTAGATAAAATATTTTTTGCCTTCAGCAAAACTTTTGATACTTTCTCTTACAGTACCCTTCTGGACAAAATATCCAGCACACAACTGGATAACCAAGTTACATGGCGAGTGAACAACAGACAGAGTTCAAGCACAGAGGGTTATGGGGAGTTATGGGACCCAGTCACTAGTGGGGTTCTGCAGAGCTCCGTCCTTGGCCCAGCTCTCTTCAACATCTGAACAACAGGACTTGAAAAAACATCAAGTTTGCAGGATAAGCTGTCAACCCACTTGAGAGCAGAGAGGTCCTGCAGAAAAACCTCAACAAATCAGAGATGGGCAAGTCACCAACTGTATGAAGTTTAATAAAGGCAAGTGCCAGATTCTGCACTTGGAATGGGGCAATACTGGTTGTGTGTATCAACCAAGGAACAAACAACAGGAGAGCAGCACTGTGGAAAGGGGCCTGAGGGTCCTGGTCAGTGGCAAATTGAACATGAGTTGAATATGATCAAAGTCCTGGCAGCCAGGAGGGCCAACCCTGTCCTGGGGGGCATCAGGCACAGCATGGCCAGCTGGGCAAGGAAGGGAATTGTCCTGTTCTGCTCTGAACGGGGGCAGCCTCACCTCGAGTGCTGGAGGCAGTTCTGGGCACCACAATACAAAAAAACTTTCATTTATTAAACAGTGTCCAAAGAAGGGCAACAAAGATGATGAAGGATCTGCAGAGGAAGCTGTTTCAAAAGCAGCTGAGGTCACTTGATTTGTTCAGCCTAGAGAAGAAAAGGCTGAGGGGACAGCTCACTGTGTTCTTCAACATCCTCAAAAAAAAGAAGGGCAGACATTGATCTCTTTATTCATGTGACCGGTGACAGGACTCAAGGAAATGGCATGAAGCTGATGACTCCCCAAGGGAAGTGGTCAGAGAACCAAGGTCTAAGTTCAAGAAGTGTTTGGACAATGCTCTCAGGCATAGGCTGTGACTCTTGGGTGTCCTGCATAGGGTAGGGCCAGCAGTTGGACTCATTGATCCTGTTGCATGATGACTCTTCCAACTCAGCATATTCTATGATTCTATAAATTATAATGAGGATACTCTATCTATGCACAACAGAAAGAACACATATGCTATAAAAAAGATTTGCAGTCCAACTTATCCAGTAGATTTTATCCCATCAGACAACTTCATTCATATCTTCAGGGGACAACTTTGTATGCTGAATTTATACTGAGGAATGTCAGGTAGACATTTCTGTTTGTTGTACATTAGGGAGAGTTTTGATTGAAGGAAGTTTGTGCAGCAGTAGCTTATAAACATGTAGTCAGGTATTGCCTATGACATTATATTTATTTTTCACGGGGGCATAGGAATAAAAATCAGTTTATGTTATTCTTGGTATTTCCCAGGGACGCTAAATATAATTTTAAAAAAAATGTACATGCGTTTTCAGATAATATATTCACAGTCATTTCTGTAGTTTCTGTCTATAGAGCATAGATGATTGAACTGCTACACTTAGCACAAAGACCAAGAAATAGATCTTGGTATCCTTATGGAGATTCAATATGCAAAAAATAAAAAGTGATTTGAACATCTGCTACTTGAATTCCTTACTAATCTGCCAAAGAGAATGCTTGGGATTGTTTTTAGCAATAAGAAAAATACACAGTGAGTTGGAAGACATTGATAACACTTGAGCAGAACAGCTCTTCAGCACTCTGATGAGATGAGTTACTGTACAGATGGCTTCCATCATGCAAGTCTTTTCTGTTTATAGGGCTGCAGGTGGTAGAGTGGGAAACAGGGTAAGTGGAGGAAAGGTTAAGACTCCAAATCAATTGTAGCAGTTCACCAAGTAAAATCTATCCCTGCTGAATGTACTAGTTGTTTATCAGCACTGCCATCTAGAGCTGTGTGAAAAAAATTCACTGCAGACAGCAGAAATGGTGAAATTAGATCTTTCATTGTTGAAGAAGATTGTACATAGAGGGAATCATATGCATGTGATGCTTTATGGTATTTAAGGCAGTACATCCAGCAACAAGGGAGCAAGATAAACTGATACTAAAGAAAGAATGAAAATAATGTCTAATATACTCTGAAAACTTTGGCTGATTTTTATTCCTGGAAAAGAACTCAGAAGAATTTGTACTGTTCGCAGTTTAGCTTCCCTTTTGTAACAGAACTAAAATGTGTGTTCTCTTGATTTGTCCTTATGGGCAAACTATTTTCTCTCTTATGCATCCAGTTTAAAATACTTTGGAGTAGGCAAATTCTTTCTCTACAGCTTTAACTCTCCTGGCGGGATTTTAATTATTCCTCATCACTGAGGACAGATCACAAGGGCTAATGACAGATAGAGATCAGCTGAAATAATTTTATAATTGTCACACTTTAAGGGAGAGTATGAAAAAAGCCAAGGTGAAGTGCTGGGGGCATAGAGCTTTATGTGGCTCTTCAGCTCTCTTTTTAAATCGATGGGTAACATTGCTGTCTTTGCTACCGTTGTAATTTTTGCACACAAATGCAAAGTAGATGTGTTCTGTGTATCATTTTCCACACACGCTGGGGAAGTTATGACCTTTTTTATCTGCATTACTTTATTCCTCTAAGCCAGGATTGAAGTTGTTTTCTGTAGGAACAAACAACCTGTTTTTCATGCTAGGACAGACTTCTGAGATGAAGGAAGGCAGAAACACAAGTTCTTTTCTCCCTAATCCCTAAAATATTATTTAAAATAATCATTAGCTTTAAGGTTCTTAAGCAGCTGTAATATAGGCAGAAGCCATGAAAGTGTTAAAGTGCTTAAAGCATCCTTATTCTGAATGCAATGAAAACACTATGTGTATAAATGCCACTAAAAATGGCTTTTTAATCATAACTGCACTGGAATATGGAAACATTTGTAAGAATGTCTTAAGGCATTTGGGCCTAAGTTTTTACACCTGAATTTTCTCACACACAAAGTCATATTCCTACAGGTCCTTGCTCATAGGAATACCCAGCCCCTCTCAGCACACACAGAGCAGCAGAATGACTGGCATCACACCGACCCTTCAGGCAGCTGTAGGGAAGCCCTTCAGGTTTGGCACAAGCAGCAGAGGTTAGCCAGGTTTCCTCCAGGCAAGAGCATGTTCATCTTCTCCATAATGAGCTGACCAGAGCAGGGCACTAGAGCATATCACATACAAATATCTGCTCCCTGTGCAGGTTGGCATCATTTAAAAGCTGCCTATGTAACGATTAGCTACATAGGCATCATCCACTACTTCTGTGGTCCATCATCCACTACTTCTGTGTGGACACAGTCCCTGGGATAACTCATGTCTTTGGAAACTCCTTCCCTTTTCCACCTGCTTTCCTCCTCCTCCTACTGTCTGCAATCCTCCACAAGACATTATAGCCTCCAACCTCCAACTAGAATAGCAGGCAGTGCAATAGCCCTTGATAAAATGCATTCTTGTCCAGTTGCTCCAGAAGCAGCCTAGGATATGCTTAGGAAAGGAAATTTTAAGATATGAAAGTATTGTTCCATGACACTTGTGTTTAGGAATCTGGTCATCCTTACCTTAAATAAGGCTGACACTTTCTTTCCCGCTGGGTGACAGGAAGTCCAGGAGCACAAGAACTGACAGCTGCTGGTGACAGTGCAACTGGTGACCTGAGGAACGTGGATGCATTCAAAACAGGCAGACACCCATGGAAAATTCACTTTAGTCCTCAGCTGCTGCCAGATCAACTTCAAATAAGTCTTAGGTGAAGTAAGGTGAACTGACTGTTTTCAGGAGGAGAGCTGAAAGCTCAGCCATCAGTATTGTCATCCAGTCTCTTTTGACCTTAGAATATACTATAGCCTCCTTTCATCTCTAAGCTAATTAACAAATTTATTAGAGCAAGAACAGACAGAAACAGAATCACCAGGTGTTGGCTCTAGATCTTGACTGATCTGGCTCTTGACTGATACCTCAGGAGATTGCCTCAGACACTGTAGATTAGAGGTAACCGTAGACTAGAGGTAGTGACTCCATGCAGGGTAGAGGGCTGTAGTGTGGTAGAAGGGAATCCTCAGCCCAGTGAGAAATCTCTGCCATGAGGGGGCCTCAGCTCCTATCTGACATTGAATTATTGCATTAGATAAAGTACCTCCCTTCTATTTTCCCTCCTTCTTTTAGTGACATTCCTGCTGCCAGAGGCAGGGTCAGTCTCTGATCTGGCAGTAATCTTACCAACTTTCCAGATGGTAAGGTCATAGAAAAAGCAAGGTCATAGTCATAATTAAAAACTAATGCAAAAGAGAATAAATATTATAGGAAAAAAGTAAGGAATGGCAAGTGTACATCTGTAAAGCATGTAAAAAGAATGCAAATAATTCTGAATTGCATATCAACCCAGGATATACAGATAAAGACTTATAATTGACTTATCACACCTTAAACAGGTGCTTTAACTGAGTTCATGCAGATCCTAACCCATTGCAAACAAGAAATAAAACTGTAACTTAAAAGGAACATTTTTTTTTAATCCAACATTTGGAGGAAGTTTTACTTCCCATTTACCATGAGATGAGGGTATAAAATGCCTCTGTTACACTGGTTTTGCATCTTAACAAGCCAAAGTAACTTAATTAATATCTGGAGTTTTTCAGTGTTTGGATTTCTTTTCTTGTAATCAAAGTGGCCTCCAATCAGTGAGAATCTTCCCACTGCATACACTTACTAGTTCAATAGTGCTCAGTTGTAAGAGTAAGAACTAAATATAACTAGGTTTGCATAAAATACCATGTTTTTCTTTTTTGCTTGTATATTTGTGCTATTGAGATAATGAGAAGCATACTGCTTTGGGAATATTTGGGAATACAGAGAGCTCTGCTGTCAGTATATCTGGTTGTTTTAAAGACAGTTTTCCTGTGTTAATTATTTTTAAAATTGAATATTGTTTATGACATTGCACTGTATTCCAAGGCACAAGCTAAAAGCAATAGAGCTTTCAACAAACTAAATTAAAAATAATATTTTAACTATGTTGTACATAGAGGTTTCACAGTTTAGGAAAGCTGAAGTCTGAAATTCAGCCTCTGAAATGATGTGCTTAAAAGCAAGGTTCAGTATGTGATTTTAGTCTAGTCAACCCAGTGGCTTAACATAACAATGTTATTATCAGGGAGCCACATCTGAAGCTCAGATTTTTTTACACCTTTGGCTATTCTGATTCTTTTGTAGTTTGTTTAAGGCAGTTCTTGCTCTTTGACTAGTTGGTTATTTGTACTAAGTTGAAGGGGAAAAGATGAGAGCCAGCTTTTGATGTTTACAGTTGAAATAATAAAAAAGTACTTTTCCCTTGTTGGACAATATTACTTGCAGAGAGATGGAGCATTCAAAGAGAAGCAAATGCACATACAGCCGTCTAAACTCCCTGTCACTGACAGATTCTGAAAAAGTTGTTCATTGTTGTATAGCTGAACCTGATAAAACGTGTGGTTCCCTACTGATATCTAGGAGGCCATTAAAATATCTCGAGCTGTTCCAAAATGCATAGTCCCAATTAAAAAGAAGCCTCTGTGTATCCCTTCCCAGGGGTAGACTGATAAGCCAACAGCAAGCCACTCGAGTAGTGGAGACAGAACGGGTGTGAGGATTAGCCCTCAGGGGAGCACGGATACAGCAGAGCACTGGAAGGGGCAAACACCAGTGAGGAGCTGAACTTGCCAGAGCCTTTCTAGCACCTATTTCTACAGGTGGCTGCATTTTTCTACCAGGGCAATACAAACTGCCCATAACTGCTAAACTTTTGTAAATTTCATTATCATAGATCTGTGGTTTGGTAAATATTACTGCTTTATTTAGTGGTTGTTTGCATTTTTATACCATGAATATACTTTTTAGTGAAAAAAAAAATAAAGAGAACAACAAAAATCTTTTTCTCTGCCAGAGGCTTAATAATTTAGACCAATAAACTCATTAAGTTATATTGCCATTTTTCAGTACATACTTACAGAAAAACGATTTCTTTTCTTTTCTTTTCTTTTTTTTTTTTTTTTTTTCTTAGTAAGACAAAAAGCACAATGGGCAGGAGACAAATAGCCCAAAGATGAAGGAAGTAATTTCTGATAAAGTTTGGGAAATCCAGACTTCAATCACTGTAGATTTTCTTTCTCTTACTAACTTCAGCAATTTGTGGTAAAATTCTGCGTAAAGCAGAATTGCACTTTTAGGAGTCTTCTAGACAGACTTCTAGTCATTCATGTGTCCTGTTCAATGATCCTTGTTTAACAGCCCCTCCTGGATATTTCTACCTAAGTTAGATATGTCCCAGAATGCATTGCCCTACTTTCTCCCTGATCCCAAAAGTCTTTATCTTCTCTGATTCAAACAGATGGCCCTGAAGAGATTAACACACCTCCTGAGACATATTTCATAAAAACTGGGAGGTCTGTTATAGTTCACTGGTTATGTGATCTTTGTTCTAAAAATGATATAATAGTTATGATTGTAACAGCTTGGACATTTTAGATTTTATTACCAATTAACCTTCAAAATCACATAATGATTACAGACATAATAAGTGATTTTTTTTCCATTGAGTATATAGTACAGTATAATTTAAATGGTCTAATATTAAGAAATACAGTTTCAAAAAAATCATTTTTATTTCCGATCAAACTCAAAAGCTGCCTGGTTACTTAACAGGACTACTAATTTAGTGATCATACACAGCCAGCTACCATTGTAAAGTCAGGAAAACATTAACTTCAAAATTACTTCAAGGTCCTGTGTGCATAGCATACCAGAGGTGAAATAATGACTTACATTTATGTTTGCTATCCTACAAACAATGGGAAGACATGTTCAATGTTTTAGGTCTAAATAGCAACAAAGACAAACTAAGAAGAAATTGTTTGTTTAGATGGCTGAGGTTTTTGGTTAGGTTTTTTGGTTTAGTTGGTTGTTGTTTGTTTCTTTTCATTATTATTATTATGAATTTGGTGTCTAGAGTGAGATGTGCCATGTTTTCATGATATCTCTTTCAAATCATTTAAGCACAAAAATAAAAGATAATGAAAAGACAGAAATCTATATTTTCCATAGGAATATCCAACCTGCTAGAAGTACACTAGTTCCCTTCACAGAAATATAGAAAGCATTAGAGCATTAGAAAGCCAACAACTTTACTGTGAGAATGTCTAAAAAAAGTTATCACTTTCAAGTATGGTGTCAACCACTTCTTGAGGTGAATAAATAAGCAATGATTTAATGTGAGAGACAAGTGGGAACTGTGCACTCACACTATATGAGAAGTCTTTGAACTACCAAAATATCTCTGAAATTGGAAATAAAACACATAAGTAAAGGAAAAGTAATACAACAGGAGATAATTCTTGTTACATCAGGCCAGAGACTGCTTCCTGATAGCATGTGATAGTGAGATATCACTTATCTAAGTTTTGAAGAAAAAGAATTCCCCAGCTACTCTTAATATTGCATAAATCAAAGTTCATGTAAAAACTGTTGGCATTTTTTAACACAACACTTGCATGTGTCTCATTTTATTAAGGTGAGAGGACATTAAGAAACCTGACATTCAACATTTTTCTCAGATTAATCACATCAGGTTAGGTGGTCCTTCTTCATATATGAATGAAACTTAGTTCATAGAACACTTTGGTTTCTTGCAATCCATTCTCATTGCTTATAAAGATCACAAACCAGATGGATTTAATGATTTTAGGTTACTAAATCAGGATATTTTTTCTTCCTCTTTTCTATTCTTTTTCTTTTTTCTGATAACAAAATTCTGGTACTACTAAGAGATAAATTACATTTACATTTATTTACATTACATTTATATATAAACACACTTTACCTCCAGAAAATAAGACATTACAACTGTTAGAAAACAATTATTATTAAATCTTTAAAAAGTTGATTTTTCCCAAAGTGTAGCTATGCTAAAAATAGGATAAAGTATCATTAAAATCAAAGCAACTTCACTGTTTACACAGATTGAAAAAAAAAAAAAGAAAAAAAGAAAGTATTTTCCTCATATTAAAAACATACAATACTATTACAGCTTCATAGAAAAAAATATTTTGCCAAAATAACTTTTACACACCTATCATGATTTAGGAATGGCACTTTCAAATGTAGTGCTCCCAAATCAAAAAGCTAGACTCTTCACTAGTGAAAGTGCTACATGCTCACTTTCACTTCATATCCTTCTACCCCCTTTGACAGGATGGAGAGGAGGATTGGAAAAGAGGTAAAGATCACAAGTTGAGATAAGAACAATTTACTGCAAACAGTACTGAGATAAGAAGAAAAAAAATAGTAACACCAACAATATTAATAACAAAAATGCCCAATAACAAAAAAGAGAGAGTGATTCATATGCAAAAGTGATCACTGCAGAGCTCAACCAACCACAGCCACAGCACCCTAACAGCTCTCTCCAGCTCAGGACCACTGTCAACCAAGTGTTTTCTCTGTCTTGGGACCAGCATTATCCCACTGCTCCATCCACCTCATGGAAAGAATGGAAGTCACATGCTTGACTGGAAGGAATCCCTTCTTCTCAGAAGAAACTTCCTTAAACTTCCTTCCCGACCCCCAGCAATGACTTGAATTGCTATAGAATAATCTCTGGGTTTTAGCCATTCTTCCTCCTGCCTACTGCAAAACTTAACTCTGTCCTGGCTGGAACCAGTATACAATCATAAGCTTTTGACAGGTTTTGATTTTTTTTACAGCATACTATATACATATAAATGTACATGATACAGAAAATGATACTATATATATGTAATATACACTATATTATCCTGTGTATTTACTTTGACATGCTGTATATTCAGAAAAGGAAGGACAAATAATATTATCCATAGGTAAATGAAAGCAAACAAACAAACAAAAAATAAAAAAAAGAAGATGTACAGTGGAATTACTTACAACCCAGTCACTGGTGGCCAGGCAGTTCTCAAGCAGCAACCCACCCCATTTTAAAAAATGAGCATGGCATCATACAGTATAGAATATCTCTTTGGCCAGTTTTGGTTGGCTGTTCTGGTTGTGTGTTCTCCCAGCTTCTTGTGCCCCCAAGTCTACTTAGTGGTGGGGTACTGTGAGAAGCTGAAAAGTCTTGACTTAGTGTAAACACTGCTTAGCAACAACTAAAATACTAGTATGTTAGTAAAGTTTTTTCTCATCTTAAATTAAAAAAAAAAACCCACAGCCCTGTAACAGCTATTAGAAAGAAAATTAACTTTTTCCCAGTCCAAAACAGGGCAATCAAACAGGTTAAATGGAAAATTCTGACAGGGAGAATAATTTCACAAGTGTTTACAGACCAAAAAATTAATACATTCCTTTTAGTTACAAGATTTGGAAATTTTATAAAGGAGGAAATTAATCTGGAATTTGGAATTTTTAACACTTCAGATATCTAGCCCAGATATTACCCAAAAGACACTGTAGGAGCTCACATCTAGAAATGAGAAGGTCACTAAACAAAGTAATCTGAAAGAACCATCTGCGCTCTTAGCAAGCAGAGGAAAGCAGATATCTAACATCTGCAGAGAAAGATACTGTTAAAATTTCTCCTTTGCTTCAGTGCCCGTAAAAGACAATCCAGCTGTGATAATTTATTCTAGGTAAGTTCTCTAATTATTCTGCTTCAAGTATGTGCTCTTTTTTGGTTTGTTTTTCCTTTTTTTGGTTTGCCTTAACGGAACAAGAAGCAATCTGAATGGGAAAAAAGGCCATCATTCTCTTAGGTTTATACCTCTCCCCAAGCTAAGGATAGCCTAGAAGTCAGGTCTTCTACCTCCTGAATTAATGGTTTAAGGTTTAACTGTGGTAAACTCCACAAGAGGTCTTGGATTTAGTCATAGTCCTGGGTAGATTTAACTTTTGAGTTTTCTTCAGAGATTGTTATCTCAAATTGAATCACAATTACAGTTGAGAAAGATTAATAATACTGTCCATGTACTTCTATCCCCTAGAGGTAACTTTCCAAAATATTGGGAATGTTAAAAGACAAATAAGGAATGGCTGAAAGGACACATTTAATTACCTATCAGATTAGGGAGAAAAATTCTGGAAAGGTAAAATGGATCAATGGATGGGACAGCAGTTTTTAAACCATCTGAATCAGATAGAAAAAGCTACAGGAAATAAAACAGTTCATTTCGTCTAAGCATTACTCCAATCTAATGCTCTCAACATATTTTGTCAGTTGGTTGCATAGGTATTTCTGACAAAGTAGCTGATTTTATTTAATCTTGTTGAATTCTTCATATTGTGTAGATCACAGCTGAATTCAACTGTCTGCACAAAACAGAACAAAATAACACAGGCAAGTACATATTCAAGCAAAGTTCCATCTGGGAAGGTTTGAATGAAAAGATGGGAGGCTAGAGTGCAGGGAAGGAGGGGGAGTTCCCCTGGCATTGCAAGTAAGAATTTTGAGAGCAAAAGCCTAGCAATTTTTGACTATCATGTGGATTAGTAGTAGTTATTCAGGGACCATTGTATCTCTTTATAGCCATCAGTGAATGGAGTGTGTTAAGGTGTTGTTTCTATAGCAACTTCTTCCAGCCACAGCCTACCAAGAGCTCCTAATACATGTACACAAGGCAATTTTTAAAAACTTGGAACTGATCATTTGGGCACATTATTAGTGCCTCAAAGATTAAATGGTCAGAGATTTCAGACACTGAAGCAATTAAAGGGTGGGTGGTAGCTGAAATCAAATTTGCTCCAATATTGCTCCTCGGTTCCCCTTAGCACATTTTACTGAGTTATGGCAGAATCCATTCAAGAAAGTGTTAGGTAATTTAGGTTCCATGAGAGACAATTGTGTAAAGTTAGAGAAGGGACCCCTGGCCATTTTAACCTGGTGTCAGAAGTATTCTAGTGACTTACTATAAGATGTATAGCTGGAAAAAAAGAGAGTTCCACTCAAGAGGATATTGAAACACCTAAACCCTTTTCTGATGTTCATTTCTTTAACTTTCTGGACGTTTTATTTACCATAAACTTTCCAGTGAATCCATCTTGATCCCCTTATGATGCTGTATTAAATGAAATGGGAGTTTGGTGAATACACTGGTCCATATGTGAGGATATGGAAACTCATTTAACCTCAATCCATTTTCATTGCGAATGAGGGATGAAGAGAAAAACTCCCTCTCAATAGGATATGTTTAAAAGGATTCTTTTTTTTTTCTTTTTCCCCATACTTGTTTCATTGTGTGCTCCTCTCCCGTGCTTTGTATTGGCTGTCTGTCAAGGTCGTATGAACTGAATTTCAAATATTACTCATATCCTTTCCTCAATGGCTCATTAGAGGATTTTAAATAAAAGCTTTTATTACTACAAAGGCTGCAACAATGTCTGCATCTGTGTGTGAGCAGGTGATCACTATTTCACAGAATTTAAGACAAGATACCACTATCATCTTTGTCAAGAGACCAAAACCCCTGGAAAGTCGGATTAATACATTTAGAAATTTTCCTATGGGAAAGATTAAAAATATGTGTTAAATATCTCACTTGTAATACAAATGATGTAGAAAAAAAGTTATCATTTCCTTCATTCACAGGATAACTGTTAAAATGGCACTGAGAGTCAAGTGAACGTTTGCCTGAAATGAACAAGTTATTACTTGGAATTCGTCAGTTGATCTAGAGGAAAATTGTTTATTATTCTGACTGTAAAATTATCATGAGAATCCCAGGCTGATATTCTAAGTCACAGAACTATATAAATCAAACAGATTTTTGTACATCTCTATTTCCCCTCTGGGTCCTCTTCTGTAAACAGATATCTCTACTTGTATTTAATAGAAGTAAGATCATGGCTATTATCTCAAGACTATTTTAAAGAGAACTAATAATTATTATTTTTCCTGGGTGAATCTGCAGTAATTTCATGTGCTTTCACATTTCAGTATTCCTCTGCTTAAAATATTAGCTGTATGCAGATCATATGAACAGTGAGAGACCGTGTGATTTATCCTACACTTTCTGAGTAATAACTAGAAGAGATATAAATGAATTTTGCTTTTGTGTTTTGCATTCATTTTTAACACAGTTTTTGGAAGCATTTCCTTTTTTTTTTTTTTTTTTTTTGTTTTTTTGTTTTTTTGTTTTTTTTTTTTTTTTTTTTTTTTTTTGTGTGTGTGTGTGTGTGTAGATTACCTAAATGGAAAAATATACACAACTTTGTAGAGGAACAATTAAAAAGTGTCTGTTCCTAAAGAGTTTTCATCAGGTGTTTATGTAAAAATGAGACATAACTGTAATTAATAAGTGGCTACATTCATAATCAGAATTTCATCTAAGGCCTTGTATGAAAATGCTGACATTTGTCAATCCATTTTGGTTTTCTGTTATGATTTGTTTTTATAAAGGTGAGTGCACTTTTCTGTTTCACATCTTCTTTGCTCCCTCTACTCTTGTGCTCACAAAATGGAAACTATGAAAGGTTCAAATTCTGTTTCAGTTTTTCTTCACATACGGGATCCAAAGGTAGAATCTCGATGGAGACAGGATAAAGGCATTTATGAAAATGAATTTTTAATAATATACTTGGGCTTACAAACATTTATATGATTGTATGCATGATTAAGGCACTGAAACTATTGTTAACCAACACTTAATCAGCCAAGTCTTCAACTTTGGTCTTGTATAGTTCTGTAATATTAGGATCAGTACAGTATATACCATGTAATAATTTCTGAAATTTACAACATCCTTTTCTAAATCAAAATACTTCTGCAAGTGTTGGAAGTCTATTTAAGGACCTAGATTCTAGGTCTAGCACTATTACATTTTGTTTTAATTTGAAATAAAGAGGGTGGAATCTAAAACCTCAGTGCTTAGAAGTCTCTCATTTGTTTTTTCAAGAAATCCAAAAGAGCAGGGATTAAACTACTGGAATGTGTCTCCATGGAATTAATCTAGCAGAGATTAGATGCTCCAGCAAACAGTGGAGTCAAAAAAGAGGTTGGCAGCTGTGTCAGAAAGGTGATTGTTTAAGTGATCTTGAAGCTTTTGGAAACTTCTCGCATATTACATTTAATGGGAGGTAATTTACTCTCTTTACAGAAAATAGAATGTTGATTTTTTTACATTTGACTGAAAACATTTCCTCTTATCTAGCATAAGCATGCAAGATGAAAGTGCAGATGATACTTTAAATATTTTTTATAAATATTTGACTTTGCATTGATTATTGCTAAGCTTAAGGCCACATGCATTTACTTGGAGGAAGGGAAATAAATGTAGAGTGAGAAACTCAACTAGTGCTTTTTTCATGACTTCAACTCTTCTAGATCTCATCTTTGCATGTAGGAAAAAAAAATGGAAGCATTTCCTCTCTGCCCCCTAAGATTACAGAGACTTTAGTTCAGTGATTGATATGTTCATCTAAATTTTTCATCTTTATTTCTTTGTATGAAAGAACCGCTATCCTCTACACACAAAAGTGTGAGAGAGCCCTTGATGCTCTTAAACCATGGCATATTCATGCAACAACCATCCTGCCCTTTGTGCAGAAGTCTTACTAAGGATGTCCTTCATCTTTCCACTTAAGAAACAGACCCCCATCCTACTGGTAACTGCACTACAGCAGTGGATGATTGTGGCACTCCCTGGACCCTCCACAGAAGACATCCCACTCCCACGGAGAGTGTCTAGTGTTTAGGCTAGTTCAGGGTGCTGTGATCTCCACCTGGGAAATCTCCCTGGGAGACTTCTCTTGGTTTATGGTGACCCAAGTGTATTAAAACCATGAGCCTTTGCAACATTATGCTAATTTGTTACTTGTTATTGATTAGTTTTCCAGTTCCTAGTTTTTACCCCTCCTGATTGGTTCTTTTTGGATCCTCTCCCTGATTGGTCTCTTTCCTAATTCCTTTCCCCATTGGCCAAGTTGTGAAACCAGGCTACCCTATATATAGTCCCTTGCCCCCTTGATCTTTGGATGTCCCGGAATAAAGAAGACCTTTGAAGGAGAGAGGACCCCATCTTGCTGAAGTGGAGAGCATGGATCTGCTGCTCAGGCAGCCTCACAAAAGAGTGAATCACTCAAGGCCTGAGAGTGCCTGCGCCCCCATCTCACAGGGTGCCTTTTTAAAAACACTTCTGACAAGGAGGTTCACAGCACCTTTACCACTGGACCAGACCACGACAGATGATAACCACGTCAGCATGGCTGCTGGTTCTCCTCTCAAGTAACATAAGTTTTCAAGAGAACGACATACAAATTTAGCATGTTAGCAAGCTCTGTTCTTCCACAGGAGAAGTCATGTCAGAAGCTAGATACCTGAGAAAACAAACAAACAAATAAGGCTGTGAACATCTTATCCAAGTGATTCAATACCTCAGTGGTATGCTTACAATTTACCTTCACATTTTCCTGCTAGCTTTCAGTGCTGAGAAAGCCATGGTTCTTTTCCCTTGACAAACTCAAACTATGACCAGCTGCACAGACAGAATTTAATTCCCCTGCCAAGATGCCCAAGAAAGTGTTCATTATTTCCAACTGAATTAAAAGGTGATCATAATGGATAAGTAAGGACACATTTACTCTCTTGTGTTTCATCATCCCAGTAATATATGCAAAATTAAATTTAGTAAATACTTCTTTCATAAATTTAGCTTCAGGTTTTTTCTCTGTACAAGTAAGCACTGCTAAGCTTGAGGTTTAGAGACTCAGGACCAACTCACCTTAGTCTGAAAAAGCTATTTGAATCCATTTAGACAAAAAACAGTGAATAAGTAAAAACAATATGATATCTCAAAAATCAAACAAAAATTAAAAAAAAGAGTCAAAAAAATCAAACAAAAAAAACAAAACCAGAAGAATATGACAGAAGTTTAAGACACTAATCTGGCTATGAGAAGTTCTTAGTTCACTCCTCAACTTCCCAAAAAACTTTCTTGGGTATTGTCAATAATCTCCCTACTGCAGTCCTGAACTCTACAAAATAGATAATACTCCCATTTACTCTTTTATTTAAGCCCTAATTCTCATGGTGTAGAAACCACTCATACTGTGCAGATGCACAATGCATAGCATACTGATCTGAGTGTGACATACTAATCACATTTGTATCATTTTATATACTAAAACATTTCTTTAGCTATGTTGCTGAGCTGCAAACAGCTATGTTTGCTTAAAAGCCAACGTTACACACACCAATGAGCAAAGTTTCAGAAGTTGTTATCCAACTTAAGCATCTTAGTCTACCATGCTGTTATTTAAGGTTGTGTCAGCACTTCTCTTTTTTTCAACAACCCATAATTAGCTTGTACAAAATTCACTAGGGACTACATTTTAGAGTAGAAGATCTTTTAAGCAAAATTGCTTACCAGCATAGAAAAAAATAGCTTAATTGAAGGTTTACTGTAATGTAATAGGAAATTTATTTGTGTTCTTATTTGTCCTTGTAAAATAGACATCTTTTATTTGGTCTATCTCAGTGAAGGATGGGTAGATGACAAAGAGTACTGTCAGTCTCTGAATCCATCTCCTATATTTTTTTCCTTTTCAAAATTCATTCCTTTTGTCTTGTATGCTGATTACCCTTTCGCCTAGTCAGGATAATGACTCTAGTCAGGTTATGACTCTGCAAAAAGATAACCAAAATCACTTTACATTTTTAGTCCTTAGTGATCTTCCAGTCTTACTTTTTTCAAGTCCTCTTCCTTCATTTTATGTTTTGTTGTAATCTCAAACTTTATCAAGGTCCTTATCCATGTGAGGTTATATTTTTCAAATGCTCTATATTCCCACGAGGATGGAGTTCATGTTTCATAGATTAGGCACCTTCACACTCAATGAGCCTTTATTTTTCTCAGTAAAACTTAGAAATAAATAGGTACCTCTGGAGGGATGACAGATTCTACTCATGGGCAATATTTTTCACTATTATTCATTTCAGAAAGATAATGGGTATTGTTACTTACTTGCATCTGTCCACAAGAAGTATATGCATTTCTTTCAAGATGGGTACCCACATATTAAAGAAGTTATATAAATAATGGAGCAAGTATTATATCATCATTTTTATGTTAACAAAGGACCATGATTTCCAATGGATCACTCTGAAAATATTCTGGTTTGTACAGATCAGCTTTTTAAGATTTTTACAAGTCCTTCAAACCTTTCATATACTGGTTTGTCAGTGCCTGAATTGGCTTTTTATCACACTTGGAAAATTGATTAAAATGTTGCTAAATAATAAAAAGATACTTTCAAGCGACATTCCATAATTCTTTCAAATATGTGAGAGTGGACAGTGATTGCAAAAGAAAAAATGTAAGAGTGAAGTGTTCATCACATTTTACTAATAGTGAGTCTCAGCTGACATGATAATTCTGGTCAGTTAGTTTAGGGTCCAATCTAGTAAGCAATATTAAAAACTGTAAAGTGTATAGTTGCAGACTTGAATAAATGTTTACTTATTATTCTGATTTATGACACAACTGGTACATAGAGTGATGTTTCAGTATGTCAGCTTCATTATAACACATTCAGAGAAAAATAAAACTTTAGATTGCAAATAGACATTTCCTTTAGAAAGTGTTGTGAAAATGTTGTGAAATAGTTTCTTCAGCACAGAGTTAATTGACAAATTTTCATTTTCCTCTATTCCTTTAGAATAAAATCTGCTTGTAGGAATTGTTTTACCTTTATATTCAAGAGTCAATGGACAAAATACAGGAATGATCTCAAGAAAGAAAAACAAAACTGGACTTTTCAAAGGTAAGGATCATAATGCTTTCCCAATAATTCATTAATTCACGCTTTCATATTGGCCCATGAAATCTTCAAAGTGCCCAGTGTCAGAAAACGCTGAATGCATTTTTCTCCTTAATTTCTTGAGTTGTATGAATAGAACATTCTCTTGATACAGAAACAAAAAAGAGTTTGAACTAAATATTCACTTTTTGACTTAGTGGTTTAAGTACCCAGCTGACAGAAGGTGAGAAGAAGCAGTTCCATAAACATATCTGATTTTTTAAAAGATATTTTAGCATGTCAATTTTACCTAACACTTCTTTCTTCATCCTACACTTAATTTCTGGAGGAAAGGCATTTTTAATATTTCTCCTGCCAGTACTATGCACTGGGTATTATGTGGTGCTATATGGTTCTTGCAGCTCAGATTGCCTTTCTGAGGTATTTCTTCTACCATGAAGCACAATCAATTTTAAACATTAACTCAGTCATAAGACTCCAGATGTAGCATAGTTGAAGAGTGAATCCTCATTCTATAATTTTTTCTTAGAGTGGGATAATCCATTCTCTGGAGATCTGGACAGTTGTGGTGGTATTGCTTATATAAACTTGTAAGGACTTACGAGTGTTTTCAGGTGAATGAATGGTGAATTTCAAATTACTGATTGTGGTTAAAGTAGCCAGCATGATAATCTGTGGGGTTTTTTTCTATCTTTTCTTTCAGTAGCAAAACAAACAAAACAACTTGCTAGTTTTACACTGCATCTGTTTGTCTCAAATTAAGGTTTCATTTATAAAACAGCCCACTTGCTCTCAGAGGGATTCCTGCTGTGGGCAGGAAGGAAGGAAAACCTCGATGAGTTGAAGCCAAGTTGCTGTTAATTTGCTCAAAGATGCAGAGATAAACTAGTTCAAATGCTCGAGCTCTTTTCAAGTGAATGTTTCATCACAAAATATATGACCTTTAAAAATACTATTGAAATATTGTCCCTTTATAACTAGAAATAATTATATGCTATGCTTATGTGATCATTACTCCCTTTATCACACATTTCAAATACTTCAAGATGCTGTCTCATGCTGTTTACTTCATCTGTTCAGACAGTGCATGATATATGAAAGTCTTAAAACTGAAATTGGTGGAATTCTCTGATTTTTTTTCCCTGAAAGAAATGCAGTTTTATGGAAGTATTATGCAAATTAATTCAACAAACATTGAATTTTATTTTAATTCCTTGACCAAATATAAATTACAAGGCTAAAGAATGAGACTATGTTTGTTTTCAGCAGTACTACACCAAGGCAGGATTATAACCATGTCAGAAAAGGGAGAAAATTTCGTGGTAAGATAAGCTTCACTGGTGTTTTCTGTCCCAGCATTAGTCATGTGTCCCACTAATATGGGAGTTTTACATTTTTTTGTCTTAGTACCTTAGGAGAGTTATTTCCCCAGTCTTCTCATGTCCAGATCTTTCTCAAGAATCTAAAATGTCCCAGACATTATTCTTGTATTCTTGCTTCATGTCTTTCAGTGCCTCAGACTTCCTGGATGTTCACAGGGCTACTTGGAGGCACAGAGCTGGCTTGACACACTCTGTGCCAGATCAGCTGTGTGGTGATAATGCCTTGTGGAGTTAAAAATCAGATTGGACATTAAGCACTTGCCAGGTCTGTTGCACGTGTTCCATGTATGGCTTTGTGAGCCTGTCCTTCAGGTGACACTGTCCCTGCCAACCCACCTCTGTGACTAGGTTACACCACTTGTGGATTTGCTCATGGTCTTGGAAATACTTTAGTGTCTTGAATACTTCTTCAGATAAATAAAATCATGCCCTACATTTTAATTTCATAACATTTTGATCAAATTCTTCCATGTTATTTTTTTGCCATGCTGACAGTGAAAAGAAAGGGGGTAAAAAAAAGAAGATACTTATACAGGCACATCAGTTTTGATCAGCTGTACTTAGTTTAACACAAGATGCTGATTTTGGTTTATTGGTTAGTTAGATAAGCAAAGTCAATAAGTTAATTTTTTAATTTAATTTTCAATGCTACATAAGGGGGATATTGTAGGCAGATTTATAGACTCTCAATTTATATGTTTCAATTACTAATGAAAAGAAGCTTACAAAGGTAAAGAGACCATAAACACATAAATACTACATTAAAATAATTTTTAGATCATAAATATGATCCTGTATCGTAATACCACCAATTACTGAATAAGGCTAAATTCAGCCAAAATAATAAGATGCAGCAAAATAAAAATGTGCAGCAAAATAATCAAAAACTGTATGATACTTTTACATAAAGGAAGCAAATTAGGGGTTCAGTATTTTTAAAATTCTTACATGTGTCAGATCTCTTCTATAGTGATACATATTGGCTATATATATATATAGTGATATATCTACAGTGATATATATTGGCCATTTACCTTTTTTTTTTTTTTGCTAGATTATTTCTATGATTAGTATGTAGTGGTAAAAACTGGGGATCTTTAATCAGCATTTAGGTGAAGTATATATCTGCTTTAATATCAGACAAAATTTCTTTAATGTTAATTTTATTTTTTTTTTCTGGAGAAGAACCTGTGATTCTAAATAGTATTTGTTCACTATGATTATAAGTGCAGACACAGACAGACTGAAAGCTCCAAAATACTACAATAACAGAGGCAAAAATATCTTATCCACCACGGGAAGGGATCAATTAGCTATATAACATCTAATATCTAAACAAGATTTTCCAAAAATTTTATAGTTAGCAAGAGGAAAGGAAAAGGCCAGAGATCCCTTGACTCTTGCATTCGCTGTTCCTATTTTTATCCTAATCCTGCCTGGAATTTTGTCCTGAGCTACAATTTATAAAATTACCATTTATTCTTGCCGATGTTCTTGACAAAGTAAGGAAACTCAAAATTTCCACCTTTCAAGTTATCAGGGACAGTATGTCAGTAAAGCCTTCTGGCAGTAGTCCAGCAGGTCTTCCCACAAGACCTTCCCTTCTGGCTTACTCTACACTGCCACTGATTTGTGAAAGCATGTCCTACTTTACTTCCTTGAATGTCATGCAATGAAAGCATTCTTTATGCTGCTAGATGTGGCAATTTTCTGACTGACAAGAAGGGACCTACAACAGCTAAAATCAAAGAGATGCTCAGTTTCCAAATGGGATACTTTGGGTAGTTAAAATATAATTGCTCCAGCTTCTAACTCATTCTTCAATGGAAGTGAATAAAGTAGTTGCCTTGACACAGTATTTTATAATCAATTTTACAGCTGCATGGTTCGTGTGGGTTTGGCTTCACTTCAAGTACCTCTATGTTAAATGTCTACCAAGTCCACTCTATGCATATAAAGAAAAATTTGTCTATATGATAGGTTACAACACCTGCTGTTTTGAAGGACAGAACATCAGACAATAAGGAAGATTAAAATGAGCCTTGTTATAGGTAATAAGTGAGTCAAAGATAAGAACATTTTTCTACAGAACAAATTTCCTGAAATTTCCTTTGCTTTAAGTTTTTGTTGGAAGTGCAAACAGCTGAGTGAACCTTTTAAGGATTTGTCAATTTAAATGATATAGGGTGCTGCTCTGCAAACAAAGGAAACATTAAGAGTCCTTTCCTGTGCTTATGAGAAATCCAGTTGTCTTTCAGGAAGCATAAATTAGCCAAGACACAAAAGTTATTTTAAAGCAGTCTTCATCTCACTTGTATGACACAGTCAAAAAAGTTACAGAAATTTTCCACCTCATCAGTCACTCATAAAGCAAATCTACATTTGACTTTTACTTCTCTATTTGTTGTAATTTTGTAAAGCAAAACATGGTGTTTAAATATCCAAACACAATAAGTGCATGATTATCATTATTTTCCTAAAGGATTACAAAAAAGAAGAGAAATAAGTCCATTGTGATTACAAATGTAAAGGACAATGCACCTAATTGAAGGTAAGCCAGAGCAAATTAAGTAAAGACTAATACAGGTGAAGATTAAAATAGTTAGACCAAAGCTGTGATTGGTAAGTGCTTAGGCACCTAATAATACCAGAGAACGTATTTTCTCTGATTCAACCATCTGACAGAATGTCTGGCTTTTCAAAAATCTCAAGTCAAAAATGGAGTTTAGAATCACTCACCAGTTTAATAACAATAAAGAAGAGCCAGAATACTTAGACTAATAATAAGAGTTTTTCCTGAAAGTTTTATCTCAGAACCAGAAGAGTATGACATAATGGCAAAATACATGCATAACTAAGTTATTAAAAATGAGGAAAGAAAAGAAAAACCCCAACACAATAAGATAAGAGAATGCACTTGGAAGTCTGAACCACAATATCTCATCAGGAATGTAGTATCATGAGGCCCCATGGAAAATATATAAACTAATAAAAGTGTAAAGATATCTACCATAAGGTTTGTTAAAAATCTGATAAGGAAAAAGCAATTTTCTACAAAAGTACAGGTTTGGGGTTTTTTAAATAAGTATATATATATAAAAACACATTCCTAGCATCACTAAAATAATATTGCTTTAATTTACTTTTTGTATTCAGGTCTAGTATTTGTTTTTGTGTACTCTGTCTCCAAAAATACAATAGATATTGAGTTTATTTGTTGAACAGCAGTCTATTTCTATCAGTTTTAGGATATTTTTAATGTTTCTAAAAGGTCTGTTAAAGAAGCAAGCTTTCATCTGGGTCCTTATAGCATACAGTTTACTTATTACCAAAATCTCATCCTTGTGTAAAAACCCCACTATCTTTTTCTGAGGGAACAGGTTTGAGTTGTCTGAGACCAAGACCTTACCTAGTGCAGTATGCCAGAGTAAGAGCTCCTTGGAGTATCAGCCATGACTTTTCCCTTCATTGCCAAGTACAGATGTCACAATGACAAACCAGGAGTTTGATGAAAAGCTTAATAATGTGGGAGCCATAACACCTCTATTTTTATTTTTGAGGTAGGGTGAATACTCATTTGCTTAGTGTTGGATTCTCAAATACAGACACAAATTCAAGAAAGTTGTATTTGATCAAGATCCCTGTAAAACCGTAAATGATAGTGAAAAACATGCTCCTGGAAACAGCATCATATTGTGGGATTTATGTCATCTTATTTAGAATAAACTTCATAACAATCACATACTGCACAGGTGGACCAAACAAGTTATTTTCTTTAGGACATTTTCCCAAGCATTTACTTTTGTTTGGACAACTTGGGTTCAACTCTTTTTCTTACTAGAACCGAACTCCTGACTAATAATCTACTAAACTAACTGGACCCAGTAGATAAATATTCCAGAATCAAAAATGTACTAATTCTCTGAGGCTTCACATAGTCTTTTTTTCACCTGATATTGCAGGGAAGAGTCCAGATGCAGAAGCATTAGGTAGTTTTCATGGATTTTTGTGTCATTGAAAAGCTGCCTAAAGCTGCTATGAAAAAGAAATCCCAAACAAACAAAAAAAGAAAAATCAAAAAAACCCCCTTCAAAATACCCAAACCCAAACTAAACAAATCCAAACTACAGCTACTTTCTGAGTACAGTTAAACTGTTACATCATGCCAGTAAAGCTCTCTTACTGTGGTTATGTGTCTTTATTATGTCTGGCAAAGCACATTTTCTCACAGAGAACTGACAAAAATATGGTTCTGCCGTTGCAGTCTACGCAATGGGTTTTTGCTCCTACAGCTAAATCAGTCTCAAATGAAACCACATCTATCCCCACTGACATGAATGTTCTGGCAGAAATCTGCAGCATAAATATACCATCAAGGAATGGAATATCATTTTCCCTTATATTGCCAAATAGGTGAGTACATAGAGAAGTCATGGGAAAAAAAATAACAGAAGTTTGAGGAGCTCTGTACAATATTTGTCATTATGGTAAACATGTTAAGATCTTAAGGTGGAAAATAATGTGATCTGAGAAAAACAGGTTAACCATTCATTTCCTAAAATGTAGGTGAAGTTCTGTGTAATACCCACATGCATAATCCAGTCCTTTTAAGAGTGATAATTGTTATTGTAAAATCAATGTATTCATGTATAGTGTAAGTTTATGAAACTTTATAAGAAGGTAATTTTTCATAAAGCAAGTACCATTTTAAACTAGAAATAGAAACCAGTTCATCACAGAAGAAAATTAGACAGAAAAATATAAGTATATCCTTCTGAGAGGACATAAAGTAGCAGCAAAGGAATACCTTCAGACCTGTAACACCAAAGATGTCATTTCTGCAAAGCAAATTTTGTGAGTGAAGGGGACATTGTAGGCACACATTCAATCCCTTTGTCAGATATATGTAGTCAGACTCAACAGTCCAAAATCAACAGACTATTTTAAGCCCAAAAACATGGTCATGGGAACAAAAATGTAATCTCTGGAGCTAAACCTAACACAAAATTTTGAAAGTAGCAATCTTGATCAAATTAAAAAAAATCTTGGATTTTTGTGTGGGGAAAGAAGTCAGAACTTTATATCACTTCTGGTTCGTTTCTGTCCTAAACCTGTGTATATATAGCATTCCATTACAAGATTTCTGATGCTGGAGTCATGCACTGATGCTCTGTTTAGATATTGCCAAGTATTATATTGTTTTAGCATCTGTAACAATGCTATAAAGTCCAAATGTTTTTAACTGTCCATGCACTTACATGCCAAATGCTTGATGTGAAGATAGAAGTCAGAATTACGTGTGCACAAATTCCCAGGCTGTGTGGGTCTGTTTAGCATTTCATCCACACATATTGAGAAAATGTATTTTGCATGAGTTCTTTAAAACATTCACTATATGTGTTTTGGTGAGGTTTTTTTTCCCCTGTGCTTATTTGTCCCTTTCTCTTTTACAACTCTTAAAAAATTTGTAGTGAATTATTGTGGCTAGATTAATTTTATATTCATCTGCCTTTGAGAGAAGGGAAAATGCTTTGGCCACCCTCCTAGGAAGCAGAGATGCAATAGAGCCACAGTTCCTTCCTTTTGCCTGTGACAGCTCCCTCCCCATATTATCTTCTCACACCCTGGGATTTCTCTAGCTCAGTCCCCCTCTCTCAGGTCTCATAGCTCAGGAATGAGCTGAAACACACTTGTCTGTCCAATGTTGACCACACCACATAGCTGTGAGGAATCAGACTGATAGACTTTGGCTGAGAAGCCACAACAGATACCTGCAACCATTCTTTACTTATTTCCAGCTGAGATGCAACAATTAGGACAATTGCAAAGGATTAAGTTTGTTTGGAGCGGGGGGGAGGTGGAGGGTGGGTGGGTGCCGTGGTAAGACATGGGGACATTGGTAATTTAGAAACAGAATTCTCCTTCATCCCTTCATCATGCAAATGGTTACCTCTTATATTTGATAAGGGAAAATGATCTAGGGAAGCTTGAATCCTGAACATAGCTATGATCTTTTATATTCTTCTTAACTGGATCCCTGGCTTTGATTTGGATTTAAAAAAAGTACTTGCAAACTTAATCTTTTGTAAATATGGTGCTAGCTCCAAATTTTTCAGTCACATATGCTATTTTGCATAGCAACAACAGTTGCATACAACAGTCAGTCTCTGGATCTCTTCTAGTTAACAGGAGAAACAGAGCCATTGATTTTTCATAACTTTCTTTATGGCAAAGGAACAGTTTATAATTTTATATTTTAATCTGCTTGCATCAGAATTCATTATTACTTTCTTACTTCCACTCAAAAACTTACCCAAAAATCTGAAGCTTTCCTCAGAGAGGTTCTATACAAATATCTGATTTTACTAAATCCAGAAGAATTTCACATTTACTGTAGTATATGCTTAGTAATATGCTTATACAGAGCTCCTAAGGCTATTTCAGGTAGACTTTGCATCAGCTGAAAGTATGTCAATTGAGAAATCCCTCCGTTAAGGTCATAGGTCTCAAATTAGTTCATTTAAGGCCAGCACAGAGTAAAGTATTTGAATTAAGATGACCTCAGTTACAGTTTTCTGTGTTAAAGCTTTTTTAGTTAATGCTCCCTAGGTCTTTTTCTTCCCTGCAGGACACAAACTGCCTCTATTTAAAGTCAGTAGAAATTGCTGATATTCTGCAGGGAGGAATAAGGTCTTGAGATTAAGAAGCCTGCATTAACAGCATCTCAGTTAAGATGATTTCTTTCAAAAATACCTGTTAAAAACAGCTTCTAAAGTGATTTAGGAGCACCATGTGCCAGACCCTGTATTTGTAGTAACAATTAAGATGTAGGTAAAGCAGTCCAACAGCTGAGATTTAACAGTGGGGAGACTTGTTTTGTTTTCACTTTCTTCTTTTTAACCTAACATTGGTACTGATAAGACAAAGGACAAGATATGGAACTGAAATAGATATGAATTTATAACATTCAGTTACAAATTGAGCATAACCTCCCATTAACTGGGATTACCAGATGCAATGTCCCAGAATGATGTCCAAGGGAATTACCTTCACAAGATATATGCCTTGACTACTCCTCCCTTCTCCCTTCTTGGATGCTCCTAGCTGTATTCAGCTGGTGGTTTGTTTCAGTAGGACTGTTCAGCTATGACCCTTGATGAGCTCAGTTGTCCTGACAGGAGAATGGAGGCATAAGTGGTGCTCAAATTACCTTCAGCATAAGTTGTGTGTAGTCATTTGGCTTTCATTTACCATGACCTATGAAAAGCTAAATGCAAATAAAGGAAGGACGACAATAAATTCATTAGAGTGGCATTTCAAACTCAGTGAGTTTGCTCTCACTGAGTGAACATTTAATTTAGACATTGCTATGAGTTAACAATCCCAGTGTACATTAATATTGTGTAAGAACTATTACTTATGTAAAAATTCTGATGAGGTTTTGTTATTCTTCAGCTTGATAGGTTGTAGGCATAATATTAATTGTTCTAAAGAGAAAAAAAGGCACAAGTTTAAGTCTTTTACTTGATTGTTCATTTAGACCCTTACTATGCAAGGAAGGTAAGTCACACCTTAAATTTTTTAGAGAGTATCTAATTATTTTTAATCACTTAAGATTGTTTTAATAGATTATTTTTAATCTATGAAGACAATTTGAATCTATTAAAAACATAAAAATATTTTTAGAAAAAGGCTTGTTTAAAATAGTTTCTGTTAAAATGGTTATAATTTAGAATCTTGCTCCTTAGGCAACGCTACAGTTACTGAGGTACTGAGTTTCAGGTTGCCTGACTTTTAATTGCAGCAAGAGGTGTCGAACTTAAGAATAAAAATAAGTATGAAATTCAAGTGTGTCCTGTAGTTATAATTGTGGCATAGCTGAGAAACAGGGCTGTGCCTGTGTGCACACCTGATGCACTCAAGTCATTAACTCCTTGGGTGATCCAGAAACTCCCCGTGTATACATCTGCATGGAGGAGATAATGGAGTAATTTAGACAATAGACTGACTTGAGACAGTGATTGACCGAACTTCTAGCCACCCTTTCAATTAAGGATTTGACTAATTGGTGCAAAAGCTCTCCAAGTGGAAATTTGAGACTGCCCTGAAGATTTCCCCCAGGAAACCCTGCAGTGCCTACACCAATTTCTGTGCTTAAATATGTTGATTAACAACCTGGGTGGAGAAATGTGCTATCTCAGAGACTCTCAGGAGGTTCCTGCCACAAAATTGATCAAATTGTATGTAGAAAAGTCCAATGGGGCAGTCTTTTGTAGACAGTTAAGAGAATTAGGAGATGTTTTGTCTGTAGCTTGAAATAATTTGTTGCAGTGGAACTTACTTATGGTGGGATTGTCACTCAGAAACAGTGCCAGATGAACTGCAAGAACCGAGCAGAGCAGTGGGTTTAGGAGTCCCCACTGAGGCAATCCAGCTGAAGACATTGCTGCAAGGACCCTTGCAATGGGGGTGCCCATCTCTGTCTGGAGAGCCACCTTTTGTTCAAGAAGTGTGATTCCTCACGTAAGGCTTACCCTGCACTGAGATCCTAGTGAATAAGATTTTAGCAAGTGGTCCCTCTGTGAGTGTCTTTGCAACATAACCATCAAAAAGCTAGTGGCCCAGTCTAAGCTCAGGGGAAGCAGTGTCACCTCCACAGCACGATATAAACCAGCTCCCTTTCAGGCCGTTTAAAACATGTAATTTGTCTCTAAAGCTAAGAGTGCTGTACTAATCATACTGAGATGCAGGTGTGCTTAGGGCACTCAGGTTTGCCATTCACACTCAACAGCTGTGGTGCCTCCTGCATCCTGTGATGCATCTTTTATTATACAGCTGCAAAGGTTCTTTCCACCACCATCACCCTTTTCCCTCACCTCCATCTAAGTCAGGGTTGGAAACATGTCCCTGATTTTCTCAGATTCAAGAAAAATACCTCACCCAATAACTTTTCATTCAAATATGATTAATTTAAAGCAAATACAAAACATTAAGAGTGATTTAGAGTGGAAAACCAAGGAAACTTTACTGCACCATGTTAGTTAATTAATCCTGCAAAATAAAGCAGAAAATGAATAGAGAAAATGAAAGGCACCCAGTAAAAAAGAGAACATTCATTTGAAGCTCGACCTTTGTAAACAGCTAGTAGCACCCTAAGTTACCTGGTCCCGTCATTGCCATATCCTCCCTTGAGCAGGTACAACTTCACAGTGGCAGAACCAAGAGTGATTCAAATGAAAACTTCCATAGCAGAAGGAAATGGTTATTTTTAAGCTCCATCAGTTCTCCAGTGTGGTTCATTGCCCAGAGCTGAAGTGAGAGCAGGTGTGGGAGGTAAGCATTCTTTCTGACAGTGCTAGCATATGATAGCTTAAAGTACTTATAAACACCAGTATCTCATACCCAAGGTGCTCTTTATAGAGAAATCAAGGAATCATTCCAGAGGTTTTAAATCTCTATTTAATATCATATAATATAGCAAGAGGTGTTTATTTAGAAGTTGAGAACTATATCTGTAAAAGTGAGGGATTTATTCTTAACCAAAATACGAATATTTTTAAAAAATAGAGAAAAAAAAATTGCTTTGATGCAATCCCCAAAAAGGTTTGTATTTATTACTTTCATTCTTACAGTTTTTCACAGAATCAGAATATTCTGAGTTGGAAGGTGTCCACAAGGATCATTAAGTCCAGCTCCTGGCCCCACATAAGACCATCCCCAAGAGCCGTACCATGTTCCTAAGAACATCTTCCAAATGCTTCTTGAATTCTGTCTGGCTTGGTGCTCTGACCACTTCCCTGAGAAACCTGTTCCAGGACCTTCTGGATGAAGAATCCAAATAAAAGCCGGGAAATCTATGTACCAAATGATCCAGAGCAGATTTCTCTAAGGTATCTCAGTATCTCAGTATCTCAGTATAAACCTACACTAACTGTGTAAAGCTTAGAGAAAACAATAATATCTTCCATAGCAATTTTGTGCTCTAGAGTGAGATATGAGAATTTCAGATAAAATGCTTGCCAAGATACTCAGATATAGAGAAAGCATCTTTCATTCTTGATGTATGCAATGTATCTCTCATAAAAATAATCAACAGCTGTCACAGTCACAAACAACACAGAGGTGCTCAAAGCCTCTGTCCGAGAATGATCATCATCAGCCATGACTCCATTATCTGAGATTCAGACTGATGACAAATTATTTATTATTTATATAGCACAACAAGGCCAAGTGCAAGGTTCTGCAAGTGGGTTGGGGCAATCCCAAGCACAAATACAGGTTGAGTGGAGAATGGATCGAGAGCAGCCCTGCTGAGAAGGACTTGCTGCTGGAGGATGAGAGGCTGGACATGACCCAGCCATGTACACTTGCAGCCCAGAAAGCCAAATGTATCCTGGGCTGCATCCAAAGCAGCTTGGCCAGCAGTGGAGGGAGAGGATTCTGCTCTTCTGCTTCACTCTGGTGAGATCCCACCTAGAACCCTGCATCCAGCTCGGGGGTCCTCAGCACAGGAAAGACATCAGCCTGTTGGAGTGAGTCCAGAGGAGGGCCACCAAGATAATTAGAGAGATGGAGAACCTCTCTTTTGAGGAAGGTCAATTCTCTTTTGAAGAGAATTGGGTTTCCTACAAGAAACATGGAGACAGACAATTTGCAAGAGTGTGTAGTGACAGGACAGGGGGGAATGGCTTCAAACTGAAGGAGACCAGATTTAGATTAGATATTAGGAAGAAATTCTTTACTGTGAGGGTGGTGAGGTGTTGGAAAAGATTGTCTTGGGAACCTGTGGGTGCCACATCCCTGTAAGTGTTCAAGGCCAGGCTGGATGGGGCTCTGAGGAACCTGATCTAGTGGAAGTGTCCCTGCCCATAGTGGGAGGATGAAATTGTGTAATCTTTAAGGTCTCTTCCAACCAAAACCATTCTATGATTCTATGATCAGTTTCAGCAATTCATTCTCACTCAATGACTGAAAATCTTGATTGCAAAAGCAAGTCAGTGTTTTTTCCTTCTCTACCATTCAAGTTGAAAGATACTCCTGTTAAAATCAGAGCTAGCATTGAAAATGAAATTGTCACAATATCCATAGTTAAAAAACACCAACATTAGAAAATGTCAGAAAATTTATTATCACTATAGATTCACTGTGATTTATTACCAAATTATAGTAATAAATATCTCAAGATTAAGGTATGGTTTCAACAGTGAAAAGCAAGGAGAGAAATAAAAAATATCATTATGTTTTTTTCCTCCATATAACAATTTCGTTCACCCATTTTTTGCCTACACACACTTGTCAATGCAACGCTTTGCTCCTTCTACATCCAGTAACTGAATTTAAATTTGAAGCTATATCACCTAGCACTGAAATCTCATGATACGGTAAACAAGGTCAGCAACTACTTTTGTTACATGGCTAAGAAGCTTCTAAGAGCTATTTAGAGGTGAAATCCAATTAAAGTCAATAAAAAAAATATTTTTACTTCACCATGAACTTATATTAAAAGGATGATGTTATTGCTTCAATAGATAATGCTTTTATCTCTAAATCAGAATTCATCCAATTTCATATATGGGACTCCAAATTTAGTATTTTTGGCAAGTGTAGAGTTGCATTAACTTTTAAAATCTGAAATGGTATCATCACATAACCTTTCAGAAACACAAACTTGTCCTCTGCCTAAGTAAAATTTAAATCTGGTAACCTAGACATCTACATCTGTAATCCAAAGTATTTCTAACAGTATTTCTTATAGAAGGGTTTCTATAAAGCCTATAATTCTAAGTAGGTTAATTATATAATTAAATTCTGTGGTTTGGGGTTTTTTTTTCCATATGCACAATACTCTGCTTTCCATTCAAAATTAGTCTATTTTTTAGTATATTTTGATCAATTCTACTCTGTAAGAGGGAGACCAAGGAAGATTCCCATACAAATGAAGAAATGTTTAAAAGGTAGCAAAAAAGACAAAAAAATATTAAAGATCAGATGTTGAAGTATATGATATTTATAAATGGAATCTTAGTGAAATCTTTGTTTGATCCAAAGAAAACCTAACAAAAGACCCAGAAAGAAAAATTGATAATAAGTTGTCAATGTCTGCAACAAAACAAGTTATCTGGTGTAAATGAAAACCAGCTGTGAGGACTGAAGAAGTCACAATCAAATACCTGAGACACCAATGACAAACAGAAGTCAGTGAAGATAAAAGTAAATTGAAGCACAGTATCAAAACCAATCAGATTTTCACAGATGGAATCAGAGCAGTCTGTTAAAGCAGCAGAATGCATCCTTGGGGCTACACAGATAGTTACATGAATACTTTAATGCAGTGACAGTCAAGAAAAGTAAACAGAGTATTAGGAAAGAAATCGAGAGGAAGCCAGAACTTTTCTGTGCCAACAAGAATTTTTTTATGCCACTGTATCAACTCAACTACTCCCCAGATCCCAGATCTTGAATATGTGTTGGTTTTTCACAGATTGCTTTGATTTTTTTCATTTCAGAAATAATATAATAGGAATGGAGAAAGGCAAATGTTAAAGTCACTTCTAAAAAGCAAGAAGGGATCTACAGGTCAGTCAGTCAGTCTCTCTCTGATCCCTGGGAGAGCTCTCCAAGGAGCAAGTTCCCTTAGAAATATTTCTGGTGACTCCAGTGACCCATATGTATTTGCCAAAGGTAACCTATTCTTTATAAACCTCATTTATTTCTATGATGAGTCTCCTAGATCTGTGCATGTAATGGAAAACACTTATTTTGTATTTAGCAGGGCTTTGAATCTCATCTGCCACAGTGTCTTTGTTGGGAAATTATGGTCCAGGTGAATGGACTACCAGGTAAGTAAAAAATTGGATGCATGATCATATTCAAAAAGTAGTGGTTCATAATCTACGTGGAGACTGGCTATAGGTAGAATTTCTCAGAGACTAAATGGAAAATTTAGTGATAAACATGATGGTATCATGTTTACCATCTTTATCAATAGCCTGTGGGGCTAGATGAAGTGTGTCTTCATCAAGTTTGTAGATAACTTTGCAGTTGGTGTGCTCGAGAACAGGGCTGCAGTTGAGAGACATCTAGACAGGCTAGAGAAGTGGGATAACAAGATCCTTATGAAACACAACTATGACAGCTGCAGTCATGTGCTTGAGGCACACTCACCCCCTGCTGCCAGGGATGGGCCAGGGACTGACTGCCAGAAAACAGTTCTGCTGAAAGGACATGGTGGGCAGTAGGCCAGATGTGCGTCATCTCTGTGCCCTGGCAGAAAAGCTCGTTGCATACTGTGCTGTGGCAAAAAGAGCATAGCCAGTAGATCAAGGGAAGAGATTATTGCCCTTTATCCAGCAGTTAAAAGATTCCATTAGGAATGTTTCAAGCATTTTTCAGGACCTTGGTAGAAGAAGTGCTTATAAAGAAGATTGTAAAGTGTCTACAAGACATGGCTGAGGTTACTTGGTTTGTGGAGCCTGGAGGAGACAGAGGGGACACCTCGTCTTGGTCTATATCTTCCTCACAAGGGAAAGCAAAGGAGCAGGCACTGATCTCTCCAGTGACCAGTGATAGGACCAGTGATAGCATGGCATGAAATTGTGTCAAGGGAGGTTTAGGTTGGATATTAGAAAAAGATTCTTCATGCAGAAGGTGGCTGGGCACTGGAACAGGCTGCCCAGGGAAATGGTCACAGCACCAAGCCAGACAGATTTCAAGAAGCATTTGGACAACACTTTCAAGTACTTGTGATTCTTGAAATGGTCCTGTGCAGGGCCAGGGCTGGATTGTGGATCCTTTCTAATGCTGGATATTCTATGATTCTATGATCATATAGTAAAGTAGAAAAAGTGCAGCAGAGTCTAGAGCCCAGAGTCCAGCAGAAGGTGACCAAAATGGTTGAGGGTGGAGCACTTAATCTAGAGGAGATGAAGCTTGTTCAGCCTGCAGAGAGAAAGTAGCAGCTTTCTATTACATAAGAAGAGGCTACTAATAAGACAGAGCCAAGTTCCTTGACAGCATGAACAGAGGGAAAAGAATACACAATCATAATAAATTGAAACAAGGCAAGTTTGAGAGGATATAAGGAAAGGTATCCACTCTATGAGGGTAATTAAGCACTGGAACAGGATTCCCAGAGAAGCTATGGGATTCCTGTATTTGGAAGTTTTCTAGACTCAAATGAACAGTGGAAACCAAGCAGTCAGGTCTGAATTCATTGTCTACCCTGCTTTGATGGGCTAAATGACCTCCCAATGTCCCTTTCAACCTCAATAATGTAGTGATCTTGTGTTCACATGTTTCTAAGCCAAGTGATTTTTCAGAAATAAATAGTTCATAACTGAATTTATAGCAGATGGTGGTATTTAAATAAGCCTGCTATAGATAGTGATAGAAAACCTTATATAGAAAACAGAGACAGTTAAGAGTGTAAAATGGAAGGATATGCTTCAGCAGAGATCTAGTACTTTCCAACATGCAACAAATTAGATGATGGAAGCAGAAATGAGATTTATTAAATTGACATACCATATAATTTTCAAAGCTGTAAACATAAATTGGAGGACAGATTCCAAAATCAAAACAATTTTGTCAAATGGAATAATTATTTGGGAAAGAGAAAAAAAAATCAATAAACATAAATGCAAGACTCTGCCTTTTGATTAGAATATTTCTTAATCCAGCTGACTATCTAACTGTAAAAATGGAGCTGAGGAACATTAGCAGAACATGCATCAAACGTGTTTTGTAGTTTTAAGAGTATAGAACAGCACAGTCAAATGCATTAACCAAACCTGAAATATAGCTAGCAATATTTTCCTTCTTCTACTGCTAGTACACCTTCTGCTGGGTCTTTGACAGACATCAAACTACAAGAAAGATAAGGGTAGAGAGACCCCATGTCATAAATTATCAGAAATTGTATCGAACCATACTCACATGGCCTGTGAAGGAAGAAAGTTTGAAAGAGCTGTGTTTTCTTAGTCTAGACAGGGAGACAGAAAAGAAACATGATACCACATCTGAAATATGTAAAAAGCTCCTGCACAGTGAAAAAAACTAAAAAACAATCTGCTTTCTATCTGTGTGAAGGACAGGTCAAAACATGAACTTGAAATTACAGCAAAAGAGCCTTGTGTGACATTAGGAAAACTTTCTGACTTTAAAAATAGCAAATCACTGAAACAGACTGATAATGAAAGTAGTAAGAGTCTGCATAAAGTAGGGACTAGGGAACAGACTAGACAGACCCCTGTCAGGGATGCTAAAGGAATAATTGTTTCAGCCTGGGGATGGAGAGTTGGAACAGATGACCTCCAGAGAACTTTTCTAACCAGAGGCATAGAATCTTGGTAAGAGTCAAACATGAAGTTTCTCTTCCTAAAGAAATGCATAATTTCACAGAAATGGAAAAGTCCAGCCCTTATGAAAAAATAATTTTTCTTATACAGTTGTGCTTTCCAGTGGTGATAAGCAGTTCCAAGCCTTTTAAGGTGAGGAGACCTAAGGACAGGACTGGTCAAGCATTTCACTATTTTGAAAAGCTGTTCCTGCCAAGCACAAATTGAAATAGAATGGATTGAATGATAGAAGTTTGAAGGGAATGTATTTAACAATGACTAAATATATCCAAAAGATGTGACCTTTGAAACCCTGTGAATCCTGTTTGTTGAATAATTCCTTATTTCACAAAATCATTTAGCTTGGAAAACACCTCTAAGACTGAGATTATAATTTCCAGCTGGAGAAGAACATGAGTCAATACCACAAAGGATATGCCCCCCAGTAAAACTTCTGGTGTTCAAGTGAGAACTTTGGAAGTTCTCACTTGATCCCTTCTTCATTGATGTTTCACCATGTGATCTGACACTTCAGAACAAACTCTAGAGTCGCATGCCAGCACTCAAATACCCTTGGTAATGGATGGGTCTGTCAGGAGACAGGAATATTATAACATACCCTGTAAGTTACTTAGAGTTTGCCCTGTATTTCACACGAAGCTTTTGTAAACACAAGAAGTCTTAGTAACTCCCTTTTCTTTCTGTTAAAATTGGAGGGTTCTGTTGGTTCTCTGTATAGGTGTTGCTAATTATTATAGAGCAGCTGAGATGTAAAATTTAGACCCATTGCTGGTGATAACAATTACATTCACTTCAGTGGAAATCTGCCAATTTATTATGTCTCACTATCAGGTCAACAATGCTATGTGTCCAAAGAAATAAATCCATTTTTAAAATTGAAAGGCAAAATGCAATAGGCTTTTAGTTTTTTAATTTGTTTAGAAAACTTATTAAAAAAAACCCCAAACAATAGTTTATTTACCTCTCTAATTAATAGTTTTATTAATATTATATTCTTTTCAAGATAACCTTTTTAAAATACTAAAAATGCTACAACAGTATGATTTCAAAGTGGAAATGGCAGGTATTGTTTTAGCTAGTGTGGTGATCCAGAAAATTTTAAGGATTGGGACTGCTGTATAGGAAACAATTATTCTGCCTTTGAGAGGAAGGGATAGAATTAGTTGCTTTTTCCACTGGAAAGTGAAAAGTGGAAGTTGATCTCTGGAGCACTGAACATATTCACCAGTGCTGAAAATGAGGAGCATTCCCTGCTGCTGAGGGACAGGAGGAATAGCAGCTGTAACTGGACCTTAAGGTAATGACAGCTTTCCCACAGTCTTTGATTATTCTTTCAATAAGAATAACAAGAGTGATTTGCTGAAGTTGTGGCATAGGCAAAAGGGGCTGCAGGGACCACTGTGATTTTATCAGACTGCAGCCAGGCGTAGGACTCCCTGTAGACATAGGCATCTTTTGGATCCAAAAACCCTGCACATTTCCCTTTTATAGTCTTTGCCTAAGGATTCTAATCAGGGCATTTTAATTATTATTGTTTTAAGCCTCAATCCATAAAAGCTTAATGCTTGCACAATAAACTACTAAAAAATTTGAAGGGATTTTCCTATGTGCAGTTGTGCATAACAGCTTGCAAGATGAGACCTTCAGCAAGAGTTCCAAAATCATCTGAGGAAATTAGAAGCTGTCTTTTCAAGTGTCCTTGAAAATGACAGTCTCAACCTAGACCCCTGTAGTCATGGTAGTTTGTTCAGTCTATTTCCATGTGAATATCAAACAGGCAATTTAGAAGTCTAATTTTTACCCTCCCTTTACTATCAAAAAGGAATTAGACCATATGAAGTCATCAAGGACTATCTGAGGATTTGCTGTAACACGCATCACCATGGTATCTAAGTGCTTCCTGAAAAGACCTATTAATCACTGTGACTAAGCGTTCCCTCCTACCTGATCTGTCAGCTGAACGGCTGTTACTCGGGTTTCTGATTTATGTTCTCATGATTTAGCTTAAATATGGGCATCAAGTAGGACACTGGATAAATTCTCTCTTTTTGAAAAAGACTCAATTTAACAGATGAATTTGTTTCTCCTAGGGTGATGGGATTGGATAAGGCAAAGAATATAGATTTTCACAACAAAACTGGTAATTTCAAAATGTAGCTAAGAAAGGAAATGGCATTAATTGAGTTTCTAGTGTATTTTCTGACAAAACAATTTTCATCAAACAGTATTATTGTTTCGTAGAAAAATTAAGGTATAGATTATGAAAAGTTTCTCAAATGCTATTGGAAGTTGTCATTGTCACTTCTATCACGCTGCCTTAAAAATCAGGCTCTTGGTCAATTTTGTGAAATGCAGATACACAGGTTAGTGTGATAGCCTTGCTGCAAGGCTTTCAGATACAGCATAGACACTTTCTGTCTGTTATGATAATATGCTCCAAAAATTGTTGATTATATTGATACATTTTGGGTTTAGTTTAACAAAAACTACCTGAGATTCTTGTAAATTGTAGGATTGAGTTTTCAAAATTATTCAAAATTTTTAAATGTTTTAAACTTTTTCTTCTATCTAGATAGATATACAGAATTTTTCCAAAAGGAAGAGTTCAACATTTGAAAGGGAAAATAACTAAATCACACTTATTTTGCTTATTTTTCATCTGATTTCTCTGTGAATATAACCAGTCATACCAGTTAATGAATTCAAGGAAAATGGGAGTTTGTTGTGCTTGTTTACAGTTAAAGAGGTACTACTATTGGTTTCTTTGCTTCAACTTGAAGTAGAAGTAGCATTCAGAATTAATTCATTGTCCTATAAGTAAAAAACAAGTAATTCATTGACAATAAGTAAAACTTATTGTCACATGATTACACAAAAACCTAGAATTTTCCAACAGTTACTTCTTCCATTAAGGACTGATTTTTTCTGCCTTTCTAATCTTTATTATGAGTCCCGAACTCCTTGCTGTCCACCAGCTTCACTCCTCACTCTCCTATACATAAATTTTGTTTTTAAACACAGAATTGTGTTTTAGAATTTCATGCTTGTATTTTGGTTCTATGTCATCAGCAAGGGGATTTTTTTGGGAGGGGGAAATCAACTATTTTATAGTTCTTTTAAATATAATGTTTTCATAAAGCGCACTCTAACTTTAGAAGTACACTTGACATTATGGTATTTTTAAAACTTTTAAATTAGGATATATTTTAAGAAAAGCTTGCGGCTATCTCCTCTCCTCTCCTCTCCTCTCCTCTCCTCTCCTCTCCTCTCCTCTCCTCTCCTCTCCTCTCCTCTCCTCTCCTCTCCTCTCCTCTCCTTTTTTCCTCTCTTTTTTTTTAACATAATAATTATAATGTTATACTTCTCAGATAAATGTACTAATACAATCAACAATTTAGGGATATACTAGAATAGAAGAGTTATAAAATATAATGGTTATTTACAGCTCAGCTGAAATAGCCTCACCTTCTAAAATCATGCCACATTACTTATGCATTCACATAAGTACCAAATTCAGTCTAAATGTATATAAATATGTTTGTGCCTAAATATATACATTTATAAAAGCTTTACATGTCCCTGTGCATGGAGATACAAATCTATAGAATGACTTGAATATTGATAATTTTACTTTCCCAATGCCATTCAAATATACCTTAAGAAATGTAGAAATTTCATATGCTGAAGTAATGAAAAACAGGGATGAGATGTTAACCAAAGCAGTAAAATTTTGGACAAAACTTTTTATGAAGTCTGTGAGCACAGCAATCAAACTCTTTTCAGTCTTTCCTCCTAAAATAAATTTTGCATCTTCTTTATAACTCTAATCTGCCTCTGAATATTTTCTGATTTTTGTAGTTTTTAATGACAAAACAGAAGGGACTGTAAATGTTCTAAGTTGTCTAAAAGACAGAGGTAAATCACACCTAAGCAAAATCTTATCATAAACATTTTGTCTGGAACAGAGATTCAGTTTGGCTAGCTCAAGCCAGTTAACTACAAAAAAAGAGTACCTTTAAGAGCCTGTCTGTTTCTCTAGAAACTCCATCAAAGAGATCATGGCTTTTCCAGTAACCTCACAGTCATTAGGATGATCTCATGTCACATTTTAACTGGCCTTATCTACATGCTTCTTCTTTTGCACATTCTCCTTTTTTAGAACATCATTGTTATTGGCCAGGCCTTTATAGCTTTTCTCTAACTGATTCTTCTCTGAAGTCACTCAGCTTTAAATAATTTGTTTTTAGAAATATAGTTTAAAATTGCCTCCAATGGATGCTTTATAATATTTTTAAGCTTCAGCAAAGGGTCTTAAATGAATCCAGGGTACATTTTCCACTGACTTTTTACACTTCACCAGCATAAAATTTTAAACCTTCATCTTCTCATTGTATACCTTCTCATAATCTTTAGTAATCCTTATTCTGTATTATATTTATGCATTAAGGAGTGTTCTTCAGCTCTAGAAAATGCACATATTAAATTCTGTATTTTTCTAATGAAAGAACAAAAAAGTGCTCTTTAATGCTGAAGTGGGTGTGGGTTTTTATATTACTAATTTTCAGTTTAACTATTTTTGTTTGTTACCTATTTTTCTAACTGTGAAAACGTAACTCAGAAAAAAACACACAGTATTTACTAGAGGCTATGAAATCTGGTTTCATCTCAACATCAGTGAGTGTCAATTGCAGAAAAAGGCAAGGCTGTAACTGAAGCACAAACAGCTGGAACTGGCTAAGATCCCCCATATCTTTGGTCATCACCTATCTTGCCTCAGTTTCCCTCTTGTGGAACAAGGGTTTCTGTGTTAGAGAAGTATGTGTAACCCAAGAACATGGGACTGCAGTGTAAGAGCAATTACAGTTGTATTAACAGCATTAGCCTCCAATATCTGCTGGAAGAAGAGATGTCTACCAACATCTCCAAAACTTTCTTTAACAGCCCAAGTAAATACCCTAAGCTTCCACTTTCTCTGGGGATTGATAGTAAGTTTGTTACAAACAAAGTTGGGAGCAGAAATAAGGATTATGGTCTTTAAAAAGTTAATTTGTAGTGGGCAGATAAAGTTTGAATTTTACCAGAATTTTCTGCTGAGGAGCTTGTTTTCCATTTGGATCAGAAGCGAATAAGCTTGGAGCAATATGTTACAGGGCTTATTTTGACAAGTTAAAGGAAGGAGAATGGGCTCAAACTTTCAACTCCATTCTCTGTCTGTCTTCCACTGAGTTACTTTTCAAACATTGTCTAACTTTCCAACCTTCTTTCTGTCAGAATGTAGGGACATAGCTGGTCTTCCAGTGCCAGTCTGCAGGTTGGCTATATCAATGAGTACTTACAAACCCCAGAAGAGCTCAACTCCTATGATCATTTAACATTCTTTGGCACTGGTGTTTAATTAGAGAATGTTTGAACTCTTTCAGCTGCTAGTCACTCACAGTTACTTGCATCACCTTTTCAAACTTTTCAACATTTATTTTTATTTTTAGAAATGCTTAATCCCCTTTTTAATAGAAGAGAGTGAAGAGGATTAAGCCAAAGAGCAGTGAATTGAATACTAAACAATCTGAGGAAAGATGTTCTGACAGCAGCCTGCATAGAGCCTTTCAGGAAGGCAGTTGCAAAACAGGCAGAAAGATAGAGGACATTTTAAATATATCTGTTTCTTACAAATGACTGTCAATGCCTATGCATACAAAAATATTAGAGATTTAGGTTAAGACATGTTCACATGAAATATGAGGGAAATAAAAACGAAAGGATCTGGAAAATAAAATTATTAGGGATTGATCGAAAGGTAAGAATATACCTTCCTACATATGACAAATGTACAGCTAGTCAGCATCCTGCACAGACAACCATCAATTCATTGCTATGCAGAGTGCCAACAGCAGGCTTCCACTTCAAATGTGCCTTTAAAACAAGGCAGAGATATGTGAGAAACTACTAGCAGAAAAATTTGCCATCAATTTCTTAAGGAAGGATAATTTGGGTTAAAAAAAAAGCTTTGGCATTTTTCTGACATTTTCTTTCAGTAGGGCCAAACTCAAGGACTTATGCTTCTTTGGAGGCTGCATCCTGTTTTGTGGTGTAGACTATATTAGGTCTCATAAAGATCAGTTCTTTAGCAGACCTACATTTGCTCCAGAATGTAATTCATCCAACTTTTATATAGTGATTATTTAGACTTAATGTAGAGATATTACATATAGACTGTGTGCCACAGTTTGCCAAAAATAGCCACATAGGCAAGATAACCACAAAGGCAAGGCAACCACAAAGGCAAGGCAATAGGCATCTCTGATAACAAATACCTATTGAATATTTTAGGTGTCTGAATCACAGATATGCAGCCTCTCTCAAAAACAGTCAGTTTTCCTGAGGGCTTACTGGAGATGCATGATCTAGATAACAATATATGCACTTTCATAGTTGCTTTGGATTATGTTATTTCTAATGAAGAAAACTATTAAATAGTAAATAACAGGCAGGCAAAGAAGCTTCTTAAAATTTGGTATTTGTTTGGCAAATATTTCAGAGGTTCTATGGTTCTGTAAATGATCATTTATCTGTGTTTCTGAGCTTTTTGCAATGTAAAGCTGTTGTAGTGATAATATGTTTTGGTCTTTTTCAGTCAACTCTGTCCTTTGGGCATGAAAATTATTTCCTTGTAGCAGATCTTCAGTTGCCAGCAGTGTGTAAAAGTGGGCCAGGTTCTTTGGGGCCATATGGGATCCTTTAGTGAGATTCTCTGAATTTTGTGCAGCCTGAAAAGAGTATTAAGGAGGCCACGAAGCCCAGGGCCCACCTTGCGGCCGAATATGCAAAGAATGGTAATGAGTACGAAAGCTCCTTTAGCTCAATGACATTCAAAGTCCTTGCTCTCACAATGCCTGACCACTGGAGTTACTGGAACGGAAACGACTGTTCTGTCATTTAATCAGTGCTTTCCACTCATTGGGATTCAGCCCCAGTCTCTAGTGGCAACTGAGCTAGGATTTCTACAGCTTTAGGGCTGCAATAACTCAACCATAAAAAGGGGTGGGGCAGATGAAGAAGATTAAGAAATGCACTGGTTTCTGGAGGTTTGCTCATTTGCATATGTTTTCATCTCCCCTGTGGATGGGCTGACATTCTGGCACTCATGCTTTTCCCCTCAAACAACAACACTTGTTTGTCACAAAAAAGCCCCAAGATACATCTCCTGTATTTGTCCTAGATACAGACATTATACCACAGAGAACAATAAACAGTATTGATTGTTTCCTATCATACTTGGGTGACCCTGACTACATTTTAATAATTTTTAATCTATGTTGCTTAGGCAGTATCCAGGAGGCTGTTGGACTTGTGGCTCAGCTTCTGAAACCATTGTGTCTCTTTAAGAATGAGATTTATATTGGCTGCATCCCAGAGGTGAATATAATGACCTCTTTCACCTTGTCAAAAGGGCAGCCTTGTCAAACTCGCAGTAGTCAATATCCTACAGCGCATCCATTTAGCACAGGAGCACAGCCCAAACTGGGATTTAGGAGTGCAGGTACTCAAATGCATAGGTCTGACAAAGACAAATAGCACAGGGATGCACTAACCGAGCAAGGACAAAGGGACGCCTTGCCTCCACTGTGTGAGAAATTGAAGCCCACTTAGATTTCTCCTCCATTCATTTTATGATGTGAGAAGAGGTTTAATTTTTTGAAGTCCCTGATTTTAAAATGTAAGAGGCAGAGAAATGCCTCTGCCCAATTCCACGTATTTTATTTCATAAATTTTTCTTTTGCCTTCTGTTGGGTTTGCTGTTTGTTTATTTTGGTTTGGGGTTTTGGTGTTTTGTTTGTTTGTTTTTGTTTGTTTGTTTGTGTGTTTTGTTTTTGTTTTGTTTTTTAATTGTCTGGAACTTTATCTTTTTCACATAACAGGACCCCTTAAGTAATGAAGTTTTCCTGTTGTGCTCTCTGATACAGTTGGTTATTTAATAGTTTCTGCTTATTAGAGAATCATGGTAGCAAGCAGTGGTCATACCAAAAAGGTCAGATCTGATCTTTTCATTGACTCTCCTGACTAAATAAGTTATGTTGAAATTGTGTTGTGTAAAAAACTCTTACACGGAATGACTTTCACAGGATGAGATTTCCTAAATCTAGGACTACATTTCAATTTAAAAAAAAAATAACTTTGGGTATCACCTGTGAAAAGAACCAAGATGTTTTGAATTATATTTTTGTGACATATTTGTAAAACTGTAAGTAAGTTTTGTAAATTATTCTATTTTTGCATAACTTAAGTTTGTGTTATATATAGTCCAATTACCCTTCTAAAAAGCTCTGCTGTCCAAAAATCTTTCTTTTCAATGTTAAGCTTTGCAGTGATCTCAAATCTACATAGAATTAGGAATGTGTGCCCCCTTCAGATCATAGTTTTCTGACTATAATGCAAATCACAACAAGCAAACTTAGTGGAGACAGTTAAGTAAATTCTGTATAAAATCACTACCAGTCCCCAATCCTACAAACACTCAGCATGTAGCTAATATTAAGTCACATTGATTTCAACTGTACTACTAACAGTGTGAAAATTAAACACATTTATAAGCCTTTGCAGGATCAGGGCTTCAGAGAGCTCACAAACTGGTCTTTGATGTCCATTTATAAATCCCCATTATAATTAACAGGAGTTTTACAGGCACATCAATAGCAAAGTATATGTAGAGTGCATTCCTGCTAGCCAAATAGTCTACAGATGGAGTCCCAAAATATTCATTGACTCCCTGCTGACAAGGAAATTATTTATTATTACTACCTACATGATACAGTACTAACCTTGAAAATTCATTATATTCTAATGAGGCCAAAGCCACTTAAACTAACATTCACCACCTCAAAATCTGTATTAATTTAAGGAAACATTACGGCTAACATAGAATTAGAAATTTTCAGAATCCTTTTGTTATGTCCCATAATGGAGGAGAAAAAGCTTTCTAGAAACCAAGAAAACGCTCACCACACTGAGTTCTGTTCTGTTATCTACAGTAGGAAGAAGGACACGGGACAGAAGGGCACATGGAAAAGAAAGAACAAGTTTTTAAGGAAGGGAAGGAAGGGTCAGTGGGTGCTTCAGCAGGAAGATCAGTCCTCCTACATCTTGTCTCAAATGAAGAGCAACCAGATACGTAGGCATTTAGGAAAAAAAAATATTGCTATTACAGGTATTTTATGGAATCTGCAGGGATATTTACTGGAAAACAAGTTACAATTTGCTTTCTCTTTTATTTATTTACCCCATGACCTAGATCCATTTCTGAGTTGGGGGCAAAAAGAAAGACACAGAGGTGGGAAATATTTTGTTTTGTTGATTTTAAAAGGCAGAAGTTTAATCTGTACAGGTGGGGTGAACTGTTGAGGAGATGTGCAGGTATAATGATTAAAGCATAGAACTACTTCACTTTTCTAACTAAAGACTTTGGAAAGATGAAAATTTAGTTATTTAAGCAAATGTAGTGGGTAATATTGAGGAAAAGGGTTTGGGAAGAGGTATAAGACCCTATATCTATCTAAGTATCTATTATGTATAGTACAGTACAGTACTATGTATAGTACAGTATATCTAAGTCACTATTATGCAAAAATCAAGTTCAGAGTCTGATTCTTATGCTTTGAAAGGGTCACAGCATAGCATAAAGAATAAACACATCTTAGGTAAATGGAAAATATATATTTTATAAAACAACTAATAAAAATCTTATTTTACTGGTTCTATGCCTTGATCTTCACAGACTTTTGCAAACATTTTATATTTTGTCTCATATCAATGTCTTAACCCAAGAGGATATCAAATATTAATTATTTGGCTGAAAAAATGTTCCCCATATGCCAAAGGATTTTGCTTTGTCTTTTCACCTTGAATCTGGAGTAAGCTGATGTACATTTACAAAAGCAACTTAGTTTTTCATGCTAGCACTAAAAACCTTCAGTATGTTTCATTGAAGTATGACAAATTAACCAGAGAGAATCTGACCTATTCAGCAAATGTCGGGGCTGTGGGGGTTTATATTGTGTTAATAACAAACAAGTAATAAAGTCAAAAGTTCAAGTTTGGAATGAGAGTAAACAAATTTTGAATTTTGTGTCTGAGTCGGAAATTCACCAGCTGGTGTTTTCATGATAAATCAAGTGATATAGTGAGTGCTCTGAGGAGGTAGCATATATGCTTTTTGTTCGTGACATAGTGTGAACAATGATTTAGGGTTCACCACAAACCTTTATATAAAATGTTCTGGAGATTGGAATAAGTCTATCATACTGTTCACTAGCTGTAAATATGTGTTCACTTTCTTCGTCTTTTAGTATAATTACTGCTCCAGGGTTTTGCTGAAAGATCGATATGACCAGATTGTAAATAAAGACCTTCTCAAGGGAAATGTACACTCACACTTATTGTCCTTCAAAGGAGGAGTGTTATTCTCTTAAAACCTCTTTATTATCCTTAATTGAAACATAGGTAGAGGAGAATTTAAGCATTTCCTCTTTACTCCTTGGTTTACTCTTATTTTAACCTTTTTTTTTTTTTTTTTTTTTTTTGTGTGTATGAAAAAAAGATGATTTCAGCTTGATTTTTGACATGAGAAATTTTAGAATTACTTAACTCTTGAACAATTCCATACCTGGAAGAGCTATTGTGCTATGGCAGAAACAGGATCTTAAGTGTTAACTTGGTAATGGATGTCAGAAGATCACCATATGTTATATTTTAATATACCCTTGAGTTTATAGTGTTTGCTGAGATACTGGTTGAAAAGTCAAACATCTTATGTCTGTACTTAAAACAAATTCAAGTGGGTACAATGGGAAAAGAAAAGTATGAATTATCATTGTAAAACATGTCTTGAGTGCCGTGTGTGAGTCAGATTATCATATCCAGGAAACACGAATTTCAGTGAGGAATACCTAGCAAAATTGTTAGCTTTAGACAGCTATCAATGAAGACAAGGCCAAAACAGTCAAAATATCTTTAGGAGGATGCTGGTGTTTTCAGGCATGCCCCAGGCATTGACAGTGTGATATCAGGTTGCTCAATCTGTCCTGGGTTTTTCCTTGCTAGCAAGGGAAAGCCCCTCACTCCATTGACCCCAGTTCCTCCTGATCGTGGCAGCAGAATTAGCATGTGTTATGGTTGGAACAACTCGGCTTTATTGTCTTCCTCCAGCTGCAGTGAAGCACAGGAGAGATCCCTGGATACCCAAACACATCATTTATGTATTTTATTGCCCTTTTCCCCATTACTTTGCCCTCCTCTTCACCATCATTTCTGCATTCCAGCACTGTCCCAATAATTACTGATAATTATTTTCTCCACTGAGCTCAGTCTTGCTACATCCACAGTTAAATTTGGTATTTCTTTTTCTGCTAACTAGGTAATCTCAGCATTACATGCTTGACTTACAAGGTGGCCCAAGTACTGTTTATCCTGTAAAGCTGTTCTTCCCAAAAGATCTACCCTTTTTGGGAGAACCCTTAGGTCTACCCTAAAAGTGCTCCCCTCCAGTTGTCTGTGATGTTCAGTTTCAGGTCTCACCTCCTCATTTACAACCTCTAAAACCTAGGCATGCCTGACAGTCCTCAAAGTGATAACTTACATTTGGCATCTTCTCACATTGTTATTTGTCATGTCCTATTTTTCATGTCATAGTTTCTCATGTCCTGGTCAGTTTGCTTAGCCCTGGACCACAGCTTATTCAGGTTTAGAGGAAACCTAATATTTCTTGAATCCTGCTCAGTGTAGTTCTGGTTTTATGGGTGCAATAGATCTTTGCTTTGGCTGCAGTATAAAGTGTTCATCTACCAGGAAAGTCTTTCTCAATACTAGGCAGTGAAATTAAAAGGCAGGCATCCAGGGGGATAGTAGGCATAAAGAGAAGATACAATGCCAAAGCAAAAATACTTTTTTCTAAACCAAAATTTAATAATTATATAAAGAAGGACTCTGATGTGTTTCCTCAGAATGATCAAGGATTAGACTGCTCAGTTCAGGAACTCAGTCCCTGCTCCACCATCCAATAACAGATTCTGTCTTGGCTTCTAACATCCCACTGACATCACTGAGCCCTGTCTCTGGTTGAAGACAGATTTACCCTCTACTGTAAAGTTCGGTCCTGAGGAAAAAAGGACACAAGGACTTTCACTATCCCATCAAAAGTCAATCTAGAAATCAACAGATCAATCAACTAGACCTGTTGTCTAGTTAAGGGCAGGCAGGAGCTGCCATAATCTCATACAAACCCTGTATTACAGCTGACACTCCAAAAAGTGTTTTCAGTGAAAGTACAGTATCTAGAGGTAAATGCATGCTATCCTCTCTTTTACTAACTCTACTCCTATGCATGCATTCATTAGCTTTGAAAGATAACTCTTAAAATGAGTTATGGCTACTTACATATGAGAATACTGAACTGAACTGAAACAGAATTAATTGATCAAGGAGCAATGCCGGAAACTAAATTTGCAGCTTCTTCCTTGAAAATAACAATTAAATCCTGTGGGTACTAGCAACTGACTTCTTATTAATTTTTGTCTAATAGCTGTTATCATAAATGCATGAATACATAGATTAAAATTTTTCAGACACTAGCAATCTACATGTAGTAGTAAAACAATTATGCCAGAATTGGTATTTAAGGATGAGTGTAAGAAAAGGTGGGCATATTTTCAAGTATTGAATAGAAATGTGATACCTGTCTCACTTGTATTTAACATACTGTATTACTATTTCTTTGTTCTCCATTTAATAGCTCATCATCCCACTGTTCTGGCAGGAAAAATATGCTTTTAATTTAGGGGACACTTTCTTTCTTTATTTATAACTGAAGTATAAATAAAAAAAGAGAGTTTATGAAGTCAAGAGACACTTTTGTAAATACATTTTGCTCCTTCTACTGTAAGAAATGAGTAGAAGGAGAAATGAGGTTCTCATTTTTCAGAGTATGAGACAATGGGAGTTCTACATTCCACTAGTGCTCTGAACATGAGATTTGACTTCTGCTGTTGCCTCTGCTTTCAAGTTCTCAGATGTAATAGTGCTATTATATTATCTTACATTTTTGAAGATTTTTTAATCAAATGCTCCTGAGGCATTTAAACTGTGAATCAGTTTGTCATTTCCCTAGTTAGTTTTCAGAGAAATTTTCGTACTGCACTTTTCCACTTTTCTCTCCTGCTCCTCACACCCCAGTCTTCCCTCCCAGGTATCATGCTAGGTCTACCTCATTTGTACTGAGTTTTAAAATGCAATGCAGCTTCCAGCATTTCACATACTTGGCAAAAAAAGGAGGGCTTCTGTTTCTAGTTCTTGGAGTGACTATTATCTCTTCGTTACCCCCTCTTTGTAGTGTGCTGTTCAATGCTGGGAGAAATTTGGGATCAAATGGGCATAGCACAGGAGGTCATATTGGCTATGTACCCAAAATGACCCTTTCCTTGGTATCCAGATGTCTATCCTGCTGCATCACAGCTAAATGCATGCTATATGCTCAAGTTTCCCTCTCAGAAACGGGACTGAAAGAGTAGTCTGAAAGACAGTAGACTGAAAGGTAGTCAGCACTTTTCTTCTCCTTACATACAGATACAGCACTATCAAGGTTAAAGCAAATATCTGTCTAAGCTGCTTTTTAAGTATTTTGCATATTTTGCATCTTATTCTACCCCAAGCCCATTCATTCATCACAAGGTCTCTGCATACACCAGCGCACAGCACTGCCTGCAGAAAGTGCTACCAGACTGCAGATGTCTTCCAGAACTGACCTCCACTCTCTAGGTTCTAAGTATTGAAGAAGCTTAAAAACAGTTGTCCCCCATGTTTCCTTAATTAAGGACATTGCTTATGAGGGCTGTTTCGTACTGCAGGGCTGTTCAGATGAGAACAAAACACTGTCTTGTCAACCTTGTGGTTAAAGACAGGTTTAGAAGATGTTTTAAAGATACATTAGAATGAAATATACACAATCATCAAGCATTCATAATGTAGTTTCAAAAGCTAAAGTGAGGGTGAGAGAGGAGGATTGATTTAAGTAATATATTTATAAAATTACTTCAGAAATTTAAATATCCCCAAACACAAAGTTAAAGATTCTGCAGTCAAACACCAGAGGACATAACTTCTATTTAGTTTTATGTAGCATAATTACCATGCTATGCCCATGATGTGCAGGGTGAAGCAAGCATATTAAAGATAGATTCATAATTAGATCTTAGGTACTTTGCTAATTAACAAAATGGATAGACAAAATCTGTATTTCATTAGGGTGAGATGTATCAGTTTCCTCCTGTGCTTCTACAATTTTGATATATTATACTGCAGTGAGCTATTTCCAGTGGATCGTGTTGGGATATTGTGATAAGTCACATGCCAAGCAACATAATAAAATAATTTATGATCAACCAGACTGGAAATATCAGTTGAGGGATTCTCTGTATTTAATGTTTCACCAGATGAGTTCATCACATTGCTCTCAGATTTTCCAGCTGGTGTTGCTTCTGATATTATTTGGACAATCTTCCTTCTCTTTCTCTCAGAAAATAAAAGAATAAACGCTCCTAAGTGCATGTGTACACCTGGCAGAGTCCTATCCTCTCACACTGAATGTCTTATATATTTTAGGTCTTATAAAGCTTGTTAGGACTTATATTTTAGGACTTAAGAGCTTGTTCATCGACTAAGACCTTGGTGAATATACTTGCCAATGAAAAGTGATCAGGTGTATACAGGTAAAAAGAGAGTTAATTCTCACTCTCTGTTAATACTGTAAAGTGTAAAGAAGAAAAATGCACCTGAAGAATAACAAAAGCATGAATCAATTTTAAAAAGCAATATTGCTTTTTTCCCCATCATTTTCTTTCTGTTCTCTAAAAATATTTTAAAAAACGAACCCAGTACTTTCTTATAGCCAACCCTGCACACAGAAGAAAACTTACCCTGTTACTAGGCCCAGGATTATATCTATCAAAACATTTTCTACATCTAATACACCTCTGTATTTTTAGTATTTACATCATGCATATATATGTATGATGCTGTCTTTTTCCTTGCAGATGTTCTTTCTGCTTCTTGCTATAAGGTAATTCTGCTTGTATTCTGTCCTTCCAGTAATAACACCACTGGATCTTTTTTGTCTCTTTTTGTCTGTGTACTCCATTTTTTTCTATACAGGTCTTACCTGTAAGTAATGTTAGTGAAAAAGAAAACAAATCTGTTTAACTACAGTAAAAGACAAACTAACACCTTAAACAGCCATGTGGCATGCGTCTTCCTTGCCCCTCTTTTCCACACCAGCTCAGGAGAACTCCAACACTGACAGCATCATCATCATTGTCATTATTATTATTATTATTATTATTATATCATTATATTATCATTATATTATTATATCACTGACAACACAGTGATATTGAATGCTTGCTTTCTTCACAGGTAGTTTATATGTTAGTTTGTTGTATTGACACACTAAAGAATACACAGAATTTCTCAGCTGTGGTTGTATTTTTTTTTATTCAGGTTTTAAAAGGAATACATGGAATGTACATTTTCAGAAGCTCTTCTTCCATCTGTCCTAAATGATACAAATACTAATCCTAAGGGTAAGAATAGCATAAAACAAGACCTAACTATGAAGTGAAGTCTAAAATAACTGCAGAGGTTAAATTCCTTGATAAAACCTTTGCTGTTTGGGTATAGCAGTAATAGAAGACGAGGTAGTAAAATCACTTCCATCTATACAAAGCTTAATTTATAAGTTCAGTAGAAACATGAAGACAGTCTCTTTTTTTAACCTGAATAGTTATGATTTAGTGTATTATTTATGTTAACTAAGTTGAAGAAGATCTCTAAGATCAAGTTCAGCCTATGACCGAACACCACCATGTCAACCAGACCACAGCACCAAGTGCCACATCCAGTCTTTCCTTAAACATCTCCAGGGGTGATGGCTCCATGACCTCCCTGGTCAACATATTACAATATATAAGCACCCTGTCTTTGCAGAATTTCTTTCTAATGTCTACCTTAAACCTTCCCTCATGCAATTTAAAACTATGTCCCTTCATCTGATTGCTGTTTGCCTGGCAGAAGGGGCCAATCCCCACCTGGCTGCAATCTCCTTTCAGGCAGTTGCAGAGAGTAAGAAGGTCACTCTTGAGCCTCCTCTTCTCCAGGCAAAACACCCCCAGCCCCCTCAGTTGCTCCTCACAAGGCTTGTGCTTCATATCCTTCACCAGCCTTTTGGCTCTTCTTTGAACAAGTCGTACTATCCTTCAGCAGTCACAAAACACTTAGTGTCATCAATGTTATAGCTGTTTCCAGTCATTAAATACTTCATTTAAAATGAATTTTACATGATTCATACTGTTGTGTCTTGTAAGTATTACATCTTGTCTTAATAGTCTGCTACCTCCTCCAAGATTTCAACCTTTGAAATATTATAGATTTATTCATAGACAATCTATGCCTCACATTTTCTTCATCACAAGTTTTACAGACTAATGTTTGAATGGCAGGTTCACAGGTTTGGAAAAAATGTGATTTCAGGCCCCAGTGCATCTGATGTTTGGGAACTTTTAGAAATATGGCATACCAACATGATAATTTTGGCTAAATCACTAAAAAAATGAGACTAGGGTCCAGCTATCTAAAAACAGTTAGAAGTCTAACTTCCCTTGAAAACAATTTTTCTCCAATAAAATATTTTTTTATTAAAAGCTTTTATAAGGGCATTATAATTGCTCAAATAATACAATCAATGAATATTGGACTGTTATGGATGGCGTTGTGAAGTGAACTCATGCTAAAGTAATTGATAACAAGTGCTCTTGCTGTCCAACAGACAGAAGAATTACACCCTCCAACAAGTTTGAAGAATGACATTCTGATTTATAGGACATGCTTCATTATTATTTTTAATCTTCCACACAAGTATTTAAGCTCAGATAATATCTGATATGCTTGAAAATCTGCACCTGAAGGATTACAGTATTAACTTGTAGGAGGTACATGTAACACTGACATTAGTAATTAAAATGACATATGCAGAGAAAACATGTAAAAGCAGCTGTCATTTCATTTGGGTCCTTGTAGATGACTAAGATCCATCAGACTTCTTGAAAAATAAAAACCAGTTGATTCACTTACAATACTTGTTGCTAAAATGCATCTAAGGATTTGGATTTACAGCATATCCCTTCCAGACTCTAGAGAAGAGGTGCCATGGAGACCGATTTAACCTAGGAATAGCTGTTCATCCCTTTTAGGTCATCTAGAGGAATAAGTACAGATAAATACATCAGACAAAAGCACCCTTGATTTCACTGAGCTGCTCTTCAAAACAGTTCTTTGGCAGTAACTAGTAACGTGTAACACAGTTGCATTTCACATTTCTCTGTACTATACAAACAGCTCATTAGGTCTCAGTATCAGTCATTGTCCTCCAGATCTTACAGGCAGGAAAACTGAGGCACAGACCTGGGAGGTATCCAAGGGCAAACATGATGTCAGTGACCAAGTCAGGATTACAGTTCTATATCCAAGACTCCCATTTGATTCACCCCATGCAAAACAACATTTCCATTCACAAGAAGGGCTATGCTTGGAACAGGGAACAAATTTTCAATATCATGCACTTTTGAAAACTAGTTATTGACCCTAATGGGCTCACCCTAGGTGATAAACCTCCAGCCGCTGATCCAAGTCATTACTTAAGCACCTGTATTAAAGAATAAACAAACAATATTTTTAAGTGTTTAAAGTCAGCCTCAAACAAATAAACCTGATATTTTTTTTAATTGTAGTTGTCATCCCAGCAGGATTAGTAGCCTTGGCTGACATCTTTTACCATGTGTAGCTCTTTGCAATTATTATGGACACTTATCTCTACTGTCCAATATAAAGACAGTGAATAAAGCCTTTTAGCCCACCCTATTTTTTTGGATTTTTTTTCACAGGCAAGATAATCTAGTCCTGCCTTGCAGCCAGGCAGGTCAAGATAAAAAAGCATTTTATACAGTCCTAATCTCTCTGAAAAAAATTCAGAACTGAGAACTTTGGTACAGCAGGTAAAACATGAAACAGAATATTCTTGATTGCTTGTGTTTAGATTTAAATATCTATGATACTTACTCTACTGTATTAAAAAAAAAAGCACAAAACAAGCCATATATTGTGTCATGCAGTATTTCCTCCCATACTTGGATTGAAAATTATGTCTGCAAGATTATTTTGATATAAAGAGAAGTGATAGAATATTATATTTGTGTTTACTTTATTTGATGCGCAGCTGGTCCAGATGTGATGATCAAGGATCAGCAATTCCATAGGCAGGGTCCATCTTTTATAGTTATAGAACTCCTGTAACAGAGTTTTCTAAATGGTAACAGGTTTTTGGTTTTTTTTTTCATTTTCACACACAAAAAAAATTCTTGCTATAATTTTTTTTTATCATCTATAGCAGTCTAATGGAGAAGAAATACTAAACCTCATTTGAAAACACTGTCTCCTGGATAACAATTACATTAAGCCTGCAGTCAGCCATGTGAATAAGAGATCCAAAGTACATGTCTCTGACTGGTGTACACCAATGCCCAGAATAAACCAATGTCTCTTTTTAATCCCAATGTACACGATATATTTAATTTTAAATATTCGGATTATATTTATGGAAGTCTGTTGATAACATGTATTATAATGAACAGTATTTTCCTGCTGGTTCCCTCCCCCTCCCCCAGTTCAAGCTCCAATTTCGTATTTTTAAATTGGTTCCTCTTATTTTCAAAAAGCTAGGGATCAGTTTATAGAAGTTCAAATTTTACCAGAAGTTTTATTGAAAATCAAATATCCTGGGTTTTTCCTTCTCCATTACACTATTTCAAATAGATATGCTAATTCCCTCAATCCATTCAGTATTCCCATGGTTGAATTGAAGTTTATTGAAAATCTGGTGTCAAAGAAAATGCACTATATTAAATCAACTTTCATAACAAACAGAGCAAAATTATTTTGGTATGTTTAGTTTAGCCAAGGAAAATGTATGCACAGAATTTTTAAACACTGTTGAATAACAAGCTACAGTAGAAGCATTTCATCATTGTCCTAACAAATAGAAATTCTGAGCTAATATCTAATTTCTTCCCTCAACTGTAACCACTGTAACTTCACTGACTTCAATTTATAATTGCCATAGAATTTACATTTGAATAAAGGATGTATTCTCAAGGACCAGTTATGCTATTCTTACATGTTAATCTCTCTCCTTCTTCAGACCTAAAAAGCCACTTATGGAATCAGATATCTCACCTCCTTTGTTGAGGATGCAAGCTCTCCCATGATTCCAGACACACTCGTTGTTAGAAGTGGTGGTATTTGTTCAGGGGTTTGTTCTGGTTTGCAGCAAGCTGTCTCCACAGCCAAAATGACAAATTCACATTTAATATTTTTTATTGTCTTTTTGACTCTGTTTCTGTGAGAAATACCTGTCTTTATTCACGATCTAATATACTGATAATATTACCATCTTGTATTCCTCTTATAGAAAACTCAAATTAATTTATATCTACACATCCTTACATCCTATGTGGTTGAGGAAGTGAAGGAAAAAGTAAGATGCCTATCTATACCTACAAATATTTGTTCTCAGGAACCTTCTCCACATCTTTGTCTTTTCTATAGGAAGTGAAACTCCTGGGGATCCAAGCCCAGATAATCATACCCCTTTGAGTTCCTCAGGAATCTGCCCTGATGACGACTTGCTAGAGAGAGGAAGCCTTGATCCAGTTGTCCCAAAAGGAATTTTAATAATGCAAAAATAACAAACAATAAAGCATACACACTATTGGAGCAAACAGGAACAAGGCAGTAACGAGGGGCAAAAGGCACGAGGCCAGAGTCAGACAGGGATATTTATACATCCTGGTGTGGGAGGGGAGTTAAGGTGAGGTCTGAGGGAAGCATCCAATAGGGGAGAATGATCAGGAATATTAAAATTCCTACACCAAAAATCAACCTATGGTAGTACGAAGAACGAGGAACCTTCTAGGAACGATTTGCATGCTTGAACTCAGGGAACACGTGAGTAACCTTTTTGCTTAATGTACTTAGAAAGGGGTTTACCAGGGAGTCATTCCAGGATTTTCCTCTTACTTGGGGAAACCACCATCTACAAGAAAGCAACACTTTTCTTACACAATTCAGCAGGATAACGATCAAAGAGAATAAGATAAAATTGGGTGTGAGTTCCTGTTGGTAGCACTAAGTTTATTCCCATGGACTTCTCACCTCATATATGAGTGCGTATCTATGACCACAATTTGTCTATGTCCTGTCAGAAGATGCAAATGATATTTGATGGGAATCAGTTCTGTCAAGTGTATCTTTGTCTCCTTTCCCTCTCAGCCACTAATATTTCAGTGTTTCTGACATCAGGTCTTATTAGAATTTTGCCTCCTCTATGCTGAGAAATTTATTTCTTTTTGTACTTTCATAAGCAGTCTACAAGTTGTAGTTGAGGTTTACTTCTTATTAAGTTACTGTGTGAATGGTTTATTACTTTTTTGCCTCAGGATGTAAAGTTACCATTGATTTGTCTAGAACTTCTTCTTTTACAGAATTTTGGGGTGTCCTTCAAAACAAGCAAGATTGAAAGACAAGCCCTACTAACTAAAGTTTCTGACTTTTAAATGAAGAAATCTTCCTTTGAATGAAGAGGCAATGTCTGCAGAGATCTTAAATAGAAATTTTTTTGCTACTCTAAAGCTTTCTTTGGATTATTCTAAAATAATTAAGAGAAGAAAAGGGAGAAGGAATGAAGGAAACATCCTTTATTAGAAATATCTTGCACAGTGTAAGGTAGTGTCTCTTACATAAATTTTGACAAATTGTCCATTTATTTACTTCAAAGTCTGATCTAAAGCACCTTATCTAGCATGTTTTCAGGCAATAATGTGTGTTTTCAGGCAGATCACAGAAATCATCAAGCTGGTTGCCAAATCTATAGTCTTTCAGCTGGAAATTGCCTGGGGGGGTATGACTAAATATTCTCACCAGGAAAAAAAATTACTAAGCTGAAAAACTCACTATTCCCATAGCAATCTGACAGAGAGGACACTTCCCTTCCTAACCTCAAATCTTGCAGCTCTGCCAGGCTCTGAGCTGTTATCACCAAAGCACTTAGAAGATGTTTTCCATCACATCTCAGATCTGCCCCAGTCATTGTCTCATCTTTATTATTACAGAAGAAAGAACTTGCAGGGGTCCAGGAAGGAGCAGATAATCAAAACAAAATTGGAATATGCTCATCCAGTTGTGCTTTAGGGAAATTCTTGCTGAATTTGGGTGGTTGAAATGCTGAGGCATGACATCTGATTGATGTTGTTATCCCAGTATAGATCTGCACATCCTGTGAAACTCTGTTAGTGCTGGCATGAAGAGACGACATGAACACAGGGGCCAAAAAATCACATAAGCAAGAAGTAAACCATGATGTTTAAATTATTGCTTACAGAGGCTATTTAGCAGCTCCAAATGAATCAGACTGAAAAACTTCTTTAAAGGAAATCTTGCATCTTAAAAAAGTAATTTCAAATGATGCTGAGTTCAGCATTACACCATGTAAGTTGCTTTGATATCTCTCTTTCCAATGCATGTACAAACATCTCACCTCAAGTTGCTTAAATACTGATGGCTATTAAATATGTGAATGAAAATCAGATTACTTAGAGAATATTTAACCAGCAATTAAAGACTAATTAAACTGAGAGGCTCTGGGAAAAAATGACAACATTTACTTCTGGTACAAAATTCTGTCTTTCCATTTCAAACAGAATCAAGAAAAGGAAGTTTCTTACAGAAAATTTCAATATCTGTAAAGTGTACAGTTACATAAGTATCCATCATTACTGAAGAATCTTTAACAGGTTATTACTGCAAGTCACAGTATTCAGGGAGTGGTTAAAAAGCAAAATTTAGAGAGGTCAGAATTACCTCTCAGAAATAAGCTATGAAGGCCATGTATTTAAAAAAACCTGGAAGTTGATCTTAAGGTGTTGCAAACTAGTTATCCTCCAAAGCAGGGAACAAGAGAGGGATATTTATTGCTTCCCAGAAATATTTGTGAAGGCTAGTGATTTCTTTACAGGAAGAAAAACAAAATAGTAGATCCCAATCCCTAAATGTGTGCATGGTATTGCATTAACCTAAAAGAAGAACAAACACATAAATAGTTCAGAAGGAAGACTGGAATGTTGTTTTACAGAATCACGGACTGTCTGAGGTTGGAAGGGGCCTCTGCTTGTCAACTGCTCTGACCTCCATGCTCAGCATGTTGTCCCGAGCCATGTCCAGATAGCTTTTGGATATCACCAAAGTGGAAGAGTCATTCCTGCTTTTCTGAACAACCTCTGCCAGTACTTGGTCACTGTAAGAAAGTGCTTCCTGATGGTTAGGAGGGATCTTCTTTATTCCACTTTGAGGTCTCACCAATGCTGAGTGGAGGGAAAGGCTCACCTCTATATTTCGTCCCATGAGTTGTGGCACATCTTAATTGATCATTCTGAACATATTAGGTAATTTTAAGCATTTTAGCTGAACATGGGTGCTTATTTTTCAGAATCTATAATATGAAAATTTTGCCAAATGCCATTCAATGAATTAGTGATTTTTGTACATCTGTTTTTTAAGATCCATACTTGGTTTAAACTGAGTTTATAGACTACAGTTCTACTTCTTTCAGTTTTTTAAAAATTGTTTTCTTCCTTTGGGAGACCTGCTCTTTTTTTTGTGTTGCTTTAATTTGTTTTAAATAATAAATACACCTGCAAAAAAGGCATAGTATTGTTGCTGAATGCTTTGAAAAAGGTGGCTCCTTCTCAGCTGGTTACATATAAATCCAGCTCTTTCAAGAAAATGACCCTGGTCCCACGCATACCTGAATGTCTCAAAGCAAATTGATATCTAATGCTATAGTCCATGGCAGTGAATCCCCAGATCTGACACTTAAAATCCCAGGTTAGGGACTGCAATTCTTTACATGAAAAAAAAAGATGAAAACGCCAAACTAAGCAAACCAAAACCAACCGACCAACCAAAACCAACCACATTATAAGTACCCCAGGTTACATTTTTTATTGCTTACTGTTATAGAAACTTAGAAAAAATCAGTACCAAATACTTTGTAACTCCTGTCTGATTTCCTTTTTTTTTTTTTTACAGAGATTTTTCGTTTGTGGGTTTTATTTGAGGTTTTTGATTATTTGGTGGTTGTTTGTTGTTCTTGTTGTTTTCCCCCTCAGTCAATTTATTTCAGCCACGTATGGGAAAAGAAGGTCTGATTCTTCTATTTCCTATAGGCAGTATATATTCTACCCACCAGAACCTTGGTGGGTAGAATAAGCCAAATTAAGGGCTCTCATCAAAGTAAAGTCATAGCTTAATGTAAGTAGACATTTGATCTTCTTGGCCTGGTGAGTATTCCACCAGAATATGAGTGCAAGTTATTCAGTCATCTTTGATTTAACAATGGTAAGGGTTGTGCATTGCATTGTCAGCTCAAAGAAAAAATGGAAGGGACCTAACTGAACTTTGCAAGTGTAAAAGCTGGAAAAGTGAAGATACTTTGGCAAAATAATCATATGACAAAGGAACAAGCATTTAGAGACAGATACATACAAACTCAAATATGACTACTCTTCCATCTTAATTTCTTTTAAATTTTATATATTTAAATTCCAAGTACTGTGTATGCCTGTGGTAGTAAAATTCTTTCCTATTCAATTGGCATAAGAGATACTACAGGAAATATCTTATTTAGTTTATATTCACAAAGTAGCTAATCTTTTCTGTGGAAAAATACAGATATGTTAAGATTGTGAACTATAAATCTGCTAACTATCATTCAATAATTATCAGTAAGTTTTAATGGGAATCAATACTACTTTGAGGCAATAAAAAAAATTTACACAGTTCCGCTTCCACACTTCATTATGAGCTACTGACAACAAATTTTAAAGGCAAAATTTAAAAAAAAAGTCTATCTTTTATATATACAAAAGGGAACTATTAAATTTCAATCGTTTCTGTCATTTATTAGCCATGTATTTCTCATATCTGGAAGAAGCTGTCTCTGATATTCCACTACTGCTTTTTCTGAATATAGTTGAAGGCATGGACATGTACATAGGAGTATTGAAAGAGCTCTCCATCACCAGCTCAGTGTTCTTCTCTTAACACTTCTGGATCACTCTCATTAATAGTAGTAGCAGTTACAAGGGAATGATAAATCCCAAAGTTTTATCCAAATGCAGTCCAGCTGACATTAAAAAAAATCCATTCTATTACTTATTTTTACTGTGCCTGTTGAGTGTTGCAGTAGTGACATTTTAAACTTGAAAAAAAAAAAAGTCAGAAAAAACCAAACAGCCAAGAATGGAAGAAATTAAATTCCTTTTACACTTTGGTTATTATTAATATTTTGCACCTAAAACACAGGTAATCAGTTGCAGCATGGCTGTTCGATGGTCTGCTCACCAAGCTCACTAAGGCTTGTCTTACATATATCTTTAGCAAAAACTGAGGATTATGCAAACTATAGTTGACTATCACAGCAGGTTCCCACAATGAAATGTTACTAAAAAACATTTCTTTCACAGACATAAGCCAAGTGGGTAGAAGGATACAAATATCTTGCCATCTTTCATGGCATGAATACTAGATGAAATTAGGTATTTTTAATGTGGAGGGATTTGTCAGTATTTTTGAGATGCCATATGAACAGACTAATTTTTTAAAGCTAAAACAATCAGCTACCTATGTTTTTTCTATCCTTTGTGTCATGTATGCTTTATATATATATATATATTTATTCCCATTCTAAATTCCAAGACACGTCATGAGCTCATTTGGAGTAGATAATGTAGTTCTGAACTGACAGGAAGATTGCTGCCTTATTAGTCTGCAGTCCCACATGAACTCACACACATGTTGACGCTAAGACTCAGCAGGCAACTCTGGTAAAACCACCAAAGTTGTTCTCGGAGCATAAAGATAAACAGATGGGTGAATATTTGTAAAAATGGTTCTTAGAAGTTATTTCATTTCTGGATGACATGACAAGGTGATAGCCTTTCTGTGCAGTCCCACAGAGAAAGTGTCAGAGACTTTCTGTAAAATTGACTGATTCTGATGTTATAGTATGTCTGTGATACTCTTTAAGAACATAAGGGTAGTGCAGAGATGAATCAAAGCCGAGTTTGTATGATATAAAGAAAAGGATCCATTCTCATCAGCAAGAGTACTGTCGATGTTACCTTTCAGCTCACATTTCCCTACAGGGAGTTACCAATATATACTTAACGCTTTAGGAAGCAGAAGGTATGGAGCTTTTTGAGTTGATAACAGAGGAGATAACTGCAGATGAAGCTGAATTATTAATTGGACTATTTAGGAACAAACAGAACTAAAAATAAATTCCAAACAGGGTTTCCAGGTAAGAGGAAGTGGAAGGAATTGATCCCCATCAGACCGCATGCTGGAAGAAATGTCAAGAGATTTTGCCTGGACAGAATATATTGGCAAATGAAAAAGTATAAAACAATATACTATGTGTGCGAAAGTGTTCTTGTGCAATCCCTGACAAGCTTCTAAAAAACACAAGGGAATAGATGTCCTTATTCTTCAGAACTCAAAGTAGTCATTGAATTCTGTTTGCTGTTAATCTTTTCTCTTGACCAAGGCAAAGCTACACATGAGCTTCTAGAAAGCAGAAAGACAGATTAATGTCACCAATGTTATCAAATACAGTGATACTATTCTCAACATTAGTGTATGACAGTATCTTGTGCCAGGAAGTTATTAGCATGTTGTGGATTTTTTTTAACAGAGCTGCATTACATTGTCTCTAACAGGAGCAAGGGTTAAGAAAAACAAAAGATGAATCTTTAAATCATTTGGTTTTCAGTCTGAATTTTCATTTGACCAAACTTTTCCACAGATTTTGGAACATTAAATGAAGTAAAAGTTACTTCTTCCCCTTCTCTGCACATTGCCACATTACCACATAATGATGGTACTTTGGAACCTATGTAAAATAAAAAAAAAAAATAGTTGAAAAGATTGAGATGTCAAAGAAAAAATTCAGAAAGAAAATCGTGGATTGCCTTAAATTGTTTGGAAAATGAACAAAATATTCTAAGTTTGCTTAGAAATGCTTTTTTCATTTCATTATCAGAGCAACTTCTTTTAATGTTGAAATCCAAAAACATTCTGAAAAAAAAAAGTTGACTTAATCCCAACAAAGATTTGTTTGTGTTCAATCTCCTTTCATTGTTCCTTTTTTTCTACTTTTAGATTTGGTTAAGGACAGGAAATAATGTAAACCTCCAGATAATTCATCAAATCAAAAGCATTAATTCTTGCCCTATTCTTCTTACTCCATCCCATGCTTTCTTTAGCTCTGTGGTACGAACACTGGCACGAACTTGTTCCAGAAATTCCTGGGGCAATCATATTTCAGACAAAAGAGAATAAAACCACAAATATTTACTCTCCAGTGGTGTAAACCAACTTATCTCCTCGTATTTGCAAGGAACTATAGTTCTAGAACTGAAGATACACACAAATGCATTCCATTTGATTGGTGTTTAAAATCTTCCCTGAGCTGCAGTTATGTTTCTGAATTCAGATTTTGCCCCAAAAGTGCATGGTATTCCCTGTGTGGATTTCTCTAATGTTTATTATTCACAATTTGTACAATAGCATAGTATGTGTCATATTATCCAATGTTTGGGATCTAACCCACATCACACATGAAAGTGAATCTTGCTGCTAGGAAATACTCTAGCGCTCAGAGGTGCATGTCATCTTTCTTCTTCACTTCAAAAGTAAGTAATGAGGCAGGCAAAAAGGCTGAGTGTTTCAGAGGCCATGCAGTCATCTACATATTGAAGGGAGATCAGCTTAGGATCCATTTCCTTAGGTTTTTCACTACAAAGTGAAAACCTGACATGAAAACTGAATTCTGACTCAGAAAAGCATGTGTTATTAGGTAAGTTCTGAAACCAGTGAATTCTATTTCTTTTTTTTCTTTTTTTTTTTTTTTCCTCTTTTTTTTTTCCCCTCTAGGGGCTGAGAAGCAATTTACTGTCTAATCTTCTACAATTTATCACTAAGAATATTTTATCATCGTTGGACTGGGAACCTCTCATATGAAAACAGCAATGAAAAGCAAAATAACAATCAGAAACTCTGAAATGCACCATGCTGTTGTAAGTCATCAGGTAAGCTACCATCATGTGGTGATCTGAAGAGTTCAAGTGAACTCAAACTAACCTCCAGAAACAGCTCCATGAGCCCCAGCTTACAGGAAAGTAAGGTTGTGTGGGGAAGCCTCCTGTAATACTTTCATTATCCAAAACATATGTGACTCTTGTTTTAACACCTTTTTAAAACAATGCCTCTTTTAGGTGTCATGCTCAATAAAACACTTGTTCTCCAAAACTCAGAATGAATTAGAGAAAGAAGGAGAAATAAAAGCCACACTTTTTATCATTACATTTTTATTGAAATTTAAACACCCGAGTGAAACCTACACGATATACCATACATGACTGAAAATTGCTTTGCCATTCTTTATAAAGTCTCAGCTTGACTGGCAGACAGAACGTAAAAGCAATATATGAGCTCTGCTTTTGTTTAAATTTGCACTCCTACGTGTCAAGTACTATTATATATTCTTGCTTAATATTTTACAACAGCAAGGACATTAGTTCAGCATCCTTCTAAAGAACAACTCAACATGTGCCAAAACAGGCAAATTTTGGATTCTTTACTTAACCTTTTGTGTAGTCATGCTTTTAGGACTTAAAACATAAACAGAAGTCCATGGCAATACTTTTGCTGAAAATCAAGGAGACTTGGATCATAACTTTAAATAGAGTTTTATTTATTTAATGAAAATTTTAAAGTATCTGTAAAATTCAAAGGATTTAACCATCTAATTTCCCTAGGTATATTTTGGAAATCCACTTTTCTACTTTATGAAGAGTATGATTAATGGGACTTCAACATGTATTTATCTCTCTATTTCTTTCATTGCAATAAACAGTAAAAATAAAAAAATTCAATTTGGCCTCAGATTTAATGCATAATGATCCTTCTTTTAAGTAAAATAGATTCATTTCATTCAAAACACAATAGACTTGATTAGTTTGGCATTTTTGTACAAATGATAAAACCAAAAAGAAGCGCAGCTTCCAAAGTTTGCCTTCAAAATATCCAGGCTAGGAACAGTTTCAGTCAACTTTCTACATGCATTAAAGCTGATTACCAGGGTAAAGCTGAAATACACTATTCTAAGATTTCCAAGTAACTAACAACAGCATAAGAATACAGGAAGGAATGACCCAAAGACTTTGTTGGAACTTCTTGTAGATCTGGATATATTCAGAAGCTGGAATGACAGGTACACAGGTAAAACCAAAACAAAATAAGAAGTATATTGAAAGTGGTTGCAATTAATGAAGTACAGCATAAAACTTCACTTGATATCATAGACAACTGCAGAAGAATCCAAAATTCTGTGGGAATTCTGCACAAAAGTCTTATATTCTTGACAACTTAGTCAACTGCCAACAACTCTTTTATCCATTTCTGGATTTATAAGCTGGCTACTGAAACCAGTGAAGAGGTCCTTCTGAAGGGCAGTCAGCAAACCCAAAGACTATTTCCAAAACAGGTTGAGAGAAATTTGTATCTGAATAATGATGAATGAAAAGCCCTCCAACAGGACTACCAGGAAGCAACCTCACTAAATTGTTGAGAAACAGCAACAACAATAAAAGAGGTACTAGAAGAGGTCTGATGTAGTGAAACTATCCCAAGGCGGGGAGGGGGATGGAAGTGAATACAGCCACAAAAGTACTAATAACCATTTCTAGGGACAGGGCTGGAGAACATGAGGATAGGGCTGGACAAAGAGTAGAAGTGTAAGCACGCAGGACAGACACCTACTTGTGCAGTCAAGCTTTATGAGCAATGAAGATGGTTGGAAGTGAAACAAGAACAGAGTGCAGCAGAACTTACAGCAAGGAGCCTTTAGAAGTTGAGCCACCTCAAGCACAATCATGGAAATAAAACTAAATATGGACATTTTATGAGAGAGCAGAGAATAAAGGCATGATGGACAAGAAAGAAAAAGAGGTATGGCAGAATATGTTGTATTTTCTAAAATATCAAAGTTGGACCACCATGTTTTGATTGGTGCTTTGCTATTAAACCATGAATATTTAAAATTATACAGTTCTGTACCTTCAATCTGATAAAATAATGTATATTTACATATGAAGTTCACCAGTACACTACAAAAATGTTAACACATCAGAATAAAAATGGATATCTTCTTGAACATGAAATGATAATCCCAAATATCTCAAATCATTAAAAAAAGAAGAATACTAATTTGTTTTTACATTTTCAATGTAAATGAAAATGCACAAGTGCAAGTGTACACTTCAGTGTACACTTGAACACTAAAGTGTACAAGTGGAAGTTTGCACTTGCGCAAACAAGTGTACAAGTACACTTGCACTTGTACAAGAGCAAGTTTTAGTGCAAGTTTGCCTAATTTGACCAAATATTCTATTGAGAGTAAGACTGGATATTTTATTGTATTTTTTTTTTTACTGTATGTTTTTAATCCCATTAGTAATGTCTTTTCTTAAAGTGGTGTGCGCTTAGGAGGTCAAATAGGGATTTAAATATATAATCATGCATTATGTAGCTCAGCATTTAGTCAAGGTTATAAGACATCTCTGCTAAAATAGTGGAGTAGCTGAATCTCGTGAACCCTGAAATATTTCATTTTCTCATTATTTCAAAGTTTCAGGTTTACAGTTCATAAATGGCCCCTTTGAATTTCCTGAGGATTTGTTTTTTGTAAGCAGGGGTAACAACAATTTAGAGTCTACTGAAAAAGTAAATTCCTCCCTTCAGCACTAAAAAAAGCAGTCATGAGATGTCTCCATGAGTTCATCCACATAATATTGTTCTTCTTCTGTGGTGCTCACAGCTACCATGCTAAAGTGATGCACACAAAGGTTAGAGTAAGCCTTCACAAGGTCCTTTGTGACTAGGTCTGAGACAGGAAAGTTTGACTGGGCTCTGTCTCTTTCCTGGGTATTTCATCAGTGAATCTTCCCTTTCAAATTTCCAAGTCTTTTTCTGTTTGTTCCCTTACTCTTTATAGTCATTGTTCGGAGTATTTGTGTGGGTCTTTCTGTGTGAAACATTGTAGGATATTGGGAAAGCTTGTGTTTAAAAAAAAAAAGTATTATGCCAGTGTTATCTTTTAGACAGTGAGTGCCTGTGTCTGTGCATCATAGCCAAGCCCCTATAATCCCTAACTCTTTATAGGTGTATCTTTTCTCCTAGCTTTTTTTTTTTTTTTTTTTTTTTTTTTTGTTAGTTGCTGTAGTCCAAAGGATCAAAGCTGTCTTGATGGCTCACATATACAAAGCCATATCTAGGTAAAAAAAAAAAAAAGTTTTAAAAAGCTACATGATGCGGGTCTAACCCACTTGTTAGTATGCCTTGCAGGCTCTCCTGTGAGCCACATCCCTGGAGGCTATCCGCTTCTCATGGTCTCAGCTGAAAAGCCTGGGATCAAGTTGCTGAGACTTAGGCATTTAGCTTCTTAGATTCCCTGGTTTGTTTCCCAGCCTGTCAGCAAATATTGTAGCCTTCACATAAAAAGAATGGATCTGCATTTGAATTGCTGTGCCCCTCACACGCCTGGATCTGACTTCTTTTGATTTTGGAAAATAATTAATTCATTGTTTAATGTACTATAATCAGACACCATATCTTATACACTGCTTGTATTTTCACATATACTCTCATGAAACTCAGTGCATGCTTTATAACACCGTTTCCCACAATCCCTAGTACATTTTCCAAACAGGTGTCTAACATTTCAGAAGATCAATAGCTTAGTGAGAATGAGTTTTGCATATTCCAGTGGGGCAGATGGTAAGGTTTGACCTTGATGCATTGCTACAAGACTGTCCATTGCAAGTGCTTCTCTGCTGTTCCTGTACTTTTCTTATTATTTCTACACGCCTATATCATTACTGTTACTTCCTATACTATTTTTTCAGTACAGAAAAATAGAAAGCATTAGGAACCAAATATTACATTTTCCCTGGAGTTTACTTTTTGTAGCTTCTCAGCCATTTTTTAAGAGGCACATAATGAGAAAATATCTGGAGACATCTGCTGAAATAACTGTTTTTCTTCTGAGGATTTATCAGACCTTTGCATCATTTGATCCCTGTACAGAAGGTGTGTTGAAGATTTACCGGAGGGAATCAGAGGGTTAATTTTTCTTTTCTCTCCTTGTCCTCTCCTAATAACATCTGTGTGTTTCTTTCCCATGTCACTTCTGCTGCCTTCAACCACATCACCATGTAACTCCCTCCTTTTAGGTCAAGGACTTGTCTACCTTGATATAAATATTAATAATTTCATTTTTTTACAAGGAATGATGTATATGTTCATTTTTTAAAAGCCCAACTTCTCAAAAACTGCTGATCTTAAGTGACAGAGCATTGTCTAATAAAAGAAATGGAAACTGTAATACATGACTTCTAAGCTCTGCCATTGAATGCTTCTTTGATACAGAAATTTAATTCCTGTGATTCAGGCTACCCACATGTAGAATTAACCTAATAATAATTACCTAGCTCACAGCTTGTTCCAAGACTTCATTAATGTTTATAGAGTGCTTTGTTTTTCAGATTTGAGTTCTTTGCCTCAAAACTCTACATAGTAGAAAAGCAAACAATGAAACTGTTAATAATTACCAAATAATTGATCAAGTAAAGCAGAGTTCTTTGTTCATGGTAATAGCTTTTCTCTGTTTATTTTTTCATGTATAAATGTGCTGCATTCTATCAGATCCTGAATTTAAAAAAAAATTCAAACCTTCATCATGAGGAAATGGAGCTGAAATTATCTGAGACCTCAGTTTTGGGATGTAAGACAGAGAAGGGATAGATGGAAGGAAGTTTTCTGATAGAGAAGAAGGAATTTACTCACTAAATTTGGTCATCAAAATACTACTTGTCATTCTTTTGATCAGAACGCCAGGATTATAATGTAACACAATGTTCTGACATCATCTAAAGCTTCTCTGGAGCTTTCCTGGCACTGCTTAATTTCCTTGGACACCTATTTGTTATGTGGTTGAACACTCTAATCTGAACTACACTGAATATTTACAGCACCACAGGTCCTCCAGGTGGTTTTTTTGTTTTGTTTTGTTTGTGGGGGGGTTTTTTGTTTGTTTTTGTGTTTTTTGGTGATTTTTTGGGGTTTTTGTTTTGTTTTGTTTTGTCTTGTTTTGTTTTGTGAGTTTTTTTGTTTTGTTGGGGTTTTTTTTGTTGGTTTTGTTTTGTTTTGTTTTGTTTTGTTTTGTTTTGTTTTGTTTTGTTTTGTTTTGTTTTTTTCCGAGCTGAAATCTCTGTTTCAGAGAGACAATAAGCCAGGTATTTACATATATAGATTCTCAGCTGATTCTTACACTGAGAAAAAATTTACCCTTTAAAAGCTACATACCATGGTCTCATGTGCCTCATTGTTCTCTTATTATATAATTTTATTTAAGAATCTCCTGATTTGTTTCACTTCTAGAATCAAGCTGCAGTTCTGGATGTGATATGATATCAAGAGACAGTAAAAAACAAGCAATTCATAAAATAAATACAATAAACAAAGAGAAAAGAAAGATAGGCAATTTAAAAGACCCACATTTTTTCTCAGTTTGTAGGAACAAATTTTGCAAAGGGACTTTGGACCAGCAGATATCCTGTAAAAATACATCTAAAATATCCATTGGGATATCTTTAGCAAGGTAAGGATTCTCCCTCTTCATATTAGTGAGATACCTACAGTGATATACTTTATTACTGTAACATTAATTTCTGAGAGTCCAATTCCACCCCCATATTATTTGAACTGTGAAAGTCATAAGTATTTTGAGTGAATATTTTGATTTTAATTCACATTGTTAAGGGATTTCAAGGAAATAATAGTTAAATATTAATATTCAAAACCCACATAGAATTGAAACAACTTTCAAAATAGCTTATGCACAAAAAGGGAAGAGATAGTGTTCAGAGCCATCCACACGTTAAACTGGCATGAGTCTTGCAAGTCTTTCTGGAAACATATCAATGCTAGTGTGCACAAAGTGATCTAAAAGGATTTTTGCAGTGATTCCTCTTAAACATAGACAGTTTGTCAGATGTTCAGCTTTTCCAAAATACGTATGTAATCTCAGATGGGGACAAGATTTTGAATTAGGTAATGTCTTTACAGGGGTAAAAAATACCCAAACAACTGTCTTGCAAATGTACTGGTAATATAAATGTAATTCAAAGAGATGTATAATACATGCATATGTAGGTAGCTGTGTAGATGAAAGGTAACTAAATCCATTTGGATCTAATACTTCTGTATCTGATTTTGGCAGGAGGTTCCTGGATTTTTCCAGTGTCTCATCTACTGCAATTTCCAGCTGTCTCTCAGTTTTGATATGTTTCCTGTAAGTAACATAGCCATTTTTCAAGTCCCAAACTCACAGCTTCCTATTATACTTGCAAATAGTCAGCTAAAGTACATCTGTTCTTTACAGAGAAATATGTGCTTACCTCTTTTTTCCTCCACAGCATTGGCTGTGGCATACCCACATATATATCAAATAGTCTGAAAATAAAATATTATTTTACTTTAAATACTGTACATTATAGTAAGAAAGCACATACACATAAATATGCATCACATTTAGTCACTAAAATATTCTGCTAAATAGAAAAAATATTGGGAAATAAGTGTACGATGCTTTTATATTACATTAAGCTACTAGTTTTAAACCATGTTGGTATGCAACTGACATTGATGGAAAACCTTGGAGGATTTTTTTTGCTCACTAAGCACAGATTTGCATGATGGCAAACAGTTTCTCCATTACTGCTGATATTAAGGGGCGGTATTCATCTACTTGACAATTTTGTTGCCTCCCTGCCCCCTTCCTTGTTTTTTAATGTAGCTTGCTGGACTGGAGAGTAAAGATCCTTCATTTAACTGTCACTCAGGCCCAGTGTTTTAGCCTGACACTCCAAGTTAATTTAAAAGGATAAGATTATTGCAATGCAAAATAATTCTTAGTATCTGCACTTAAGGTATGCAAAACGTACTGCAATTTTAATGGCTCAGTTGTTCACATTTTTCTTCAGTTGCTGCAGAACACACTTCAAAACATATGTTTTAAATTACATAAAAATATATTTTATTGGAGTGCACTGAAAGCAAGGCAATATGGAGGACAAAATTTCCCAAAGCAACAAATCTAGCTTGGTGTAATTATAACATTCTTATATTCTGAATTTGGGGGTTTTTGCTTTGTTTTGTATATTTGCATATTTGTTTTTGCACTTGGAAAAGATAAAAAGGGAATATTTTCTGTTAAAGAATGTGTCAGACAGAATCAGGAGTAAATCAGAACTAAAAATGAAACATTCTTTCTTTTACCCATTACAAAAAAAAGGGGGGAATACTAATAGAGAAAACATTAAATTCATAATATACACTAGATTTAGAAGCTTTTTCTGTTTATACAACTCTGGTACTGTTAAAGTCTTTACCAATCAGTATATATGGAATTATGAATGAATGACTGAAAATACTCTGATATTTGATATGTCTGTGCATTCTTGCAATAGAAATTTACCTGTAGTTCTGCTGGACTGTTTATTATGTCACTACAGAAACCCAAAGGGTTTCAGATGTAGCTATCCTATCCTTTAGTTTTGTGTGTTTGTGCTGAGCTTAACAACTCAGGAGCTACTCATTTCCTGGAGAGACCAAAAGGGAGCTTGAAAACCATGTCAGAAGATGGGAGATGAGCTGTGTTCCTTTCTTATTTTGAGAGGAATGCCTACTGTCACCTACAGATGTTTTATTTGCCATCAGCATCCACAAGATGTTCAGTGGTGAGAAATCCTCAATGACAAGAGCAGCTGAATCAGAGGACTCTAGTAAGCAGCCTTCTGTAGTCAGAAATGGCCCAGCAGAGCCCTGCTGTGCTTGGAGGAATTTGCTTCTATTCCAGCTTTGCAATGAGTCAGAAAGGAGACATTTGAAGCAATAAAGCGAGGAACAGATGGGTGAGCCAAAGGTTAGTGTCAATGTGATCCTCCGAAAATTAGCTGTATGGTCATCATTACCACAGACAGACACAACAAGGGATGTCATTGGAAGATACAGAGGAAAGTAGCACGGGCACAGAGGCATAAATCCCCACACACCCCACAGCCTCCAAGAGCATGTACATGCACGTACATATTAATTCATTAAAAGAATTTCATGCACCTCAAGATCTACTAATTGGTGATGTAGGTGGTCTCCAAAGTTACAGATAACAGAGACATCTTTAGTGAGGACACCCTAATTGGAATTCCCATCGAGTTAGACTTGCTAAAACAGACTCATAGGTTTCAGAGGATATTAGTTGCCTTAGGTAGAAATGCATTTTGTTAGACAGCTCTCCCTGAGAATGCTTTCCCCAGCTCTCATATGCTTTGCCTCAGGGTTGTGATATGCATTATCATAGACAAGCACTGTTGTCTCACCGATTCATAGATTGTAGTGGGGGCATGATCCATTATCCTAATTACCATGTTGAAAGAAATATTCAAGAAAAATATAAAAATATGTCTTTTTAAGCTTCATCCACAGAAATCTATGTCTAGCCAAGTGAATTAATGCATTGATATTTTCTGGAAACCACATATTATACTTATTGGCACAGATTATAATTCCAGTGAAGTATATGGAAAGATGCCAAATTATAATAGGTGCAAAAACCTAAATCTAGCTGCACATTTTATACTCTTCTTTTTTTTTTCTGTCACTTGAACTAACATATCATTAAATACATACACGAGGCCTATAATAGAAATAGCAGTCCTCTTTTTTTTTCATTTTTCTGTAGTAATAAATGATTAGAAAAAATGGTCCTTGGCAAATAGTATAAAGGATGAAATATAAATCCAATCAAATCTCTAGAATGCACCATATTTTCACAAAGAGAGAATCAATTATTTACTATGAAATGGCTTCAGAGATCACTAAATTTTGATAGTCAAAAGATTAAAGAAATAGACCTTGTTAATGGCATGTTAGGGCTTTAAATAAAAAGAACTGGTGTAGCACTGGAACCACAGTCCAGGAAGTGAGAAAATTACATAGCTTCACCTAAGAGAAATAAAGAAAATAAAAAAAATTTAAAAAACCCCAAAAATTTAAAAAAAAAGGCTGGAAGAGCAAAATTACCAAGCCCACCTTAGAAAAGAAAGGGACACAGAAGTGTGCCTAGCCATGAACAGAAACAAACTTTGAAACTATATCCTCCCTCCTGAATTTTTTATTCCCTGCATCTTAAAAAGACATTGGCTTGAAACCTCCCATAATTCTAAACTCAGCCTTGCTCTAACCCTACTTTTAATCTTTGAACAACCATAAAAATGCTTGCAGGTTTACAGCATTTACAAACATTACCCAAAAATGCTATGCCAGTTGGCCACCCAGTATCTTATTTGAAAAGTAATGCATATTACTCAATGGAATATCCGACATAATAAGGACCATATTTTCACTGTCTAAAAGAGCAGAGAAGGAGGCAAGAATTTCTCCATTTTCTAATGTAGTTTCTATATTCTATGAACAATTATTATCTTAATTGTCACCCACGGCCACGACTCACAATCTGCTCAGTCGTTTATTATATATAGACAAAGAGAAGAAATTATATACAGTGTTACTATGGCTTTCAGAGAGAGAGAGAGAAAGTATTTTTCTAACTTTCCTGCTAATTTATCAAACAATCTAAATCTAGATGGCAGTGAAAGCATTATCCTCACAGCATCATTTAGAGATATTAAAGGAATTGTATTTAGGGAAAAAAAGAGGCAAAACTGTCTAAGTCTTAAATGACTGCATTAGTTTCCAACAATGTTCTTATTTATTTTAGCTTTATGATATAAACTTGTTCTCTTAAATAAGTCAGAAGCAATTATTTCCTATAATTCTGCAAGAGTAAGAGGCACATCACTCTCTATAAGCTGACACAACATAACCCCAACAGACTGTAGCACAGTCAAGTGCTGAGAAGTGACTCTTTCCTTACATTTAGGATTCAGGATTCAGAAGAATTTGGGGCAAATAGAAGAACTCCTCCCTGATGTTTTTACCATGAGAGACACAGTCACCCCTTCTGTTAGGTTACATGGATCCTTTTACTCCACAGTGTGAACGTGCCTAAAAGATCTAAAACATAAATGCACACAAAAACATGCTTTTCAGAACACATTCATTCCCAAGGGGTGTCTCTCTCTCTCCCTCTGAGGTTATATCTATATACAGGATACAATTTCTTCAATGTGCCTGTTCTTTTGAATGATTTCAACACTCATACATATATATGAAATACAGCCCACTGAGCATTTTTCAGCTGAGACAAATGCTTTGTGTCCCCCTTTACATCCTGCCACTGAGATCTAAGAAGATATTTCAGCAAAATACTCACCAGTTGTTAAATGCTTTTTGGAGAGTGAAAAAGACCCAAATCAAAATTATAAAATTATAACAGCAGTATTCTGCATTCACTCCAAAATTCTTCAAAGGTCTCTTGAGCTTCTGTAGATATTTAAAACAAAAACAAATGAAAAAACAAAAACTATCAATCAATCAATCAAAAAACAAACAAGTGTCAAAATTTGAGTCTGTGTTGGTTTTAAGTTTCC